>OW121763.1:31669200-32869200 GCA_933228765.1 Miltochrista miniata
CTTCTTTATAATATTAGTATAGATTTATAATTATAATTTCAACTCGATACCTTCACGCGTTTACGAGATTAAAAAAATGACAGATGGACGAACAACAAAGTAGAATCGCTTGTTGTCCGTCAGTCTGTCTGACAAGACTCTTTATCTCCGAAAACCTTCCGTTTTTCCCTTTGAGTTACGAAACCCACATTTACGTCTAAATTATGAGATATAGATTATAAGCAGACTAATAATAGACACTGTATTATTGTTCGCAGCGTGGGTGGAATGCCACCACCAGTTATGTAAGTGGTGGTGGCATAGAATTATGATAGGACCACTTATAACGAGCTCCAGCTGTGACCCATTTTGGCACCATGGGAGTTCAGTAAGAAAAAAATAGCAGCGGCTTGAAATTTTTCAACAGTGGTTTATCACAAGCTGTGTCAGCAACGTGTTTGTAGCGCTTTTGGCGTTGCAAACGTCTGTAGACTACGACGGTAACAAACCGTCTTATTATCTGCCTTAGTAGTATAAAAAAGAGCTTGTATCTAGATGAATAGTTTGCTTTTCTGTCTTTCTTCCTTTTTAATTTTTCTTAGATACGCGGCAAGTGACTATGTAAAAGGACCACTGATTTGATGTCTCGATTTGATTTATATTCGATTCATTCTTCGATAATATTTAATTTCCGGAAAATACAAAGAAAAGTTTAACAAGAGACTCGGTAGCTGTTTCCTTGAAATTACGCCTAAGCAGTTTGTGATTTTTAATAATTAGCTCGTCATAACAATGATGGCTGCCTATTACGAACCTATAACAAGGGCATGGTCACGGAAGAAAACAATACATCTTCTGGGCTTATGCCAGAGACCCATAATAAATATGACGCGGCTAAATAATGCATCGATAAGGTTAAGGTTTCGTAGGTACTACGTTTTGTAATACTTGTAATTATTACTTATTTCGGGTCTTGCTCGGGTAAGAAACTTTGCTCATCTTTCGACGTTGACTGACTGTTTTTCGCGATAAAGCCCAATAGTCGAGAGGTGAACAATATTTACTGTAAGACCTGAAATCCATAACGAATGTCCCTTTTTGCTCGAAGAGAGTTACAGGAAGACGTATGGCAGAGTTTTCAACGTTTTCACACTACAACAGTTAAACGATTAATATGAATCATTCAGTTCATAAAAAGATTGTTAGAGTAGCTTGTATTTCATGTAATATAATTGCAGACTATTTGAAATGAATGGCCGTGCTTTGGGAATCTGGCAGTAAATGTGTAGCATTTGTTTTCTGTAGGTGCAGCAGTATCAGGTTGTGGGTTTGACAATGATCATTGAGCGTGTGCGGGCGCCCTAATGAATTCATAGTTTTTGTGTCTGGCTGAACTTTAGTTGTCTTTGTGAGGGAAGTGACGCAGGAGTCTATGGTGATTTGTTGGACCTAACGCAACCAGATATTGCTGGAAAACAGGTTTTTAGATAAGATTCTAGACTATTCCACGTTAGAGAGGGTATATAAAGCCCTGCTTTGATGTTCCAAGTTTCTTTTTACCATCTTCTCAGCACCTTTAAAGTCTTAGAAATAACTTTGAGCTCTGTGAGAACTTTGAGGTAATCTTAATGCAGTGAAGCATTTCACTCAGGCACTGTACAAACCTGAGGATTTGCTGAGGAATACAGCCTAGGTCCTACCTTCCTCAGAAAGAATAAGTTTCTGTTCTAACTTATGCCCAGGAAACTGGTAAGTTTTACTTTATTGTTTGCAAAGCGATTCGAACTTCGTCTGTCGCGCTGTCAGTAACTTAATTAGTCGTTTTTCTTTCACGAACAGGGTCTTTTAGTTGGGCTAGAGTGACCAGTCGTGGATGTTCGGTGCCACACCCACAAGTACGTGGACTGCACGTGGTATGAAGGGGGGTAGAGTGGACTGCACAAGTTTTGTGTTTGAGAGGAGCCTGCCGTCATCGCCAGGCAGTGGCAACGTCCGGAGGCGTTCTCGGCTCACACTGCAGGCCAGTACCCCATTACCTCTAACACCTTGCTAAGTAACAGCCGTAATATTAGTGCAGTAATCGGTACTACTCTTATGTATTTCTGTGATATGTATGTCTATTAGTGAATAACTTCTCTCTGTCTCTGTAGTGTACTGTGTACTTTATAAATATATGTGTGTACACCCTACTTGGCTGTTTTCGTCAGAGCCTTAGCCTACCCTTGCACACACACTAGAAACTCTGAAGTAAGGCGCCCTGGGAAAGATTTCTCTGCATGGCTACCTCGCGCTAGTTGGTGAGTAACATACTGAGCAATAAAGTGGTTACAAATGTAGAAGACAAACTAGACTTTCATAAGTGTTACTTTATGACCTACATGAATAAAAAACAATTTCATTATCATCCTATCGAGTGTAAAAAAAGTAGCATAACGTGGCAGACCAACAAATGTAGTTCGTGATCGAAAACGTAATGTAGTGTTATCCGAAAACCAATATCGAAACTTTAACCAATAGCTACTGTTAATTCACTTTCCGTGCGAGCGCGGTGGGTACATGCCAGTGCCGTTTTTATTGCGCCTCCTACACGGCCATTTGTCTACTTGGCTAACAGATTGCCGCTTACAAAACCAATATTTATGGACTACCGTTTGCTCAACCTAGATCTTATTACATTGTTGTTGTTACATGGGGTTTATTTTTGTGGAACATGTGTGGGGTGTGGCTATCGAGATGTTACTATCTTTAAAGTAGTCTTTAGCTTCTTTTTTTTGTCTTTTCTATCAATATCCTGTGGTCGTGTTGGTATTTTTATACCTATCTACGTAATTGTCAAGCTTATGAAGACCAAATGCTATCTGTCTAATTTAGATCTTAATTACTTATGGTTGGTGATTTTGTGTAAATGCAATGCTTAAGTTATGCATTGCATTGCATTTAGACAAAATCACCAATTTTGTGATTATAAATGAACCGTCAAAGCTTCGTTTTTACCATAATCAAAGTGAATCACGGCAATAGGCTCACCCACCTATTACGTGGGACATAAAACTATAAGATGAAATGTGGGCGTATACAATGCCTCTGCCTACTCTTTCGGGGATAAAAGCGTGTCTATATATGTATGCATAATCAAAGTGTTATTAGAATAATATTATAAACTGGCTGGAGGTTACTTTTCTACCGATCAAATGTGATTATAGCAAGAATATAGATGCAGAGATTATAGAGAGATATTATAGAAACTGTTTGTCGAAAAGGAGTGTGGTGTTTTCCATACCATTGAAAATCACGCCGTCAAAATTATAGACAAAAGTAAAAGTATAATATTTCAGACCGTTCTCGACTTGAATATTTAGTTATTTTAATCCCCTGTGGGAATGCTAAAAGATCTGCATTTAAATATAAAGAGAAATGAACTTTATCCATTCAATTTATGAGTTTAACCCACTTTGATAAACGAACGAGTACGCGCCGTGTTCGCTGCTCAGAGGAACTCCTTTTTCCACTTTTCTCCATTGAACAAATTCAATCAAACTAAGAACTTGTGTACCACGACTATAAAAGGTAACGTGTTTACCAAACATTTATTTATTCAGATAAATTTTATTGGAGTCAGAACGTCAATTACTTTAATATTTTTTGTGTGTCACTAATAAGTTAAGGACTAAAGCTTTTCATTTCTACAGTCAAATTTCAAATATATTACTTGATGCAAATATTTTACTAAATATAATTGCAAACAAATAGTAAGAAAGGTACTAGTTAAACAGATCGTTCTAAAGTGATCAGTTTGATTTCCCAGGGTTCCGTATTCAAAGATAGAAAATGGGACCCTGTGACTAAGACTTTGCTGTCCGTATGTCGGTCACGAGACAGTATCTTGTAAACCGTGATAGCAGGACAGCTTTCATTTTCAAAGATTATGTAGGTATTCCTGTTGCCGCTTTGCCGATTTTTTTTTTTCAGATTTATTAATAACTAGCTGTTGCCCGCGACTTCGTACGCGTGAAAATTGTTACAATGCGAATTTGATTGCTTTCTGCTTAGCCCCTAGGATATGAAGCGTGATAATATATAGCCTATTTTAACACCCTACCCCTTTTTTTTTTTTTTTTTTTTTTTTAACGTGAGGGAAAATCCTCGTAGGATGCTATGCCGGACTCTTACCGACTAAAAAACCTCACGTAACGCCTAACAGCCTATGGTTGAGAGCCCTGGGTAAGCCCTCAGGAAGGCTAGGTAATATTTGTGCAAAATTTGAATCAAATCTATTGAGTACTTTTCGAGATCCTTCCGGACAAAGCAAAGCAAACAGACAAACAGACAAACAGATAAACAGACAAACAGACAAAAATTTTTCTAACTATATTTTCGGCTTCGGTATATTATGTTGAACACCCAGCGAGTATTTTTTTTAAATATTTCCAATGTACAGTTTTGACTTTTCTATCATTTTATTATCAGATTTATTAATAATATTAATAAATCTGAAAAAAAAAATTGTGAGGGCTTTTCTTTGAACATGTAGAAATCTTCATCGATGGGTACACCCTCCCTAGGTCCAACAAACTTCATATTTTTACCGTTTTTTGGTACGAAGCCATGCGCGAGAATGACATTTAACTATTTTAATTTAAGCTAATAATATTAGATTGTGAAATGTAGGTATACCGTCAACGTGTTTTCGCCCAAGACTAACGGCCTCCATGACCAGGCGCCTGAGGACGGTAAGGGGCTTGCTCACCGTTCTTACAGAAGCAAGCCCTAGACGGTAGCGTGACGTGAGGGAATCACGCACGCCCCCCCCCCCCCCCTCCCCTCTAAGAAGAGGGATAACACCTGAAAATCCCCCAAAGACGCAGGATAGCACCTGAACCCCCCCCCCCCCCCCCTAGATGAGGTCGCAGTGGTAGCCGTGGGTGTGTTGGGAGTCCTGGGGTACGAGTATACTTCCGAGGGCTTACTAAAAGATCTAACTCGGGGCTCCCACCCGTAGGCTGTTAGGCAGGATACGTGAGGTTTATTAGTCGATAGGAGTCGATAGCATCCATGAGGATTTTCTCCCAGGTAAAAAAAAAGTACTGAGATACTCCTTGACCTGCAAACATTTTGACCCAGTTATCAAAAGGTTATTTACCAAAATTGAAGAGTCAGAGGACAGGTAGCGTGCGGTCAGGTACTAAAGTTGCGTATCTTTAACCTGAACCAATCGATACCTCGCCCCTGTTACATAGACGTTATAAATAATTATTATGTGCTACTGTTTGCCGTTCACTCCACCCATTTGAAGTACTGATCCCGATGTCGTGACCTTCAGGAAAATATTACTGACTGAATGACTAGCCATCTGTGTAAATGAATTCGGTTGCAACCACGTAAAAATTTAAAAAGCATGCATTCCTTACGCCGCCTTTTTCTGCGAGCAGCTCATGCTCGTGAAAGAGGCGGTGGGGCGGGAGCGGGAGAGAACTCTCCCACCCGAGTTCCGCAGTCGGTGGCTTGTGAAGACTATCGGCCTCCATGACCGGGGCCTGAGGACAGTGAGTGGGCTGCTTACCGTTCTTACAGAAGCAGGCCCATGACGGCAGCGTGAAGTGAGGGAATCACGCATGCCCCCCCTAAGAAGTGGGATCACACCCAAAAACCCCCCAAACACGCGGGATAGCAACCGAACCACCCCCTAGGCGAGACCGCAGTGGTAGCCGTAGGTCTGTTGGGAGTCGTGGGACATCCTTACGAGGGCTTACCCGAGGCTCCCAACCGTAGGCTGTTGGGCGTTACGTGAGGTTTGTTTAGTCGGTAGGAGTCCGGCATAGCATCCATAAAGGTGTCTCCCTCACGTAAAAAAAAGCATGCATTCCTTAAAACAATTGATATATAATACTGTTCTGCACTCGGCTCTTTCGGCGTGAAAGTTATTCTATGCCATAAAATCTTATTTTTAAAGAGCATCGATAATAATATAGTAAAGTATTTCAGCTAGCTTTAAAACGGTTCTGCAGCTTGGTGGATAGAGCCCGTCAAAGCTAAGCCATCTTTTTCATTAATTTTGATAAAGAGATATTCTCAAGAACTTCGTTACCTATCTGTATGTATGCTTTAGAAAGTTGCTCATTCTGAGGTCCAACTACATTGAAATAAAGTAGTGTGGGGATATAAATAATATGGCATACATATATAAATACACAAATATAACTAAGTCATGAAAACAAAAACCAGTCCCAAAACAAATCAGTTTCCAAAATATCGTTAGTCTCTCCGCAGATACGTCGTCAATAATTTTTCATCTCCACAATCATAGGCAACAAGACAGAATCCACTTCCGCGTCACTTCCGCCCGGAAGCCTCCATGTTTTATGTGATTTTGACAGCTTTTATGAGGAGAAAAGGTCACAGAGGATTATTATAACTTAATCCTGTCCTAACTTACTACCGGACAATAATAACAAACAAACCAAACAGATTAAGATGTTGAATGTGTATATTAACTACGATTTAGCCTAAAAACTGTTAAAAAATTGTATAATCCGTAATAACTATACATACAAACATATAGTTAACGCCTTTATCCCCGAAGGGGTAGGCAGAGGCATAGTATATGCCCACATTTAACTTTACCTATAGTGGTGAGCCTATCGCCGCTGTGTTAAAATGGACAGGCGCAGGTCGCCGCGATCCGTAGTTGAAATTTTTCAAGCCGCCCATAAGGCCTTCAACTTGGCTTAACGATTGTCATTTACTGAGAACCTGATTTCATTTCGATGATAACTATAATGGTCTAACCCCCAGTTTCCGAAAGGCTGATCAACGCTAAAATTAACTAATCGGCTGTTAAAAGCGGATCCACACTAGACAATCCAAAATGGATCGCCAATTCCTGCGATTCACGATCCGGGAGCATGAGGCATGGATCATGTAGTGCTGCACATGTGACTCCATAGCGACCGAAAGTTCAACTGTACTATACTTACTTATGAGGATCAGTGTGGATCTAGTCTGGCCATAAATACTGTTTCATTGTAACTTTCGTTGTTCAACATTTTAATTATTTTGAATTTGGAACACGTATATATATTATTTTAAAAACTCACGATTTCGCGCCATTTCACATATGTCTTTAGTGTTCATTTTCGAATTACCATAATATGGAATGGGGTGTTAAAGAAAATAGTAGCGCAGTGACCGCCTTGTATGGAGCCATCGGTCATATTCCAGACTCTTCAAAAACTTGGTATCAGCCGTTATGTTTGTTTATCGTACTATCAATAGATACATCAACACTTCGTCTGTCGAAGACCAGAAAAGATTGGGGCGGCCGCGTGTTGTTAGAACTATAAAGGCTAATAATGCTATTAAAGCCAGAATTCGTCGAAACCACATAAGGAAGCAAAAAATCTAATCGCGAGAAATGAAGATTGCCGTTAGAACTCTGTCACGTATTATAAAACAAGACCTGAAGCTCGGTGCTTATCGTCGATATACAGGACATGCCCTAAATCAATCTTTACGATTAAAGAGAGTGGATCGATCAAAGCGCCTTCTTTCGCGATACGCAGGTGAAAGGCACAGAAATATCTTCATTACCGATGAGAAAATGTTTCACGATTGAATAACACTACAATAAGTAAAATGATAAAGTGTACGCTCACAGTTCTAAGGAAGCTGCTCAAGTGGTCGGAAAGTAGATACGTTATATACACTAGAAAATGGCAACACGTAAAGTAGGTAATTACCTGAAAATCTGTGACGCGGCTGTAGGGTTAGCAAAAGTTCTATTAGCACTGTTTTAAATTCTGTTAGTAAGGAAAACTTGAAAAAAACATGCCTTCATGTATCTTCATAGAATGTACAAACTGCACAGCAACTGATCAATATAAAAACGTGTCGTTTCATTCGTAAGTACAACAGAAATGATAAAATTATTTTGTTTTCCTAAAATGGCGTCTAGCATGCACAAGGAAAATGTACTCTATAGAGTCTATAGTCTGTGGTTTGGCGCCCGCGACCCGTAAGGGAATGTCGGGGAGATTTTGTACTAATGTTTTATTTTGCTATTAGAATATTTTTTATTTAATTGTATTTCTATACAAAAATTGTATAACAAAATAATATACTTATTAAGATTATTAAAATGATTTAAATTACAAATATTTGGATTACTTACTAGGTACTAAATTATACTTATTAAATAAATGTTTCTTTATGGTATTCTTATATTTTGATTTTATGACTTTAATTACTAATCCGATAAACTGCATTAACATGAAATTAAAGTTTCCCTTATTCCCCACATTCCTCTGGTATTGACTTCATGCATGCTACCACAGATAATTTATAGAATTCTTTTTTCAAATTTATAAAAGTTTAGCTGTTTTTGAAAGCCGCAATGTTCGTGTATAACGTGTCTATATAATGATACGTCATTGTCGGAAAGGTACAACGTGGTCATCATCCTGCGTCAGTAACGGTTTGGTGAGGCGTGTCTTATCAGGGAGTCACAAAACTACATTTTTGTGAAAAAGGAATGAAAAATTCAGCCAAAGTGTATCAAGATACTGTCTTGGATCATGTTGTGAAACCTCTCAGCAATACACTTTTTAAAAAAATACCGTGGACTTTCCAGCAGGACTCTGCTCCTGGTCACAAGGCACGAACTACCCAAGCCTGGTTAGAAACCTACGTTCCGGACTTTATAAGAGCTGAAGACTGGCCCTCATCTAGCCCAGACCTCAATCCTTCAGACTACAAATTATGGTCAGTTTTAGAGGACATGGCCTGCTCTAAACAACACGGCGACATTGAGTCTCTTAAAAAATCTTTGGAGCAAGCAGTGGCAAAATTTCCCTTGGAAACAGTGCGTAAATCCATAGATTCGTGGCCAAACAGATTTGAGGCCTGTATAAAAGCCAAAGGCCATTTCGAGTAAAATATATTTATATTTTTTGCTTTGATAAATATGTAGGTATAAATTTGAATAATATTACATTACTTCATCTAAAAAAAATGCATTTTCATTTGTAACAAAAGTAATGGCTGGACTAGGTCTAGGTTGTCTTACAGAACATATGCGTAAGGAGTATGAGCTCATGTTCAGCTTCAGTAGTCACCGGGTTGGTAGTGCGTTCTGCAGGGTCAACACAACACGGGGGGGTTCGTTGATTTTATTAAATAAGAAGTTAAAGTATAAGGAACGGAAAGATGTTGTGTCCCTCTCTGTAGAGTGTACAGTTGAAATATCGTGCGTAGAATTGGAGCAATTCATAGTAGTATGCGTATATAAACCTGGAGTCTCACCCTTTTGTGAGTTTGAGGAAGTAATGGATAAAGTGCTATTTAAACTTGGAAAAACTAATAAACACCTAATAGTGTGCGGTGATTTTAATGTTAATATACTTGTAAATACACGTCAGACCAATGATATCTTAAATTTATTTAAATCACACAATCTCACTAACTTATTTTTAGAGCCTACTAGATATTGTGATACAACAGCTACTTGTCTGGACAATATATACAGTGATATGTTGCCAGAAAGTAAGAGTATTATCAATAAGATAAAATCAGATCATACTGGGCAAATAGCATCTTTCAAGATCACAAGAGAAAAAGTTAAAAGACGTAAAATATTATGTAGACCAGTAACTAGTGACCGCTTGGAACGTATGCGAGTTGGACTTTGCAATAAACTTCCATTTTTAGACACTGGCTTAGATTCAAATGTAATGTATAAGTTATTTTTTGATTCCTTTTACAATGAGTTCAACTCCATATTCAAGTCTAAGGAAGTCACAATCGGAGACAGGCCAGCCTTCAGTGAATGGGCCACTGAGGATATACATAAAAGTAGACAAAAACTGTATGAACTATACTCAGAAAGACAGCTTAATAGAACAGATGAATTTCTAAATTATGTTAAAACTTATTCAAAAAAGTTTAAAGCAGACTGCTTAGCGGCCAAAAGAAAGTATATAAGTAATAAAATTATCAATAGTGTAGACAAAGTTAAATCTACTTGGAAAATAATTAACGCAGAAAGAGGCCAAGCAAAATCAAATGATAATAATTTTAAACTTAAAGTAAATGGTAACATCATTACAACAGATGCCGAAGTCGCTAACAAATTTGAACATTTTTTCTCTCGAATACCAGTAGATTTGACCAGAGGCCTAGGTTCTTCTACCCCAATAGCAGAATCCTTGTTAAAAGCAAATGTTCCTTGCTGTAATGAAATATTCAAATTCAGTAAAATTAGTATACACACTATCATAAAAACTTTTAAATCTTTAAATATTAAGAAAACGGCTGACCTCTGGGGAATTTCTGTACATTTAGTTAATTCGTTAATTGAAATGGTTGCCCCTGAATTATCAATAATATTTAATAATTGTGTTGATAGTGGTGTGTTTCCTGACTTAATGAAGTTTAGTAAAATAACTCCTCTGTTTAAATCGGGTAGCACCTCGGATCCGTCCAATTTTCGTCCTATTTCTGTACTACCCACGTTTAGTAAAATCTTTGAAAAGGTAATGCTTAATCAAATGCAAAATCATTTTAATACAAATAAACTATTCCATACTAAACAATTCGGTTTCACGCGCGGTCGGTCTACCACGGATGCTGGAATTAAATTATTAGAGTGTATATATGAGGCCTGGGAGGAGTCGTATGATGCTTATGGTGTATTCTGCGACTTATCTAAGGCCTTTGATTGCGTCCAGCATCAGACTTTAATTCAAAAACTTGATCATTATGGGATCCAGGGGACGGCCTTGGATTTAATTAGTTCTTACCTAAGAGATAGAGTACAGAGAGTAGTTATAAATGGTAAACAGTCACATGGGTCTGCCGTAACAATGGGGGTGCCTCAGGGTTCAATTCTGGGACCTTTTCTATTTTTAGTGTACATAAATGATCTCCCTCACCTTATAAGAGACGATCACGAGGTAGTTTTGTTTGCTGATGACACATCTTTAATATTTAAAGTTGAACGTGGACAACGCAATCTTGACGAAGTAAACAATGCCCTCTCTAGGGTAGTCCACTGGTTTAACGCAAATAATTTATTGTTAAATGAAACTAAAACAAAATGTATTAGATTCACCTTGCCAAATGTTAGGCTCGTTAACACCAGTATTAGGATTAGGGATGATCAAGTAGAATTGGTCGATGAAACTGTCTTTCTGGGCATAAAGTTAGACTCCAACTTGCAGTGGGGGCCTCATATCGAGAAAGTCTCGGGCAGACTGAGCTCTGCAGCCTATGCCGTTAAAAAGATCCGACAACTGACAGACATTAGAACAGCGCGTCTTGTCTACTTTAGCTATTTCCACAGTGTCATGACCTATGGCATACTATTATGGGGTAACGCTGCCGACATCGAATGTATCTTTGTGTTGCAGAAAAGGGCTGTCCGGGCTATCTATGGTATGGGGTTTCGGGAGTCATTAAGAGAAAAGTTTAAGGATATCAACATCCTTACTGTGTATTCACAGTACATATATGAAAACTTATTATATACTCATAAAAATAATAGTAAATTTATTAAAAATAGTGATATCCATAACCTAAACTTAAGAAATAAGAATAAATTGGCTGTACCTAGATTTAGGCTTAATAAAATAAGCAATTCTTTTGCGGGCAATTGTATTCGAATGTACAATACATTGCCGACAGCCGTAACAGGTTTGTCAGTTAATAAATTTAAAAAACTAATAAAACTTAAATTGTGCCAGAAAGCTTATTATAGCATTAAAGACTTTCTAGAAGACAAGGCTGCCTGGCAGTGACACGAATTGCTCCTTTCTACATTTAAAAAAAAACTGTATTAGATACTAAGATGAATTAATAGGGACCGGACTGAGTTTCTTGGGGTGTTCTTCTCAGTCTGTAGCATTTCCGAACCCCCGGTAGAGTCACAAAAATTTTGACAAACCTAAATAATTTTTTAAAAATTTCAAAGGGAATAAATTTTATTTTATTTTATTTTATTTAGGTAGAGTCAAAGGCAGCTGACGTTTACAGTACATGCAAGTGACACCAAGAAAGCTAATACTAAATCCAAAATTGAGTACTGAGTTGATTCTTTAGAAGTGAATCCGTGAATAATATCATCATAATAATGGCGGCATATTTATTGTAGGAAACGGACGCGGGATTTTAAATAATAAATTATTCCAATTTATGCGTTAGCGAGGCACACAAGTTATTTCTCCCAACTTTTACTTAAAAAAATATTACTTTATGGCTACCAAGAAATTCACTCATGAAGTACGATCTATGATCATGCGCTCTAGATAAAGCAAACAGAAGCCCCAAATTTTATCTCAAATAATTGTCAAATTATTCATACAACGGCAAACAGAGATTCGGACTTTACGTGGGCAGTTATCAATAAATCTGGCCGAGCGTAGTAGCACTGCTGATCTTAATTGTTTAAGAATCTGTAATTAATGGCTAAAAAGACAACCTTAGGGCGCCGCGCCACAGCTAGCCCCTGAATACGGGGGCTAAATAGGTTTACGGACTTTTTGAAGGAGTACAAAGAGGTACACAGAGGCATACCATTTTGTCAGCTCTTTTAATATTTTATCCGTACATACATACATACATAGGTCACGCCTTTATCCCCGAAGGGGTAGGCAGAGGCATATTATATGCCCTCATTTCACCCTTTTAGAATTTGTCCCATGTAATAGGTGGTGAGCCGTATTGCCGTGTTGAGATGGACAGGCGCAGGTTGTGACTACCTGCTGTTGACATTTTTCAAGCCGCCTAAAAAGGCCTTTAACTTGGCTTAACAACTGCCATTTTACTGCACGGCACGGAAACGCTCAAATAAATGTTACAAAGTGGTCATATGGATGGTCACCCATCCATGGACTGGCCCTAGTGAGAGTTGCTTACTGCAGTGATCGTTTACAGAACACTGAGTCCTCGGGATTGTGGTCCCGAGGACTCGCTTCATATCCCTACGTGGGATAAAATACGAGTATAACTGGCAAAGACAAAAAACACATTCAATCATGCTAATTATGTAAATGACAATAAAATATTATGTACATCTTGAAATGCCCTATTTTAAACAGACGTGAATATCATTAAAGCTTCAGCAAATTCACAAAATAACGATTTCATATTTACGTTGTGCACCAACAACTTGATACAAAGTGAAAGAGTTATGATGAACGTGCCTACGGACCCGTAAATAAAGGCATGTCAAATGTTTCCGGCTGAAATTAATGGGAATAAATTAAAATCTGTTCGTTTTCGCATCGCAATGTATTGCAATGGATTTCATTATTCAAGGAAATATTTACATACCAATATTGAAACTATGATTTTAAAGACTAGCTGTGTTCTAAGGTTTCGCATGTAACATAGTAGGAATCCCGTAGTACACAATTTACTTAAGCATATCTGTATTGACAATAATGTTTGGAAACACGGTATGTTTTCCCTGGGCGAGGATGCAGTGGCGGCCGTGGGGCTGTTGGAAGTTTTGGGACATCCTTCCGAGGGCTTACCCGGGGCTCAAAACCATAGGCTGTTGGGCGTTACGTGAGGTTTTTTAGTCCGTAGGAGTCCGGCATAGCATCCATCAGGATTTTCCCTCACGTTAAAAAAAACAGTATGTTTTTTTAAATTCGTTATTACTGCTCTGCTTCCTAGTAGGATAATAAGACAAACATAGCGTACATTATTTCAAAATAATGGCTTTCTAATGGCAAAAGATTTTTTAAAATAAGTTTAGGAGATTTAGAATTTATCGACTAGGTACAAACAGGCAAAAATCTTTTCTCTTCATTTTCTTTTCTATTATATAAAGAAAAGATTTTTGTCTGTTTGTTATAGATAAAAAAAGGGCTTGATATTTTGTTTGCATTGGTACAGAGACATTTTTACAGTGTGATTACCAAAAAAACAAACCCTTATTTCCTTATCTTGTCTATTAAGGCATGGCAGACGTGTAGAAATGGCCTAAAGCAAACGACTGTGGTGGTAACTCTATATAGGTACAATAACATAATAGTCCAGTTATCTCGATATTTCATTACTAGCAGACGTCACGCGGTTTCACCCGCGTAGTTCCTGTTCCCGTGGGAATATGGGAATAAAATATAGCCTATGTTCACCGCAAAGAGTGTAGATTCCCAACAGTGAAAGAATTTTTCAAATCAGTCCTGTAGTTCCGGAGCATATTCGTTACAAACAAACAAACAAAAAAACAAAAAACAAAAATAAAACAAAAAAAACAAATCTTTCCTCTTTATAATATTAGTATAGAAGTATAGATAGGTCTTGTATACAGTTTGTGTTGTAGGAAGTTTTATACCTGTACAGTTCATCAAACTCTTTTTTAATTACCATTTTCAAAAATACACTAATATCGTTTCAATTTCTCTAGAGTTTTAGTTATTCTAGAGCTGATCTGATAAAAACATTAAAATTTTACTATAAAAGAGACTTAACTGAAAACAACCTGAACCATTTTGTCGTCTAATCGAATTGACTCGTTAATAATGCCGCCGGTCAAATTTATGCGAAACCCAATCACTTATTGACTTATTTCATTAGAGAATTAGCCGGTCCTTTGTAGTTCAACCAATTATTACGATACTTCACTTTGGATTAACGATTATGTGATTATTTGTCAAACGATGTTTATTTCTTTAAGTTTTAATGTGCGATATGGCAGTTATCGGAATGTATGTCCAGTCAGATTCACCTGAAATTGGTGCACTTCCAAACTAACTGAGGAGGTTATGGCGAAGAGAGAGGAACCTCATGATTGACCAGAGTTGTACAATAAGGAGAGGGCAAGCAGTGGACTGCGACACGATTGGGTGATAGAGATAGTGAAAGTTTTAATTTGAGTATTTTTTGTTTGTAAGGTAATACGCCAGTCACTTTATCACGACTTCCGTTTACATGAAATCTTGAAACGCAGAAACGCGGAATATTCGATTTTTTTCGATTCTTATGAAACATTGCACACATGCTGAGTTCCCGTGACATCACCATATTACAATAGACTAGATAGTTTCTCCCTGCGTAAAATGCAAATGTAAATGCGTAAAATGCGGCTCTACATGCGTAAAAGAAAAGTATTTTAAAGTATTTACTGGTTTCACATATTATGTTTTACATAGCTCATGAAATTAGATCATTTGGCGTAGTAATAGACGGATATATCTGGCAAATAAATATAATAGGACCACAAGAAATCAGAATTTGAATAAAGAAGTCTATTTTTAAATGTATACTCTTTTTTGGTTTTACGTGAGGGAAAATCCTCATGGATGTTATGCCGGACTCCTACCGACTAAAAACCTCACGTGTCCTGCTAACAGCCTACGGTTGGGAGCCCCGGGTAAGCCCTCGGAAGGATACCCCAGGACTTAAATGTATATTCTTTATAATTATTGCATCCAAATAATTATAAAACCTATCGAAACGATCATTAATGACAAGTCGACAGGACGGGAATCGAATCCACAAACTCAGGTCCTTTCAATAATCTAAAACCAAGAAAATTATTTACGAAAAGCAGGTAAAAGTGGATTGACTTTCAATCAACTATAAGAGGCACCCTTTTTAGTTGATTGAAAGTCAAGCAAGACTTGTCAGTGATTGATCATATTGATTGTTTATTAATATTATGTGTCAATATTGGTTCCATTACCATATTAAAATCAAAGCCTGCGAGTTATGTGTTTGTGTACACCTATGTTGATTTAGAAATTGTATACGTTACAAACATACAAACTAAACATTATACAAAGATTTTTACAAAACAGGTGTACTTAAATTTAAATGACAAGGCCTTTTTACCCGACGATGGTAAACACAATTGGAAGGGTAATGAACATTGTAGCTAGTTCTAACTTAACGCTCTGATAATAATAATGTCTAAATAATAAATATTTGAGGACAATCTCACACAAAATCATCTAGCCCAAATTAAGCTAATATAAGCTTGTGCTATGGGACCTAGACATATATTTCTAAATACATACATATTATACATAGAAAATACCCAAACTTCGAAACCCAGGAATCGAACCCATCAGGACCTCCAGCGCAGCAGGTGGTTACATACCGACTGCGCCACAGAGGCAGTCAACTGTACATAATTTACATAATATCCCCTCGGGGATATAGAAATAAATAAATAAATAAAATAAATATTCACGGCCATTTCACACAACGTTTTCTGATCCCAAAGTAAGCTAGGAATAACCTGCTTGTCTTATGGGTATCAGACCACGGATACTTATACTTATATACTTTTAAATGCATACATAATATACAATCATAGAAACACTCAGACTCTTGAGACAAACATTTATGGGTCACACAAATATTTGTCTCAGGTGGGAATCGAACCCACGACCTCCAGCGCCGCAGGTTAGGATGAAATTTGGTATAGGAATAGTTCGAGGTCCTGGGTAGGATATAGGCTACTTTTTAACCGATTGCGCAAAAGAAGGGTTACAATATTACGCGATAACGACTTCTACGCGGTGGAAGCCGCGGGAAACATCTAGTACATAATAAAGTTCAAAGACTTTATTGTTGCACAAGTCTTTGAAGTTTGGGATCAAATGACGTTGTGTTAAATTTAAATGCTCTATTTAAATGGCAAAACGTCTAAATTTCTACTTAAGATACTTACTATATATTCCGATAGATATCATATAGCCCAAAGTTTCCTAGGTAGCGATCCAGGCACATTTATTTTACAACTTTCTATCTATACCTAGATAAGAAGAAAATTCAGGCACATAGTACCTATCCCAGTCAAAAACATACTTTTGAAGACAACCCACTAACTTAACCTGTTATCGCACGGTAAAGTTTCGACGATGATGCCGACCTGTCGCCTGTCGCTCACCGTAGCTCAATCGATAAGGGCACGTAACCTCGAAAGGGGCCATAGAGAAACGCTCTATATCAGTCGTAGATAACATGGCTGATTGCTCGTTCCGTTTTGTACACAACGGAAGTACATTTTGGAGCTTTAGCGTGAAATTGGAGACTAACCGATGTTACGGAGTTGTACAATTTTCCTAAAGAAGTGTATTTCGAGTGTTTTATGAGTAAAAAACCGGCCAAGTGCGAGTTGGACTCGCCCATGAAGAGTTCCGTAGCAGCAAGTAACATAATATAAAGGTTCTTGTAGTTCTTTGTAACTTTCATTGCTGTTTTAACACGTTCGCAGTGGTAGTGAGTTTTCTAGGCGAAAATTGCGGTTTATGACGTATTGAAAAAAAAACTACCAACTCGATCTCGTTCAAACCAATTTTCCTTAGTAGATTTTATAGCAATGTACGTCGTATATTTTTTTTAGATTTATCATTTTCTTAGTTTAGAAGTTAGAGGAGGGGGGGGGGGCACATTTTTCTACTTTGGAAGTGTCTCTTGCGCAATGGGTTTGATGAAAAAAAAAAAATTCGAGTTTCAGTACCTACCTACTGGTTATGGGGACCCCCAAAATTAACTGCTTTTTTTCTAGTTTTATATTCAAATCTTGATGCGGTTCACAGAATACATCTACCTACTTACCAAGTTTCAACAGCATAGGTCTTATAGTTTCGAAGAAAAATGGCTGTGACAAACGGACGGACAGACAGACAGACATGACGAATTTATAAGGGTTCCGTTTTTGCCATTTGGCTTACGGAACCCTAAAAATGAATAAATAACGCGAGTATGTGGGTTTTCTTGAAGTGCTTTTTTGTAATGTTTCGCAGTAAAGTTTTCATAAAGATTAAAATTGACAATCTACCCCACCTCACCTTACGTTTCTCTTAGAAATTACTGAGCCTAGAATAGATGACAATAGATTATAGTAAAATATTTTTAATAATAATATCTTTATTTGCTAGAACATTGTATAGAAGATGTTACAGTATATCTTAAGATTAAATAGGTAGGTACATCATGTTCTGCCTAAACTGGGCATGCAAACATTTATTTATCATGCGTACATTTATTACTACTATTTATGAAGTGTTTGATCTAAACGTCGTCGGCGTTAACACGACGATAAAATGGATAGGCGCAGGTCGTGAGTGACGAACTGCAGTTGAACATTTTCAATTCGCCCATAAGGCCTTCAGCTTAGTTTAATGACTGTCATTCCATTGACAACCGGGTTTCAGTTCGAGCTTTCCTTCTCTACGCTATGGATCCCTTACTCGACTCTTACGACACCCTCGGAATGAATTGGGACATTTTGTACTCTTTACCGTTGCCACACTGAGCCCCGTTGCCACAGAGGATTTATCACAGAATGCTCCGTATTACTTGTACAAATCAATGATGATGACGATGATCTTACCGCCCATCGAAGCAACAAACGTATACTTTCATTCTATTTGCGTACAAACTACAGCTCGACTATTTGCTTTCAACCCAACTAAAACCCACTTTCCCAATTGTGTAAAAGTCAAACCCTATGTGTTTGTTAACCAGAGATGTGATTTATTTGAAATACTTCTATTTAAAATGCAAATACAAAATGCAAAATACCTATTTTGTATTTTGAATTTAAATGCCTTTTATTAAAAGCATTTTGTATTTTATTTGAAATACCTTTCGAGATGTATTTTGCATTTTTAACATTCATTTCAAAATGCAAAATACTTTGTGATTAAGTTCAGCCAACATCACCAGAACGAAATTGTTCGTACCGTGGGATGATTACTCTCTCGCTCGAGACCATGGTGCTAACCATGATCTCCAGCGGGAGTAAGTGGGACTGCGCCGCCTCTTTCTGCGAGCAGGTCATGTGAGTGAAAGAGGCGGCGCCGGCGGGGCAGGAACGGGAGAGAACTTTCCCACCCGAGTTCCGCAGTCAAGTCGGCGAATGAATTTCTAAATTATGTTAAAACTTATTCAAAAAAGTTTAAAGCAGACTGCTTAGCGGCCAAAAGAAAGTATATAAGTAATAAAATTATCAATAGTGTAGACAAAGTTAAATCTACTTGGAAAATTATTAACGCAGAAAGAGGCCAAGCAAAATCAAATGATAATAATTTTAAACTTAAAGTAAATGGTAACATAATTACAACAGATGCCGAAGTCGCTAACGAATTTGAACAATTTTTTTCTCGTATTCCAGTAGATTTGACCAGAGCCCTAGGTTCTTCTACCCCAATATCAGAATCCTTGTTAAAAGCAAATGTTCCTTGCTGTAATGAAATATTCAAATTCAGTAAAATTAGTTTACACACTATCATAAAAACTTTTAAATCTTTAAATATTAAGAAAACGGCTGACCTCTGGGGAATTTCTGTACATTTAGTTTATTTATTTATTTATTTATTTATTTATTCGGAGGACCAACAGCCACAAAAAATGAATAAACTATTTAAGTTAGTGTCACACAGCAAATTGTGGGTCCTCACTGATACAAATCAGAATAGTTATAATATACTGTGGACTATACATACGACTTATGTTAACATTATATAATTACTTATTTTTAACTTATAAATTTATATAACACCTTATCTTAACTTGTAGTTATACATGACAGGTAAGAAAAAGAACATTTATTCCTATTACTGAGCGAGATACAAAATTCCAAATAGCAGATTCGTCATTTCAGACTTTATTGGTACTGCTGAAAGAACTCCAGGCTAAGCAACCTTCTGACTGACGCCACGCTATCGTTGAATATGTCAAACTTATGCTGCAAGCTTTCTGCGTTGACCGTGTTACACGCTCTCCACAAAAAGGTATTTTGACGGTAATTGGATGTCACAATTGGTACATACAAGGGCTTATAATGACGCAGGACCTTTGCAGGTGCATTAACGCTAATTTTTGACAGAAGGTCAGGACTATCCACACGGTTGCATAGAATTTTCAACACGTACATAACATCTGCAATTCTCCGTCTATGTGTTAAAGGAAGTAGGTGGAATCTGGCGCACAACTTAAGGTAGTCATCAGACTTGTATAATAATTTAGTGCGATAGCATAGATATCTGACGAACTTTCTCTGAATGCCTTCCAACCTTTCAATGTACTTATCATATCTAGGATTCCAGACCTCTGACCCATACTCCAATATACTTCTAACATAGGTACAATATAATAGTTAATTCGTTAATTGAAATGGTTGCTCCTGAATTATCAATAATATTTAATAATTGTGTTGATAGTGGTGTGTTTCCTGACTTAATGAAGTTTAGTAAAATAACTCCTCTGTTTAAATCGGGTAGCACCTCGGATCCGTCCAATTTTCGTCCTATTTCTGTACTACCCACGTTTAGTAAAATCTTTGAAAAGGTAATGCTTAATCAAATGCAAAATCATTTTAATACAAATAAACTATTCCATACTAAACAATTCGGTTTCACGCGCGGTCGGTCTACCACGGATGCTGGAATCAAATTATTAGAGTATATATATGAGGCCTGGGAGGAGTCGTATGATGCTTATGGTGTATTCTGCGACCTATCTAAGGCCTTCGATTGCGTCCAGCATCAGACTTTAATTCAAAAACTTGATCATTATGGGATCCAGGGGACGGCCTTGGATTTAATTAGTTCTTACCTAAGAGATAGAGTACAGAGAGTAGTTATAAATGGTAAACAGTCACATGGTTCTGCTGTAACAATGGGGGTGCCTCAGGGTTCAATTCTGGGACCTTTTCTATTTTTAGTGTACATAAATGATCTCCCTCACCTTATGAGACGATCACGAGGTAGTTTTGTTTGCTGATGACACATCTTTAATATTTAAAGTTGAACGTGGACAACGCGATCTTGACGAAGTAAACAATGCCCTCTCTAGGGTAGTCCACTGGTTTAACGCAAATAATTTATTGTTAAATGAAACTAAAACAAAATGTATTAGATTCACCTTGCCAAATGTTAGGCTCGTTAACACCAGTATTAGGATTAGGGATGATCAAGTAGAATTGGTCGATGAAACTGTCTTTCTGGGCATAAAGTTAGACTCCAACTTGCAGTGGGGGCCTCATATCGAGAAAGTCTCGGGCAGACTGAGCTCTGCAGCCTATGCCGTTAAAAAGATCCGACAACTGACAGACATTAGAACAGCGCGTCTTGTCTACTTTAGCTATTTCCACAGTGTCATGACCTATGGCATACTATTATGGGGTAACGCTGCCGACATCGAATCTATCTTTGTGTTGCAGAAAAGGGCTGTCCGGGCTATCTATGGTATGGGGATTCGGGAGTCATTAAGAGAAAAGTTTAAGGATATCAACATACTTACTGTGTATTCACAGTACATATATGAAAACTTATTATATACTCATAAAAATAACAGTAAATTTATTAAAAATAGTGATATCCATAATCTAAACTTAAGAAATAAGAATAAATTGGCTGTATCTAGATTTAGGCTTAATAAAATAAGCAATTCTTTTGCGGGCAATTGTATTCGAATGTACAATACATTGCCGACAGCCATAACAGGTTTGTCAGTTAATAAATTTAAAAAACTAATAAAACTTAAATTGTGCCAGAAAGCTTATTATAGCATTAAAGACTTTCTAGAAGACAAGGCTGCCTGGCAGTGACACGAATTGCTCCTTTCTACATAAAAAAAAACTGCATTAGATACTTAGATACTAGCAGAGAAGGGACCAGACTGAGTTTCTTGGGGTGTTCTTCTCAGTCTGTAGTATTTCCGAACCCCCGGTAGAGTCACAAAAATTTTGACAAACCTAAATAATTTTTTTAAAAATTTCAAAGGGAATAAATTTTATTTTATTTTATTTATTTTTTATTTACCGAAATAAATGGCCACACAAGTCACAAAATGGAGCCATGGCTCTCTTTTCGTTAGTCTAGTTTTTTACATTATTTTAAGTGAGTATTATTATTATTAATAACATAACAGAATTTATTGATACGCGTACTGATAAATATGACCAAGTGGTCATGCTCATAAGGTGACATGATATTAGACGTTTTTATTCGGCTCGGCATTGTGTCTCTATTTCTCATGATAAATACCAAAATAAATAAAAATATGTGAAATTTGGTAAAAAAGTATTTTATTTTAAAAAAGTATTTTGAAAATACCTATTTTGCATTTAGCATTTGAAATACAAAACACAAAACTATTTGGTATTTTGCATTTGAAATAGTAAATCTGAAAAGTATTTTGCATTTTGTATTTAAATGCTTTTTTAAAACCATTTTGTACATCTCTGTTGTTAACCCTTGAGCTCCACTGTTGTTGACTAAGTAAAGGTTAACCCTCTATACTAACTAAGCCTAAGTATTCTCGATGTTTGCTCGCGTTACTAGCACATAAGATATTCATTATGTTGGTGTTCGAAAACTTTAATTCTATAAACCTGCTTTCTTACTAGACAATGCTATAACGGATACTAGACACTCTATGTAACTATTGTAAAATATTTAATGTGTAAATGTAGAGGTAGATTTTACTGTCTGAAGTTCAATTGAAATTATTATAGAATTAAATGTAGGTATTTATATTACCCGTGTGCCCCGTGGCGATGGGGTCCCGTGTTGCGACGGGTGAGAGTACAAAATGTCCCCACCCCGATACATCCCGAGGGTGTCGTAAGAGGCGACGAAGGGAACACTTTCGCAAAAAGATTCATTGCGTAAAGAAGGATAACTTGAAATGAAACCCGGTTATCAATAAAATGACCATCGTTAAGCCAAGTTGAAGGCCATATGGGCGGCTTGAAAATTTTTAACTGCGGGTCGCGGCGACCTGCGCCTGTCTATTTCAACACGGCAATAGGCTTACCACCTGTTACGTGGGACATAAAACTACAAGGTGAGGTGGGCGTATACTATGCCTCTACTATGTATTTATATTACTTTGGTTGCAACAGTATACCTATACCTGCAAGTGGTTCACCAGCTAACTTACTGATGAGGTTATAGCAAAGAGGAGAACTCGAAATAAAACTAACTTCTACCACAGACTACTAAACAGTTACTACGTAACCAACCCATCCGACCACTATAATACAATAAGGTGAATCAAGCTCCCAAATGATCTACAAACTATGGTAACGAATTTCAATCACAGGGTACCGTGCTTTTAGATGTCATAGTGGTATAAAAAAACTTTTGATAAAAATGTCCTATTAGTTTAAAGAAGAAAGAAAGAAAGAAAAGAAAGAAAAGTATTTTTATTTTACTGCAACAACAGCACATACTTATTTCATAAGGTTACAAAATTATGATTGTAATAAAAAATAAATTAAAAAGAACCTGTCGTTGCACCAAAATAGGAGCCGGTTCAGCATAATGCCGGGCACAAGTACACGGCGCTGGTTTTCAACCACGGCGCTGGTTTAAAGTCGGGATATCTAAAGATATCCCGACTTTAGTATACCTATGACTCTGAGGTGCTTTATTGATCCACGAATGAAATGGTACAGTCCAATAGACACCCCAATAGGATTGAAAAGTGACACTTAGGTACTGTACTTGATTTGCTCTAAAAACCCAAGACTAAATCAAAATACAAAATGAAGCGTGTTACTTTGTACACATATTGTTTCTAGTTATTTTAAAGTTTACCTACCTAACTAAATTACCATCCACCCCTCGGCCTTGCTACTGTCTATACTTACTCATATTACAAGTACGAAGCACTACGTAGGTATAGTTAATATTACCAATAACGTCTAGGTGGGTTGTTTGGTATAATATCACTGTGACATTAGCCACCCCTCGACCCACACACGGTAGATCTATATACAGGTATTATTGTATGGTAATGTGGTACCTACATGGCTTCCCCGAGTAGTAAAACTGTATTTTGATAAATCAAATATTATTTATACTGTTGGTTGATGGCATTTGGTAGTGCACATATTGAATAACACCACTTGTATAGATGTAATTACATGATGTAAAGGTCGTCAAGTTAGTTTTACCTTTGAGAATACAGAGACATTGTTACAGTGTGATTACCAAAAAAACAAACCCTTATTTCCTTATCGTGTCTATTAAGGCATGGCAGACGTGTAGAAATGGACAAAAGCAAACGAGACGGTGGAGGTAACACAGTTTATGTATAAGAACAAAATTGATCTGTTATCTTGATACCGTATCTACATTTTCATTTTATAGGCCTTGTGTACAATTTTTGTTGTAGGAAGTTCTAAACCTGTATGTTGTTTTTGGGGTAACATTCTCAAAAATACACTGATATCGTTTGAATTTAGTAGAACTTTGAAACCGGTTTAGTTATTCCAGAGCTTATCTGATATAAACATTAAAATTTTACTATAAAAGGGATTTAACTGAAAATAACCTGAACCATTTTGTCCTCTAATCGAATTGACTCGTTAATAATGCCGCCGGTCAAATTTATGCGAAACCCAATCACTTATTGACTTAATTCATTAGGGAATTAGCCGGTCCTTTGTAGTTAAACCAATTATTATGATACTTCACTTTGGATTAACGATTATGTGATTATTTGTCAAACGATGTTTATTTCTTTAAGTTTGAGTGTGCGATAAGGCAATTGTTGAGATATTGGACCGGCCAGATTTATTTGCAATTGGTGCATCTCCAAACTAATAGAGGCGCAAGAAAAGAAAGCTCGAAACATATATCTATATATTGGCAAATGGATCTGCGAAATGTATGTATGCTCATAACTTCAGAACAGCTGGACCAATTTCGCTTATTCTTTTTTTTGTGTATTAGTTCTATAGCCAGAGCAAGGTTTGTATAATATAAATGTTATAATATAATATAATATGTTTGTATAATAGGAGAGGCCTGCGTCCAGAAATGGACAGAAATAAGTTGATACTGGAGGGAGAGACTAGGTAGTTTCTGCCTGCGTAAAATAAAAGCATTTTTAGTATTAACTTGTTATTTACATATTATGTTTTATATAGCTCAAAAAATTAGATCTTTTGGCCTAGTAATAGACGGATTTATCTGGAAAATAAATAGGAATAATAGGGCCTCAAGAAAACAGAACTTGAATAAAGAAGTATATTTTTAAATGCATACTCTTTTTTTTTTGTTTTACGTGAGGGAAAATCCTCATGGATGTTATGCCGGACTCCTACCGACTAAAAAACCTTACGTATCCTAACAGCCGACGGTTGGGAGCCCCGGGTAAACCCTCGGAATGATACCCCAGGACTTAAATGTATACTCTTTATAATTATTGCATCCAAATAACTATAAAACCAATCAATACGATCATTAATGACGAGTTGACAGGACGGGAATCGAATCCACAAACTCAGGTCCTCTCAATAAACTAAAACCAAGAAAATTATTTATTTACGAAAAGCAGGTAAAAGTGGATTGACTTTCAATCAACTATAAGAGGCACCCTTTTTAGTTGATTGAAAGTCAAGCAAGACTTGTCAGTGATTGATCATATTGATTGTTTATTAATATTATGTGTCAATATTGGTTCCATTACCATATTAAAATCAAAGCCTGCGAGTTATGTGTTTGTGTACACTTATGTTGATTTAGAAATTGTATTTGTTACAAACACATGTACAAAGATATATTTACAAAGCAGGTGTACTTAAATTGAAATGACAAAGTCTTTTTACCCGACGCGACGATGGCAAACTCAATTGGAAGGGTAATGAACATCTCCTGGGGTATCCTTCCGAGGGCTTACCCGTTGCTCCCAACCGTAGGCTGATAGGTAAGATACGTGTAGTTTTTAGTCGGTAGGAGTCCGGCACAGTATCCCTGTAGGATTTTCCTCTGGTTAAAAAAAAAGGGTAATGAACATTGCGCAGCGCTCTGCTATACATAATTCTCCCTCGGGAATATATATATGATTGGCATATTGATGATGAATATAAAAGCCTTCGAAAAAAGATTATTCAAAAGCTTTTCCACCAAGTAGGTAAATAGAGTTTTGAAGTGTTTTGAGGATTTCGAAAACGGTTAGAGCAACGGTCATGAAATGCGATATGTTTCACGCAAATGGAGTCGAGAGCGGCAGCTAGTTCTGTTCACTAGTTTGACTACCTCGTTGGTTTAGAGATTGTCAAAAGCGACTGCGGATCACATGGTCGTGGGATTCCCACCGGAGATAAAAATTTGTATGAACCATTAAATGTTTGTCTCGAGAGTCTGGTTGTTTCTATGTGTTATAGATACGTTAACGTTACCAAAAATAAATAATATCCGTATAATAATAGCTTCGGACAAGCATACGGCCCACCAGATGGACTGGTGGTCACCGCTGCCTATGGACGCAACACCGGAGGTGGTGAACTACACTCGCGCTGCCGACACTGTAAAAACCTTCTAAGCTAGGACCTCTTTTGAAGAACCCCAAATTGTAGGCGTTTGGGAAAACCGAGGCAGGGAGATCACTTCACAACCTAAGCTTACTTTGGGATCACGTTGTTTTAAATAGTAAAAATGCGCCTGGATTTTTACCTACGAAACTTTCTTACTTATGCCACAGCCTACAGATTTTCTTATAGCTAAAATATACCGATAGATATACCTAGGTAGTGTAGATCGAATTTTCTCAGGCACATTTATTTTCCAACTTTCTATCTAAACCTAGATAAGAAGAAAATTCAGGCACATAGTACCTATCACAGTCAAAAACATACTTTAGAAGTCTACCCACTAAGTTAACCTGTTATCGCACGGTAAAGTTTCGCCGATGATGCCGACCTGTCGCTCACCGTAGCTCAATCGATAAGGGCACGTAGCTTCGAAAGGGGCCATAGAGAAACGCTCTATATTAGTTGTAGATAACATGACTGATTGCTCGTTCCGTTTTGTACACAACGGAAGTACAACTTTCAGCTAAAGAGTAGACAGAAGTAAACTACTAATAGTATACCATTTTTTTTTAACGTGAGGGAAAATCCATCATGGATGCTATGCCTTACTCCTACCGGCTAAAAAACCTCACGTTACGCCCAACAGCCTGCGGTCGGGAGCCCCGGGTGAGCCCTCGGAAGGATGTCCCAGGACTCCCATCTACCATTTGCAAATATAAAATACGGGTAAGTATTGCGGGTACCTATGTGGGTTTTCTTGAGAGATTCTAAAAATTTCATTTCGATTTTGATTTTGTAGATGAAAAAATTAATGTGTTCGAAGTTCGAAGTGTAATAATGATCTCAATAAGTATATAGCCTTTGAGAATGCCGAAAGGTGAAACCGGTTAGATATTACAATCATAAATGTTGTGGAACAGTTCAAGTGAAGTTTTTCAACATGTGTAGCAAGTTCCATCAAGTGCCATCAATCAATAGTATCAATAATAACTTTTTGAAAGGCTTTTTTGTAATGGTTTGCAATAAAGTTTTTACATAGATGAAAATTGTCAATCTATCCCAACTCACCTAACGTTTCTCTTAGAAATTACTGAGCCTATAATAGATTACATTAAAAACCTTAATAGATTACTGTAAAGTGTTTTTGATATGTGTTTTTTTTACATACATATATACGTACATATTTAGTCACGCCTTTATACCCGAAGGGGTAGGCAGAGGCATAGTATGCGCCCACATTTCACCTTATAGTTTTATGTCACGCAATAGGTGGTGAGCCCATTGCCGTCCCCGGGGCCCCGTCGCGACACAGAATGTTTCACATAATGCTCCATATTACTTTTACAAAGCAATGGTGACGATGATCTTACCGCCCATCGAAGCAACAAACGAATACTTACATTCTATTTGCGTACAAACTACAGCCACACTATTTGCTTTCAACCCAACAAAAACCTACTTTCCCAATTGTGTAAAAGTCAAACCCTATGTGTTTGTTAACCCTTGTGCTCCACTGTTGTTGACTAAGTAAAGGTTAACCCTCTATTGCCTAAGTGTCCTCGATGTTTGCTCGCGTTACTAGCACATAAGATATTCATTATGTTGGTGTTCGAAAACTTTAATTCTATAAACCTGCTTTCTTACTAGACACTATGTAACTATTGTAAAATATTTAATGTGTAAATGTAGATGTAGATTTTGCTGTCTGAAGTTCAATTGAGGTTAATATAGAATGAAATATTTGTGTTAGGTACTTTTGGCCGCAAAAGTATACCTGCAAGAAGTGGTTTACCTGCTAACTTACAGATGAGGTTATAGTAAAGAGGAGGATACCTCGATCTAAAACTAACTTCAACCAACCCGTCTGACAAGAAGGTGCATCATGCTCCCAAATGATCAACAAACTACGGTAACGAATTTCAATCAGCCGTGTGCTTTTCAGCTGTCATAGTGGTATAAAAAAACTTTTGATAAAAAGTTCCTATTAGTTTAAAGATATCCCGACTATAGTATATGACTCTGAGGTGCTTTACTGATCCACGAATGAAATGGTACAGTCCAATAGACACCCCAAGAGGATTGAAAAGTGATACTGTACTTGAATTGCTCTAAAAACCCAAAGACTAAGTCAAAATAAAAAAATAAGTGTGTTACTTTGTACAGTCAACTACAATGAAATGTACTAGTTAAATTTTACAAAATGATGTATCCATGCGAGTGCTAAACAAATATTGTGAAAAACATGGTATTCATCGAACTTGACAGTAACATGTATTCATTGATATGCATGCTATTTGTTTTTAAAGTTGAATTTTCTCAATCAACTTTTAAACAAAAATAAATGTATTGGGATATATAATTATTGCACTTTACACGCATACATGTTTCTGTCAAGTTCGGTGGATATAATGTTTAGTTAGTTCATTAAGGTACTCGCAGGGATACATCATTTTGTAAGATTTAACTAGTAAATTTCATTGTAGTTGACTATACGGTTATATATTAAAATACCAGAAATCAAAATGCCTTTACTTAAAATGCATTAGACCAAAATACCCGAATTCGAAATACCTTAACATTCAAAATACCTTATTTCAGTTCACCTTACCGTAAAATGTCTAAATTTAAAATACAAATAATTATTATATCAGAATTCAAAATACAAATTTTCAAATATCCTTAATTTAAAATACCGAAAATAGAATACAATGTGTCACTGTCACTCACACGTTTTGTTATTTGGCTTTAACTTATTTACTTAAAAAAGGTATTTTGTGTTTGAACATTTTAGGATAAGGTATTTGATAAATTTATTTTTTGTGTTTCGGTTATTCGACCGTAAGGCATTTTGAATTATTTATATTATAAATATTCGCCTTTTGAATATTGATATTTCGATTTCGGGTATTTTGGGCTACGATATTTTGAGTAAAGGCATTATAATTTCTGGTATTGTGACGGTATACCTGACTAAATTACCATCCACCCCTCGGCCTTGCTTCTGTCTATACTTACTCATATTACAAGTACGAAGCACTACCTACGTATAGGTAATATTACCAATAATGTCTAGGTGGGTTGTTTGGTATAATATCACTGTGACATTAGCCACCCCTCGACCCACGCTCGGCAGATTTATATACAGGTATTATTGTATGGTAATGTGGTACCTACATGGCTTCCCCGAGTAGTAAAACTGTATTTTGATAAATCAAATATTATTTTTACTGTTGGTTGATGGCACTTGCTGGAACCTGCTGCACATATTGAATAACACCACTTGTATAGATGTAATTACATTATGCAGTGGTCGTCAAGTTAGTTTTAACTCTGAGAGGCGAAACCGGTCAGTTGAAAAGTAAATAAATTTTTTGGAACAGTTCAAGCGGTGTTATTCAATTATGATAAATCAAATACATGATGAAGTTCATTTCCTTAGGTTTCAGTGAAATTCAAGTTTCACGGAAAATTAATAACACTTCTGAGAAGAACTGGCAAGAAGCACAGCCAGATCCGGGAGAACAGACGTCGAGGAGAAAAGTCGGCAACTAGTGGCTGATCTGAACCGTATTTCCCAATGGGAATCCAACAATCTAGTTGATTTCAATGCCCGTAAAACACAGGCGTTTGCAATTCCTAGCCTTCTGAATTGAATACGACGATCCCAAGTGGTGACAATCTGGACATCATTGGCATAGACGTCTGGCGCGAGCTCAATAACTAAAATTAAATTGAGAGACGTGGGATTTAAGTATCTTGCATAACGATCATTCATAATATGGGTCAACTTATGGATACCTATAATAAATAAATAATAAATAAATATTCACAGACATTTCACACAACGCTATCTGATCCCAAAGTAAGCTAGGAATAACCTGATTGTGTTATGGGTATCAGACCACGGATATTAATACTTATATATTTTTAAATACATACGTATGATACATAGTAATATCCAGACTCTTGAGACAAACATTTATGGGTCACACAAATATTTGTCTCCGGTGGGAATCGAACCCACGACCTCCAGCGCCGCTGGCGGTATCACTACCGACTGCGCCACAGAGGTAGTCAAACCTATCACATCGTTTTCATTGAGAAGTTCGATTCTTCATTCCTGATGTGCTGCAGTTATGGGTTGACGAATCGAGGTTGTATGGTGGGTGGGTGGTTTCTCTCCCTACCCTTCTCTAGTCTATAATCGTGCTAAGATGAGTGGTGCCATGTAACGCCTGATTACATTAATTACCAATGTCATATTAGTGACTTGTGATAATGATATTATAGAAGAGGAGACGCTGAAGATCGACCTACACCCACTTTATAACCAGATGTGAGATAGTTTTTATTTAATTCCATATCACATACATATTATTATGATAGTCAACGCCTTTATCCCAGAAAGGGAAGCAAAGGCATGGTAAGTATTTGCCCACATTTCACCTTATGTCCCACGTAATAGGCCAATTGCCGTAATGAAATGGACAGGCGCAGGTCGGGAGCAGAGTTAAAAAATTTCAAGCTTCTATTTTCATAACACGTCTACAATAGATTGGCAATCACAGACGTGGTTTTAAACGCCCATATGCAACTAACTTTTATCGGACGAGTTAATGAAGGTTTGTAAAAAAGAAATTCACTATTATGCATGTACATTTTGCCCTTCTTACCCACCACACTACCAAGCCACACTACCGGTAGTGTCGTGGGGAAATTTCTTTCCCTTCTACACTACCAGCTAGTAGTGTCGCGGGTCATTTCTAAAAGGTCTTACATCTCCGTTCCCATCGACACTACTATAAGATACCGCACTACCAAATACTCTACCGGTAGTGTCGTAGGGAATAATTCTGCACTAGCAGCCCTTTTTACCCACTACACTACCAAGCCACACTACCGGTAGTGTCGTCCCCTCCGGAGCAAAATGTGCAAAACGCAAAATGACTACCACACGCAAAATGTACTAATTGCAACAAATGAAGATCGACAAAACAAATGAAGATCGGTTAAACAAATGAAGATCGGTAAAACAAATGAAGATCGGTGAAACAAATGAAGATCAACAAAACAAATGAAGATCGGTGAAACAAATGAAGATCAACAAAACAAATGAAGATCGGTGAAACAAATGAAGATCAACAAACAAATGACACTACTAGCTGGTAGTGTAGAAGGGAAAGAAATTTCCCCACGACACTACCGGTAGTGTGGCTTGGTAGTGTGGTGGGTAAGAAGGGACATTTTGAAAGCCAAGCTATCATTATATATGGAATTTGATGAAAAAATATCTCTTGGTTATCAGATGAGCGAAGGTCGCACCTCATCGTCTCTTCGACAATAATAACATCATTAATTAATCACACGAATTAATGTGTTCGTATGTCTACATGAGCTTATGAAATTCGTCATTGGGTAAGTCTGTATGTTTTAGGTACATTAAATATGTAGGTATTTTGGTATCATTCAATCTATTCAAAAGGCTTACCGTCGAGGGTAAAAGGTGCACAATACAATATTATTCAGTACTTCCACGGTATTGTGTACAATGGAAAATGCTCATCAAAATTGTTGGAACATTTCGAAAACGGTCACCTATTGTTGAGAAAAATTGTATTTGATCTACAGGCGTTTGGCTACAATATTTATTATGGTTGTTATTTATAATTTTAAAAAATACGTAATTAATCTATAACACTTTCATAGAAATAAAAGAGTTTTTTTTTCTTTTTTTAGGGACTTTTGTACAACCGTATTATATAGTCCCATCTAGAAAATAACAAGAAGCCGTGAGACGGTCTCACCCGACTGCCCCTCTAACGTTTATTGTAAAAGTGAAAGTTCAATCCGATTGACGTTGTCATTTTTGTTTTATTTCAAACTTTGAACAGATGATCCACGTGACCTAGTGACGTAATTTAATGCAACAGAGTCACAGACTACAGACACAAGTCTCGCCATAAGCCCCTCTGTAATCTATTTTATATAGAGGGGCTAATAAAAGATATGTCACATCTCATTCAACCCCAACATAACATTATAATAACATTTTCAAACGTCACACACAAATTTATTCATACAATATTCAAACCCATCAATCACAACTACGAATAAGCTAGTGGCTGCCAACCAATTTGCAAGCGAACGAAGCGAACTATCGAACTTGCGAGTTCACTTCACTACTGCAAATACGAATTGATATAGTTCGATTAAGTCGCTGTGAAGTTTGTAGAATAACTATGCCATTTTCTATATACCAATCTATTTTAAGTAGAGACTGGTTGGTCGCTGAAAATCGACAGTGGTAATTCAAAATAGTTTTCTGTAATTCCTTCTCAATATCTTACTTACTAATATTATAAATGCGAAAGTTTGTGAGTGTGGATGTTTGTTACTCTTTCACGCTCAAACCGCTGAACGGATCGGGCTGAAATTTGGTACAGACGTACAGTATAGTCTCGAATAACACATAGGCTACTTTTTATCCTGGGAATAAGTTCCCACGGGAACAAATTTTACGCGGGCGAAGCTGCGGGCATCAGCTAGTAATCTATAACTCTGTTAATTTTCGCGTCACTTTGTTGACACAATTTTCTTAAAAAAAAAAAACAAAAAAAAACATCACGTTTTTTGTATGGAAGCCCCCTTTTCCCCCCTTTTTCTGATTTTAGTATTTTCTGTTATAGCGGCAACAGAAATACATCACGTTTGAAAATTTAAGCTCTCTAGCTACTGCGGTTACTGAGATACAGCCTCGAGACAAACAGACAGACGGACAGTGAAGTCTCATGAATTGGGTCCCGTTTGTACCCTTTGAGAACGGAACCCTAAAAGGTACCACGATTTCGCTACACGTCCTACTTCCTACCAATATCATAAATGTGAAAGTTTGTGAAGATGTTTGGATGTTTGTTACTCAATCACGCTCTAACGGGTGAATAGATCTGACTGAAATTTGGCACAGGGATAGAGTATAGTCTGGAATAACACATAGACTTTTTATCCCGGGAAGATGTTCCCACGGGAAGCGGGAACGGGAACTAAATTTCTCGCGGGCGAAGCCGCGCGCATCAGCTAGTTAATGTATATGTATCATTGAATCAAATCAGCCTATGGCAGTCTCCTGCTGGAAGTAGGCCTCTCCCAAACTGCGCCACAACACGCGGTCTTGTGCCTTCCGCATCCAGCCAGCCCCTTCGACCCTGTTCAGGGTCGTCGCTCAGTCTATCTGGCGGTCTATGTATAGATACTATAAAGCTAACAAGTTTGTTTGTTTGACAGTGATCATTCAAAAACTAGAGAATGATTTTTTTTTTACTGCCTCTGTGGCGCAGTCGGTAGTGCTACCGCCTGCGGCGCTGAAGGTCGTGGGTTCGATTCCCACCGGAGACAAATATTTGTGTGACCCATAAATGTTTGTCTCAAGAGTCTGGGTATATATATATATATATATGTATAATATGTATGTATTTAAAAGTATATTATTATAAGTATTAATATCCGTGGGCTGATACCCATAACACAAGCAGGTTATTCCTAGCTTACTTTGGGATCAGATGCGTTGTGTGAAATTTCCGTGAATATTTATTTATTATTATAAATTTAAACATGATTTTACAGTTTAATATTCCGTTTATTAAGAAAACTGAAAGCTCTATTATAGCATCGATGAATACGAGCGGAGTGGCAATTAAAAAGTTACAAAACCCGGAAAAATTAATTCCATTCGAGAGCTTCCGTGTTGCGTGCGTTGCGTAAATGGTTAAAGTTGTGTTGCCTACATGGTTACCTACATGATTTGTTACATACAGGTAATGAAATTGTTGCCGTCAAAAAGTTCACTTATTATTATTATGTTTATCCTTTACGGATGGTTCACAATGATCCTTTAATGAATAATGGAGAGAGAATAAATTAGATAACTAACATTTACTTTTGTCATGCAATGAGATTGCCACTGTTGATATTAATCGTCTTAAATGATACTAGTCATAACGTGGGCCCGTTTGTCATCGCGATGACTCTCATTGACGGTTTCCAAGATTCATCATCCTAAAGTGCCGAGAGTTGAGACTCTCCATTGGCTGATTCTTGAATTTGCCAATGTGAGTGACGTTTCTTCAAACGTCAAAAGGGCCTATTATTTTTTTACAACCTTAGGTTGTATAAAAACAATATGAAAAATCAATCACTTGTACTATTTTTGTTTACATTTACATTATTTACATATTGCACAACTTTAATTTTAATTTTCACAATACCTGACAGTTTTGCCGTAAAGCATTCAATATTTTTTGCCGATTATTTATACTGTTGATTGACGGCACTTGGTGGAACTTGCTGCACATATTGAACACGACACTTGCACTATTCCACAATATTTATTATTATAGACCTGACCGGTTTCGCTTTACAGCATTTTCAAAGGTCTAGATGGGAGGACAAGGTATTACTGTCATATACTGGTCAGGTTTATAATAATAAACATTGTGGAATAGTGCAAGTGTCGTTTTCAATATTTTTGCCGACTTTTGCAACATTGCCCACAGATTTCAAGCTACGAAGCAGCTTATTAGTAGGTATAAACTAGTAGGTATATTAAATAGGGATGACTACATGATAAAATAGGATTTTATATAATGTATAAGTTACCTAACATAAGGTTCAGTGATGTAATTAATTATTTCTTACCTTGCAATTCTAATAGCGTTCAATCACCATAGGTACCTGAAAATATATAAAACCGAAATTTAATACAAATTATAATATTGAAACATAATAATTATTTAATAATCTATATTCTATATATGTATATAAAAATCAATGCCACTTTTCGTTGTAATTTTATAACTCGACAACGGGCTCACCTATCCAAACCAAAATGTTTAGGCTTTGTTCGGACTATTTAGTAGATGGTTTGTGTGAAGTTTGCACAAATTCGGTCGAGTGGTTCTTGATTTATCGTGCAAACGAAGTTGCGCTTTTATTTTGTGCCGATACGATCCGATCTTTCTAAATTAATTTAGACATGACATTTTAGGAAGTTCCTCCAAACGCTGCTTGGATTTTAGAGATTCTTTGTGCGATTAGAGCATGTCCTTAGCTTAAAGAAAACGCCGCTGTATTCTGGTACGTTTCGTTTTAGTGTTAATTTATTTTGCCCCGTGTCGTGTAGCGACGGGGCCCCGTGCTGGCAACGGAAAAGAGTACAAAATGCCGCCACCCCAATTCATCCTGAGGTTGACGTAAGAGGCAACTAAGGGAACACTTACGCAAAACGATCAATCTTAAGTAGAGAAGGAAAACTTGAAATAAAACCCGGTTGTCAGTAAAATGACAATCGTCAAGCCAAGCCAACACGGCAATAGACTCGACAAAGACAAATGATGAAATATGAGTCTTCAACCCACCCCTTTGGAGATAAAGGCGCGTCTATATATATATGTGTTTGTGAGATTCAATGTTCTGTAAACGATCACTGCAGTAAGCAACTTTTACTATGGCCGGTCCATGGATGGGTGACCATCCATGAGATCACTTTGTGACATTTATTTGAGCGTTTCCGTGCTTCGGAAGGCACGTTAAGCTGTAGGTCCCGGGTGCCAGTAAAATGGCAGTCGTTAAGCTAAGTCGAAGGCTTTATAACAGCAGGCAGTCACTACCTGCGCCTGTCCATTTAAACACAGCAATACGGCTGACCACCTATAACGTGAGACAAATTATACAAAGGTGAAATTTGGGCATATAATATGCCTCTACCTACCCCTTCGGGAAATAAAGGCGTGAACATATGTATGTATGTCTGTACCTACTTATTATACATAGAAAATACCCAAACTCCCAAACAAACATTTGTCGATCACACAAATATTCGGACCGACCCAGGAATCGAACCCAGGACCTCCAGCGCCACAGGCGTCTACATGTATGTCAAAATGACGCTAAGATATAAAAGTCTCGCATTTTTTTCCTTTTTCCTGCTAAATATTTGAACAAAAACAAAGCGTTTTGAATGGACCGCTTTAATTGCTCTAAAAATTATCCTCAAACAATGGAGTTACACTGGTACTATACTCTGGGGACAAAAGTGAAGTGAAAAGTTATATTATATCTTGGAATTATACTTTGAATCTATCTAAGCCCAGATCTCTCATTAAAAGTTCGAAGTTTGAAAGTTCAAACAAGGTTGACTGACACTGGTTTAAACTTTAAAGTTCATTGCAGTAAGGGGCAACTGAAAGACCTTACGCCTTCGACTTGGCTTAACGACCACCATGATAACTGGCACCAATGGAATAACGTGCCTTCTGAAGCGCAGAAACTTATTTTAATTGTCCGTTTATTGTATTTAAACTCCATCTGAGGACAATACCTACTTGCTAAAGATAACTTCATCCTACTTTCTGAAACACGAATCTAATTCACTGCCTTCTTAATCTTATTATCCTAATTGGAACATCATTATTTATTCATTTCAATTTCGTGAACAAGGTTTCGTGTTCGATTTAGATAGATAGAGATAAGAAGAATACTTTATTGTACTCACTAGGTTCCATTCCAAATAAATTATAACACTAAAACGAAATGTACCAGAATACAGCGGCGTTTGCTTTAAGCTAAGGACAGGCTCTAATCGCACAAAGAATCTCTTAAATCCAGGCAACCTTTGAAAGAACTTCCTAAAATATAATTTCTAAAAAATTTAGAATGGTAACTAAGACATGGTATTGAAAGTGTAAAACGCTAGCAAGTGAACGATTGTGCTGCCCCCTTAGACAAGTGACACAAGCGTTAATCGCAAACGAAAGGATAGTATATTATCGACTAATCACACCCAAGCTCTATTTTCATATTCTATCCTTTCGTTTGCGATTTACGCTTGTGCTACTTGCCTAAGGGGCTGGTAAGAATATGACAGGTCTGTGGTCCAGCGTTCGTCAGCTTTTTGTAAGGACATAGTCTGTTATATCTTGACAGGATTAGAAAATAGTCACAATTTATGATAGTATTTACGTCCCGTAGTTCAAATAGGTATTATTACTACTAATTAACATACTGCATTAGCTGGTTAGGTAAGGGTTGGTGTCCTGGGACATCCTTCCGAGGGCTTACCAGGGGCTCCCGACCGTAGGCTGTTGGGCGTTACGTGAGGTTTTTTATTTGGTAGGAGTCCGGCATAGCATCCATGAAGGATTTACCCTCACTTTAAAAAAAGGTAAGGGTTGGTCGGATTTTTTACCTTATAGTTAACACAGATACGTTTCAGTTCCGTGAAAACAGCTTCTTGTGTCTTCACGAGAAATGAGAATCATAAACATCGGTTATAAACATTATATTATTTCCATTCAATCTAAAGTAGATACACTTTCAAGGTTCCTACTACGAGTACTCGAAGGAGTTGAAAATCTCGCCTTTTATCCCCGAAGAGGTATGCCCACTTAGAAATTGTTCCACGTAATAGGTGGTGAGCCGTATTGCCGTAGCTTGCTTAATCCCGTGGCACTCATTGTAAGCGAGTAAATTGAGTGAGTAAGTCAAGTTATAAAGTTAGGTGAGTAAGTTAAGTTAACCTGTGACTTATAATCATATCATACAGTACTATAGGTAGGTATGTTATCATGTACCTAATTGCTCTGTTATTATAGACATTTTGTGTTGACCTTTTCAAGGTTGCTTGTACTCTATCGATCGGTTAGTGATGGATGGGATTGAGTCCAGTTTGCTTGTTCTTGTACAAAAATTGTGACTGTGGTAAGATTCACTCTAATTTTTATATTTGGACTACGGAAGCGCTCGTGGCCTCGCGGAATCAGTGTTCTATAAACCATCACTGTGTTGTAAGCAACATTTACTATGGCCGGTGATGGATGGGTGACCATCGCATGACCACTTTGTGACATTTATTTGCGAGCATTTCCGTGCTTCGGAAGGCACTTTAAGTCGTTGGTCGCCCAGTTCAAGGCCTTTATGGGTTGCTTGAAAATTTTCAACAGCAGGCAGTCACAACAGCATATCAACACGGCAATACGGCTCACCACCTATTACGTGGAACAATTTCTAAGGGGTTAAAGGTGGGCATGTAATATGCCTCTGCCTACCTCTTCGGGGATAAAAGGCGAGATTTTCAACTCCTTCGAGTACTCGTAGTAGGAACCTTGAAAGTGTATCTACTTTAGATTGAATGGAAATAATATAATGTTTATAACCGATGTTTACGATTCTCATTTCTCGTGAAGATAAATAGTATGATACCAACTTTTTCATTTCAAAATAACATAAAAGGCAAAGGTCAAAGATTCAGGTCCAAGAATATTTCATATCCCTCCATAATTCAGAACACCAACTTTCTACAAAACACTTCAAAATAAAGGTATCAAAAATTCTTTAGCAAGGATAAATGTGTTCGAAAACTTTGCCAAACGAAGCTCCAAATGTTGTACCAGTTTTAGTCGGGTTCCGTATAAACCTTTTAGTAAGTTTCGATCCCTAGCCTTAGAGGTTTATTTATCGAGAGAGCGCTGTGCCGCCCACTATAATAAGTAGTTCGGAATCTTCTTTTCAATTTAGTCGTAGGTATAATACGGAGAAGTACAGTTCTTACAGCAAGGTGTTTGGTTTTATAAGTTTACTTTATCTTTTTATAGTATGTGAAGTGAAAAATATGCAGCCCTTTCTCAGAAAATTGGATTGATGTATGGAATAGAAGCGTATTACTACTACCCGTTCGCTGTAACTTTGCCGCTGGCGTAGAGGCGTATACCCGAATTGTTAATTAGACGAAGTAAATTGACAGTAGCTAATGTCACTTCGTCATAGAAAATAAGCAACATTGTATGAAGAAGTGACATTAGTTGCTGTCAATTTACTTCGTCTAATTAAAAATTCGACTTTAGTATGGACCGAGCGGCAAAGTTAGAGCGAACGAGCAGTATTTAGCGTTTTTAGGGTTTCGTACCCAAAAGGTAAAAAACGGATCCCATTCATGAGACTTCGCCGTTCGTCTGTTCCTCTGTCCGTCTGTCTATACGTCACGAGGTTGTATCTCATGCATGGTGATAGCTAGAGAGCTGAAATTTTCACAGATTATGTGTTTTTGTTGCCGCTGTAACTACAAATAATAATATTTAAAGAGAACTTCTATACATCCAATGCAGCAATTTTTTTGCCATTTTATTTTACCTATTACTAAGGCAAGACGTTTGAAATAGGTACCTACAGTTACAGAACATCGAGTTGTGTATTTTCAATAGTGTCCAGTATCTTTAACAGACAAGGGGGTACATAAGTATTTAAAAGTCCTTATAGCCCCACCATTATTATGAAGTGGGTCCATGAGCATTTGAAAATCCTGTTGGGCCCCTTAGTGGAACTTAGCAGTGGAACCAACAGTCCGAAAGGAAATTAACACCCTAATTAAAACAAAATAGACATTGAAGGGGGCTCCCGTACAACAAACGTGGTTTTTTTTTCGTTTTTTGGTGCGGAACCCGCCGTGTGTAAGCCCGACTTGCACTTAGCTGTTTTTTGTAGTGATTTATTACTTTATAATTGAAATGGAGAATTTTCAAACAAAAAAATTTAACTTGCTACGTCACTATTAATGCTATCGATTTTCAAAACTTCAACCAAATCTGTTGAGCGATATGAGCTTTGCATTGTCTTTTGTAAATGTTATATCAAAATAATAGAGACCTTTTAACCGTAAACGCCGCCGCTTAAACGTTCACGTAACACGTCATTATTTACTTAACCGACATACCCAACTCACTTCCCCTAACAATAATCAAATTTCAGCAACTAAAGTTAGTACGTACATGTCCGATGAAATTAACTTACGATTGATGATATAATGTTTTGGGTCTGAACACGTTGTACGATGAATTAACATACCCATTAGGAAGTTATTCCCAGTATAATAATTAGGAAGATTATAATCTCCAGACCATAATCTATAAATGTAATAAATTTTAGTAAAATTCTTTCAGCGGCTCGAATCTACAAGATACTTAACAATAATGCAGACAGCTTTTTGTCATCTATGGTGTGGAAAATCCGTCATGGATACTATACCGAACTCTTACCTACTAAACCAACACGTTCCCTACCATTGCGTACGGTTGGGGGCCCCGGGTAAGCCCTCGGAAGGATGTCGCCAGGATTCCCAATAGACTTCGGCTACCACTGCGGCCTTGCCGGTTCGGGTGCTATCCTGCATCTTTGGGAGGGGAGGGGTTGTTGTTATCATCGCTTCTTGGTGTGTGTTACATGCTTGAAACTTTCACGTCACGCTGTCGTCTTGGGCCTGCTTCTGCAAAAGGACGGTGAGCAGCCCCTCTCTCTCTCAATCTGCTCGCAGAAAAACGCAGCGTTGTCCACTTACTCCGACTGGATATCATGGCTCGCACCATGGTCTCCAGCAAGAGAATGTGCACGTCCAAACCTGCTACGAGAACATCCTGACATCTATAAATCACACAACATCTACACTCACAATCTTTAGCATTTATATTTTTTTTTTCTTCTTGTTCTTGGACTTTCTCGGTTTGAGAGTATGCCAAAGTCAAGTAAATTTCATTGTGAAAATATAAATCATTTTCATTATTATGATTCTTCTTATGAGCAGTGTATTCATGTATGTTCAAGTTTGGACTAAGTTCTACTCTAGTAAGGTGGTGGTACCTTACTAGGGCTTGCTGTGGAATTCGTCGACAAACCTAAAAACTCGCATTTCCCTGCGCTTTATCACTTTCCAACACTTTTGCACGTTGTCGAACCCTTATGTTTAATAACCCACCATAAATTACACATAAACACTCAAAATTACACTAGTTTTGAAAAATTATTAAAACACAATGTAATGCTTGTCTGAAAGTTTCCCGCCGAATCTCATTTATAATATTAGTACGATAGAAGGTATACCGAGGCATAGAGGTATTGTGGTCGTGAGCCTATTGCCAGTTGCCATGTGGGACAAGCGCAGACTGTGACATTATACTTTGAAGTTTTCAAGCCGGTCATAAGAACTTCAACTTGGTTTAACGACGAGTGGTTGAATGTGCCTTCCGAAGCACAAAAATACTTGAAAATACATACGGATACATACCTATATGTTCTTTGAAAGGTGCCGTCATACCATATTACTACCCGTTCGCTCTAACTTTGCCGCTGGCGTAGAGGCGTATACCCGAATTGTTAATTTTAGGAAGTAAATTGACAGTAGCTAATGTCACTTCGTCATAGAAAATACGCATCACTACAAGAAGAAGTGACATTAGTTGCTGTCAATTTACTTCGTCTAATTAAAAATTCGACTTTAGTATAGAGCCGAGCGGCAAAGTTAGAGCGAACGAGCAGTATATTATCTGTGGTCATACATTATAATAGGGTAAACCACCCAATCGTTGGCACTCCTACAATTATTGGCACTTTAGGTAATTTTGCCCATTTCTAACAGAAAAAGAATGCTATTTTACTTTTTAATGCATACCTACAACTACATAATGGGCAACACCGAACTGAAATAAACTAGGTTTCCCTTATTTTTCGAAATATACTCTTAACTAAAGTGCCAATAATTCATTCTAAAAGTGCCAATAATTGGGTGGTTTACCCTAATGTATTTATTTTAGTTTTTGTAATTATGGTAGTCAAACCATATTCATGTTTAACTTTTATAGAACTTCTGACTGTGACCTCGGCATTATTCTACGTCAAAGAAACCATCAGTCAATAATTTCAAAAAGTTTATACATAAACGCCACGTTTACGCATCGGCTATGTATGTTTGTTCGTTGTTGAACAAGAATATTTTAATTAATATTCAAGTTTTAAACACTTACCCTTTACTTAATGGCCTCTTATGATAAGCACGCCGACCAAAATGCCAATTTTTTCCCAATTTGCTGATAAAGTAAAAGATCTAAGCAAAGGACACTTCAAGAAGGTCCCTTTATCGAGTACATACCCTACTTGATATCGAAGCGTAGCCAAAAGGAGTTTCTATAAGAATAGGTTTCAAGTGACCTCAAATATAAGTAATTGGAAATGTTACCAGAATCATTATTGTGTCCATTAGCGGAGGTTTGCCTATCAATATCAATCTTGAACCAGGTGCAATGTACGACAATTTTATTGGGTTTTAATACCGTTAAAATATTTGTGTACCAATAAGAAATGCGCACTAAAAATCCACTCACGCTGCCGATCTGTGAAATCGTATTGATAAATAGGGACACTTCAGATATAAAATAAATTACACACTTTTTTTTTGTTACCGTGAGGGAAAATCCTCATGGATGTTATGCAGGACTCCTACCGACTAAAAAACCTCACGTCACGCCCAACAGCCTGTGGTTGGGAGCCCCGGGAAGCCCTCGGAAGGTTGTCCCAGAAAATTACAACCTAGCGAAGCGATCAGTACGAAGAGAGCTCACAATAATCTCACCCGCCAATTTATGCACTCTCCCCACAGAAGCTGCTAATTAGACAATACCATTTAATTACACTATATTATTCAAAACTTAATTAGCAATTGTGTACAATTACAATATTAATAATTTAAAGGTTGGATATTACACAGAACACATAGATAACATACATAAATTACACAATTAAATAGTGTTACTGACTATGCTGGGATAAGCGCCATCTAGTCTCAGTATTGGTATTTTCTAACAGTATTTTGTTGATCGAAGGTGAAATTCTTCTAAAACATTTCGTTACATTGGACATTATGGGAAATCGCAGCAGGAAGTTCATTCCACAATTTCACAACGCCCGCCGAAATATAACTTCAATAACCTATCATCTATTTTACAGAATATTCTCTTTGATTTAAAATGCGCAAAATTGGGCTTTTGATCTTCGAAAACAAACCAGCTGTGTTTATTGAGCAAAGCAATGTTTAATTAGGAATTAAACCCTGACCGCCGGTTTTGATGTGGTTTATTTTACCACCGACATTCACAAATTCTCATATTAATTATAATTCAGTATTTTTGTATGATTACTGGTCAGATAGAGGGGGATCGAGGTAAATATTTTTTATACCATGCCCCACACAATAGGGTCACTGTTATTTTCATCGGACTGTTAGCAAATGCATCACCAGAGGTTGAAGTACTCGTAGGTTACAATGCAGGCCTTTTTTTAACGTGAGGAAAATCCTACATGGATGCTATTTCACATGGGCAGAGTCAAGGGCACATATTAGAAGCACATGATAATTATAACGTCTATGTAACATGGGCGAGTTATCGATTGGTTCAGGTTAAAGATACGCAACTTTAGTACCTGACCGCACGCTACCTGTCCTCTGACTCTTCAATTTTGGTAAATAACCTTTTGATAACTGGGTCAAAACGTTTGCGGGTCAAGGAGTATCAATTAAGGTCGTATCTTTATTATTTCGACGGTCTCGGTGGATCGCAGTAGAAAATGTACATTTTTTTTTTACCTGAGGGAAAATCCTTACGGATGCTACGCCGGACTCCTACCGACTAAAAACCACACGTTTCTTACCTAATGCCTACGGTTGGAAGTCCGGGTCACATGCAGACCTACGAAATTTTAACACGTAAGTACATTCAGCTGTCAGAATTTTATTTCCTAATTTTTATAAAACAAACCAAGTAACGTGATTTTCACCGTGCGGGTGCTGGGTCGAAAACGTGGTGCAGATGGAATCACTGCGAGGGTGTCTGGGACTTACGACCCATTTGAGTTGGTTTTGGGTAGCCACCATAAGCCATGTCAGGTCGCACCTTCGACCGTTCACAATGTTCCCCCCTCTGCCTAACCAGATTTGGTAAGATCCTATCAATACCGCTTTTGATATTCGTTTTAGAGAAGAGCTTACTGAATGCAGTTCTTGGCAATCCTGGGGTTTTAAATGAGTTATATAGATATTTAGCTGGTATTCCCCTGGCTCCTACTTCTGCGGCATAGGTCTATTATTAGCACAAATAAAGTATTATATTCTACACACACACACTAACACACACACACACACACACAAGCATCCACTTATACATACACATGCATTTCTAAACCCATTGTATTAGTTTAGTACTCACAGACTAAATAATTGCAAATCTTGTAAATTAATCTGAGTAGTTTCAATAGTGTATATTTTAATCTGGTTATGGAAGAGCCTTCTGTTACCGGTATTGTCATAACCTATGTTCTAATAATTCAATAAAATTTCATTTAATTTAAAAAAGAAATAATTTCATTCTATACTATTAGGTACATTGATTGAAAACTCTTTGAGAATCGAGTTTCCGTCTATTTCAATTTAATTATTTTTCGCAGACGGACATTTATTTTCTAGCAAGACTAGAAAATATGAAACAAATCCTTGCCGCCCTCAACTCGACTGACATAAATTCTTTGAAAATGAAATTTAAATTAAAATATGGCGTTTTTGCTCTTGAGCAACGTAGCTTTTCAATGATGGAAGAATTATTATAATAGATTTTGTAGTTTCTGTAAAAGTACATTCAATGTCAAATATGGCTGAAAACTCAACAGGTATCTAACTCCTTAAATTAAAATGGATTACAAATAGCAATTCGTTTTCATGTCGAGTACTAAGTCGGAAACACACAATTTTAAAGTTTATTAAAAAAAAAAATTGAAGCAACGCAAACTTAGAGAACTAGGTAAAAAAGTTTGAATAATTCGAAAGTAAAGTAACGTCATTCTGAACCTAAGCTTGTTTTTAAAAAGGTTTTACTGCTAATTTTCATACATTCAAAGGGCACCAGGGATCCATTCTTGTTAAAAACTTTGTCTGGTTCATTATACAGCCAAAGTTTACCACTTGGATCCTAAAGAGCCTTGTGGCCTTGTCTTCACGTCACCTCTATTACGGGACTGAAAAAAAAACCTAGCTACTACAAAAATGTGGTGACACTAATTTCCCCAATGGATTCTTGAGCGTAATTCCTTTAGGACAGAACGAGGAAATTTATTAGAAAAATATTTCTAGTTTAATAGAGTCACGCCCCGGAAAATGTCGAGACGTTCCGGACGTTTTTAATCTAGTCGATTGACAGGTTTTTAATGACTAAGCTGGCAATCTAAAATTTATTTGAAATTTTAGTAAACAACCTCTTTAGTAAGCAATTTGATTCTAAACTGTTTCTTTTGAAGATTGATTGCAAAATTGTTAATTTTAATAACGAAAGAGATTACACCCGTCTCCCACCGTCTACACTGTTTATCTATCAACATAAATAGGCCAAAATAAATTTCAGCATTACTGACATTAAAGACTACCATAAGAGTATGGTAGAGTAGCTTAAGGCTAAGAACTCATGGAGCGGTTTTCACCCGCACCCACCGCGTTTACGGGCCCGCAGCTTCTGTAGAGTGCAGATATATATGTAAAAAATTAAAGCACATTTCACGACGCGTTTTACGGCCGCCGTTTGCGCGTTTGTTTGCGGGGCCCGCTGCACCGGCGGGCAACTAGTAGAATCGCGCGGCCCGCGGTTACCCGCATCCTCGGCGGGTTGCGCCCGCGCGCTCTGCGGCCGGGCGGCGCGGCGCGGCGGGGCGAGGGTACAGAAATCCAACGCCATTTTGCTCCAGTTACTTGCGGCATCGGACGTGTTTTGTGTGCACGTTCAGCAAACATTATAAAATGGAAATCGAGGTCGATCTACTTATTACTTTAGTGCAAGAAAGGCCAGTTCTATGGGATAAGAGCTTAGAAGAATATAAGTAAAAGAATTTAACGTGTCCATGGCAGTTTGGATTTCAACTGATCGTTAACTGCCCGTCTTATGTCTTGCGATTATCACCCGCCACGTTTGCGGGCGATAATCGCAACCACGACGGCTGTGTAACCGCGCAAATAACCGGTCTCGTGAGTTTAGAAATAAAACCGCAGTTCCGCAACCGCGGCGGCCACGGTACAAAATCGCTTCGTGAGTTCTTAGCCTAAAAATACCTTTTGTACGCATGGGGTGATTGCTTGAGCTAATTTTCAAAAAATAAAGCATGTTCTTGTCGAAGCAATCACCGTATTTTCCTATTCTTCAATTCGTATTCACAAACACACCTTATAGCTATCATGGTATTTTAAATCGATGATTTACCATTTTGAAAATAAAGTTCTTTAATAAGTAGAGATGCACCACAGCGTGACAGATATATTCTCTAACGGGAAAGAGGCAGCCCAAATCGTAGCTTGGCGTATTAAATTTTGCCATACAGAATCACTGTTTGAAATGAATTTTCATGGAAGTATCTGCTACATAGTTATAATACTTATAATCCAGCTATCCAACCAACTTGTTACCATTCAGATGGCAGATGTAATCATAATCATATCGATCTCCATCGTTTTTGGCGAACATATTATTCCCACCAAATATATAGAAATGGGTTCAACTCCTTGTACGTGTTGCTCTGTGGGGTTTAAGAATAAAGTTTACACATTTAAAATTTCATTCGAGCGATACCGTACGAAAGAAATTTTCGAACAAATACTGATAAATAAATTATCGTTTCTCTGGCCTTTTGGACAAGACAAAAGCACCTGAGGAAAACAATCTGCCTAATTTAGAGGCCTTCCGTAAAGCCCTTCCCGGCAGTAATCAATCAAGGTGCCCTGTAATTTGTCCTTCGCTCCGCATTGATTAAACCTGTCCCTTAAATTGCACCAATGAACTGTTCACTGAAGAAAATTACTTTCACATTGATCACTCTTACGTGATTTATTACCTGTTTCCATTATAACTTCAGATTCTTTTTCATTTCGGCTTGAAATCTTCATTGTAGCATGATTGCCCGTTTTGGAGCCGGATATTTTTCTTATGCGATATTATTCAGGTCTCCCAAAACAGTACGAGTGCTGGCATCAGATGACCGTAACATGGGTCACACTGACACAGCCTGAGCTGTATATCCTAGGACATCCTTCCGAGGGCTTACCCAGGGTTCCCGGCTGATGGCAGTGGTAGATCACCAGGTTTGACTCAGTAAAAGTCCTGCACAGCATCCAGGATTCCCACACTTTAAAAAGCTCCCTAGATCTTTATTAGTGGTACGTATATCTAATGTATGCTTGTTGAATGTAACTTGAGTTTTACCTAATAAAATTCTGCTGTAGCCTTTGGAGATTTGAAATATGAGTTTATTTAAAAATTGCAGAGGTTTTCGATATTAATTTCTTATAAATTTCATCGCTGAAGATGAAATTTATAAGAAATTAATTTCAAAAACCTCTTCAGAACTGAATGTTACTTAATTGATAAGCAACTTTTATTCCATCAAACACCTTATCTTTGAGTTATTCGAAATTGAACCTTATATCGCGATAATAAAATCTTAGTTAAAGGTTACGATTCACACACAAATACCGCGGTACGAAGTTTTTTAATTAATGATTCTTGGAAGTTTGCTGAAGGCTTGCTCACGGAGAATACCAACTTTTTTTTATTGGCTTCCTTCTGTTCTACTTTCTCTGTGGTTTTTAGATTAGTTTGACAGTTACTTTTTTTTGCGAAAAAGTTTTTCGTGAGGTAGATAAGGCATAGTTTGCGAACTTTTATTTGTGAGCATTGTTTGGTGTTACACAATTCTTGAAATGAAATTCTACAACTATTTTTAAACTTTTTATAAATATTGTTTTACTATTAACATTTTCTTTCTTTACCCATGGCAGATTAAGCGTATTCATTGACTTAAGCTACGCAATGTGTTTAAATTACAATATTTATATTATTTACTAGCGGACGTCACGCGGTTTTACCCGCATAGTTCCTGTTCCCGTGGGAATACGGGAATAAAATATAACCTATGTTCACCGCAAAGAGTGTAGCTTCCCAACAGTGAAAGAATTTTTCAAATCGGTCCAGTAGTTCCGGAGCCTATTCGTTACAAACAAACAAACAAAAAACAAATCTTTCCTCTTTATAATATTAGTATAGATGTAGAAATATCCTTTTAAATTCAAACCCTAGAGAAATGAATAACAGGGATCAAAATCATTCAAAAACAGAAAAATCAAAAATGAAACACCAAACTTCGTAATCCTTTGTCAAAAACAGAATTAATTTAATCCTTCCATGATATGTGAATACAAAATCCATATACACAGGGTAACAAAGCGCTGTTGGTCGGCTTTTGTGTTCAAATACTCGGAGCGCTAAGGTTTCAATGATGAAATCCGGTATTCATACAAACGTAAAAAAAAACTGTATGTACTCCGATACACTAGAGGGGAAAGCTTACTGTATGTAACATTGATTTAGGATGTAGACCATGTTTTATCTTTTTTTTTAAAAAGGGAGTTTATGAGAGTAGGTACCCTAGGATTTTTTTACATATTTAGCAAACCAAAGTTTGAAAGCCATAACGACATCTAGCGATCGGGGGCCACTCCCGCAGTAACAATTTGACAGTGGGTCTCAAGTTAGCGGCCCTATTATATTCCTCTTCACGCTCCGTTTGAAAACCTCGGGGTTGTAAGAGAAGAGAAACACGTGTGCTGGCAGGTCGTTCCAGATTTTTATGGTTCGACAGCGAAATGATCTTCTGAATTGCTATTCTGGCAAAGATTTTGTCCACTGCGTGAGAGTGGCACCTTTGCCCGGCACGCGTTGTTCGGAATCATAAAGGAGAGGTAGGGATTACATGTAAGAGCTCTTCAGAACACTCTGTGATAGATCGGTAGAATGCAGCCAAAGATACAATAGTAAGTTCTTTGATGCGCCAACGACTCCAGACTTCGCGATACTTCAGGATAATCGACAGTGCGAATAGCACGCCTTTGCGAAACATTGTGATTGATTTTTTCCAGGACTGAGACCCTACGGTAAGATGCAGAGCCTTTCATCAGTAGGTATATTAAACGATTGTATCAATTCTTTTTTTCTCGTATGGAAATCTTTATGGATGTTATGTCTAACTTCTACCGGCTCACAGTGCTCTTTTTCTTTTTTTTAACGTGAGGGAAAATTCTTATGGATGCTATGCCGGACTCCTACCAACTAAAAAACCTCGCGTAATGCCCAACAGCCTATGGTTGGGAGCCCCAGGTAAGTCCTCGGAAGGATGTCCCAGTACTTCCAACTAACCCACGGCCGCCATAGCGGCCTTGCGTACGGGGTGGTTCGAGTGCTATCCCGCGTCTTTGGGGGATTTCGGGTGTGATCCCGCTTCTAAGTGGCGGCGTGCGTGAATTCCTCACGTCATCCTGCCGTCATGGGCCTGCTTCTGTAAGGACGGTGAGTGACCCTCTCACCGTCCTCAGGCCCCCGGTCATGTAGGCCGATAGTCTTCGGCGAATACACGTCGGCGGCGCCCAAGCCGCCGCCGCCGACTGCGGAACTCGGGTGGGAGAGTTCTCTCCCATACCCGCCCTGCCGCCTCTGGAGATCATGGCTCGCACCATGGTCTCGAGCGAGAGACCACACAGTGCTCTACCATCTGCCTATGGTCGAGAGTACCGGGTGTAACACGTCTGTATTTAGGCACAGATAGTAATGAAGGGCTTAAAATAGTGTTTGTAGAAAAAGACGTTGGTTAGGTCAGAAACTAGTCTGATTATCCTGAAATAGACACGTAAATAGAAGCAGTACCATGAATTATGAATAACATTGACGTAAGATAAAGTTCTAATAAAGCTAAAAGACGTAATTATAAGTGTATTAAACAATTCAGTAAGTACATATATAATGATGTAGTATGTTTTATCAAGTAAATACCTACGCAATACATAATGTAATTATTCTTATGATCCTCCCCCGGCTATTTACGTTCAAGCAAGTTTATTATAATTAAATTTCTGTACTTAAATTTGCCATAAAATACGTGCTTTGTTACTGCGAAATAAGATTAGGGAAGCAAGAAATAAGATTATGAGGTTAACTGTAAGTACTTATATTTAATTGAAAAATTTACTATCGTGTCTAAAGTTAAAGACCTTCTAGAGACTCCACTCTAGTAAGAATACAAACATAATGGCTAGAGGCATACAATATGCCCACATTTCACCTAATCTCTGGCAAATGGAATGTCAAAAAGTAGACAACCATCCGTTTGGGTTAGCCACAGCGGAAGTTGCTTACTCTTATTCTTCTTGGTTGGTTCCTATTCGGCATGCTTATATTGATACTAGATGATGCCCGCAGCTTCGCTCGCGTAAAATTTGTTCCTGTTCCCGCTTCCCGTACTCCATCCCCTTGGGGGTAGAATTTATCAAAATCCTTTCTTAGCGGATGCCTACGTCATAACATCTACCTGCATGCCAAATTTCAGTCCGATCCGTCCAGTGGTTTGGTCTGTGCGTTGATAGATCACTATGTCAGTCAGTCAGTCACCTTTGAGTTATATATGTTTAGATACCATTTTATTATTCTTAAATTTACTATCACTGTAAAGGCTACCGAAAAAACATTATTTCTTCTTCTTTTTTTTCTTCTTTTGGTAAAAGAGTAAAGAGTAACTAACAAAAATACGATATTCGAAAATATCATTTCGGAAAATCCCATCCTCTATACAACCCCACCTGTAAAGCTATCTACGCCCAACAAAAGCTATGAAGGAAGCCACAAGTTCACGGCCTTGTCACTGATGATTCGGAACGTAGCGATAGGTCGTCGGTTCAAGTTCAACAGCTATTGTATTGACTCTATTGTGATTCCAAGAGCTTTTGTTATCCTACGAGGAACTATATAAGGGTTCATTGTGTACCTTCTACCTGAATAGGGTACTTTTGTAGGATAAGTTTTAGAGTAAGTTGTCATGCGGGCGGTGTCCTATCTTGATCTAGCGTTGGACCTTATTGTGACAAGTTTTTCGGGTTCTGTAGCCAAAAGATAAAAAGGGATGTTACTGAAACGCCGCTGTCCGTTTGTCTGGCCGTCACGAGGCTGTATCTCATAAATTGTATAGAAATTCATCACCTATGAAATTTTACAGATAATAAATTACTAAAACGGCTGTAACAGAATATACTAGAAATGGAATAAAATGGATATTCAAGAGGTACTCCCATGCTCACCGTCCTTACAGAAGCAGGCCCATGACGGTGCGCGACGTGAGGGATTCACGCACGCCCCCCCCCCCCCCAAGATCACACCCGAACACCCTCCAAAGACGCGGGATAGCACCCGAAGCAACCCCTAGGTGAGGCCGCAGTGGTAGCTGTAGGTCTGCTGGGAGTCCTAAGACATCCTTCCGAAGGCTTACCCGGGGCTCCCGACCGTAGACTGTTGTGCGTTACGTGAGGTTTTTAGTCGGTAGGAGTCCGGCATAGCATCCATGAAGGATTTTCCTTCACGTTAAAAAATGGGTTGGTCCCATACAATGGACGTGCTTTTGCATGATAATATATATAACTCTATTGCTTCTTTCCGTGTTTTAGTACGGAACTCTTCCTGCGATTTTAATGTGGTACTTTTGTAATCGGGTTACGGTACCTACCTCTAATCACAGTGAGTATTTAGATAAATCTAGGAACTATATAACATTTTTTCTCTCAATTCCAGTATATCACAAAGTTGTAGGCACAATCATGATTTATGTATCTATTTGTACATAATATTGTTAATGGTAAAGTCCGAAAACAAGCTAACTACAAGTTTCCGCCTAAAGAAGAATACCGTTAAGAATGTTCAACATTTTTGACCTCGAATATTCTACTCGAGAATTTTATCTATTTCGTCTACATTCTCTTTAAGCGAGAAAATGAATAAAATGTTAGATATTTTCACATTGTATTCGCAAAGGGCATAGAGCAATACGATCTATGACCTTTATCGCAAGAGGAGGCGTCATACTGAGACTTTCCCCTCTGTCAAAGCGTACTCCAATAGGATTACGCTTATACACACACATATATTATGAAAAAATTATTAGTGTATTGTTCTATTTGATTTGTGTAAATTCTGTAGTGACAGTCGTACGTCGACGTAGAATACGATTTCCCCCCGCAACATTATTTTGACACACAGATATGTATAGAGCAAATATGCTATGTCTACCCCCCTTTTTTTTTAAGTGTAGGAAAATCCTCATGGATGTTATGCCGACTCCTACCGACTAAAAAACCTCACGTAACGCCCAACAGCCTATGGTTGTGAGCCCCGGGTAAGCCCTCGGAAGGATGTCCCAGGACTCCCTCCTTTTGCTGACCGTGTTGCTGAAAATAAAATAACATGAAAATGAAAATTAAATGAAAATATCCTTAATCGTATAGGTCACAAAGTAACAAATGAATGTCAAGATTTCTGATTCTTTATTTACTTCCAGATACGCAAGGTAGAGCCTGTGAGAAAGCACCTGGCAAGAAAACTCACAGCCTTACTTTTGAAATAGTCCGCAATTACCTTTGTTTGCCGCAGTACGTACCTACCATTACTATATTGCCACTTGCTCTATGGCGCGGGGCTATTACTTCAGTGCCTTGACGTCTCTCAGTAAAACGTCCCTCGCCGATTTGGTTTGACACCGAACTGTCAGAGATGAGTGTTGAGATTGGAGCACAATTTTGCTCTTTAAAATAGTTATCAGGAGAACATTTTATTAGAATTATTCTACTTTATTGTCGTTCGTCCAGAGTCAAAAAAAACACTTTTAAGCCCAAAGCTTGGAATCGGTTGAGCTAATTCAGTTAATTTATACTTTAAAATATTGAAAATATAAATTAACTGAAGCTTTGTTGTTAGCCGAGGAAGGTTTTTATGAAGAGAAAAAAAAGGAAGGAAGGACATATTTGAAATCTGGTCATTTGCGTATCGGGTCATTTGCGTATCGGGTCATTTGCGTATCTGGTCATATGCGTCGAAAGGAAAAGAAAAAGAAATAATCAAGAAAAAGTCGAAACTACTGAAAATAGAAACATGCCATTTGGACAGTAGTTTTCTTTAAGTTACCTTTCCCTAAGACGAGGTTTATTGGAAATTTCTTAAGAAGGTGTAACAATATAACAATCTGTTTTATATGAGGGATAAAAATAGCTATTGTCTTAAAATTCTGTGAGATTAGAGGTGTTAGAAGCAAGGGGAGTTAGAAGGATGTCAGCACCAAATCCGGAGGGCACAGCTAGTCATGTCATTTAAATCATATTATACTGACAACAAAGAATCATTTACATAAAAGTAAAAAAACGTTAACTCTCTCTGATAACGTTATATTAATTCGTGAAAGTTGAAATGAATTCTGGAAAATAACTTTCTAAAACATCTTCAAAATTTATAATGTACAGGTAGAAATGTTACCAATATTAGATTTCGTCCGTAAATCTTCGAGATTGATTCAAGGAATTCTCATTAGCCGAGATATGAAACTGAACGAATTCACAAAATAAGTGGCTGACAATCAATTTGTGAACGAAAACAGAGATTTGCGACGTAATCTCGTAGCTTTGGTGCCTTTATTATGTTTTGCTCCTTCCTTATTTGTCCATTATCCAAAATAGATATTTATACAATTCCTACTAATCCCTTATTGCCTTATATGCCCCGACACCAGCCTCTACTCCAGCCACAAACTTAGCGCGACCGGTTAGTATCAAAAAATCTGTTAGTCCTTAAAATATCTCGTATTTTTGCCTGTCTAGTCTATCCAAACCACAATAACGATCGTATTTCATTGTAATTAGGCACCAAATATGAGACTCATCTCAGCTTTGTCAACTAGTCTTTTTAATAATCTCAATTTTTTTTTTCTTTTAATTTTTTTTTATACTACTTATATATACTACTTAGTTTACTATTTATATTTTATGTTATATATTATATTACTATATTAATATAATAAGTAATTTAATATATATATATATATATATATATATATATACTACTTAGGTTAGGAGGAGGTAACCGTAGCCTATAGACGTTTGCAACACCAGAGGCGTTACACACGAGCTGCCGACCCGGGCGCAGGTTGTAAGTTTGTGACGACCCACAGTTGAAATTTTTCAAGCCGCCCGTAAGGCCTTCAACTTGGCTTAACGACTGTCATTTTACTGACAACCGGGACCAACGGCTTAACGTGCCTTCCGAATATCCGAATCCGAAATAAATGTTACAAAGTGGTCCACGTGGTGGTCACCCATCCATATCCGGCCATAGTAAATGTTGCTTACTGCAGTGATCGTTTACAGAACACTGAGTCCGCGGGGCCACGAGCGCTTCATTTTCTTTCGTTCATTTTTTTCTTTATTTCTTTTTTTCTTTTTTTCGCTTTTTTTTTACTATTTCTTTATTTCGCTTTATTTCGCTTTATTAAAAAACTCACTGTGATATTAAGCTGTGAAAAAGACATTATAATAAAAAGTATTACTTTAATAAAAAATATTATGAAACTTTCTGCACCAGACATCTTGGTTTTCTGCAATATCAATGGTCGTTTCCAAACGTATAACGCTGGCTTAGGTTTATCTAAAAAATAAAATAAAAGCTTCTGTCTGTTCTGTTGAAGAGATAAAATAAGGACTTATTTCCATTTTATAGAAATGGAGCTTATAAGTACACTCGAGAGCAATGAATCCGGGTCACTTAAAGAATGTTAAAAATCTCGGAAACTAAAAATGATAGGTTAATGCAATAAATTGTATTTAATAGACAATGTAATACTCCTTAAATGAAAGTAAAAAAAATATGAGTCACCATACATTTTATTAACACAAAATTACATAAAGAAAAAACTGCCGATCTCTCCTTAAAACAAAAATAGGAAACATGAAATTTTTGAACTTTATTACGATTTTCTTGAATTTTAATACTTCGTATTGCCTCCTCGTGCTTCCATTACTGCGTTTACGCGGTTTGGCATGCTGTACACCAAGTTCCTTATACAATTTTGGGGAATATTCTCCCATTCCTCTGTGAGAGCAATTTTGAGCTCACGAAGCGTGATTGGGGGAGGGTTTCGTTGTTTTACGCATCTGCCTAGCTCGTCCCAAGCATGCTCGATCGGGTTGATATCCGGGCTGCGCGCTGGCCACTCCATACGAGTAATGTTCATCTCTTGAAGGTAGTCATTCACAATCCTACCTGTATGAGGTCGGGCATTGTCATGCATAAATATAGCATCCTCACCTAAATTGACCATAAATGGACCAACGTGATCATTGAGGATTTCTTCCACATATCTTACGCTAGTTAAAGAGCCGTTTTCTATGATCACCAGCTCTGTGCGACTTTCAGAAGAAATTCCGGCCCACACAAGTACAGACCCACCACCGTAGGCTACTTTTTCTTCGATGCATGCTTGCTTGAATCTTTCCCCTGGTCTTCGATACACTCTGTGTCTTCCATCGTGCTTGTAGAGCATACATTTTGATTCGTCGGAGAACATAACTTTTGACCAATCTTCAATACTCCAATTTACGTGGCTCTGGGCATACCTTAGTCTCGAAATACGATGCCCACGCTCCAGTTTAGGGCCGTTTGCAGGTCTAAGGGGTTTTAAGTTAGATTCAGCAAGCCGACGTCTTACTGTCCATGCACTTGGGTTACTTCCTCCGAGGCGTCGAAACTGATTGGTGAGTTCAGTTCCTGTGAGAAAGCGATTTCGAAGCATGGTGTTCACCAAGTATCGGTCTTCTCGTGCTGTGGTACACCTGGTTCTGCCCGTTCCTGGTCTGCGTAGGTTAGAACCAGTTTCTTCGTAACGTCGGAGAACTCTTTGTACTGTTGACAGCGACACACCGACAGTCCTGGCTGTATCGCGCTGACTCCGGCCGGTTTCCAGCATTGTAAGTATTCTGGTGCATTCTTCAGGCGTAAGCGACATAATTTCAGCTTGATTAATGAATATAGAGCACTATCAACATGGTTTATGTACCCACATAAATGACAGATTACAAACAAAAGCAACACCAAATGCTGTAATTTCGTAGTTCCATCTTCGAAAGTGGCCCTTTTTCAAATTTGATTTTTTTATGATATAACTTTACAATAACTAAGAAGTTTTAATACCTTTATTTAAGGAGTATTACATTGTCTATTAAATACAATTTATTGCATTAACCTAGCATTTTTAGTTTCCGAGATTTTTAGGATTCTTTAAGTGACCCGGATTCATTGCTCTCGAGTGTATAATGAAATCGTATATGAAAAAAAAAATATTCAAAGTTTACACAAATTGATTCTGATTGCAGTGAGAACACGGCGCTGCATACTTTATTGGAGTGCTCAGCGTGGGACCAGCTAAGACCTCATTACAAGCCTGAGCATGGACGTTCTCACGCTGGAGAGCATGCTGAGGGCCATGGTCTCCAGCGAAAGAAAGGGGGACGCCATCACGTCTTTTTGCGAGCAAGTTATGCCCGCGAAAGAGTCGGCGGTGAGAGAACTTCAAAGAATTCTCTCTTCCAAAACTATTCGTCCAGGACTACCAACCTCCATAACCGAGGGCCAAAGAATGGAAGATTGACTGCTCGCCGCTCTTACAAAAGGAGGTCAAGACGGTGATGTCTCTTATTCCCTCATAGTGAGATAGCACCCCCCAAAGAATGAGTGCAAGAAAATGCAGACAGACTGACGGACGTACATTATTTAAATATACCTAAGGGTTTCTTTATAACAAACCCTGAAAATACCGCTTTAATAATAATATCATCACTGACAGAAACGCAACGCTCCCGTAATAAAACCACATTATTACACCGAGCGCCAGCCAATTCCAGTTTAACTCGTAATATAATCCGTTAAAGCTGAAGCTTCCAAGTCAATTTGTATCAGACACATTTATATCAAGAAGGGTATTGTTTGGGTTTCGTGATGAGATGCCGTCGTGTACTCATTAGGTATTACAACTGGTATACAATACTGAAAATGGCCTTGAAATAAACCATTTAGAGTATAATAAAATGTCTTTATTTGGTGTAGTGTTCCCATAGCTGTCATTCAAGGTTAAATAATTTATACTTAGGTATGCTATTTTAATACTACAGAGGTGGCGGAAAACCTTAAGGCCCACGAGGTGGAAAGTGATCACCGGACCCTATGGCCGTTTGCATTGACATGGATCTTGCAAAAACCTTTTAAACCCCTATTGAAGGACCTCATTCATACTGAAGGCTTGGGAAACCCGAAATGTTAGTAAAACTTTTTGTACACCAAAATTAATTATATTACAAACAAAGTGAGTATTTGTATGAACAAATGTTGGTCCTATCGCTTTTGCAAATTTCTTAGAGGAAATGTTTTACAGTATAAAAATGAAATGAATAGAAAAGTTGTGAGAAATGCTTCATGGGTTTCAGCAAAAAATGATATACATGAAGTCTAATTACATAAATTAGTCCTATTTTGTTTTGACGAGATACTTATAGTTTATAGGTACTTTCGTTCATGATAATATTCTGTATTTTAAAATACTAGCTGACCCACGTCTTTTAGGTTACAGCTCGGCTTTATTGTACTATAATATGTATGTATTATATCCATAAACCTTCTTCGCTCTATCTATTGCTGAAAACTGCATTAATGTCCGTTGAGATTGTTGTAAAGATCGCGCACAGGCAGAAAAAGCTATTAATTTTTAAACTAGGTATGTATGAAGATAAAATACCTATGGTAGCCTCTGAATTTCTTAACAACATTCAAAATAATCGGAGCCTGTTATATGACTATTAAATAAATCGAATCCAATTCCAGACAATTCCAATTTGCAAATGGATCTGAGTGAATCTTATTCATTCACTATTTGTTTCAACGAAAAGATTGTATAAAGGCGATGTATTTTTAGGTAGCTTTTTATTGTAAGCTGTGATTGAGAATGAAGACATTACGCGTCCCCGCCTTAATAATAACTTAAACTCATTACCTATTCTTTTACTATTTTTAGTGAAGAATAAAACAGTATCTTTCTGTTAGAATGAAAATAATATACTTCCCTACTTTCTTTGTTCAGTTATGGTCTGTAATTATTGAAATAGTTATATTATCCTACTAGCTGACCCTCGCAACTTCGTTTACGTCACATTAAGGTCTATGAAAGGAGAGGTATTTCTTCATCAAACTCCTAGTAGCGTGTGAAACTGCCCTGTTTGCTTAATCATAAAAGAGCTTAAAGATTCAGTGTATTATAAAACCATTCAGTCCACGCCTTCGACGCGGACTGAATTGTTTTACAATAGCCTTAATCATTAAGCTCTTTTATGATAAAGCCAACACGCCCGTTTAGATTTACCCTCTCATTCAAAGGAACCCTTGAATTCTAGGTTTGGCAAAAGTTGAGATGCCGCTAATTTCTGAACTACAAACCCCTTAATCTTGAAACTTGGGTCGAAAAATCCTTAAAGTACTTCATTTCCAATACAAAAAAAAATTTAAATCGCAATACGCGTTGAGAAATTACAACTGAAAAACCATTTTATCTTTCGTCCCCTCTCCCGCAGGAACCGCGCAAAACTTCGGGATCAAAAGTATCCTAGAACCTTCCTCGGACTATAAGCTCTGATTGTACCAAGTTTCATTTAAATCGGTTCAGTAGTTTCGGCGTGATACTTATTCGGAATACAGACAGACAGACATGACAACTTTAAATTACTTTAGATTAGAGAACGCCCTACAATTAAAATTTTAAAAATATCTATTATGTACAGACTCTCGACCCTCAACAGTTTTATTATATGTATAGATAGATAGATGTGAAAGTTTGTGAAGATGTTTGTAACTCAATCACGCTCTAACGGCTGAATGGATTGAGCTGAAATTTAATACAGAGATAGCTTATAGACTGGAATAACACATTGGCTACTTTTCATCTTGGGAATTATGTTCCCGCGGAAAGCGGGAACGGGTACCGTATTCAACGCGGGCGAAGCCGCAAGCTTCATCTAGTTGTCTATATTTTCTTATAAAAGTGTTATACATATCGATCGGGTCGATTTTTAACCGACTTCAAAAAAGGAGGAGGTTACTCAATTCGACCGTATATAATTTTTTTTTTATTTTTTTTTATGTTTGTTCGCGCAGAACTCCGTCGTTTATGGATATTCCCAAGGTGGTCCCATTTTAAGGAAGTCAGGATCTGATGATGGCATCCTGGAGAAATCGAAGGGAACTTTTAAAAATTGTAGGCACATCTAGAGCATTTGTAATTTTTTTTATTAAGGGCTTTAAAGTAGTGCAACATAATGAAGGTCTGGAGTCGATCTGATGATGGAGATGAAAGACAGTAGAGAGAATTCCGTAACGATAGACAGCAGTAACCTTGTGTTTGGGCTTGATTAATTTGTACTGTCGAGAACTTTACACCTAGATAGATAGATTTTCAGTCTACACGTCACTCAAAATAGTGAAAAAAAAAAATTAACAAAAAAGAAACCGACTTCAAACAAAACTAAAAACTGAAAAATAAAATTTACTTAGCACAAAGTTAGTATAAGTATTCTGATTTTTCAGATATCATTAAATATAATACTGAAGTCGGTGCCAATAATTATGACTATGAGAGAGATTAATAATGCCTACCTAAGCCTACATAGTTTTACTGGGCACCGATTTCTGTATTATATTTAATGACTAGCTGACCCTCGCAACTTCGTTTACGTCACACATGGTGTATGAAAGGAGGTGTATTTTTTCATCAGACTCATCAAGCAGCGTATGAAACTGCCCTGTTTGCTTAATCATAAAAGAGCTTAAAGATTAAGTCTATTCAGTTCAGTTCAGTTTTGATTTACCCACAAATTCGAAGGAACCGTTGAATTCTAGGTTTTGTGATAGTTGAGGTTTCTCTAATTCCTGAACTACAAAACCCTCAACATTGAAACTCGTGTGAAACAATCCTTAAAGTACTCCCTATACGACACTGATTTTTTTTGGAATCGGACCACGCATTTGGAACTTACGATGAAAAAACCATTTATTTTATCATCCCCTCTCCCAAAGGAACCGCGCAAAATATCGGGATCAAAAGTATCCTAGAACCTTCCTCGGATCATAAGCTCGGATTGTACCAAGTTTCATTCAAATCGATTCAGTAGTTTTGGCGTGATACTTATTCGGGATACAGACAGACAGACAGACAGACAGACAGACATCGATACCCTAATTTGCAAACCTACTAACTCCTCTTGAGCAAATTTTACAGTAGAGACTTAAAACGTTATAATAAATTTTATTTAACGCAATAAAGAAAACCAAAAATCCCGTTGGAAATTATGCTTTTTATTTATCTAAAAACACTTAAAAATCGATTATTTTTTATAACCATTGAGTTTTATAATGAAAAAGGAGTTCTTAGATTTGGTTTCAGCAATAATTGTAACTAAAAGTGGAGTTGTTTGTTTTTGTCTTAAACTTTAAGCAGAGTACAATCGTACAAACAATTAATTGAGGTTAATGAATTGTTTGATGATAATGTATGGGTAAATATGACCTGAAATAAATTATTATTATTATTCCCTTTATTTACATTTATAAACTTATTAATTTAAATTTTTAAATACATTCTAAAAAAAGTTTATATTTTAGTGCAAGTTGCTGATGGACAATCCTGGCCACTTGGTTGTGTCTATGCAAGGATAACATCGTTTCGGATCCTATCTCCCAGAGACACCCCAAGCATAGCTCGTTCCATTGGTCGTTGCGCAACCAGGGCATGGACTAGCCACACTGTGAGTGTCCACATCTCGGCACCGTAGGTCATAACTGGTCGAACGCATTGGTTGAAGACTTTCGTCTTCAGGCATTGCGCTATCGGCGAGTAGAAAACCCGACGCAGGTTGCTGAACGCTGCCCAGCCCAAGCGAATCCTTCTGGCTATTTCCTTATCCAGGTTACTCATTTCAAATGTGATAACCTGCCCAGGGTAGGTGTACTCATGGACAACCTCAAGCCTCGATCCTTCAACGTATATCGGTCCCGGCACGACATGCTCATTGAACATGACCGTGGTTTTGTCCAAGTTCATGCAGAGGCCAACACGTCGAGACTCTTCACTTAGACTATGCAGCATCCCGCTCAACTGTCCCAGCGTTTCCGCTACTAAAACAATGTCGTCGGCAAACCGAAGGTCTGAGATACATTCACGGATTATATTCACGCCCCATCCATTCCAGTCCAACGACTTGAAGACGTCCTCAAGCGCATTAGTGATGAGCTTAGGTGACATAACATCTTCCTGTCTAACACCTCTGCGCAGCGCTATGGAATTGGTCTTCTTATCCTACAACCGGACGGTAATTGTATCAGTATCATATACATACTTCAACACCTCGATATATCACAAATTTAATGTGAAAAAATTTTTGGTCTCGAGCAGGATTTGAACCTGCGTCTTCTGATTTGTCATTTGTGATTGAGTCAACATACTAATTGCTTTTCAAAAATTACCTCGATATATCACCAATCCATATGACACCACTGCGGAGCTTCTAGGACTGCCCAGGTTTCGATCGAGTCAAAGGCTTTCTCGTAGTCCACGAAAGCCATAGGTACACAGCGGCTGATTGTACTCTTTTGTCTACTGTATAATGTGCGGAACAGTATGGATGTTGTTCACGGTACTAATGCCTTTTCGAAACCCGGCTTGCTCCTTTGGCTGGTAATCGTCGAGTTTTCCAGCGAGGCGGTTTGTGACTACTCTTGAGAACAAGCTGAGGAGAGCGATGGGTCTGTAGTTCTTCAGTAAGGATTTGTCACCCTTTTTGAAGAACAGCGCCACCGCACTCCCTCTCCACGCTTTGGGTGTCTGACCCTGCTGGCGGCCGGAATTAAATATACTCGTAAGGTCTCTAAGGATCGGAGTCCTACCCGCTTTCAGGAGCTCAGTCGTAATTCCGTCCTCTCCAGATTTATTGGGTTACAGTTGCTCGAGAGCCGCTGAGGTCCGTGATGCATAGATGTCTGTATAAAAGTACTCAATTTCCTCGAGAATATCGAACCCTGAGATCACGGTTTTGCCACCTGCTGTTTTAAGTTTCGTTAGACGGCGTCTACCGAACTGCTGTGCAAAGACCTTGGTGCCCCTGTTCTGTTCAATAGCGTAATAGTATCATAAATACACTAACCTTAATATATCTTCTTCTGGTTTTAAGCTTCAAACGGTGATAAAACACATTTTAATTAACCATTTGTTATGAAAATATTTCGTACGCTTCTGTGACGCCATACAAAATGACCGAATGCGCGGGAGTTATTAGATTATTTTGTCAAAATTGATGCATTTCGTTTAACGCGGAGTTGTTTGATTTTCAAATGGCGTTTTACTCCAATGCAGTTGGGAATCATGGAGTTATTAGTATTTCAAAAAATAGAGCAAAAAATCTAGTTTTTGCCGGTATCAAAATGTCATTTTCATGAAAAAGTGGAGTTATTAGGTTTGCAAATTAAGGTATCGACATGAAAAATTAAAATTACATTTTCGGCTTCATTATCGATTAGAGAACGCCCTACAATTAAAATTTTCAAAATATCTTCCATGTACAGACTCTCGACCCTCAACAGTTTTATTATATGTATATATATGAAAAATCAGAATACTTATACTAACTTTGTGCTAAGTAAATTTTATTTTTCAGTTTTTAGTTTTGTTTGAAGTCGGTTTATTTTTTGTTAATTTTTTTTTTGTATAAAACTGTGGATATTATCTTATCAATTTGTAGGCCTAAAATTCAATTCCTTCAATGTGACAGACATCTTAGGACATCTTATCTTAATTCTCACTGTTATGGTAGCTCAAATACAGTGATCATCGCCCTCCTTGACCGGGGGCCTGAGAACGGTGAGAGGGTTGCTCACCGTCCTTACAGAAGCAGGCCCATGACGGCAGCGTGACGTGAGGGATTCACGCACGCCACACCTTTTCACGAAGCGGAATTACACCCAAACAACCCCCCAGAGACGCTGGATAGCACCCGAACCCGGAGGCTCCTAACCGTAGGCATTAGGTAGGAAACGAGTGGTTTTACAATTAAATTCTTTATTTTAGTCGGTGGGTGCTCGGCATAGCGTCTCCTACAGGGACGTTTTTCTCACGTTAAAAAAGGATAACGACACTAAAAGACAGTTTATTACAAGATTTTCAAATACAACCGGGACTAGCGCTACAATTCTTCGAAGCCAATCTATAAGATTATTAAGCGATTCTTTACGAAATTGAATCTTTATGAAAATTATTCTAATCTATTTCAATACGTTGGTATACGTTATTCGTAACATCCAAATCGTTTACGTACATAAACTCCGCTATAAGGCCACGTTTCTCAGCGGCTGGCTGCTATCGTGATAGTTACGACGCTCACATAACAATAACTATCGATCAGTATCCGTTTATAAACCGTACAACTCGTATAATGCCTTCTAATTTAAATATTTGTCGATAGTTATCTGTACTGATATTATAATGGAGAAACATTTTTCTGAACTCAATAAGCCCTGAAACTATGGAACCGATTTAAAACTTCTTTGGTCAATGGACAATCACATTATATTTTGAATATGGGCTATGTATCATTGCATTTACCCCAGAAAATGAAGCAGTGGATGAAAATAGGGTTCAAAAAATAAGGTTATCTGGAACCTTGGCACACTGATGTCTCGTTGAGCTAGCTCAGCTAGTCTCTACTCGCCACGCGTAAGGAGGACGTAACGTAGGTATATTTGTGGACTGTAAGAGTGGTCGTCAATTTGCCAAATGAGCTTACAAAAATAGCACTATTAGGGTTCTCCCCATCAAACTTAACGTTCCGAAAAACTTTTGATTATACATGTTTCTTGAACTTAGGAACCAAAAGCTTTTAATTATGATACATGTTTCTTGAACTTAAGAAAGCTTGAGATCCAATTAAAAATCCTCTACAATTTTATCTACTAAAAAAATAAAATAATATATCTGCGTCCGGAGCGTTCTGTTATATCCCTTTCCATTCTAACAGTTCGAGCTCGGTAAGTTGTGGAATAATCTTCCTACATCGGTTCTTCCAAACGCCTACAGTAAGAGGTTCTTCAAAAGGGGCCTACTTGTCTGCCACCATGGTGGTACAAAAAAAAATCGTTCGTGAAAGGAAACATTTGGTATATTAACTCATGTTATTACTGTCAAGCGCCTACACAAACATGAAACGATTCGTTGACCGGGTCAGGCTTAATTGTTCTGTTTGATGTGCCGCCCCCACCCACGTGTATTGGGGTACAGTTACGTGGCTGACGTAGAGCGCTAATTTGTAAAGATTCATGGAAAATTTTCCATGAGCTTTTATCGGTTATTAATGATATGAAACTCTTTTAGCTGTGGGTGTAACAGGCTTGAATATTTTTGTGTTTTCAAAGCGACACAGGTGTGCGGCAGAAGCGATGTGTTTTCTGAAATATTACGATCTGATTAAAGATACAACATTGTTATAAACCTACTCATTTGTAAAACGACAAGTTTTGCTAATAAGTCTAGAAGACTTATAAGCAAAACTTGTACCTAACCTTACCTATCCAATTCGAATTGCTCTGAGTTATATTAAATGTTTCTTAGATATTATGAGTATTATAGTAAATGAATAATATTCTGAATTAATATTATGTCAAATGAGCATTAAAGGAAATGCTCATTATATCATAAGAAATTAGATAAAATGAAATTATATCAACAATTCATTATCTCAGTTGATCGCTACAGTAAACAAAAGTATATTAACTGAAATAAGGTCAAGTGAACGCTAGATATTTTATTATATTAACCGTTACACACCCGTTGAAATCACAGACTACATTAATTGTATGGTGGAAATTGTCACGGATGTGATGCCAGGCTCAAATCGGCTAAAACACCACTGTCTTCCAACTTAACCGTCTAGCGCCAGCGGCGAGCACCATAAGCTTTTTAAAAGGATATGAAGACAGGGCAATGCTGTCCTGGGACATCCTTCCGAGGGCTTACCCGGGGCTCACATACATAGGCTGTTGGGCGTTACGTGAGGTTTTTTAGTCGGTAGGAGTCCGGCATAACATCCATGAGGATTTTCCCTCACGTAAACAAAAAAAAAGACAGGGCAATGCATAAACTTCACATTTTATCGTATTACATACACATATTAAGAACATAATTATATACTTTAGTGCAACTTCTATATTAATTGTTTTTTTTAACTATGTAATATTGTTTCAAAAAAATATTAATTGACATTACCCCGCTTACCCTGTAGCAATCAAATATTCATAGAATACGCACCAAATCATTATCTATCAGCGCGCAATGATATTCTGGATGATCGACTATAACATCCTATATTTGCCTACTTCGTGAGGTGGGGAGCGAGAAAGGAGGAGGAGGGTAGGAGAATTTCCCCACTACCCACACACAATCTGTCAGTCCTAGAGCATGACCGTCAAGGGTATACTCGAATATACGTAACGCAGGAATGACGTACCTATTTAACTCCTCAAGAAAAGGATGTAGGTATAGGTTCATGTTCATTCATATTCATTTATTGCACACTACATGTCAAAATTAAAGATGTCACAAATTTGGTTAGAGTACAATATGTACCCTGTCGGGCACGGCAACATAGGAGAGAGGAGGAACCAATCATCACCATCCTTATTTTTGGGCAGTCCTACGACTTCACGTCTTAGTACCCTTACTCTCCATATTGTTGGATATTTTATGAGAAATACTTTGCTTTACTATGTGACATGTCCGAAAACCAAACTTCTTTATTTAACCGCCTTAAAAAAGAAGGTTAAATACTCAATACGTCCGTTTAAATGTCGATCTGTGATGGATTTCCGCCATGTACGAGTAACCATAGATTTCACCTAATTCCCTTAGGCCGAATTCGATCTAAATCGGAGTAAAACTATACAAGAGAATACATGTACGTAATCTAAAAGTAAAGTGATTTTAGCCCCTTTCATAAAATAGATTGCAGAGGGGCTTATGGCGAGACTTTGTCTGTAGTCTGTGACTCTAGGTCACGTGGATCATCTGTTCAAAGTTTGAAATAAAAAAAATGGCAACGTCAATCGAATTGAACTTTCACTTTCACAGAGTGGCAGTTGGGTGAGACCGTCTCACGACTTCTTGTTTTATGGTTACCGACGTTACGTTACGTTGTGCTTATTATTTGTTGGTAAAATGAAACAGCATTTTACTTTTAGATGATGTAAAAGTTACTCTCGAGTATAGTCGTACTCCGATTTTGGTCGAATCCGGCCTTAGGAATCTAAAAGAAAGGCATCTTAAAGCGGGCCACACACTATCAGTACTAATGACTTAAATATTACACTCCCATTTCCTTCAGTAAAGATACTAACAGACATACCAAGAGAGAAAAACATACTAAGGGTAATGATATAATTTTAGTATACAATAATATTGATTGTGTCGTGCGCTCTAAGATTTAATTCTCCAAACATATCACTTCCATAAAGATAAACTGTAAACACTAGTACCCATAAATTTTACTCGTAATGAGGTCAAAGATAGGCTTAAACCGGGTCAACGGTAATGACTTAACTGGATAACCGGGTAGCATCCGATGAAGGGTCGACTGCGTTATAGTTGTGTCACATAGAATTTAAATAGATTTACATTTATGTTAAGAGGGCTTTAAGCATTTTTTAGGGTTCCGTACCCAAAGAGTAAAAACGGTAACCTTATTCTTAAGACTCCACTGTCCGTATATCTGGCTGTCTGTTTGTCTGTATGTCTGTCCGTCATAGCTGTATCTCAGTAACCGTTGCACGTAGAGCTGAAATTATTAAAGACTAGCTGAACTTCGTTTACGTCACATAAGGTCCATGAAAGGTGAGGTATTTCTTCATCAGACTCTAGAAGTAGCGTGTGAAACTGCCCTGTTTGCTTAATAAAAAAAGACCTTAAAGATTAAGTCAGTTCTAAGCTATTGTACTTATAGATTACTAGCTGTTCCCCGCGGCTTCGGCCACGTAGACGTCGTTATCGCGTAAAATCATAACCCTCCTTTTGCGCAGTCAGTTAAAAAGTCATCTAAGGCGCTCGAATAAGCCTGTGGACTATAAAGTGGAAAGACATCCAGCCTTTTTACCTTACATCAAAGGAGTGACAGATAAGGTCGCAAACATCCTAAAAAAGGTTTCAGTAAAAACTATCTCCACTCCTTTTAAGAGGCTGTCGCAGTGCCTACGTACACCTAAGGACAGTTTTCCACTAGACAAGCCGGGAGTGTACAAGATTGACTGTAGTTGTGGCAGTTCGTATATAGGCCAAACAAAGCGAACTGTTACGTGCCGAATCAAAGAACATATTAGGGCAGTCAAAAACAACGAACCACAGAAGTCTGCAGTTGCTGAACACTTGTTGGAGTCCGGCACAGACCACTGGATTGAGTTACATAACCCTAAGATGTTTTCAACTGAACGTCACTATATACCGAGAATGGTTAGAGAAGCTATTGAAATTAAAAAGTTCAAGAATTTCAATCGTGAGGATGGGTTTCAGTTGCCGAGCGTCTGGCATCCAGTGGTCCGTTTGTGTCTAAATAACCAGAAACAGTTCCAAACAAAACCACGATTAGATACTGTGAGCATTGTGTGTCGTGAACGTAGTCGAGTTAGTGAAATCGAAAGTGAGACCAGTGGTAGTGGTGTAACGCGTAATAAACGACTGCGAAGGAGGGTAGATCGATATATGTGCTGAGACTTTCGCTTTCAACCGCCAGTACTTCAGTTCCTCCGTGATCATGGTGCTTGTAACAGCGCCGAAATATCGGACACTCACAACAATACATGGTAAATATCCCGCTAACTTTAATACTAATATACTAACTCTTACCGACCGTACTTTTAAATAGTGATGAGTTTAGCTGATCCAAAATGTATGAGTTCAACTCGCTTAAGAATTAAAACTTAGACATACATAACATTTCGAAAGTACCAATGAAGGGAAGTCGTGATTGCGTGTTAAAGATACAACTTTGTATCACTTTGAACACAGTCATAATATTAGATACGAAAAAGTTCAAAGTGTCTTACTTTGGGAAAAAAGTTGAACTTATTGAAATAGATCTCATGACTGTGTTTGACAGATACGTACAGTTTCGACCACTTTAAATTAATATATTGGAACTGAAGTGCGGGAAGTTCAATAATTTTAATAATGAAATATATTCGAAGAGAACTTTGATCATGTGTGATACTGCGCTGCTATGTTGGTTAGTAGAGCGATATAGTACAGGCTAATAACCAAACAAAGAAAGAAACTCGTCAACTTTACACTTGACGGAGTAGAAATTATTCTCCATTTTTGAATGACCAAATTGTTTTCCATGTGTATGAAGGTGTGTGTTCTTCTAACAGGTTGTATTTCTAAATGAAAAATAATCCAGCTTAGTACTACATACTATATCTATTTATTACTCATTACTATATACGAGTATATACTAAGCTAGACTATTTTTGATTTAGAAATGGAGTATGTTCACACCTGTGTGGTGAATTGTTCTCCTCCTCCCAAAATAATGACATAATTAAAACCTAATAAACCCATTTATCATCATCGTTTAAGGCAGCTCTTCGCTATTATAAAGTAGAATCCGATAACTTCAAAAGTCAATATCCATATAATTTACAGTTGACCCCGGATCGCGATAAACTCAATCAACATGAGTTAAACCCAAAAGCTACAGTTGAAAATGATAGGCTCTTTGAACTTGGCGGTATTTTTAAAGGCTAGCAATTCATTTATTCGACTACGGAAACGAAACCAGGAAGGTGATTCATTTTGTTGTGAGAATATGTTCAGAAATATAAATATAAGTATAATAGGTATGAATATATTGTTTTATTTGGTAGTCAATTGATTAACAGATTTTTGAGAACTGAGGGCGGCCTCGATAAATGCAGATATAAAAAACTAGCGGGTGTCAGGCCGTTTCGCCCGCGTTACTCCCGTTTCCGTGGGAATACGGGAATAAAATATAGCCTATGTTCACCGGCGATAGTGCCGCTTTCCTACAGTGAAATAATTTTTCAAGTCGGTTCACTAGATTGTGCTCATTTATGTCTTATTTCTTCTGTAGTTAATGAATGACTTTGTGTGCATGAACACGTATAATCAGCAAATACGAGTATATACAGCTTTTGTACTGTCACAAAATGTACAAAAATACCTACCTTCAACCCGCGAACCTACAGAATGTACGAATTTAACACCAAGCTTGAAAATAGGCACCCAATTATGTGTGTTATATATGGTAATGGCGGCGTGTGACTCAGTTTTTTATCTGTGTGAGATATAGGTATTACAAAACAAATGAGAAATTACGGCACTTTCAGTTTCACCCTGTATTTGTGTCCGTACTTTTTTACAAGCGTGGTACGAGTAGTAGCATAATATATGTCACAAGATATATCTTTTTTTGTTTATTACACACTTTATCGTATATCAGAATCTTAAAAGTAGATTTAGTAATACTTAGTACAAGTAGACTGCAAGGAGTGATCTAAGCACTTAAAAGTATTCTCTTTGGACGGAGAAAGATAATTAGAGTTCTACGTATTGCGTCAGTGTTTTTGTCCTGTAGAATATAGGTACTAGTGTAATCTGTGTGCTAAAATCATCATTGAATTATTATAAAAGAGTTTTATAATATAAATTAAGCGCTCGTAGCCCAACTGACTCAGTGTTCTGTAAACCATCTCTGCGTTAAGCAACTTTCGCTATGATGGCATCGCGTTCCTCAGATGGGTGACCACTTTGTGCCATGTCTATTTGTGTACGGTTCCTAATAACATTACAGTCATAAAGTCAAGATAAAGGCCATTATTGGTGAATAAAAAAATCTCAACGGCTAGTCACAACCTGCGCCTATCTCGGCGACAAGTTCACAACCATAGATTATATACTAACTTATACTCTAAGAACCAATTACGTGGAGCAATATAATGAAATGTGGACGTAAAATATGCCTTTTCCTTAGAGTATGAATTAGTCTAATATATACTCTAAGGCCTCTTCGTTCTCCTTCGGGGATAAAGCAAAGACTTCTATATAAACTGAGGTAGACGCGCCGTACTCTAACAAGCGAGATTTCGAAAGCAATCCTCAAACACACACATTGCTAAGACTACACTCACTTATAAATACTATTTACGTAGTTGTCACCACACACAATAGTAATATACGGATAGAACAAGAGTAAATGAGAAGGCGTATGGACTCCAATTGCAAGTCGAGTACCTACTCTCGAAGTTTTGACTCACAACAGTGCGAACAAGGCTGATAATAGCGCAATTTATAGGTTTCAAAAATCGGTGCGTAGGGCATGTCTACCTTAGTTTATATAGAAGTCTTTGGGATAAAGACGTGACTATACATAGGTATGTTATGATAGAAACGAATAAAACCTTTAACTTTACAGATCTACTAAAATATATTTAACTTGTAACGTATTGCTACCGTAATCCAACACGATGTATACTGTGTAATGAAGTGATATAACAGAATAATAATGAAGCATTTAATTCGATCCGGATCGCTTTGAGCTGTCTCAAGATCAAGTTTAAACATCAATTTCTCGCTTCTAAAGCGTATTTTATGTTTTAGAATTCAACATTTTAGTGAATTCTCTACACTGCGTTCTTTTTATTAAGTACTATATTTATGTACCTACATTATCACAGTTTTTAGTATTCTAACAAAAAGTACCTATTTTTACACAGACATACATACAACCACATTAATAAGTAATTACATCACTTTATTTGCGAGAAATCTCGTGCTTCAGAACAGTAGTCAGTAATGCTTGCTCCACATTACTCGCGAAGTTGAACAAAGTTGGACGAGTACAAGAGTGTAAAAGGGCACCTTCGCCGACGAACTTTAACTTCGCGAGTAATGTAGAGCAAGCATAACACTTCAATCGTCAAGCCGATTTGAAAGCGGCTGGAAAAATGTCACTGTCACACCCTGCGCCTGTCAATTATAATACAGCAATATTATGTGGAGCAAAAAACTATAAGTAAGTAAATAAATCTTTATTGCACACCAATAAGATTTGATAAACAAAACATAATATAAAAATGTTCAAATGGCGGCCTTATCGCTCAAACCAATTTCTTTCAGGAAACCTTTGAATGGACAAATAATAATATAGTAGGGGAGCCCACGAGGCTAAATGGGGATTTACTCGAGCGTCGTAGAGACCTATTGGGAAGCAAAGCTTAGATGATATGAAGAAAAAATGTTATCTATACTAATATTATAAAGAGGTAAAGTCTGTGTGTTTGTATATTTGTTAAATTGTAACGGGTAATCTCGGGATCTACTGAACCGATTTAAAAAAATCTGGGGCTGCGTGACTAATATAATTTAACCGACTTCAAACAAGGAGGAGGTTAGATACTCAATTCGACCGTTTTTTTTTTTTTTTATTTTTTTATGTTTGTTCGCGCAGAACTCCGTCGTTTATGGACCGTTTTGATTTTTTTTGTTTTTCGTTCGAAAATAGATACTCCCAAGGTGGTCCCATTTTAAGGAAGCCAGGATCTGATTATGGCATCCTGGAAAAATCGAAAGGAACTTTTAAGAATTGTAGGTGCATCTAGGGCGTTTGTAATTTTTTTTATTAAGGGCCTTAAAGTAGTACCTACAACTTAATGAAGGTCTGGAGTCGATCTGATGATAGAAACGAAAGACAGTAGAGAGAATTCCCTAACGATATACAGCAGTTACTTTGTGTTTGATTAATTTGTACTGTCGAGAACTTTACACCTAGATAGATAGATTTTCAGTCCACGCGACACTAAAAATAGTGAAAAAAAAAATTTAACAAAAAAGAAACCGACTTCAAACAAAACTAAAAACTGGAAAATACGCTACAACGTATAGGAGCGGAGCAGTACATAATAGTAAATGTTTCAAAAACGGGCGAAAAGTTATTCCTTTTGAGAGCTTCGTTGCGTGTGCTGCGTTAATATTTATAGTTATGTAAAAAATATGTACCTACTACAAAATCGTTTCTCTTAAAAAAGTTCTAAAACAATTGCGCGATAGCATGTGCCTATCTTTGGGTTGGTGCACAATAACCATTTTAATGGCAATCAATTCTTTTCTACAATAATACCACGGGATACCTCTTTCATAAACGAAATTGTTCTTAAAAATAATGCGACGGGAATACACGCGACGACAAACCTTTCTCTCTCTCTCTCTCTCTCTCTCTCTCTCTCGTAGTATTGAATATTAACGTCGAGACGCTACGGGAGTAAACGCAACGTGACGGGAGTAAATGCGACGGGAACAGGTAATACTCTCTCTTATGTGGCGCAAACGAAGTTGCGCGGGTCAGCTAGTATGATATATACCTTTACATCGGTGGGGGAAGCGGCTATAGATTTTTAAATATGTAAAAAAAAACTGTTGCATGGACATCCTCGAGCGCGTCAGATATTGATAGCATCAATGCCCTACGTATTTTTAATAATGTACGTATGTTAATCTGATCGTTAGCATGATGCGGGTGGTTGTATTTAAGGGTTAAAATGAAAAAAAAAAAAAATTATCGAGCACGTCAGATTTTCTAAGGGAGTGTTAAGTGCACCAAAAAAAAGCTCTCATTCACTAATCTGACGATTTCGATGGGACGCAAACTCGCGGCCATTTTCATAATGAGCAAAAAAAATTCGCCATTTTGAAATACACAAGCGCGTCAGATTAAGATATATATGGTTCATCTTTATGTTCTAAACGTACTGTCTCATAATCTGACGATTATCTAGAGGGATTGGCCTGATCTGACAAAAAAAATTAGAAAAACGGTTCACCTTAAAGGCCATCCCTGCAACTTCCCGCTAATTCCATTTCTGGGCTCTTAAAATTGTACTTATGACATTTTTGAGCTCAAAATAGATGTATGTGATGGCGTCATGGCAGCAGAAACCAGAGTGGGGACGGATTGAGAGAGTAATAGATAGAGAAAGAGTGAGAGAGGAATAGAAACGCGGAGAAGGCAATGTAGGCATCACGCAACTGCACGCATTTACACTACGCGCCAAATATCTTTGCGCCTATGAAGTTGGTTAAAAAATCAAGGTTGCGCAGGTACAATCGCAAACAAAAGTACTAAGTCTAAAAATTCATTTTATCGATGCTGTTGCGTAATTTCCAGGACATAGATGTTATGAATAGGTCAATATTAATTCTATACTATTATTAAAAGTAAGTAGTAGTAGTAGTACGAACGAAGTTCGTAGACGCAAAGATATTTGGCGCATAGTGTAACTTTATCGACGAATTTTTGTTATTTCGGCTTGCGGAAATCGTCAGATTATATATTTTTCATTATTCTTGAATTATTTCCTTCAAAATAAAAAAAAAATTAGCTACGCTCGAGAATGTCGAGATGACGTTTTTTTTTTACAACTTTGTTGCCCTCCCCTTTTTTTACGTCACTCTCAAATTGTCAGATTAGTGGAATATACACTTTTTAGGATGTAATTAACTCACCCTACCTTAATCTGACGCGCTCGAGAATTTCTGACGGTCAATTTTTTTTTACTAATCTGATCCTGTATCCTTCACGGGCGGCCTTATAAATGGGCCTCATGTTTTGTGGAGGTACTTAACCGGGTACAAGGTATCCCCGTGTATATTAATCTGTCGCGCTTTAGTAAATCCCGAAATCCCTTCTAGGGCTCCCCTACTAATATGAGTAATGGGGAAAGTAGTATCGGTGAAAATGTTAAGAAAAATAAAAATGAAAATGTGAAATGTGGGCGTATACTATGCCTCTGCCTACCCCTTTGGGAATAAATGCTTTATACAATCACGAATTAAATTCCCATTAGTATTGTGAAGTAAATTACACTCCCACACTTTACCAGTATTTTTTTAGTCCTGTGTAAAACAAAGCAATTATTTTTATCACTGGGGGCTATATCCCGAAAAAAATTTAAAACCATTCTGTACAAAAATACAAAATAATTACGTCAGTCCGAGCATTCTATTTTTACAAGAGTTAGCAATTTCATTATTAAATTTCCTTATAAAATTTTCTAGCATTCCCATTTACGAATGAATGCAGCCGTGCCTCAGAAAGCAAGTTAAGCCGGGTGTGGTCGACTTGGAGTTTGAGTCCCTGGGAAGGACATAGGCTATTTTTAACCGACTACGCAAAAAGAAAGAAATTATTTTACGTGATAACGACTTCTGCGTAGGAAACAACTAAGTAGGCTCTTTTTATCCCCGAAATAAGATCTCATGGGGAGTGGGACGGGAATTAAATTCGGGTCGGGCGTAGCTGCGGGCGCCGACCAGTTAGACTATATTGTGTACCTACACATGTATTTAGGAAACATTTGTACAAAGTTTAACATTTGGAGGGTCAGTATCGGCAAATCTGTAAATATGATACACTAGCGGACGTCACGCGGTTTCACCCGCGTAGTTCCCGTGGGAATATAGGAATAAAATATAGCCTATGTTCACCGCAAAGAGTGTAGCTTCCCAACAGTGAAAGAATTTTTCAAATCGGTCCCGTAGTTCCGGAGCCTATTCGTTACAAACATACAAACAAAAAAACAAATCTTTCCTCTTTATAATATTAAGTATAGAACTATAGATGTAAAAGTTTGTAAAGAGGTTTGGATGTTTGTTACTCAATCACGCTTCAACGGCTGAACAAATTGGGCTGTAATTTGGTGTACCTAAAGATAGCTTAGAATAACACATAGGCTACTTTTCATCCCAGAAATATGTTCCCACGGGAAGCGGAAACGGGCACCTAATTTCACGCCCATACTGACTGCTCCGAATGTTACACTCTGTACAGCAAAACATAAACAGCGCGAAGCCTAATAAGTAAAATTTCCACGAGTGTGTTCACTCACCCTTTGCTAATTGAATTTCAATCGGTCAATTAATCAAATCAGCTATCATAGGTTACTGTTGTTCGTTGACCTCCCATTATTTTCGACACAACACACAATACAGCGCCTTCTGTCTCTCCCAATGACCTTTTGAAGGTCATCTGTATGTATGTGGGTAATTGCACTGCAAGTAAGTAATCCTAATCAGACATCAAGTTTTATTAAGACCTGGATCAACTTTTAATTCGTATCAGAATAGAGAAGGAAATCTCGAAATGAAATCCAGTTGTTAAAATGACAATCGTTAAGCCAAGTTCATGGCCTTATGGGCGGCTTGAAAAATTTCATGTGTGAGTCGTCACGACCTACACCTGTGCATTTCAACACGGCAATAGGCTCACCACCTATTACGTGGGATATCTTCTATACATAAAATAAAACAATAGAAAAGTAAAAACTGTACTTTGGAAATATTTAAAAAACAATGCTCGCAGGGTGTTCAAAATAAGGTGCCGAACTGCCGAAGCTGAAAATATAGTTAGAAAAATTTTTTGACTGTGTCTCTGTTTGCTTTGCTTTGTCCGGAAGGATCTCTCGAAAAGTACTCAATAGATTTGATTCAAATTTTGCACATATACTAACTAGGGGTACGGTCTTCAAATAGGCGGTATTATCACGCTACATATCCTAGAAGCTAAGCGGAGAGCAATCAAATTGAAATTATAACAAAATTTTTAACGCATACGAAGTCGCGGGCAATAGCTAGTAAAACTATAAGGTGAAATGTGGGCGTATAGGTACTATGCCAGCCCCTTCGGGGACTTTATGAATGCATGTATGAAAATAGAAACAAAATTTGAGCTTAGTTGCAAATAGACTCTTTTGACAATTTAGCAGTCCAGTATCTACGTACATACTTCAAAGAATTTATTTTCTTTGATTTAATTACATTTTTTTTTAATTTTCTCATTTTATCTTTTGTAGTATATGAGGATATTACTCGTAAAATTTCATTTTCTTAGGTATTTCTACACTCTCAAAGGAATCAAAATTTAATAAAGTAGGTACTTAGGTACTTCCCACTTTATTAATTTTCATTCCTTTGAGAGTGTAGAAATTTAAGTACGTTTTTTGAAACATAAACCGCCGTAATTTTTTTGCATTAGCTTAGAAGTTTAATTTTTTACATCTTTAAGGCATTGTAGACTTAAATTTATATACCTAGTGTTAATTGTCATGACTTTTTAGGTTGTGATTGATGGGATGTATCGGCTTAAAATGTTTTAAGTTGATACATCCACTCAATCACAACTTAAAAAGTCTTGACAGACAGACGGACGGACTGACGGATGTACGGAATTCTATTCTATCTTCTGACTGGATCTTTTTCGGTTTTTTATCAGTAAAAGTATACACATATATTTTAAAAGAGTAATACCTACTCAGGAGAAAAAAGGTAGGTGTATAAAGAGTAGACATTTTTTTAAGTGTGAAAAATCCGTCATAAATGATATGCCGGACTCTTACCGACTAAAAACCATCACGTTCCCTTCCTATGGCCTACGGATAGGAGCCCTGGGTTAGCCCTCGATAGGATATCCCCAGAATTCTCAACAAAAGGAAAAAAGATCAAAGAGTTAATGTCGCAGATATCAAAGTTAAAATATTTCCGAAAACTCCCTCCTCAACAGGGTGTAACGAACTTCAGTGTATATTACAGACTTACCAGGGTTTCAGCTAGTTTTACATATCATTCAATTATAAACTAACTAGCAACCAATTAACAACGACATTCCACCGCCACTCATTACAAATTGTGTGTACACGAACACGTGCCTCGAGAGAGTTATTAAACATATAATTCCCACGCGAAACTAAATGTAAGTAGCTTATGCCCGGCGGCTAAGCTAGGACTATCCTTCGAAAAAAATTGTCAAACTCCTTTAAATCTCAAATATATTTTAGTGAGTGCCTTTTTTTTAAAGTGAGGAAATTCTTACAGGAAGGCTATGCCGGACTCGTACCGACTAAAAACCACAACTATCCTACCTAACTACCGACTACTACTAACTAGCCTACGGTTGGGAGCCCCGGGTAAGCCCTCGGAAGGATACCCCAGGACTATAAGTGCTTACGGTACAATAAGTAGGTAGGTTTAGTTAAATATTTTGGCAAGTAACACGATGTATAATGATGATCATTCAGCGATGTAAAAAACTAGGTACATAAAAATTAGAAACTGAACTGTAGAGAATTTTGAAATAGTACTATTATTTTAAAAGTTCTCAATTCCCAAGTCGTCGTCATGGCTATCCATCAAGCAGGCGGCGTCATTTTACCGAGGTAAATGTACCTAAGTATAAAAAAATATTGAACTCGAAGCTTTGGATCAATTTCTTAGTCCCTTTTGTTAGACTCCAACTCCTCTTGTATATCACATCAAAAGACTCATGACCTCTCAATTGCGTAGGTCTCTATGACTGCTTTCAGGACATTTTGAAATTTTTTACGTGTTGAAATCGCCACGGATGCCATGATGAACTGAAACCGACTAAAACCACAAGGATCCTACTTATTCCTGAGAAGGATGTCTTAGAACTTCTTGCAAACTTTGGCTATCACAGCATCTTCACCTAATGACCTGGAATTACCTCCTTAGGGCATGAGGCGTGGCGAACGTTCAAGGCACGGCTCCGTCAGTAAGATTGGCAAGTAATTCAACCCACGGTCGTCAGGTCTCCGATCAGTCCTGGGAACATCCTTCCGAGGGCTTACGCGGGGCTCCCAACCGTAGGCATTAAGTAGGAAACGTATGATTTTTAGTCGGTAGGAGTCCAGCGTAGCATCCCTGTAGGATTTCGCACACGTTATAAAAAATGTCGCCGGTCAAGAGGTGATAGCCTAAGTAAGCCTCTCTTACTGTAGAGTGAGAAAACTTACGAGAGTCCCCGGTCGTTTCCATCCTTAACACTCTTAGCTAGAGGAATTCAGTTACAAATTCCTCCATAATTGTAACGGGCTATGTCGGACTTGAACCGGTTAAAACCTCTGCCTATACGCGTATGGCCGGGCGCCCGGGTACTCCTTTCATTCCATTGAATTCATGTTATAATTATAAATAGGGTGATAATGGCACAGTTTAATAACAAAATTAAATATGCTACTTAAATTGGTAAAACGTTAGAATTTAACTTCAAATTATTATACTCGTAGTAAAAAATAACATCAATCAAAATATTTCGAAGCTGCCAAAACTTTAAATCGCATTTGAATCAAACTTTAATTTATGTATTCCTTACAATAGATGACTATAGAATTATATTATTTACTTACGGCTTATATCTCAACCATCGACTCGGAAACCAATCAATAAAAAAGTTCACCACAAATCTAATACATCAATTTAGTCTTGAACTACTAAACCACCGTCGTCAGCCCAACGGACTGGATGAAAATTTGATCAAATACTTGTGCAAATATTTGTACAAATATCCCGGTAAACACAAATACACATGCACTAAACAAAATATATGAACCCGAATAAATGCTACGAAATCCCGAACCCGCTAGCGTCGCGGCGTAGCCGACGTCCGTAGCCAACGGTTCCCGTAGAAATACTGGCAGAAAGTGCTACGGTGCTACGAGTGCTACGACGCTAACCACGCGTATGTACAGACAATCAAACACTTAATGAACATTCTATAGTAGTTATGTCGTATCAAAGATAATATAATAGAATTACTTAATGTAGTTGTATATAACTTTGAATTCAAAGCCCATAAAGTTTGTTATATTGTGAAAACAAGATCTGTAGAGTTATCTTACCTCGGTATGGTTTAGTAGGTACCTCGGCTTCCCCAAACGTGCGTATACAGACATGACTACACTCAGTTCCGGCAGCGTATGTATAGCCACTGGGTGGGCCGTAAGCTTATTTGCCACCTTAGTTGTATCAAAAATTGCTCACATCAAATTAGATTCTAGATTTTCTTTCTAGTAAATACACTTGGCTATCAAAAAGGAGAGGCAATGAAGTTTTATTGAATTGCAAGTATAGTTGGAAAAAACCGGCCAAGTGCGAGTTGGACTCGCCCATGAAAGGTTCCGTAGCAGCAAGTAACATAATTATAAAAGTTCTTGTAGTTCATTGTAACTTTTATTGATGTTTTAACACCTTCGCAGTGGCATTGATTTTTCTAGGCTAAAATTGCTGTTTATGACGTATAAAAAAAACTACTTACTAGATCTCGTTGAAACTATGGTTGAAACCAAGATTTCGGTGGAAGATTGCATGGCAATGTACATCACATCAAATATTTTTTTGGGTGCTAATTAAACCACCTTCTTTTTAATATCATTATTGGCCTCCGAAAAAATACTTTGCCCCCCAAATTAATAAGCCAGCCACAATTAATGAGCGTCAGTATTTTTAGATTCTAGCCACCATTTAACTTCTTTTTTAGCCACTGTTAATATAATTCAGCATCGTGATTATTTTTTAGCATCTAATTTTGTAACATGCATTCAAACAGTGAACTTTTAATTACTAAAAAATGGCATCAAAATAGACATTATTTATTAATATCTTAGCTTCTAATTTCCTAATTCAGCATGTTTAAAATGTAACTCATCCCACATTAATGGATCATCAGAGTTAAGTAAAATTGCCATCAAAAAACAAATTATGGCCACTAATATTACCTAAATAGCTAGAACCACTTGTAGCCACTGACTTAGTCTTTTGTAAATGATCACTGCAGTAAGCAACTACCGCTATTGCTGGTGCTGGGATTGGTGACCAGTTTGTAACATTTTATTTGCGAGAGTTTCCTTGCTTTGAATGGCACGTTAAGATGACTGACCCCATACAGTCACGGACAAGCGAGTTAGTTTCAACACGGGAGCGTGGGACAGATTTTCGGGAATAAATGCTTTTATTTATTATGATGTTACCTGTAGTCTTTATAATTACTTACTAGATATTCTATACAATACCTGCATTCTAAGGAATACCTGACCCAGACTCCAGACAATGTATGAAATGTTTTGAATAAGTATATGATTGTTCATACTTTGTCAAGGTATTGTACAAAATTCCTAGGGATTGCATAGAATACCTGCTGGCACACCGGTAAAGTGTAAAATAAATAGGTCTGGGGTCACCATAAAATTGTAAATACCGCAAAATTATAAACTATCGAGAAATTATAAATTGTAACATAATGCCAAATATTAAATTTTTGACATCTGTTGTAACTGTTCCTACCTAACCTAACCTTCGCAAGCAGAACGTGAGTTTTGCTCCCGGCTGCGGCCGGTTAGAGCGAGTTTGCTGTGCGGCAGTGGCCGCATATGCGGCTGTTCCGCCTGTGCGGCTGTTTCCGCCTGTACGGCAGCCTGTCTGTGCGGCAGTTAAGCCCCTCGGCACACAGCAGCTTGGGCGGCTGCTGAGTGTAGGCTTCTGCTCCGCCTGTACGGCTGGTCCGTCTGTGCGGCTGTTCCGACTGTGCGGCCCTTCCACCTGTGCGGCCGCTCCGTACAGCATCAGTAGGGGCCTGTCACTGCTGATCATGGTGCAAATCATGGTCGGCAGTCAGGCGGGCCGAGTCGCCATCGATTCGGCGGGAGGCGCACTGCGCAGGGGAGCGGGAGTAATGAAAAATACTCCCGCTTCGCCGTGCAGTTCGGGGGCGCCGCGGTAAGGAGTCACTGCGCGCCCCCCCTGAATACTTGTTGGCCGTGGGCGTAAGGTCGGGGGACCCCGCTCATTGACGGCCATATGGCGGAAGGTACGTCCCCGTGTTCCGGAGGTGCCCTTAGTGCCCGCCCGCTCGGCCGCTCTCTACCCCCTCTGCTTGCAGAAGGGCGCTCGAGAGTGGTGCGATGCGGGCTTGTTTTCTTCAGCTCCTTAGGGAGCTCTGGGGGGCCGACCATCTGGTCCCCCGAGGAGAGCCCCAACCCTACGGGGCATCCCTAGCCGGGTCGACGTAGAATCTAATTTTCATATCCCTCGGCCCGGCTATAGGGTGAGTCGGAACACCGCGGAGTTTAGTGGGTAGGACGGTCCCTGTTTTCGGGACCGGTGAGTCCCACACACCGTCCCAGCTACCCCCGTAGCTGGGATGACGGTGCCTAAATGCATTCACCGCATCAACAAAAAAAAAAAAAACCTTCGCAAGCAGGGGATGCGGATAACATCTTAAGGACCCCAATGGGTCGGATCCTCCTCGTGGTGCATCCTGGGCAACGGAGTAGCGACCACTCCCCTTCCTCTGTGGGGGAGTTGTGCTACTCTGGCTAATTCCGGCCGAAGCGGGAGTAACCCACCCGTGGGTTGCTCGGTGGTGTGTGTTGCTGCCGGCCGTGCCGTTGTTCACGCCCGGCAGCAGCAATGCTGGGTCGCCGTCGCTTCGTCACCTTTGCTGGCGAGACGATGGCGGCAAAGTGGGAGAGGCGCTGCGTGGGGGGCGGGAGTTTGGGTAAATGCTCCCGCCCTGCCATGCAGTTCGGGCTGCCGGCCGTGAATAACGGCGCGACCGGCGGCAAAGCGGGAGGTGCACTGTGCGGGGGAGCGGGAGTAACGGATAATGCTCCCGCTCTGCCGTGCAGTTCGGGGGCGCCACGGTGAGGAGTCACTGCGCGCCCCGATTGTTTCTTGACCGTGGGCGTAAGGTCGGGGACCCCGCCTACCAACGGTCACATGGCGGTGGGCACCTTTCCCGTGTTCCAGGGGTGCCCATTAGCGCACGCCTGCGCCAGCCGCTCTCTGCCTCCTCTATTACAGAGGGGCGCTCGAGAGCGGTGCAGGCGTGGTCTTCAGCTCCTTAGGGAGCTTTGGGGAGCCGCCCATCTGGCTCCCCCGAGGAGAGCCCCGAATGAACGGGGCGCCCCTAGCCGGGTCGACGTGAATAATCTTTTGATATCCCTCGGCCCGGCTGAAGGGTGAGGAGGAACACCGCGGGGTTTAGTGGGTAGGACGGTCCATTCCGGACCGGGCCGGGAGTCCCACACACCATTGCGGGGAACGCATTTACGCGCCTTCATCCCAGCTGCCGGGGCAGCTGGGATGAAGGCGCGTAAATGCGTTCCCCGCGTCAACAAAAAAAAAACCTTCGCAAGCAGCCAATAAACCTTCCATACTCTCGTAAATGATTATTTCATACATTGACTTGCCTGCAAGTTTCAGGTATTCTATAGAATGCCCAGACATTATACAGATTTCGGTCGGTGACCTTGTGTATGCATATAATACAGATTATAGAACTAAAGACAGATAACGCTCACCAAACAAAAAATGAGACTAAGAAAGCAAATACTAAACTCAAATGTTAGTGGAAGTGTTCAAAAGTTCAAAAAGAAACGTGGCAGTGCTAATCACTGTTTATACGTAAGGAGTAATTTCTCATTAATCGTGAAATTTATGACGACATTATCCACATGTTCACTTAATGTATATACCTATGCTAAAGTCAAAAGTGTGTATTATACACTTTTAAGTTTAGTATTTGCTTTCTTGACCTCACTTTCTTGTTCGGTAAGCGTAATCTGTTTTTAGTTACAAAGTGACATCAAATACCGGTCTCTAATTGATGCAAATGGCTGGTCGCTGTCGTCCTTTGCACTTAGATTATACCTTGCAGTGGCTATTTTCACGAAAAAAGAATGTGATATATTTGTTTTACACGCTAAGTTATAAAAACTGATGTTGTCTGTGGAGGCTTAAATTATAATTCTTTGATGCTCTCGATTTGAGGCTGTAAAATATAAAATGGTGATTACATATTAAATCTGTGACTAAATTAGTAAATTAGGTGTTAATATATTAATACGCAGGACAAGTTAAAATAATTGTTGAGCTTTATTTGATGCTTATTATGGAACTGGCTGAGCCCGCAACTTCGTTTACGTCACATAAGGTGTATGAAAGGAAAGGTATTTCTTCATCAGAGTCATCAAGCAGCGTCTGAAACTGCCCTGTTTGCTTAATCATAAAAGAGTTTAATGATTAAGTCTATTTTAAAACAATTCAGTCCACGCCTTCGGCGCGGACTTACGGTCTTAATCATTAAGCTCTTTTATGATTAAGTCAACACGCCAGTTTAGGTTCACTCACATTCAAAGAAACCCCTACAATTAAAATTTTCAAAATATCTGATTCTTAAAAGTGTTATAACTCTTTTATTTCTAAACCGATTTACATAAAACAAACGCTAAATATTAACTGGAGCAAAGTTCAACACAATAAAAAAAACCGCATTGCAATCGGTTGAGCGGTTACTGAGATTAGCGTGCACAACCGTACAGACAAACAGATATACAGACATACAGACTTACAGACAAACAGACAAAAATTCTAAAAATCATTGTTTTGGGTTCTATTGCGTTCATAAAGCCCCCCTATAATATTTTTTATTATTTATCTTCCATGTACAGACAGCGACCTGTTACGATTTTATTATATGTACCTATTGATTTTTTAGGTGACGTTGTAAAGAGGACGAATTAGCATTTTAGAGGCTATTTCATTTTCGCATGGCTTAGTTATTAAATCAGAAGCTAAATGCCGTGGCCGATAAAAACTTTTGAGGCTCGGTTTATTATATCCCATTTTTTTTTAGATTTATCATTCTCTCGTGATTGAAGCGCTCGTGGCCCCGCGGACTCAGTGTTCTGTAAAACGATCACTGCAGTAAGCAACTTTCACTATGGCCGGTCCATGGATGGGTGACCATCCATGTGATCACTTTGTGACATTTATTTGAGCGTTTCCGTGCTTCGGAAGGCACATTAAGCCGTTGGTCCCAGTTGCCAGTAAAATGGCAGTCGTTAAGCTAAGTTGAAGGCTTTATTTCAACAGCAGGCAGTCACAACCTGCGCCTGTCCATTTAAACACGACAATACGGCTCACCACCTATTACGTGGGACAAAGTATACAAAGGTGAAATGTGGGCATATAGTATCCTCTGCCTACCCCTTCGGGGATAAAGGCGTGACCATATGTTATCATTCTCTAATTTTAGAAGTTAGAGGGGGGGGACACACGTTTTTCCACTTTGGAAGTGCCTCTCGCGCAAACGATTCAGTTAAGAAAAAAATTATGTTAGAAACCTTAATAGCATTTTTGAAGACCTATCATTGGATATCCCCATTCACACGTATGTGAATAAAAATTGAGTTTCAGTTCCAAGTACCTCCAAAATTAATTGCTTTTTTTTCTTATTTCATGTTAAATTCTTAATACGGTTCACAAAATATATATCTACTTACCAAGTTTCAACAGCATAGGCCTTACTTTCGGAGAAAAGTGGCTGTGACATACGGACGGATAAACAGACTGACAGACAGACAGACATGACGAATCTATAAGGGTTCCGTTTTTTGCCATTTGGCTACGGAGCCCTAAAAAGCAATCATCTTTACATTTATAATATCATCTGTGACCTGAATAAATAGTAAGGGTATTTGAGAGTCCACGCGTTATAGCCCATGTCTCCTCCGGGGAATCTACCAGAGGAGACACTTGTCCACCTGATTGGCGCTCAATTTTTTTTGTCCAAGCATATTCTCATTTTCATAGGTTGAAAAATTTCAACAGCAGGCAGTCACAACCTGCGCCTGTCGATTTCAACACAGCAATACGGCTCACTACCTATTACGTTGGACAAATTCTAAAAAAGGTGAAATGTGAACTTATGATATGGCTCCTACCCCTTCGGGAATAAAGGCGTGACCATATGTATGTATGTTCATAGATTGACATAATATTGTATCACCGATCTATTCCCGTCCCCTCCATATTCAACAAGTCTTAATAGATCCTTCCCACTCATCGTTCCTTATAGCGGTATTTTTCTCAAGTGCTTTGCAATAGTGACGATTAATGACCTCACCAAGAGTCACTTAACATTTTTTTCACTTATTCTTTTTCTATACCAAGACTATGAATAACGTTAGAAGCGGCTGTGAGAAAAGTAACAGGTTGTGTGATTTCAAGCGTTTAGGAATGATTTATTTTCGCTCATTTCTCACTATGATAAAAGAATTTCTTTTATTTACGCTGACTAGCTGAGATAAATGCTCGCAAGAGTCTTAGTTTCACTTTGAGAAAGAAGTCTTTGAGGGTTTTTCTAGTCAGAATAATAGTACTTTTGCAGAAACTCGATAGGATCTGTAGCCAGTAAGCTGTGTCTCCCAGTTTCGCTCATGACAAACTTACTAAACTCTCAAAGAAATCAAAATTAATAAGCTACATCCCGTTCACCTAAAACCATGAAATTCAAAAAATATTTCTTCTTATAAAGAGAGAAAATATCTTAAAGCCCGCCTGTAAAACAATATTAGATTAATATTTAGAATTTTTAAAGAACCATTTCTATATGCCTAGACAACGCAGTTTTCAGTGAGACCAAAATTTTACCAGAGCAGTAGGTATATCATGGACCGTTTAAACTCATTATAATATCCTTTGAGCCAGTATTTATTATTCGCAGACAACCTTAAGTCGCCTTTTGTTAATCTTTTTGCGAACGGATTTGAATAAATGGGAGGTTTTATTTATTTATTTATTTATTTAAACTTTTTGCACAAATCAATTTGTACAAAGGCGGACTTAATGCCAAAGGCATTTTCTACCAGTCAACCTTTGGGTGATGCAGAGATAAGTTAAAGTAGGTGCTTAAAGTATATTGACGAAAGTTAAAGTATTAAATGGTACAAATTACAAGTTTCATAAAAAAATCTAATATTGAGAACTTACAGTTACTAAGTACTAAGGTACATATATATGTATCATATTATAAAGATGAAATATATATCTACGTCATGTATAAGATAAAAAATAAAGATAAATACCTTACATGTATAAAAATTCATTATTAAATAGATATTAATATAAATATATAGATATCAATAAATACAAACAGGATAATCCTAAACAATAATATTAATGTTCTGCCTATGGGACCATATAGAGTTGACGTACTCTGTTCTTAAACGATAAGCGGTTTGTCGATGTCCTGATTTCGAGAGGAAGGGCATTCCAGAGAAGAATGGATCGCACTGGAAAAGAGGAGTGGACAAGACTTGAAGTGTGAGTTGGACAGTGCAGAAGAAGATTATTAGAAGAGCGTAGATATTTGTCATGATTAGAGCCAAGTAGATGAAGTTGAGATTTTAAGTAAGTAGGGGCATTGGGAGAATTAAGAAGTGAAAAAATTAAACATACAGCTCGCAGACTACGCCGTCGACGAATAGTTAACCAACCCAGCTCCTCACGAAAAGCCGAAACATGGTCATACTTCCTAAGATTGTAGACGAATCGAATGCAGTTATTGAGAAGTCGGTCGAGTTTATTGAGCAGGTCAGCATTCAGGTCGAGATAGCACACATCACCATAGTCGAAAATCGGGAAAATTAAAGTCTGCATAAGCATTGTTTTGGTTTTGGCAGGCAGAAAGTTTTTGAGACGATAAAGCGCCCGAAGTGTCCCAGTCACCCTTTGGCTGACTTTAGTAACCTGAACCCGCCAACTCAAGGTTGAATCAATATGTAAACCCAGATTCTTAACACTTACAGTAATAGGAATAACTTTTCTGTTAAAGGTTATGGACGGAAGAGTCAGTTTATTCAAACAGTTAACCATGTGATTAGTCCCGATTATTATACATTGGCATTTGTCGGGGTTGACTGCCAGCCCAAATCTATCACACCATCTACCTATTATTCCCAAATCCGTGTTCACACAATCGATCGCCTCTGAGATATTGTCCACAGAGGCTTGGCAATACAACTGCAAGTCATCAGCATATAAGTGATACGCACTCTGAAGATCAGAGGTTAAGAGATTGATAAATATCGAAAAAAGAAGAGGAGATAGTATGCCGCCTTGAGGGACCCCAGAGTCAAGATTGCACCAACTCGACGACATCTCATCAACACAAACTGACTGCTGGCGACCCCGAAGATATGAAGAAAACCAATCCAGCTCGTCCAAAGAGATCTTTATGTGGGCAAGGATTGCCAAAAGTATGTCGTGATTAACGCAATTAAACGCGTTGGAAAAGTCCACTAAGACCATCACTGTGGCCTTAGCTGTTTCCATCCCATTTCTGATGTCACCAGTTACTTTTAGGAGTGCTGTAGTCGTGCTATGTCCTGGTCTAAATCCTGATTGTAGGGTTCTCTCACTTTAGTGTAAAAATTTCTGTGGCATCTTTTAATTCTCCAATGAAAGCCAGGGGTATCTTTGATTGACATTTCTTTCAACATTTGACCTTGTTTTAAGCGCCACCACTGATAAATCATCTCTAAGTCATAGACCATCGAAATAGTCAAATCAATTATCAATATTAGATTTATTAGTTGGCTAGCACACCGTCCACTTAATCGAAAGTTGTAGGTAACTGTTTGATATGAACATTTGCAACACCAGCTCCATACTGTAAAGATTATTTATACTGTTGGTTGATGGCACTTGGTGGAAACTGCTTCACATATTGAATAACACCCCTTGTACTGTTGTACAATTCCATCTAAACAGTTTAGATGTATTTACATAATGTGGTCATCAAGTTAGTTTTACCTTTGAGAATGCCGAGCGGCGAAACCGCGTGTCCAAGGAGTCAGATTCCGGTAGGATAGGGCGGAAATCGTTAGTAGGTACCCTACATAATGCCCAATAAAATATATCAGTTTCGTTAAGAAATTCAAGAAACTCCTGAATCCAGATGTTCAGATGTTTTGACATAAATGTAACTTTTAACTATTAGCATACAAATTTCAAAAATTGACCTCAAAATTTTCTAATGGTTTAGGATGTGCGCTTCATTTAAAGAGGCGAGGTGGCTCCTCAATCCATACGGACACGAAACCAGTCAGGTGTAAAGCAAATACCTAAATATTGTGGAACAGTACAAGTAGTGTTATTCAATACTCACTGTAAAGGTTCAGAAAAACGAAGGCAGTGAGTTCATCGACTTTACCGTATACCTACAAGTGCTCCGGTCGCAAAGTGTGAGGATGAACAATTCTTACCAGTTCACGTGTTTTCTTCTTCTTTTCCAGGTCCTTCAAGTGCAGCGTGACTAGACTCATTACTAGACTGTCCATTTGAAGACCACTGCTATCGATGTTTGGTTATAACTTTGGACGTAAATAAGACTGGCTATCAGCATAACAGAAAATACCGCAGGTTATGTAACGTAGAGTTGTCCGTGAATAGGTATTATTATTATTAAATAAAACTGAAAAGACGCTAAGAAGATCATACATACCTACATACATATGGTCACGCCGTTATCACCGAAGGGGCAGGCAGAGGCATATTATATGCCCACATTTCACCTTTTCATAACTTGTCCCACGTAATAGATGGTGAGCCATAATGCCGTGTTGAGATGGACAGGCGAAGGTTGTGAATTTTTCAGGCCTTCAACTTCGCTCAACGACTGCCATTTTACTGGCAACCGGGACTAACGGCTTAACATACATAGTGGTCACATGAATGGTCACCCATCCAAGGACTGGCCATAGTGAAAGTTGCTTACTGCAGTGATCGTTTACAAAACATTGAGTCCGCGGGGCCACGAGCGCTTAAATAAATAGTAATTTTATAAAATAGGTAGCGATGTAAACAAAAATAAAACATGTCAAAATCTTTTCAACGTTTTGTTATTCCGCTTGTATCGCGAAAGCAATTCCTTTGTCAAAGCGCTATTGTCCGCTCTATACCAATAACGAGCTTACACTCGCGATTGCGATGAAATATTAGCTATTGGAGTAATAAATAGGTCCTGAGTGCCATTTAGACCAAGCTACAATGGAAGCTCAAGACCGCTAACTAGCCTTGAACGAGTTCTCAACAATACCCGATTATTTGCGTTTTACTTACGTAAGAAATTCATTCTGTTGGAGAATTAATAGATAAAACAATTATTGAAAAAAAGAATAAAACAAGTGTTGAAGAGTCTTTTTCTGTGTCTTAATGTATTTCAGTTCTTCTAAACTTAACTTAACTTAACTTTATTTAATTTATTGTAATTTATTATTCATTGTAATGTTATTTATTTATTTATGCATTGGAATTTTAATTATTGTAAGCTTATTTATTGCAATTTTAATTATTGTAACTGTATTTACCTACTGTACCTACTTATTTTTTTTTTTTTTTTTTAATCCACTAAGGTGGCAGAGCATACGGCCCACCAGAAGGACCTTTGTATTTATTGATATTTTAATTGTTGTATTTATTGACATTTTAATTGTTGTATTTATTGACTTTTAAATTAATATATCGTCCCCGTAGAGCGGAATTTCATTAACTGACATGAGGCTAGTTTTGAGATACGGGCGTTTAAAGTTTCAATAAATGAAAAAAAATCATAACTTTTTAAATAAAATGTTTATTGATTTTTTTTGACTGAGATTCGTTTAAAGTAGTTAATTCCATTGTATTGTACATCAGACATAGGATAATACTTATGTAATTTACGAGTAATTTAGTAAAATCAATGTTAGTTAGTTTTCGCACTTTTAAATATGTCATGGAGATTATCTTAAATGCCTTTAATTAAATATTACTTAAATGAGAGTACTAACTGGATCATCTAAAGTGATTTGGTGATTTATTACTTGATATTTTAATCACCATTACGTGTTTTATTCAAAATGCTAAACTAAAAAGAAGAATAACTAGGAAGAAAATAGACAGTTAAGTCAAGTATTTTTGACATTTAAAGTAAAAACCGGCAAACTAAACAAAATTAACTAAAAAAGTCGGTAAAAAAAATGTTGAAACTGCCTATTGAGCAATTACTGCTCAACTTCTGACTATAGTTCGTTCTTCATTCGGTATACATGGGCTTATAGTAGTAAGCACAAGGGTTTGAGAGGTTAGTTTCCCGCCACACAGAGTACTGAGTCCCAGTGGGATTTAACGTCTTAGCCCATCAGATACGGAGATTAGGCGCGTGCAAGAGGTCTGCTTGCAGGCGTTCCGTTCTTGGGCGTACATGGGATTGACGGTCTTGTCGCTGAGAGTGACGGGGCTAGCATGCCCTTTGCGTCCGTAGTAATGGAATATTAGTTGGGTTCAGCAGTGGTGAGGATCGTCCAGTCCAGAGATCTTGAGATGAAGTGGGTAAAACTGGCACATTCGCAGCGGTCGGAGAAGACATCTGGGGTACTCGCTGTATCGGTCGTTAAGGCAAATGTTTGTGGCCGCCCCGTGCCGGGTGCGCTCCAGAGAATGGCTCCTACTCTGTCTTTAGGCTGCATGTGAATTATTATGTTGTTATGAACTCGATGTACGTGTGCCCATGATTTGGACGTGCTGTCCACGCGTTTGCTCTCTCCCATGGTCTGATCCAAATAGTACGCGTGATCACGCGGATACCGAAAAGGTCAAATCCTAAGTAGCTGATGAATTGTCCAGCTCAAAACAGTGAGCGTACCATTGAGTTTGTGTGGGACTGTCACCTCGATTACTTTTAGGTCATCGCGTATTCTTCTATCAGCACCATAGGTGTCTGCTGTAGCTACAAGATGCAAACTCGTTCTTGCGTCGAATACTACTCTCTCCTTTGGCACACCTTTATACAGTGGAGAGAATCTTTGCCAGGATCAAGCACTTCAATAGATATCTTAACCTCACCGTAAAAACGTGTTATGTACGCTAAAAGGTCACCCACTGTGTCGAATAACAGTAGCAATGGCCCATCATAGCATTAACGGATATTCATCATTATGTTGTTACAATATTTGCATACTAAACCACAGTCTTCGACCTGGGAATTAGTCGTAAAGATGTTAATAAGCATGCCAGTTATTTTGGCCCTTATAAACCAGTGATCTGTCAGGATAAAGCAGTGGTGGCAGTTTGGAAATTAAGGGCCGTACTCACAATCTACAAGACTATTGACAGTACCTAGTTCTCAATCTGGCAGCCATATGATGTGCCTAGTTTAGCTTCGCTTGAAGAACCCTAGGTTACTTTCAAGTTTATATTGTTCTACAGAGAAACGGTCTTATGAATCCCTCAGTTCTGACAAAGATTCTCTCCACTGTATAACAGTGAAACCAATGCCTTGCGCAAATTTTATGGGATTGAAAATAGCGGGTGGGATTAGGTTATAGAGCTCTTCAGAGCACTCGCCGTGATAGACGCTATTTTAATGCGCTGCTCCATTGGCTCGAGGCTTCCCGCCACCTCAGAACAATAGATAATGCGAATAGGACGCCTTTGCACAGCGCCCAGTATGTCCAGTAAGTGCCTCGAAGAGTCATTATAAAGCTAAAGGTGAGCAGAACGCGCAAACAGATGATTATGGAGGCTCAACAAAGCTGAATATCATTTTTATTGCTGAGCTCACGTCACACGTCAATACCGAGGACGTTCAGATCGTCCTTCAGCATAATAATTGTACTCTGAATAGAGGGGAAAGTTAGAAAAGTTATTTTTTAGCTATTACTCAGATTGTGATTAGCGGGCATTGAAATCGATCAGACTTTCGCATCCCCATTGAGAAATACGGTCCAGATTCTGGTCAAGATCTAAGTGTTGGTTCACTCCACTGCTCAACAGGCAGAGAAACTCTATAACACCCGTTCAGAATGCTATCGTCTGCATAGCAATGTATGCTCCCAGAGACAGCATTTCATTGGCGTGCAGAACTAAGAGAGTTGGGGACATCATGTACCCCTGTATTACCCCGGCATTAAATTTCATAAGAAAGCCTGATCATCACGCAGGAACCGTATATCCATTGTATCCCATCCAGCAATACAACGGGCCTCCGTTTTATTGCTGGATGGGATACAATCTTAGAGTATAGAACAATATTTACTCTGAGGATACAATGGATCTCTTTTTCATAAGCCGAAAATGTGGAAAGAAACGACGCATGCCACTATCTAAGGCGAATTTCGCTGATGCAACCTGCGGTTTCAAGTAATAACTAATCATGTTGAGAACGCCATTACATTTTTTGAGATGTTGGTCTCATATTCATGAGGTATAAATTCATTAAATGATTTTAGTTACGTAAAAATTGGCGCATTTAAGACATATTTGTGTGCGAGAACTCACTAAAAGATAGTAGTTATTTATTACTATTCAATATATTTTGTTTTTACATAAAATGTGTCGACTAAAAACACTTAATGAATTTTATTTTTTATCTAAAGGCAAATCGACTCAGATATCTTAGAGTAAAAATAATGAAGTGCTCTTAATTATTGTTTTTAGTCAAGAACAGTGAATTAAATAATTCGTAACATATTTAATTTAATTTACACCTGTAACTTGTATTCCATAGTTGCGTTTTGGTGACTTTTCACATAAGCTAACTTTCTTATTTAGATAAATATATTATTGGCGGTCAGATACAAAAATTAAGAAAAAATCAGTGAGTGTCATGGCATTAATAACTCATTTTACCTAAAAGTGTCAGTTAGTTAAATTTCGCTCTACGGGGACGATATCTATTGACATTTTAATTATTGTATTGTAATTTTATTTTATTTTCACATAGGTTCATTTGTTTTTCATATTCATATTCATTTATTCATTGTTTGTTACAGGTTTTTTTATAAGATGTTACAAATTTACAATTAATGATCTACCGTAACATGCCTTACTGGCGTACAATAATATTTTTTTAGGTACAAAATTTCTTGTGTCAAATTCATTAATACAAATTTCAGTTTCACTTACATCTAAAACAAAGTATCATTAATATTATTGTAATTATTAAACTAATTTCCATTCAATAGTCAAATTTATTCATCTAGATGTCAATAACAAATTTAAAACAATTATTAGAATTAATTAACATTATTAAATCCAAAATAAATAAACAAACTCTTGCCAACAAAATGTCATAAATTTTTATCGTTAATATATTCCTCTATTGAATAATATGTCTTAACAAGTAGAAGTTCACGGAGTCTGTCTTTGAACAGATTGATAGTCTCCGATGATTTAATATAGCCTGGCAGTCTATTATACAGCTTTGCACTCATTCCAAATACACTATTCCTGAATTGTTGTGTCCTACACCTGTCTATGTGCAGTTTACTTCTATGTCTTTTAGACGATAGGGTTTTATATTTCTTTATGTTCTGTTTTACGGTTATTAAGGCTTCATAAATGTACATAGACGGCAGGGTTAGTATTCTTAATCTACCAAACGAGGGTTTGCAAGAATCAGTCTGTTTAAGTCCACAGATACTCCTGATGCACTTTTTTTGAGCCCTAAAGGCAAGTTCTTTATGGACTGAGTTACCCCAAAATAAAATGCCATATCTGAGAATGGAACCAACATTTGCATGATATGCTGTTAATAGAGTTTCTTCGTTTGCCACCTTTCTGAGCATAAACAAGGCATAAGAAAAATAGTTTAATTTGTTACAAATGTGATCGATTTGGGTTTTCCAATTTAAATCTGAATCAATATGGATACCAAGAAATTTAGTTATGTTTACTTCACTTATTATTTCATTTTTGTAACTCAGTGATATATTGTCACAAATTTAATTTTTGTTTTTAAATGTCATGTAAGTAGTTTTCCCTAAATGTATGTTTAAGTTATTTTCTGTCATCTATTTAATTATTTCTTTGAGTGATTTATTTATGTCAATTTCTAAATTTATGTTTCTGTCATTGTTAGCAAAAATAGCCGTACTGTCATCAGCGAATAATATCATGTTTTGGTTAATGGTTTTTGGAAATGATTAAATGAACGCAAATGATTAAATGAATTATGAATTATGCATTAATTATGAAGGTCATTTATATATATCAAAAACAATAGTGGCGCAAGAATGCTACCTTGTGGAACACCATATTTAACAAGTCTTGAATTGGATTTATAGTGTACTTCAATTTTCGAGGTTTTACTAATATTTTTGATCGTGGTTACCTTCCACTTCGTCGTTATGTCGTCGATAAAAAAGTTATTAAAAATTTCAACAATAACGTCCGGATCTACAATTATGTGTTCATTGTGTTTAATTTCTGTAATCTCGTTTCTTGGCCCTGTGCTCTTATAACTATTTATTATTTGCCATGTAGCCTTACTTTTGTTCTTTGCTGAATTAATGTAATAGTTATTCTGTGTTTTCTGCGTTTTATTTATTATACATTTTAGTCTTTTAGTGTAATTTTTATATTGAGTTTTGTTTTCTGGGGTCGGTGAAAGTCTGCTTTTCCATAACATATGACGTTTTCTTTTAGAACACAGTTTCAATCCTCTGCTGAGCCATTTACATCTTTTTACAGCGCTTATTTTAACTTTTTCAAAAAGATAATAGCTGGGCAGTATGATCAGAAAGAGACAAGTCGATAACATAAGATTTGGACCCTCGAACATTATGGGCTATGTTATGAATACATCTCTGTGAACTCAAGCGTGTTGGTTGGTTTATAGATAACTTTAAATTGTAGGATTTTAATAACTGTTCAAACTGACATGAGATATTACAAGTACTGGTCCTGTTTATATTAAAGTCCCCGCAAATGATAATTTTCCTACCTTTGTATCCTATTTTAAATAATAATAATTCTAGTTGTTCAAAAAATAAGTCAATATTTTCTTTTATGTTTCTAGGTGATCGGTAAATGCAAATAATAATAATTTTATAATCTGTCAACTCAATGCCACAGCATTCAAAAATACTGGGTATACACAGAGATTTGGTCTCTGGTATATTTCTAAATTTAAATGTCGACTTAACGAGTATACAAGATCCTCCATGATGGTTCTTCCGTGAATAGCAAGCGCCAAGTACAAAATTAGGAAGCCTCAATATTTTTGTATCTATTTGAGTCATGTTGTGTTCTGTTATGCAAAGTATATCGATGGGACAGAAATTCTGATTGTTCCCTAATGAGTGCAGATGTACAACAAACTCACCCGACTTATTTATGAGACCATTTATATTTTGATGGAGCAGGTATAATTGGTTATTCTCGAAAAAGCAAATTATTCTCAGAAGACGAACAAGGATCATCCTGCATTAAAATACTATCTGTTTGTGTATATTGATCACAGGTATCAAATTTACTAACACTTCCAGTAGAATAAGCTAATCGTTTTGTACAATATTTTACATATTTTTGTTCGTAGTCCTTTCGCAATATTTCTTTAAGTAATATTTGACTAATGTGTAAAGGAAAATCGCTGTAACCTGGTACATACGAACCATACCCCATGTCCAAATATGTTGTATGTGAATAATAAGAACATAAAAATTTTAACAAGTGGTTAATTTTTCGTTCATTCAAAAACCTATTATACGGAAATTCTGAGATAATAATGTTAGTATTTATTGTTCTATCTAAAAAGTTACACAATGCAAGTTCGAGCTGTTTTGGATTCGAATCGTTAGAACCCCCCAATATAACAACATAGTCATCCCGATTTAGTGTTCTGATTTGCGAATACTCCGACTTCAGAACTTCAAGCAGTGGCGCGCCAGATTTCCAGAAGCAGGTGACGTTGAACCGAGAACCTAGTAAATTCTGGAGTATCCTTTGTATGTGACGCCCCTGTTGATCAGCCAATACAACTATTTTTGGAATATTATTCAACTAAGCTCCCTGCTGGTACTTTAATATTATTCTCATTTTGACTCTCTATTGGTATTTCTGTAAGTGTTGAGGTCTCCTTCTGATTACTTAATGATATTTTATCATTGTTACAACCTTTTATGAACTCCTGATTATTAGCGCCTTGTACTTTTAATATAGTATGTTTCCCACATGCAAATGGTGGTTGCAGCAACTTTTTAACAGGCGCTGGACGTGAGTTTCTTTGTACATATTTACGTACCGAGGGTGGTGTTGACATAACAATGTCCGTACTGTTGATTTTCTTATACGCGTCTATAATCTTAATATATTTGGAAATATCCAGTTTCAACTGACTGTTCTCAGAGTTCAGATTGTCTACTTCCTGATGGGCGGATTTCAACTCAATCGAGAGTTGAGTAATCCTTTCTTGGAGTTCGAGTATGGTATAGACATCGTTTCTTTGAGAGTCTGGTAGGCTTCTAATTGTTGAGTCTAACATGCTTTTGTCAAAAGTACTATTCATGGTGTGAGATGTAGTATATTTTCTGATTGTAATGTTTTCATCCATCGTTTATTATGATTATATTTGTAGACCAAATCAATTGGAAAAAGTTGCTCCTTTTCAATTATAAATTCAATAAATAATTACAATATAAAATTCCAAATTAAATGTCAATAAGCATCAAGTCAGAATGTCAAAAAATAATGCCAAAAAGAACGTAATCAAATCCAGCAATCTTGGGATTTGAACCCCGGCACTTAAAAATGTGAAGCCGCACTTGATCGTAGTGAGCTATTCTGAGAATAAGAACTTTGTCAAATAGACTACTGGTATGTGCACTCAGAGATGTGTTAAGTAGGTAGATAGTGTCTGAACGACAGCAAAGCGTCCAAAATTTTAAGCGCCAACTGTTGGCGGATAAGTGCCGATCCGCCATTTAGTGCACATTCTATTGTCAAGGGATAAGCTTGTGTCACGTGACAAAATTTTATTGTTTAAAATGTCGTATTGTGCAATAAAAGTGTGTCGAAATTACAGAAAATATTTAAAAACAGCCAGAAATGTCTGTAAGTAACTCGAAACTTATCACAATTTTATGAAATCTATTTATTTACGCATGTCTAATTTCTTCGACTCCATCTTGACATTTTTGTTGGTGTTGCCAGTTTCCAATTCAGAATTCCCCAAATTAAATAAGTATTGAATTACCTAGGTATGGAAATGAAACTAAATTATTAGAGAGTCGTAAAATAAATAATTTGGAAACGGTCAAGTGTGAGTCGAGAATAGTGAAAATCGACCTATACAATTGTTCGGACTCAGTAACGAGAAACTTGGCATACTTTAAATTAAGGAAATCATTTAAAATACCTAAATGTGAGTTATAAATGGTGAAATCTGTACAAATGTTCTTAAGCTGAAGGGTTTGTTCGTTTGTTTGAACGCTAGGATCTCGGGAACTACTGGTTGGATTTCAAAAAGTCTTTTAAGTTTCGTTAGTTCATTTATGGAGTTCATACCACTAGACTTGGGTAGGTACAGTTCATACTGCCGGACGTGTTAAGGTGCTCCCTCACCGGGAGATTCGCCTGTAATGTAACAAATTAGATTCGACTCGAGCATTACGTTACGATGCTACCTTCCTGACCGACGAGCGTTCGCATGTAATGTAACATTTATAGATTCGACTCAGGCATTACGTTACGATGCTACCTCCCTGACTGACTCGAGCATTCGCGTGATATGTAACATTTATAGATTCGACTCGAGCATTACGTTACGATGCTTCCTCCCTGACCGACACGAGCATTCGCGTGTAATGTAACAATCATTATAGACCAGCTGATGCCCGCAGCTTCGCCTGCGTGAAATTTTGTTCTCTTTTCCGCGTCTCATGGGAACTTATTCCCGTGATAAAACTTGTATCATTTCAGACTTTATTCTATCTCTGTAGGTGATTACATGATAATTTTGCAATCCAATATGGCCGCTGCGCCGAAATCACTAAATTTCATGATGGGTATCGTTTAAGGGGGTTTTTGGTATGCTGAGTACGAGTTTCGGGTTAATTTAGAGATCCAATATGGCCGCCGCTCCGAAATCACAAAATTTCATGATGGGTATCGTTTAAGGGCTTTTTTGGTATGCTGAGTACGAATTTCGGGTTAATTTAGAGATCCAATATGGCCGCCGCGCCGAAATCACAAAATTTCACGATGGGTATCGTTTAAGGGGTTTTTTGGTATGCTGAGTACGAATTTCGGGTTAATTTAGAGATCCAATATGGCCGCCGCGCCGAAATCACTAAATTTCATGATGGGTATCGTTTAAGGGGGTTTTTGGTATGCTAAGTACGAGTTTCGGGTTAATTTAGAGATCCAATATGGCCGCCGCGCCACTATCACAAAATTTCATGATGGGTATCGTTTAAGGGGTTTTTTGGTATGCTGAGTACGAATTTCGGGTTAATTTAGAGATCCAATATGGCCGCCGCGCCGAAATCACAAAATTTCATGATGGGTATCGTTTAAGGGGTTTTTTGGTATGCTGAGTACGAATTTCGGGTTAATTTAGAGATCCAATATGGCCGCCGCCCCAAAATCACAAAATTTCATGATGGGTATCGTTAAAGGGGTTTTTTGGTATGCTGAGTACGAAATTTATGATAATTTTGCAATCCACTATCACAAAATTTCATGATGGGTATCGTTTAAGGGGTTTTTTGGTATGCTGAGTACGAATTTCGGGTTAATTTAAAGATCCAATATGGCCGCCGCGCCGAAATCACAAAATTTCATGATGGGTATCGTTTAAGGGGTTTTTTGGTATGCTGAGTACGAATTTCGGGTTAATTTAGAGATCCAATATGGCCGCCGCGCCGAAATCACTAAATTTCATGATGGGTATCGTTTAAGGGGGTTTTTGGTATGCTAAGTACGAGTTTCGGGTTAATTTAGAGATCCAATATGGCCGCCGCGCCACTATCACAAAATTTCATGATGGGTATCGTTTAAGGGGTTTTTTGGTATGCTGAGTACGAATTTCGGGTTAATTTAGAGATCCAATATGGCCGCCGCGCCGAAATCACAAAATTTCATGATGGGTATCGTTTAAGGGGTTTTTTGGTATGCTGAGTACGAATTTCGGGTTAATTTAGAGATCCAATATGGCCGCCGCCCCAAAATCACAAAATTTCATGATGGGTATCGTTAAAGGGGTTTTTTGGTATGCTGAGTACGAAATTTATGATAATTTTGCAATCCACTATCACAAAATTTCATGATGGGTATCGTTTAAGGGGTTTTTTGGTATGCTGAGTACGAAATTTATGATAATTTTGCAATCCAAAATGGCCGCCGCGCCACTATCACAAAATTTCATGATGGGTATCGTTTAAGGGGTTTTTTGGTATGCTGAGTACGAATTTCGGGTTAATTTAAAGATCCAATATGGCCGCCGCGCTGAAATCACAAAATTTCATGATGGGTATCGTTTAAGGGGTTTTTTGGTATGCTGAGTACGAATTTCGGGTTAATTTAGAGATCCAATATGGCCGCCGCCCCAAAATCACAAAATTTCATGATGGGTATCGTTAAAGGGGTTTTTTGGTATGCTGAGTACGAAATTTATGATAATTTTGCAATCCAAAATGGCCGCCGCGCCACTATCACAAAATTTCATGATGGGTATCGTTTAAGGGGTTTTTTGGTATGCTGAGTACGAATTTCGGGTTAATTTAGAGATCCAATATGGCCGCCGCCCTAAAATCACAAAATTTCATGACGGGCATCGTTTAAGGGGTTTTTTGGTATGCTGAGTACGAATTTCAGGATAATTTTGCAAAATTAACCCTAAATTCGTACTCAGCATATCAAAATTCCATTTATACGATATGCTACATGAAATTTTACAACGGTGGCGAAGCAGCCATATTGGATTGCAAAATTTACTTGAAATTCGTATTTGGCATACCAAAAAACCCCATAAACGATATACAACTTGAAATTTTACAACAGTGGCACGGCGGCCATTTTGGATGGCAAACGTTAACCTGAAATTCGTACTCAGCATACCAAAAACCCCTCATACGATATACAGCATGAAATTTTACAACGGTGTAAGGCAGTCATTTTGGATTGCAAAATTGACCTAAGATTCGTACTCAGCATACCAAAAAACCCCTTAAACGATACCCATCATGAAATTTTGTGATTTCGGCGCGGCGGCCATATTGGATCTCTAAATTAACCCGAAATTCGTACTCAGCATACCAAAACACCCCTTAAACGATACCCATCATGAAATTTTGTGATAACGGCGCGGTGGCCATATTGGATCTCTAAATTAACCCGAAATTCGTACTCAGCATACCAAAAAAGCCCTTAAACGATACCCATCATGAAATTTTGTGATTTCGGAGCGGCGGCCATATTGGATCTCTAAATTAACCCGAAACTCGTACTCAGCATACCAAAAACCCCCTTAAACGATACCCATCATGAAATTTAGTGATTTCGGCGCAGCGGCCATATTGGATTGCAAAATTATCATAAATTTCGTACTCAGCATACCAAAAACCCCTTAAACGATACCCATCATGAAATTTTGTGATAACGGCGCGGCGGCCATATTAGATCTCTAAATTAACCCGAAATTCGTACTCAGCATACCAAAAAACCCCTTAAACGATACCCATCATGAAATTTTGTGTTAGTGGCGCGGCGGCCACTTTGGATTGCAAAATTATCATAAATTTCGTACTCAGCATACCAAAAAAACCCCTTTAACGATACCCATCATGAAATTTTGTGATAGTGGCGCGGCGGCCATTTTGGATTGCAAAATTGACCCGAAATTCGTACTCAGCATATCAAAAAACCCCTTAAACGATACCCATCATGAAATTTTGTGATAACGGCGCGGCGGCCATATTGGATCTCTAAATTAACCCGAAATTCATATTCAGCATACTAAAAAACCCCTTAAACGATACCCATCATGAAATTTTGTGATAACGGCGCGGTGGCCATATTGGTTCTCTAAATTAACCCGAAATTCGTACTCGGCATACCAAAAAACCCCTTAAACGATACCCATCATGAAATTTTGTGATAACGGCGCGGTGGCCATATTGGATCTCTAAATTAAGCCGAAATTCGAACTCAGCATACCAAAAAACCCCATATACGGTATCCAACATGAAATTTTACAAAGGTGGCGCGGCGGCCATATAGAATTGCAAAATTAACCAGAAATGCGTACTCGTACTACTATTTTTTTCCCAAAAGCATTTGACATCTTAGATCGTGTGTCCACCTATTTTAAATACGGACCAGTGTGCAGCCGGCCAGCCGCAATAAAAAAAGCGCACTGATGTTACAAGTTGTGTCAAAACATTACACATTATTGAGAAAAAAACTTGTATGTAGGTACTTGGGCATAAATGATTTACTTTATAAATCACAGTTATAGTGTAATTTTTTATCGTTTGAAAATACACAAAGGCATGTTTTTTACATTTCTTTACGAACATTATATGAAATACTGCTCTTAGTACTTTCACAAAGTATGTTGTCGCGACACTGGTTGGTGCGTAACTCTGTGGGCAATTGCGTCCCATTTGTCTTGTCATTGCGCAGTGTGGGTAACGTATCTATACTTTTTATATGTCATCCGCGAAAATACGTTTCAATTTGTAGAGGGCTATAAAGACCTCTTAATGTAAAATCGCCAGTTTCTTTTACATAACTTGGCCGGACAAGCATCCGCGTATGTAGAAACATCTATAATCATACAGATAGACATTTTATACATTATTCGCAAAAATACGTTTCAAGTTATAGAGGGCTATAAAGAGCTCTTGATGTAAATATCGCCAGTTTCTTTTACATAACTTGGCCGGACATGCATCCGCGTATCTAGAAACATCTAAAATGTCTAACTTAATCATACAGATAGACATTACAATTCCATTTTATAAATTATTTCCATTTTATGATCACTTGAGAACAAAACTTTAGCATGATTAGTTTCCCGAAAAAATGGGAAGTGTCTTTAGCCGGCGTCACTACACACTGACGCAAGGCGTATGTAAGACAGCACGCTCACGCACACAATCATGCGTTAGTACGGCAGTTTTTGTTGCAGTGATCACGAGGCGAGAGGGTTTCTCTAGGTAGTTAGTATTCTTAGTGTGCACTGTTATGTACCTATAGTAGTCCACTGAGTCGGTTATTGTTCAATGCTAATGAGATCAAAGTTCAATCCTTTGTTCATCGTGCAGTGCCGATTTGTTATTTAAAATTTAACAATTTTTCACTAATATCCAGTTTTCTCACAGTTATTTACGTGTAAATATGATAAATGTTATATTGTTCACTAGCACACAAGTTACTGTTTATTTTCACATAAGTTTCACCTTGCACTGTTCACTTTTGCTCACTTTTTTATTTTTCTAATACGGATCAACGAATATCACGTCTTCATCGATTATGCTCACTCGGACGACCATTTTGGATTATACTAACCTAGATATAAGCGCTACTAACAAATATGAGCTATTGTTGCCTTTTATTAAATAAATTCATTCATTCATTCATTCATTCATAAATCCTGCGTACCTGAATTTGACTATGTGGTTTGCTTTTATTGGCTACTACCTATTGTATGAGAGAAAAACAATTTTCTTTCTTTTTACTAAGATCTCTATTAATCTACGGCAGTCCTCTGCTGGACGTAGGCCTCTCCCGATTTACGCTAGAGATGTGTAACTCAGGAGTGATTGGTAAAAAAGATATATATCCGTTCAAAGATATCTTTATATCACTAACTCCCGCAATATCTCAATCACTCTTTAACTCTTTATATCTTTGATTCATTTAACTTCACTGCGGATGCAGATTGAATCTTGTCTTGTGAAATCTTGATATAATCTTGAGTGAACTACGGATTAAAGATTTGGTAGAAGAGAACACATGAAGGCACAGATTATAGAACTAAAGGTAGTAGGTATTTTGCTTTCTTGACCTCATTTTTTTTCGGTAATCGTCGCCTTAAATTTTCATTATCTGTGTTCTTTTTATATGTAAACTAGCTGATGCCCGCAGCTCCGGTCGCGTAAAATTTGTTCCCGGTCCCGCATAGCGTGGGAATTTAGTCCCGAGACAAAAGGTTCCAGGGTATAATGTATCTCTGTAGGGGAGAAGGGGGCTTGTTTTAACGGGGGTAGGTATTAACAAGCCTCTATCTATTAAACTATACACGGCAGAGTACCCATTTCAAGGTTATAACTTCGGGCGAGGGTAACGAACGAGTCCCGACCAGTCAGTCTCCCGCCGGCCGCCGCGTTGCGTAGATATGGCACGTGCATGTAAAAACACAGGTGAGCGGACTTTTTATCATCGTGATTTTTTTGATTTGTGCTTTAATTAATAAGTTTACTGATTACGGATTAATGTGTGTTAAATACTTATTTAATGGGCTATTACATCTGCTAGTTGTTTTGTTAAAGGGCGATGTTTACACGACTATGGAAGCTCGTATCACTTTGAAGTTTGAGGTACCAAGGAAAAAAAACCTACGTCGTGATGGTATTATCGTGTATTTTAAGAAATTAAAATAAATTACAATGTGACACTCCGGATTTCATGGCAAATCGTACATTGGATTAGGTGTGGAATGCCTTGATTTTCTGTACTATTGGCCACAAAGAGTTCAATAATACCTTTTTGATTACCCATTGAGGTCCAAATGATAAATGGATAGTCGAAGCTAATTATTGGTTATGCTTGTGGTAAGTAATTATCATCATCCGAGCGTTGTTCCTGACATTTTTTGGGTCCACGTCAACTGCAAGTGTTGAACTTGCTGACCAGCGGAGTCTTTGGTGCAGATGTTCATGTAAGGTGGGATTCTAGATTCTCCATCATCAACAAAAGCGTAAAACAGGCAGTAAAAAGGATATTAATAACTAATACTAATAAAAACAGCATACAGCGAAAGCATATCAATTGCAAGTGAGTTACTCTGGCGTTGATTGCAATTTCAAAAGTTACAGTACCCCAGCTTTAATGAGAATGGAAATTATTAGTAATAAATAATACAATACAGTACAATATGAATTATTTATTTGTAAATAACAACCTATGGTGCGCTGAGAACCTACTATTGATGGCGGTATTGCTACATAATATACATTTTCATAGGCAAGTAGATATTTAATAGGACTATGACAGAACAGTTATTCGGTGACACTCACACCAAACTAGGTAGAAAATGTTTCAAGGTTCAGTAGGTAGGTGTTTAGCTACTACTATCTTAAATAAGGCCTCAAACTGGATGTCCGCGGCGAGCGGGGCAAAGTGATACTAGAGCGCGCAGAGCACAAGAGTGGGCGGCGGCGGCGGCACTGTGCTCACATATAATGCACACCGCACTCGGTGGGTTTCTTATCGTGTGTTCGAAGTTGCATACTCACTTATATGCGTGGGCCGCGCTCTCGCGTTAGTAGCTATCGCCCCACTCACCGCTGACACCCAATTTGAGGCCTACTAGAATCACAAGTAATAGAACTAAGAAATGGGACGCTTACCGAACAAGAAAGTGAGGTGAAAGCAAATACTAAATCCAAACGTGAGTAAGTACTGTATATCTCTAGAAGTGAATACGCGAATATCACCGTCATAACATGACGGTATTATTCGCTGCACATAAGAAATCATTCGTTACTTATGGATGGTGTTCAGTACTCATTTTTGGATTCAATATTCGATTCTGCTTTCATGGCCTGACTTTCTTGATGATAACGCCATCTGTCTTTAAGTTCTATAATCTGTGAATAGAATATGTCATGATAACTGCTATCATAAGATATTCTGTTACATAGTTAAATAAAAGAGCATCTTAAATAACAAAGTTAAATGACATAACATCTTGTAGCACCAGTATCTTAAGTAACAGAGCATCCCATCCTAAGGTGCTTATATCTTAATTCATCAAGTCACATTAACAGGTCATATTATTGGCATGGTGCTAGTGTCTTCAGAGTCAAATGACTGCTATACATAATAACTATTCACACAGATAATTATAGCCGGCTTAGTTTTAATAGGCATAGTATGTTTCCATAAAAGCCATCTCAGATAGTCATGTGACTTTTACCCAAATACCGTGGCACTAATTGTTCAGTCCAAATATCTTTAGCTTTATTCATGTAGCAATAATGTGTAGTCCTGGATATATTAAATAACCCATTCAACCTTTCGTTACTGTCACCAGTCCTTAATTTAAATGAAGGCAAATAGATACTAAGTGCTAAATGTATAATATTCAATAGATCATAGAACTGAGTAGCACTTATTCCTAGTCAATAGTGGCACAGATTATTGAACTGTATGAACATTACTAAAGTCTGCCTTTTTAGTGTTAATCCTTCCAACAGTCATTGTATAGCTACAAGTTTGTATATGTTTGGTTCCTTGTGCCTAACTTGTGGCTGGTACCAAGGTTCTGGTGGTAGAGATGATGGTAGAGCTGCATTGTCTTGTATATAGATGCTCTGCATGGACCAATGGGTTGGAATTATGAAGTGAATGCTGTTGTACTGCCATTCTAGCCCACCGTTAATAGCTGTGCATACTTTCTCCATGTGAGGACCTTGAATAGAAAAATATTTACAACATTAGATAGACTGTTTAAATAACTAATAATATTCACCTTGTGCATCCAGTCGCAGCTTGCAACCTTTTCTAGTTTGTTGATCCATCTGGCGGGTGCATGTCCTACTCTAGAATGCCAGGTTCCACTTTGGAACTCAGTTGCTCCATTAATAGTCGGTTCTTCTGCAGATATGGCCAGCCCACTGTCACTTTAATGTACCTACTTATAGCGAGCTATGTCGACTAGAGCATTTAACAATGTTAATAAAAACATTACTGTATTTTGAACTCATTACTATATCACTTAGTCTATACCATTTATACTAATATTATAAAGAGGAAAGATTAGATTGTTTGTTTGTATCGAATAGGCTCCAGAACTACTTGGCCGATTTGAAAAAACTTTCACTGTTTGGAAGCAACACTATCTCCGGGTAACATTTATTCCCATATTCCTACAGGAATGGAAGCTACATGGGTGAAACCATGTGACGTCCACTAGTCATTCATAATATAAAATTAATAAAATAGATATTTATTGTGAGTACTTTACAAATAACTAAGACTGATGTTGAGATGATTATACCAAAATAACTGTAATTTAATACATACCAAGTGAGGAGATATCTTGGTAAGCCATAATTATGTTCTTTTCTTCACAATAAAACAATTAGCCATAGCTGTAGATATAAAATCTACGTCCAAATGATGGGGCTACTTCCTTCCAGTTTGAAAAACAGATTGCAGTAATTCATAGTATATTCTATGCACAGTGTATTGTCATGTGATATCTATAACAGAAACAATTTTTAATTATTATGCTATAATGCACTAGCAAATCTGGGGATCAGATCATTGAACTTGTGTTTATTTATTAACCTACCACCTGACCCGCGCAACAATGTTACCCTTACAGCTTGGCTATTTCGTACAATAGTGTATTGTATGTAATATAGGTAGTTAACCTTCCCCTTGAATCACTATCTGTTGCTGGAAACTGCAGTAAATTCAGCACTTATGACGTTCACAGTTTTGGTAGTTTGTCCCTTGTCATTAGATAATGTGATTTGGCAAAAAAAGATTTCTAGGATTGCTACCACATCGTCTAGGGACCGCATTAGGGCTTTGGCAAGTGAAGAATAGAAAACACCGCCCATATTATAACCTAACTGTCGGTCACATTATTCATAGGTTATATATGTGTTTAGTTCATGTGTTGGTACTAATAATAACATACACTTACCAACGTTGGCGAAACTCCTGTGGATAATGGCAGTCAGTGTTGATTAAGGTCGTTATTTTCCTGTAATGACTGCCACCGGCGATGTAACAATTGAACCGAACAAAAGAAACATCGACGAATATTCAATATAACCTAATGCAAAAGTTATAAAACGTAAAAGTACACTCTTTTCGCACTCCCTGTATTAAATTAGAACTTATTTTACTACTAAAAAGATGTTTTGAAACAACCAATGAAAGAAAATGAACCGATCTATGACATGGCATTGCCGGCTTTGACAAATAGTGCTGACAGTTTTCGACAACAACCAATCGATAAATCAATCGATACTTCTCTTTAAATAATTCGATACCTTTTTTAAATAAGGATTTCACCTTTATAGGTATATTGTTGAATTAGTTTATTACGTAATTACTTTAATGAATCCATACTAATACTCTATTAATATTATAAAACTGAAGAGTTTGTTTGTTTGTTGTTAGTTTTTTAGTTTGTTTGAACGCTAGGATCTCAGAAATTACTATTTTGATTTCAAAAATTCTTTTATGGTTTGATAGTCCATTTATTGAAAATTGCTATAGGCTATATAACATCAAACTAACACGAAGAGGAGCGGAGCAGCAACGACTAATGTTTCGAAAACAGGGTTTTTTACCTTCTGAGAGTTTCAGAGACGCAAATGAAGTTGCGCGGGTCAGTCAGTCGTAAATATAAATAAATAATCGAAGCAGTCGATCATTGGTTTTAATCGATTCATATAAATTGAATCATTTTAGAATAGATATGCTCTTCCCTTTAGTCAACAGCCGCCATGATATATTTAATGGCGGTCAGGGCGGAAAATGCATTAGAAACTGTTAAAATGCTTTTGTGTTTGCCCTAGTACTACGAATGTGTCATTGTTAAATTAAATCGTAAAAGACATTTACAGTAATTAACATAATTTTCGATTTGAAGCACCACTTCGTTTAAAGTGATACCATAAAAAAACATTGCCCTTTATGCATAGTTATTTTTTAATATTTTTTTATGTTTGAAAAGTATCTCTGGGCCTAGTTTTAACAAAATGAAGGGGCAAGTTTTAACCCGTTAATACTTGCCCCCAAGAATTATGTGCCGCTTAAAATAAAAAATGGGGTTTATTGTTACAGAATGAGGAATTATAAGCGTAAAACCAACCGGGGCTCTACAAGTAAAGAAGTGTACGATTTAGCGGTGCAAGAGGCCTTAACATCCACACGAAAATATAGGGATATTGCAGCAGCGTATAACATTTGCCATGTGACTCTCTTTAACTACGTCAAAAAGGCAAAAGCTGGATTGCAATACAATGTCGGATATAGTAAACCTAGACGGATTTTCGATGAACAGCAAGAACGCTCAACAGCCGAATACCTAAAGAAGAGTGCATCTATATACTTCGGCCTCCTTCCCGAGCAAGTTAGATCTTTAGCATATGAAGCAGCCGTTGATCAAAATATTCCCATTCCGGAGTCCTGGAATAAAACCAAATCAGCGGGCATTGATTGGTTTAAATCATTTATGAAACGCAATCCTGATTTTTCAATTAGAAGTCCCGAAGCTACTAGTTTGAGCCGATGCACCTCTTTCAATAGTACCAACGTTCATGCATTTTTTGAAAAGTACATGGACGTCCTTCAGCGATATAACTTAACGCCAAGTAGAATTTGGAACATGGACGAAACCGGCGTTACCACAGTCCAGAAGCCGTAAAAGATCGTTGCACAGAAAGGACTCAAACAAGTCGGGTCTGTGACATCTGCTGAGAGAGGTACTTTGATCACTCTAGCGGCTGCGGTGAACGCCATTGGTAACACCATTCCAGCTATGTTCATTTTTCCGCGGAAAAGGTGCAACGCACTGTTTCTTGCTCATGGGCCACCTGAATCAATAGGTGCAGGCAACAGCTCTGGGTGGATGTCACAAACAGAGTTCTTGATTTTTATGGATCATTTTATAAAACACGCAAAACCGACACCAGAAGAACCGGTTCTACTGCTTTTGGACAATCATCACTCTCATGTGAATGTCCCTGTGGTAAACAAAGCTAAAGAAAACAACGTGATTATGTTATCATTCCCGCCGCATTGCTCACACAAGCTTCAACCCCTGGATATTGGAGTTTATGGTCCGCTAAAGAACTATATTAGCAGACAACAAACAAATTGGATGTGTAGCAATCTGGGCCAAACAATGACAATTTACAATATTCCAGGTATTGCCAGAGAGGCTTTTCCATCTGCGTTTACAATGAGCAATATAACAAACTCGTTCAAGAAAGCAGGCCTTTGGCTTTGCAATGAAGACGTCTTCCAAGATTCGAATTTTGCATCATCGTATGTCACAGATCGACCTGATCCAACCATTCAAAATGTACCTGATCATGATGCTCTTGACAATTCTGCTCCTACCAATGCGAACATTACAGAGAATCAACCGGCACAAAACGACCCACCTATTGCTCTTGATGCCTCTGCAACTAGTGAAATAAACGCAAGCTTACCATCATTAAACCTGGACTCATCAGTAATACCAATTATTGAACAAGAGTTACCCAATATTGATATAAATCTCTCAGAGATCATCGACCAAATATCAAATGAACTAACTGCTGGGCCAACAACGTCTAATGATACATTTTTAAATATGGAAAGTATCAGACCTCTTCCGAAGGCACTTCCTCGAGTATCTGGATCAAATAGAAAACGTATAAGGAAAGCAGCTATATTGACTGATACACCTAAAAAGTTGGAGCTAGAACAGCAAGAAGCTCTCAAAACTTCAAAGAAAAAGGATACAGCTGTTGGTAAAAGTACAGTCAACAAAGGCAAAGGAAAGGGGAAGAAAAGCCAGAAAATAAACAAGATTGAGGTCAAAAGGGTGAAAAAGAAGGTATTACAAGACGATGACAGTGATGGCAGTGATTGGTTCTGCTTGGAGTGTGGTTCGTCATATACCAATGACACTTCAGGAGTTGATTGGATTCAATGCATATCATGTAAGGAATGGGCTCATTCAACATGCATAAACGGGGACTTAGTGAATTTTATTTGTGTTAACTGTTATTCAGATTCTGACTAACATTGTGTAAAAACTTAGAATATTCGATTGTTATCATTGTGTTATCCGTTCCAACTGATTCAATTTGTTCCTAATTAGCATTTGTAAGTTTAAGTGAGATGTGATCTCAATTTATGTTTCGTTAATTTTCTTAAATATCATACTTTTTGGTTTGATGATAAGGTACATAATATTATAATTATTATAACTTGAAGAATTTAAAATATGCGATTGTTATTGTTGTGCCATTGGTTCAAACTGAACAAATAGTTCCTAATTAGCCTGTAAATCCAAGTGAGATAGGATCTCAATTTATATTTTATTAATTTTCTTATACAGCATACTCATCTTGTAGGTTAGAACTGACATTATTAATGTTGTTGCTCAAAGTAAGGTAATAAAAATGATAGTATTTGATTGTTATTATTGTATCATCAGTTGAAAACTGATTAAATAGCTTCTAATTAGCATAGAAATTTAAGTGAGATGAGATCTCAATTTAGGTTTTGTTATTTTTTTTAATAGCATACTTTTATGGTATGTTAGAACTGAAACTATTAGGTAATGTTGATAAGAATAACTTAACTGTCTAGTTACCTTAAGTATTTTAAGGACTTATTGTGATGTTACAATAGGTAATCTTGCTACCTAAGACTGATTGGTCATTTTCTGATAGAAGATCTCTATTTTTTTACTTTATTACATTACAACATGTTAATTATAAATAAAAAAAAATATTACAAAAATTAATACCGTTTTATTTTTGACAAACCTCATTACTTTAAACAGCAAAAAATATGTTAATTCTTACCCCTTCATTGTTAATATTTGCCCCAAAAACGGGGTAAATATTAACCGCCGACTTAAAAAAAAAGGTTTCTACCTGTGAAACCAGGCAACCTATGTGGTATTTTGCATATAGATATAAAAGATGAATAAATTTCCGACACGTAAGTAAAAGAACATTAACGTTAAGTTCACAATTTTAGGAGCTATGAGCAAAAGTTTGAATTTTGTTAAAACAAGCCCCCCTCTCCCCTACCAAATTTCAGCCAGGCCGTTTAGCCGAAGCGTGAAAGAGTAACAAACATCCACATTTTATTTTTTTAACGTGTGGGAAAATCCTTCATGGATGCTATGCCGGACTCCTACGGACTAAAAAACCTCACGTAACGCCTAACAGCCTGCGGTTGGGAGCCCCGGGTGTGCCCTCGGAAGGATGTCCCAGAACTCCCAAAAGACCTAGGGCTACCACTGCGGCCTCGCCTAGCCCTGGGGGTTAGTACGGGTGCTATCTTTGGGGAGTTTTCGGGAGTGATCTCGCTTCTTAGGGGGGCGTGCGTAAATCCCACACGTCACGCTGCTGTCATGGGCCTGCTCTGTAAGGACGGTGAGCAGCCCACTCACCGTCCTGAGGCCCCCGGTCATGGAGGCCGATAGTCTTCGGCGAAGACATGTCAGCGGCACCCCGACAGGTGGTGCAGTCCCACTTAATCCCGCTGGAGACCATGGATCGGATCATGGTCTCAAGCGAGAGAGTGTCTACGTCCAGACCCAAAACACTAACAAACCTTCGCATTTATAATGCTACTGTAGATGGGATGCCAAATATATGCACCTATCTGTATGTATTTCAGCGTATAGTCGGGAGATTGGAGTAATGAAACTAAACTCACGTTTTGGTGTTTACTTTCTTGTATTGAGGTAGGTATCATACACGTATCGAGCCACTCTCACAATCAGGTGCACTGTCCACAGTCAATAATGTACAGGTAGTTATTAAGGTTAACAATCCACTATGTAGCACTTTAACCAAGATAATAAAACTACAATTACTTAGTATTTGGTACACAACAGAGTAGCGTGCGCACTGCATCAATATGATATATCGACTAACTTAAGGTAGGCGGCGCTGCAAGCGCCGGCCGCAGGTACCGTTAGGTTTATAGTGCGAGGACAGTGTCGATAAAGGTATCGATATGGATTTCGCCGAAGGCCGAAATTACCAAACGAACTGGTATGCGAGTTAGTGTTTGTAAATATGTTTATATAGTGTACATATATTAATATAGTGTACTTATGTTAATATATAAGTGTAAATATGTAAATATGAAAGTATTCATTTATAGTAAACTAATAATTATGTAATAGATTTAAATATGAACATATAAATTAAATGTGTGTGATGTTCCGGGTAGCCTACACCACCCCCCACCAGAGCCCGTCAAGGGCGATAAAAATTTGGAAATCTCACGTGACGTCCTGAGCGGGTGACGTAATCTTTAGAAATTGGGCTACCAGGTTCTGATTGATCCTGTTGGACTGACAGAATAAATGCTGGTTTCAAGCGATTTATGGAGACAGTGGTTTCCTTGTTGTGTATAAGTATTTTAAATACCTTATCTCCCCTGCCTAGAACCTTATGAGGTCCGGAGTAAGCCGCCTGAAGTGAACCTAGTGACGCGTCTTCTCGAAGGAACACGTAGTCACAGGTTGATAGTTCCTTAAAAACAAATACTCTGGGTTTACTATGATGGGCAGCAGGCACTGGTCGCAGTTTATCAGTGAAATTTCTGAGCCTAGCAGAAAAATCTGATAAGTCTGTACTACCATTGATAGTCGGTTCAAAGAACTCACCAGGAAGTCGCAACGGCTCGCCATAGACGAGTTCCGCCGACGAAGCTTGTAAGTCCTCTTTGAACGATGTTCTGATGCCAAGTAACACCCATGGTAAGGATTCCGTCCATCTGTCATTTGCATGGCAGACAATTGCAGCTTTCAACTGGCGGTGGAAACGCTCGACTAACCCATTGCAAATCGGATGGTAGGCCGTTGTCCTCTTGTGCTCAAAGCCAGCAAGATTAGCTAGGCACTTAAATAAGGAGGACTCAAACTGCCGTCCTCTATCTGTCGTTATAACAACTGGGCAGCCAAAACGAGCTATCCAGGTTGACAGCAAAGCTTTAGCGACAGTTTCTGCGGTTATATCCGTTATCGGTACTGCTTCTGGCCATCGTGTAAATCGATCCACGGCCGTTAGGCAGTATCGGTAACCGTGCGATTGTGGAAGGGGTCCAACTAGATCGATGTGGATCTGCTTGAACCGTGCGCGTGGTAAATTGAAAGTGCCAAGGGGAGCGGACACGTGACGGTGTACTTTTGCACGTTGGCATTGTATGCACGCACGCGCCCAATTCCTACAATCTTTTCGCACCCCCGGCCAAACGAAGCGTTCAGCTACCAACCTGGCGGATGCGTTTGCACCTGGATGACTGAGTGAGTGGAGGCTATCAAATGTCTGTCTGCGATAATCTTGAGGGACGAAAGGTCTAGGAGTTGAGTTACTGACGTCGCAGTAAATGGGTAGTAAACTCCCAGGGATCGTCAATTTTTCTAAACGCAGTGATGAACCTCCAGTTAAAAGATTTTTAAGTTCGGGGTCGGTTGCTTGTGCTTCGGCTAAAGCATCAAAGCTTACCGGTGCTCCCAATTCCTCGATTCGCGACAAAGTGTCCGCTACAACATTATTTTTGCCTGATATATGGCGGATATCGGTTGTGAATTGAGAAATAAAATCTAAATGCCTATATTGTCTAGGTGAACAATTATTTTTCCTATCGTGAAAGGCAAAGCTGATAGGCTTGTGATCTGTATATATTATAAAATGCCTAGCCTCCAGCATGTGGCGAAAATATTTGACGCCCTCATAAATCGCCAAAAGTTCCCTATCATACGGTGAATATTTTTGTTGTGAGGGGCTCAACTTTCTTGAGAAAAAAGCTAATGGTTGCCATGCACCGTTCTTGAATTGCTGCAGTACTGCGCCCAGGGCTTTATCGGACGCGTCTGTTACTACAGCAAGTTTAGCATTGCAATCAGGATGTGCTAGTAATGCGGCGTTACTAAGGCTGTCTTTACAAGCCTCAAATGCAGCTAAGGCCTCTCCTGAAAGGTTAATTGGCTGTGAACCTTTGACTGATCCGGTCAATAGGGCATGCAGTGGTGCTTGAATTTCGGCTGCTCGTGGGAGAAAACGCCTATAAAAGTTGATCATTCCCAGAAAAGCCCTCAACTGTCGCACGTTTGAAGGAGGTGGAAAATGTTTAATAGCTTGTACCTTGCAATCAAGAGGTTGACATCCTTCAGTGGAAATGTAATAACCTAAAAATTTTACCTTCTCGACGCCAAAAATGCACTTGGAGGTATTTACAAGCATACCATAATCCTTCAACCGTTTGAAAACTTCCCGCAGATGTTTTTCATGCTCTTCGGGCGATTTGGAAAAAACTAAAAAATCGTCCAAATAGCAGTAGACGTTGTCTAGCCCTCTCGTTAGCTCGTCTACGAAACGCTGAAACGTCTGCGCAGCATTTCTCAAACCGAATGTCATAAATGGGAATTCAAATAACCCGAAAGGGGTCGTAATGGCGGTCTTAGCAATGTCCCCTGCACTGACAGGTATCTGGTTATAAGCTTTTTCTAAGTCCAAAGTCGAAAATATAGTACTACCAGAAATGCTATGTGTAAAATCATGGATATGTTTAATAGGATACCTGTCAGGCACAGTGCGGGCATTGAGCTTGCGATAATCGCCGCAAGGACGCCAGCCATTGTCCTTCTTCGGGGCTAAATGTAGCGGAGATGACCACGGACTGCTAGATGGTCTAGCTGTGCCATTCGACATCATAGATTGAAACTCCTTGCGAGCTATCAGCAGCTTATCGGGGGCTAAGCGGCGGGGAGGTGATGCAACTGGGGGGCCTGGTGTCGTGTGTATGTAATGGACTGTGTTATGAGGTTTGGTGTGATACATACCAGCTGGTCTAGTAATCTCTGGAAATTCGTCCAAGATTTTGTGGTAACGCGACTCACCTGTTATCACTTTAACAGAAGAAATACTGTTGCAGTTTGCTAAGCTAGCTACGGCTGTAACAGAAGTTAAATTATCTATTAAACGCTTATTACGGCAATCAACAACAATGTTATAATAATTAAGAAAATCTACGCCTATTATAGGTTTAGTGACATCAGCTACGACAAATCGCCATACAAAAGTCCTACGTAAACCAAAATCTAAGTCTAAATGTATATAACCATATGTTGCAATATTCGAACCATTTGCAGCACTTAAACTATAGTCAGTCCGAGCACGACGATCACGTATTGCCGACCTTGGGAAGACACAGAGATCGCTACCAGTGTCGATCAAAAACTGCACCTTCGATGTTCGGTCCGTGACAAATAGGCGACCAGCTGAAGTTGTAGGGCAATCGTCAGTCGCCATTATCGACCGCCCCTTAAGTTTTCCGCCTTAAAATCGCAAGGGCGGATGCACCTCGCAGCCTTCTCACCGAATTTACCGTGATACCAGCAAAGGGGGAATTTGCGGTAGTTTGACAGCGAGCGGTGTCTGGAAGTACTGCGATTGCCTTGAGAACGCGACTGACGAGAATTGGAACGGCTGCGTCTCTCCGATGACAGTCTGTCAAATTGCTTGCGTAGCTCTGCAATCTCCTTAGCTAGGTCGTTGATGACGGATCCAGGAACTTCATTAACGGCTGCAACCTTTGGGGTAGAGGAGGCGAGGTCATTCACCCTGTCAGCTAAATCTGCTAAGTCCTCAAGCGAAGTTGTAACAGCTTGTCCCGCCAGAACCGTCTGAATGCTGTGTGGAAGACGGCTAATCCATATCGTCTTCAGGAAGTCATCTGGAACGTTAGCACCAGCTAGGCTACGTAAGTGACGAAGGAACTGGGAAGGCTTACGGTCTCCAAGCTCTTCATGCATCAATAACTGCTTGATCTTATTCTCCTTCGATGCACTTAGCCTTTTGATGAGCTCAGTTTTGAGCTTTTCATATCTTCCCGTCGCAGGTGGATTCACGATAACGTCCTTAACTTCTCTGGAATGCTCGTTGTCAAGGTGGCCGATAACATAATTAAATTTGGTGAGGTCATTTGTGATTCCGGAAATAGCAAATTGGCCTTCAACCTGTGCAAACCAAATATCCGGTTCTTCGGCCCAAAAAGGTGGTACTTTGACGCCGACTCTGAAAACATCGATATGCTCCATCGACTTTGTCCCACCACTAGTGCTGGGGTGTGGCTGAGCTAGTGCGTCTCGGAAATCTTTCTCGACCGACATTGAGGTTCAATATGAGGGTCACCAGTGTAGATGGGATGCCAAATATATGCACCTATCTGTATGTATTTCAGCGTATAGTCGGGAGATTGGAGTAATGAAACTAAACTCACGTTTTGGTGTTTACTTTCTTGTATTGAGGTAGGTATCATACACGTATCGAGCCACTCTCACAATCAGGTGCACTGTCCACAGTCAATAATGTACAGGTAGTTATTAAGGTTAACAATCCACTATGTAGCACTTTAACCAAGATAATAAAACTACAATTACTTAGTATTTGGTACACAACAGAGTAGGGTGCGCACTGCATCAATATGATATATCGACTAACTTAAGGTAGGCGGCGCTGCAAGCGCCGGCCGCAGGTACCGTTAGGTTTATAGTGCGAGGACAGTGTCGATAAAGGTATCGATATGGATTTCGCCGAAGGCCGAAATTACCAAACGAACTGGTATGCGAGTTAGTGTTTGTAAATATGTTTATATAGTGTACATATATTAATATAGTGTACTTATGTTAATATATAAGTGTAAATATGTAAATATGAAAGTATTCATTTATAGTAAACTAATAATTATGTAATAGATTTAAATATGAACATATAAATTAAATGTGTGTGATGTTCCGGGTAGCCTACACTACTAGCTGGTACCCGCAACTTCGCCCTCGTAAAAATTGTTCCCATTCCCGCTTCCCGTACGAACTTTCCCAGGATAAAAAGTTACTCCATCCAGGCTATAATGTATCCATATCCAGCCAGATCCGCTAAGCCGTTCGAGCGTGAAAGAGTAACAAACATCTACACTCACAAACTTTCGCATTTATAATAAGTATTAGTAAGACAAAGGATTAAGAAAGCAAAAACTAAATCAAAAGTTTGCATCTTGTTGAAATCAATCCTATTCAGTTTCAATATCCTTATCTCTCTTATTCCGTTAGATTAGGATTGGTTTAATGAGCTAAAGAGATATAGGTTAAGAATAATCTTTACGGATATAAAGATATAAAAGAGTGATATGAATCTTCTTATCCAAAAGATATATATATATATCTTTTATCCTCGAAGGGATCTATTTTGCGCATCTCTAATTTACGCCACAACTCACGTTCCTGCGCCTTCCGCATCCAGATAAAATCCCTATGAGTATCAAACCGGATACTGACTTTGCCATGCATGTACATTCTGGAGACTGGCAATTTTTTTAAGCAACATCCTGACCTATTTCAAACGGATATGGACAATATTTCCTCAAAATACTTGACGTTCAGACAGGATAGTGCTAGTAAAGGTTGCCAATACTGTAATATATATGAAGAAGTACCTACTGTACTCAAATGTTTGGGCCTATTCTTAATTCTTTCTGAACAAATAAAAGGTTACTCCAGAATAGACTTAATAAAAAAGTAAAATCTTGGTTGTTAGAGAAATCCTTCTACTCCGTGGAAAGCTACTTGAATCGGTATGCTGGAACCAATCTGTCATGCTTAAAATTTTAAAAATTTAAAGTTTGTGAAAATGTATTATCAATCATGTCATTGATTTGATATAGGTTTTTATCTAATAATAGCGGCGTTTTCCCTGAAAGAAAACGCATATTAAAATACTTACCTAATTCGAAGCTTATATAATGAGATAGGCATATCCGTTACCCGTAGGCTTATCTTACTCATGTTTGATGACGTATTTCCGTCGACTCACCAGCAGGGGGCGCCACCTGTGAACTTATAAATGCAGATGGCGTCCATCTTGTCCTCATTGGCTTTTATTCACCAGGCAGATTTAAAAAGTAAGCTTCGAATTAGGTAAGTATTTTAATATGCGTTTTCTTTCAGGGAAAACGCCGCTATTAAAAGTACTTGACCGTAATTCGAAGCTTATATAATGAGAAATGTTTGTTTTCGCCTGGTGAGTGACGGAAACGCCAATGTGATTCTAATTTATTTTTAGGAAAATAATATTACAGGATGTTGTACGTATGGTATCTAGATTTATAATCTTTACCACATTGAACAACTTAATATGTTATCTTAAATAGACTAAATAAGGAATCTTATATAAGGAGTAGTAAGTTTCCTTCTATTGACAGGATTAAATAATTGCGTATTATTATTATATTTGATTGGTGGTAGTTGCTGACATTATTACCAACCCATCGTCAATTACTTCGTGTTAGGATTAATTTAATCTTACCACCACCACCAATTCTTAGAAGCTGCTGCTGACCGGGTAGTGTCGGGGCTAGAATTGTTGGAGTACCTCTCACAGTCATAAGTAAACTATTTGACTGTGTAGTCTCATATCGGTTACTCTGATTAACCTAATTTCTATCTAGAATAAAGGATTCAATTGATTAGTCGTAGGTATTATCTTTGTTTACAATAGTTTTCCAACCAGATTGTCTGAAATGAAAATGATCAGTTTCGGACTTTGATTCGGGCATAAAGTAGTACCTATGACGTGAGTTAAAACAATCGAGCAAAGTTAGATCGTGGATGCGGCGACCTAAGCATAAAATCACTATGACGAGATACTTGAAAAATGTTCTCTGTGTATCAATACTTGGTAATATTTAACTAAGTCATCAATCCCAATATCAATCAATATGCGACTTAATTTTCTTTACATTTTTCAAAGAGATCGACCAAGATATGTTTAACCAAAACATGCGAACTATGTAAGGTTGACTAGCGGTTTCTGTATTATCAAGTACAGCAACAACAGATTTATGTAACAGAATCGTATTATATAATAATCATGAATAAAATGCAAGTCGGTTAAAACTGTAAAATTTATAAGTATCTTAAAAGGTAGGTCTCCAGGAGCTCAATAGTAGAAGCTTTTCATTATATATCTGTTATTTACCTCTTCGCCCCCCCCCCCCCCACATTTCACTACTCCACAGATTCTCTATGTGAGGTGGTGGGAGACCTGTCGAGGTGTTTATTAGAAGGAAAGAAATAATGTTTATTAGGTTCTTTTGCAGGTTCTGCAGAAAGAATGGAACTTACAGAGCTCTCGCTTTGAGATCTGCCCTCTATTAATACCTTGTGCCATCGCGGCACCACCAACACAAACAATCCTGTTGACCGATTGAGGTGTGACAGCATCTTGGTTATTAAAAATGGTGGTGGAAGTAATATCCACACATTACAAACAGGCCTATCATGTAGTGTTCTCCTTTTCATAATAGGAATATTGTTTGTAGGCAATCTTGCCTTAGTGGTGTTTGAAGCAAGGATGCTCACAAAAAATACCCGGAGGAGCTGATACATGTATCGGCTCGGAGTGCAGTGTATGGTGAAGTCAATTTAATGTCGGACCATTTCACGCAAGCTGAGGCTGACGAGTTAGTTCGTCAAGGCAATTGATTTGGTCTCGTCCCTCTGGGGGGATGGACTACAACTGCTTTGAATGAGTACAGACTGTAACACAGTACCGGTATATGATTTCGAATCATGTGTAAGATTGTCAACATCTCTCTTTGATGCAGTGCAATCTTTGTTATTCTGGGTCCTCGAGCCTGTTAGAGAAATGTTTTCTAGCTGGGCTCCCAAGCGAAATCTGACGCGTCCGTGGTAAGAAAGCATCTCGGATGGAAAGCTTGTAAAATTGTCGAGAACCGGTAATTGCGGACCCACTATTGGAGTTCCACTTGTACCACTCCGTGCACTACTATTTTCTTCAGTGGGTTGTCGGTTAGGGGATTGACCGAATGTGACGCTGAGGTAAATCTACCTCTAGGCACTGCGAAAGTGGTAAAAATTCAAAAGACCCACCAAGTTTGAATTTTCTTTAAAAGAACTAAGTTTCTTTGATTTGGAATTAAATAAATCTTCCTTTTATGTCTAATATCTTTTCTTTTGGTATTGGACTTTCAGGTAGTTCTACGTCTATCGCATAACGATATGAGAGGTGTCTTTGGGAACCTATTATTGTTTTCTCTAATTGTCTAACCATCCCTGGGTTTGAAGAGTTTTCAAGGCTATTTGTACGTGTTTGTGAAGAGTAACAGGATTTTGATGCGCAAAATGAGATTTTGTGTAGGTAGACGAGAATTTGAATACTCTTATTCTATAGAAATCGAGGCACCCAGATGGTGAGAAACGAAAATGTTTTGGGTGCGGCTTACCCGAGCGGAAGACAAAAATGTGCTCTGAGAAAGAATAATGTACACTACATCAGCTTTACCATGAAAATAAACTTGACTGAGATGTATTTTGCACATCCAATCTCGTGGTTGGAGGAAATCTGGTAAACGGACATGCTGAAAGATAGAATTATTCTGGCTTCACAAAGGCGTACAATGTCCTAAAACTGAATTCTGGGCGGATGACCCATCGCTATTTGAAGTTAGGAAAAGTGGAGAAACCAAACTTGGTGACAAAGGAACTACTTAGTTTTAGAGTGCCTTGAGCATTCATCTTTTGAACCATTGCACAATGTGGTCATTTCAGTTAAAAAGGAAACCTTTTTAAAAAGAGTTCGTTGTATGGATACTTAAGTATTTAAAGCAATTAGTATTCCACCTTAGCCAAGTTTTCCAAAGCATTTCAACATAAAGGGAAAAATTACAACTTTGTCAGGACGGGACTTGAACAGAGTTCGGTGTAAATTTAAATGTGGGAAGGTTATCAGTTTTGAGCAGGATTCGAACCTGCATCCTCTCGAATACCGTGCAGGACGGATTGGAGTTTCTGGATAAAGGGAATGCGGTACCCTTTTATAAATTTAAAACTTTTTGGTACTCTCGTTCCTTACCAACGTATTTTGTACAGAGTTAACTGACCGACATAGAATGAAAGGGTCATATCATTTAGTGTTTCCTTTGCTGGGCAGAGGATGACCTCTCCTCGTCTCTTTGAGAGCCTCGAGCTCGGAAATTTCGTAATTTAAGGGACATCCTTGCATGGTTACTTAGTATGTTTTCGTACGCCTGGTTACTATCGTATACCCAATTATTATAGATATTGTACATACCCCTCGAGGGTGGTAACTGGTTAGTGTTTCCTTTGCTGGTATGGGCAGAGGATGTTAAACTTCTCAGTCTCTTTGAGAGCCTTAAACTCAGAAATTTCTTAATTGAAGGGACATTTACTGTCGTATGCCCAATTATTATAGATATTGTACACACCCCTCGAGAGTGGTAACTGTAATACAGGCCTGAAAAGGCTCTTGGTACAATGGAATCTGGACTCCATTCGATGGAGATCTGATCTTGACGCCTGATCCTCTCGAAGGCTGGCGTAATGATTTGGATGAACTTTTTTCGGGGTCATCCTTTTTGGAGATCGAAGACCAAAATGCATGCCTTCCTGAGTGCCGTTTTTGTTTGAAGGCGATATTTTATCAAGGTTCATTTTTAAGAATTGGGTCTTTGACAATTCTGAGAATAATATATGAAATCAGATCTATGGCCGCAGGCCATTTGTAATAAATTGATAAAAGATTTATGGAAATCCTATTATTAAAGTAGGTCTTCAATTTTGTCATAAATATTTTCGAAGAAACTTAAGTTTTTCAAAAGATTCTCTTTGTTTCAAAATACAACAGGTTTTGGCAGCAAAAGCCTTTTGGCAGAAAGAGCCTTGTCAGCTTTTTCAAAATGTAGCAGGGATTCGAATTGTCGGATCTTCCGGTTTTTGTCTAGGTTGACGAACCCAAGACTATGATTTTACAATAGTGGGTATCAGCATATTATCTTATCTAGGCAATTTGTCGCCAAAAAGTGTCTATCAACCTCTTAGGTTATACTGTGTCTTAGGATCTTGGGTAACCGAAATCTCTTAATGCTGTCCCTATATAAAATACGAAGCAAGGATGATTGGCTGTTTCTATCATCCTCGTAAATTAACCTCTGATCTGTGAAGAAATTTACACTTGGTCAGGACCAGTGTTAGGTAAATGAGAAATAACTCACCTATTTCCATCATCCTTATCTGGTTTAGTGGAAGTCGGCTTCTTTTACTCCACTTACGACAATGCACGTGGCGTCGCGATCGCCCTTATTTGAAGTTCGAGCTAAATGAGCTGGAACTGTAGCTATTTCACGTACCTAATACAGTAACTGGTGCTCAGAGCGCGCTTCTGAAATACTCCACTTGGAATTAGCTCACTTCCTAAGGATGGAGGATTCATTTCTATCAAGAAACCAAACTAAAAGAAATAGTATGTTAGGTACCTAAAATTTAAGTACTACTTTCATGGTGAACATTTAGTTATTACTGTGACACACTCGTACGTATTCAGAAACTTGGGATGATTACGATTTTACCCATAATAGGCCATATTTTTACATGTACAGGAACATCTAGTAATTAATGTGCCTTTATGTGGGTAGGTATAAAAATATTTTGAAAATATTTTCTATATTCGGCGGTACTGACGCTGTACATACACGAAGCAATAAATATCTAAAAAAAAATATTAGTACCTATGAATACAATCTATAAAACAGTTTGATATTAGCTGTAACTAAAGATATTAAATAAAAGAAACTGCAACCTCGAAAGGTTTACGTGCTATTTTAAAATAATAGGTTATTTCACGTTATGACGTATCACACTCATATGTGATCGTTAAAATATGAAGTAAAAACATACCTGAGACTTAAACGAACGGTCAAACCGTTAAATATGTCTGTAGGTTCACTTACTTCAATTACAAGTCACTTGTTTTAGATTCACTGTATATTCAAACGAACGGCAAAGCCGTTAAATAATTATTTCTGTAAATTCACTTACTTCATCCCAAGTCACTTTTTATAACTTTACTAGGTATATAACTAGTAACTAGAAAAAATAAATGCACTAGCAGGTGTTCCTGCTATAACCTTTTGCTACGGGAATCAAAACGCCAATGAGGACAAGATGGACGCCATCTGCATTTATAAGTTCACAGGTGGCGCCCCCTGCTGGTGAGTCGACGGAAATACGTCATCAAACATGAGTAAGATAAGCCTACGGGTAACGGATATGCCTATCTCATTATATAAGCTTCGAATTACGGTCAAGTACTTTTAATGAACACTTTGTGACATATAGCTTTAGAGATTCTATTAGGTACACTTTATAACAATCTTAAATAATTTGGATTAGGTATTTTTATAAAATTTGTTAATAGGTAATGTTATTTTAATTCTTTTTAAAGAAAATTCCAAGATCCGCGCAATAAATATTTTTTCGTAAATAGTTAACTGCAAGACAATAAAATAATCTGTCAAGTGTTACTATGTGACATAAGCGTAGCCATTTCCTGATTCACATTATTTCGATAATCGAACGACAACTTGACAAGTAACATACGAAACTAGCTGTCACAGATGTCAGCTGTCAAGATCTCTGACAGAAAGTATATTGAAATAGACAGTTAGACACGTCACTATGAATGGCCGACAATGACAACCTATTTAAAAGATTGCGACCCAAGTCTATAACTAACTAACCGTGTGTGCATACAGGGGTAGGCTAGGCGTAGGCATCCTTCCGAGGCTGGGGTATCCTTCCAAGGGCTTACCCGGGGTTCCCAACAGTAGGCTGTTAGGTAGGATACGTGTGGTTTTTAGTCGGTAGGAGACCGGCATAGCATCCCTGTACCTAGGAATTGATCGTAACATAGCATAAGCAAATAAAAAATATCATTACTTTAAAATTAACAGGGTCTCCAAATAAATAAGGGTTAGTAAGGGTAAATTACCTGTCACCGTACTGTAGGCAATTATTTGAGCCATGCTCTCCAGCGGGAGTAAGTGGGACTGCGCCGCCTCTTTCTGCGAGCAGGTCATGTGAGTGAAGGAGGCGGCGGGCCGGGTGCGGGAGAGAGCTCTCCCACTCGAGTTCCGCAGTCGGCGCCCTGGGCGCCGCCGACGTGTCTTCGCCGAGGACTATCGGCCTCCATGACCGGGGGTCTGAGGACGGTGAGAGGGCCGCTCACCGTCCTTACAGAAGCAGGCCCATGACGGCAGCGTGACGTGAGCAACTCACGCACGCCCCCCCCCTTAGAAGCGGGGTCACACCCGAAACCCCCCATAGACGCGGGATTGCACCCGAACCACCCCCTGGGCGAGGCCGCATTGGCGGCCGTAGGTCTGTTGGGAGTCACGGGACATCCTTCCTGAGGGCTTACCCGGGGCTCTCAACCATAGGCTGTTAGGCGTGGCGTGAGGTTTTTTAGTCGGTAAGAGTCCGGCATAACATCCTATGAGGATTTTCCCTCACGTTAAACAAAAAAAAAAAGAAAAGGGTAAATTACCTCACGTTTAAAAATAAAAGGCATACTATTCTATAAGTACGTCCACACTTCACTATTCATTTTCGTCCCACTAAACCATAAATAACCATAAATGGCGATCCTGCTCCTGCATTGAATTAGAAGTTGAAATAGCTACAAATTTTTTTTAGCTGCCCGTGCGTCTTTCCACGAGTTAGATGTTGTTAGTAACTGGGACCTGCGGCTTAACATGCTTTCCGAAGCACAGAAATGCTATTAATTGAATGTCACAAAGTGGTCACCTATCTGAGGAACGGTCACAGCGTAAGACGCTTAACGCAGTGCAGGGCTACGAGCGCTTCCTTAGTTGAATAAACAATGCAAGATATTTTAGTAACTCAATTTTCCTGTACGTAGTCATATCATTATAGTATCATTTACTTTGAATAAACACGTAATTTATCTCCGTAAGAATCTCTATCCACATTTAATAGACACAATCCGTATTCTATTCGTCGTTCCTTTCATGTTAGGAGTATGCAATGAAATATTCACTTAGTCTGAGTGCCTAGTGTGAGTTTTTTATAAAGTCTCGTGACATTGTCACCGGTGACACCCGACGAACCAATCGCTTCAAGTTGCTCGTGTCGCTCGGCGTTAACTCCTCCCACTTTTCACTTTCATATTTTTTTAAGTCGTTAGCAAATAAAAGTGAATTTAATGGGCTCCGGGGACTGTCAATTACGATCACTAACTGGACATCAATAAATCTCAGAGCTTTTGAAATTTGAAAGTAGCTTTAAGTGTGCGTGCTTTCTTTATAGTCCGTTCATAGTTAATTTACCTCTAGCTGTGAGGTTGGCTCCCCTGATTTTCGTGTTACCATACTAAGATTTTTTTTCTCCCATGTACTCCAACCTAAAGTCGAAACTTATTATCTTCTTTTCTGCCGTTTTTTCGGGCGTGGAAATTATTTGAGATGTGGAAGCAGCACCTTTGCCCTCCTTGGTGATGGTGATGAGTGTCTTTTTTGAATTGAATATTCATATTATGTAAATAAAAATGAAACTTAAGAAAAATTTTATAGTAACAGAACTACGTCTTTAGTAATGTTAAATATACTGACTAATGGATATTTACATAACAAAAAACTCTATGTCTTAACGGTTCCGTCTTATAATCTTCCCTAATATGCGATAAAATGTCTGAAGCTGGCACTCATAGGGGGACTTTAGTGCAATACCAACTTACAGAAAACGATCTGTCAGAGGTAAATTAACTGTGAACGGACTGTAGGTACACGTATTTGTGTATGTCTGGAAGTTTACGAATCCTCCATAAATTTCTATATATTTTAACTGCTCATTCACGAGTTTGCCACAGATGTGCGACATGAGACTTGTCAAATCGCATTGACCGTCTCCGGAGCCCATAAGTTTTATAGTGACAATTTTTAGAAAAAAAAAGTAAAGAACATTTTCGTACTACCCGTTCGCTCTAACTTTGCCGCTGGCGTAGAGGCGTATACCCGAATTTTTAATTACACGAAGTAAATTGACAGTAGCTAATGTCACTTCGTCATAGAAAATACGCAACATTATATGAAGAAGTGACATTAGTTGCTGTCAATTTACTTCGTCTAATTAAAAATTCAACTTTACTATGGAGCCGAACGGCAAAGTTAGAGCGAACGAGCAGTATGTACAATACAGTGAAACTAGTTCATTTCAAAGAAAATAAAATAGTGTTCATTTTGTGATCAAATCATAGTTGGTGGCTACTATACTTATTACTTTCATATAATTGATTGATATAAAATATGGCAGCACCGTATTTTTTTGCGTGGAGGATGCTTGCTGCTGCGACGGCACAAGACGTACGAGATTCAAGCACTAGAAGGCAGGCAAGAGCTAGAGCTTTGTTCGACCCGTTATTACACCTCTCGAAAAACCAATTTCGAAATCGTTACCGCCTTTCTAAGAGTGCCTTTAAGTTTTTGTGCATCGAGCTAAGGCGGTTGACGAATCTAAGATCCACTCAACGTGTGTCTTTAGAACATAAAGTATGTATAAAATCTAGACTGTTTTATTTGTTCCGGGGACGACGAGGCACATAGACCTATCGTTTTGCTACATACCTACTCATTTTGTTTGCAGGTGCTCACTGCTCTATTTTTTTATGCCTCTGGGTCCTACCAGAAACCAGTCGGAGTAGCCAAACATTTATCCCAGAAAATGTGCAGCGTATATATAGAGCAAGTGACAGAAGCACTAATGTCCAATGATATTATTAGTAAATATAAAGTTTCCAGCTACTGTGGCAGCTAGGCAAGAAATTAGTCAAAGGTATTATCTTATGTTTATACTATAGGTACTTCATGAATCATGCCATTTATCCCCTTTGCAATACTACTTCTAATAAATATACTTACCAAATTAACATGTAAGTGTAGATTTTACAGAAAATATGGGTTTCCTGGAGTCATTGGCTGCATCGATGGAAGCCATTTTAAAATAGTTGTCCCACAGAAGGAGGAAGAACACATTTATTATAGCCGTTTTCCGTCTTAGTTTATGATCCGAGGAAAGTTCTATGATACTTTTGAACCTGATATTTTGCGCGGTTCCTTCAGGAGAGGGGATGAAAGATAAAATAGCTTTTTAGCTGTAATTTCTCACCGCAAGGTCTGATTTAAAATATTTTTATGGCATCAGAAAGGGAGTACTTTAAGCGTTGTTCCACACAAGTTTCAACATTAAGGTTTTGTAGCTCAGAAATTAGAGAAACCTAAACTTTCGCTAAACCTAGAATTCAAGAGTTCCTTTGAATGTGACGGTAAATCTAAACTGGCGTGTTGGCTTAGTCATAAAATAGCTTAATGATTAAGGCTATTGTAAAATAATTCAGTCCGCGCCAAAGGTGTAAACCAAATTATTTTAGAATAGACTTAATCTTTAAGCTCTTTTATGATTAAGCAAACAGGGCAGTTTCACACGCTGCTTTTAAGTCCGATGAAGAAATACCTCTCCTTTCTCTCCTACTTCTCCTTTTATAGGGTCAGCTAGTAACTACTAAAAGTCTTTAGTTCGAGGACTTCCCATTATACATCATTCCCGTAATGAATTCGTAATTCATTATTAAAATAGTTCTTTCAAGACACACAGGGCGTTGGAGATCCCAAAACGATCTCCGTCCTCCATAAATATGAGGCTGAGGGCGACACTTTGGGCTAGCTGTCGTCCTAACAAAGGCAAACCCTAGGTAGTGGCACGTCGTGATCGAGCACGTCCATACGCGATCACGGTTGGTCAGGATCCATGAGATTTCCTTTCGAGGGTCCACTAAGTTCAAGACTACATGCAGCCAAGATGGAAAACTAGAAAAAAAAAACTCAGTGCATAGGACGGATTTCGAATCTGATTCTTGACCAGCAAACCGAATGCGGAAACTGTTAAGGGGCCCCGGCACGAACAATTGGCAATTGTCAAGCACGTTAAATCTCATGTGTATATACGTCGATGCACACACAAATGCAAAGAAATCACGTACCTACACTGAAGCAACTTCCATTCATATTTGACTGCCTCTGTGGCGCAGTAGGTAGTGATACCACCTGCGGCGCTGAAGGTCGTGAGTTCGATTCCCACCGGAGACAAATATTTGTGTGACCCATAAATGTTTGTCTCAGGAGTCTGGGTGTGTTTCTATGTATAATAATTATGTACGTATTTAAAAAAAAGTATACAGGTATTAATATTCGTGGTCTGATACCCATAACACATGCAGGTTATTCCTAGCTTACTTTGGGATCAGATAGCGTTGTGTGAAATGTCCGTGAATATTTATAATTATTATTTAACGTGCATGACAAGCGCAGTTTGACCGTGTGGGTAGCGAGCCCTTAACATGTTATCTATATAAAAAATGACAATAAGTAATGTATTATGGATTTACCGGGACACTTACGCCAAGCGACTATGTACTTTAATTTTTCAAAACAAGTGTATTTTTGATGTTTATGTGTATTGGTTATTAATTAAAGGTGTTCTGAAACTTACACAACAAACAAACAAACAAAAAATTGTTTTATTTTACAGAAAATCGTGACATTTTAGGTATTAATTTAAACCTAATAACATAAAAACAGTAAAATTCAAGTCGACTTGTCACCATACTATGGCCCACTCTCAGCTTGTTGTTGTCTCACGGTCAACATGATAACAACACTGATTTTCTGAGAAGGCCAGTTGGGACAGTGACGAAAAACACTGCAATAAAAATAATATATAGGTACATTTTCCTCTACTGCATGACAAAAATCTATTATACAGGATGAATTTTTGAAAAGGGCTTGGATGGCCAAATTTGAAACTATAAGGAATAGCTAAAAATGCTCAAAGGAGCCACGAGTCCGATTTTGATAAAACTTAAAACCTCATCATTAGATTTTTGAAAAACCAACAATCCTAGCTGGGAATTGAACCCATTGATTTTGAAAAAAAAAAACACCCTTTATTATTAGACCAAACGATGGTGTCGCTGATAAGGATCAAATTCTGCGAAGTAATGATATACGGCAAATTTAAGGAAAGTGTAGAATTTTAATAGAATTCATATTTCATGTACCTAAATTTTGTATCATAATTTGTTTCGTTCGAAATCCCACAATAGATAGTAACTATTCCGTGTTTTAAATTATGCTCAGAATAATTATTTGGAGAATATTCTAAACGAAATCAATAATATTGAATGCAGTACGATCCTTAAAGTATCGAATCCAGCTATGTGTTGAAAACAATGGTCTACATTTTGAACAATTAATCAGTTAACGTAAGAAAGATGAGCACTTTCCTTTAGTTTGCCGTATGTCATTATTTCCCAGAATAAGATCCTTTATAGCAACACTATCCTACGGTGCAATAATATAGGGTGTGTATTTTTTTTCAAAATCAATGGGTTCGATTCCCAGCCAGGATAATGGGTTTTAAAAAAATCTAATGATGAGGTTTTAAGTTTCATCAAAATCGGGCTCGTGACTCCTTTGAGCATTTTTCGCTATTCCTTATAGTTTCGGATTTGGCCATCCAATCCCTTTTGAAAAATTCATCCTGTCCTGTATTTATCTAATATTATTTTAATAACATAAAAAATTACAGTTTAAAAAAAAAAGAACAGTGTTGATAAAATGTAACTCGACAATAAATTCAAGTTTACATTATTATAATTATATGGTACCAAAATAAGCCATGCTGTCAGCGCTTTGGCAGCATGGCCGAATAGTTTGGAACTCCTTCGCCTCGATTTTTGAACATGATATGAAACCCTTACGTCAATGTCAAAGAACATTACATCATTACATACTATTTTATTTTTCTTATTTGAAAGTTGAAAAATACACAGCTAGTAAACAAACAAAACAATGCGTACAACATCGACAACGTAGTTGATCTATCCTGACAAAAGTTGTTGAGTTGAAGCTACAGAAGACAGGTTTGTAGTCGAGGTTCAAGTCAATAAGACACACTTTACTATAGTGATTCTTTGATGGTTTTGGGGTAATATAGTACTACCAGCTGATGCCCGCCTGAATGTCGTTCCCGGTTTAGGATCCCATGGGAATATTTATAACATAATATAATATTCTAGGAACAAAAAGTAGCTTAAGTGTTATTGTAGACTAGGTATAATCAATTTTTTACCAAATGTCAACCTCATTAAGTAACCATTCAAAATCCCAACATCCCAACAAAGTAACATTTAGAATAATAATAGTATAAAAGTTTAACTGATTATTTAATATATCTGTATGTTATTTCAGCTAGACAACCTCGGAACAAGCCTGAGTCATGCCGGAATGATAAACTAAGATACTACAACACCAAATCTCCATTCATTTCAAAGGAAAATCAACAAATAAGTAGAAAAGAACTAATAACTTCAATTAGGTACTTTATAAAACATGCACATTATTAAGGTAAAGCTATCGTTGTATGCCCTATTATTCTTAGAAACCATATTTACCTCCAAAAGTGAAAGGTTTGAGACCCTGCGGACTCAGCGTTCTGTAAATGATCAATATAGTCAACAATTTTCACTGGCCGGTCCTCGGATGGAGGTGACCACTTTTGCATTTGCAGATGTTTTCGTTTTGCAGAAGGAATGTTAAGCCAAGTTGAAGTCATTATGGGTAGCTTGAAAAAATTCAATAGCAGCCAGCCACAACCTGAGCCGCTCCATTTTAACATGTCAATACTGCTTGCCACCTATTATGTGGGACAAATTCTACGAAACTAAAATGTAGACATACCATAATGCCTGTCCCTACTATTATATCTCTTCCTCATAGTACAAGACTTGCTTAGTTTAATGAAAGCCTTATCATTATTGTCTATATTATGCCTCATAATATTTGATTTTGATAAATATATAGTTAAGAAGTTACTTATTAAAGAAATGTCATGTCAGAATCATTGTCCTCTTTTGATTTTGCTCTAATTCGTCATCTCATTTACTTACTAATTTTACAGAGGACAGTGGTGATACGCCAGTTGGTACCACAGGCACCAGCCACTACAATCTCCATCTGGCCCAACTAAACCATGGACCAGAGCATAGAAATGGTAAAAGAGTAAGGGTAGGGAAACTAGGCATTATCTCCAAGCTAAGAAATCTTGATGACAAAACAAGCTCACCGGCACCAATATAATATTAACTTGACAACAAACTAGGCTGAACCATAAGTGGACAGGTTTAAAGATATTCTTTGAAGAGAAATTGTTTTCATTAATAGGGACCTAGATATTTATATGAACATATTTTAAGCTATACTTTTTGTAATTTAATCCATGTTCGGTGTAAAATAAACTTTTAATTACATGCCTTTTTCAATGAATTATTTTTCCTTCCTTTCCATGATCAGCAGGTGCACAACTTGCAAATGAGGTTGGTTCGGGCCTTGGAATGTGTAATTGGGTCCCATTACATATTAAATCACACTTGGCTGAGCGGATCTGGTACCTACAAAAATATGGTCTGAAATAATACACATTGGTTACTTTTTAACCCTTTTCCCATGGGTCACAGGAACAAAATTCCACACAGATGAAGGAACAGGGTGACTGCGTTTTTAACTAGAAGGTGCTTCTAGTTAAATAAGTGGTAATAAGGGATCCCACTACACATACACAACACAATCCTGTTAATATTAGGTACAATGTGAAATATTGTGCCGTTTATTACTGAATCACACTCCGCTAAACGGATCAGGCTGACATCTGGTACCTATAGGAATAGATTATAGTCTGGAATACACATACATATGGGCACACCTTTATCCCGATGGGGTAGGCTGAGGCATATTATATGCCCACATTTCACCTTTTTTAGAATTTGTTCCACGTTATAGGTGGTGAGCTGTATTGCCGTGCTGGAATTTACATAAGCTACTTTTTATCCAAGGAATTTGTTCCCATGGGATACAGGAACAAAATTCCTCACAGATGAAGTCACTGGCACCTTCCAGTTAAATAAGGTGGTAATATGGAATCCCATTACACATACACAATCCTACTAATATTAAAATGTGAAATATTGTGCTGTATGTTATTAAACCACACTCAACTGAACAAACTGGTACCTACAGGAATAGATCAGTCTGCAATTCACATGGGTTACTTTTTATCCCTGGAATATGTTCCCATGGGATGCAGGAACATAATTTCACGCAAATGAAGCCTCATGCACTATATTTAGATACCATTTAGTTAATTTAGGTGATTATGTAGCTAATTATGAAGGACAATTTACCATAATTTGTTGATCTTTATTTAACACTTTCTATAGAATATTTTGTTGTCATTGTAAAGAAAAATTAGTATATAAATTAGAATCACTTTCACGTTTCTGAAATTTATATAGGAATTAGAACTTTGATCCCGAGGCCAATAAAACATTGTGTGGCTGTGTTTAATGTACCTACATAGCCCTTAAAATTCTGGTACACAGTAGGTAACGCTTCTGGCACTTGTTGAATATAAAAACTGCACATTTTTTGTGTTTTATGTAGGTAAAGAACACCAAACTGTCTCCATTCAAGGAAGCCCGAGCTCTTGCCTCCATCCTTGTGTTAGATAGATAGAATATTGTCGATTATCTTATTCCGTAGCAACAGCAAGCATCCTCCACGCGAAAAAATACATTTCAGCCATATTTTAAAATCATATTTAAGCTTTAATAACAACACGTAAACGTAGTCACTGTGCTTTCACTAGGAAATTATAGGTGACAGCATAATCGATCACGTAAACCAAAGTTTACGAAACGAAATGTCAAAATTGCAACTCGCACTTGGGCAAACTTTTAAACAACCAATGACGTGCCATTATCATCATCCTCGTGAGACCCAGTGTCGACAATGGGCGGGGCTTGCGACAAGGACGTGCAAAACTGACTCACACAATCAATGTTTCTAGATGTGTGCAGCTCTATATGAATACAAATTCACGAAAACTTGCTCGTAAACGCATAAGAAAAAAACTCGCACTCGGCACTCTGATCTAGAGATGGGTAGCGGGTTATAACCCAATCTACCCATTTGGGTTAAAACTGGGTGATTTGGGTTTTAACCCAATTAAAACCCATAATCACCCATTTTGCAGGGTGATTATAAGTTTCGTAAACTAGTAAGAAGTGGGAGGGTGATAATAGGTTTCGTAAACTAGTAAGAAGTGGGAAGTAGTGTTTAGTAGTCTAGCAAGTCAAAAATAAACTCCTTACCCTTAAAACAGATATATATTTAAAAAACAGAACTAATTAGTAGGCAGTTTATTCAATAAGTCGACGCTACCACTGCGGGTAGAGGTCGGAAAGCCAACCTCTACAGAACCAAGGGGAGGTCATCGGAGCCGCCGGTAGTTGTGCCCCCGCTGACCAGTGCCGGACAGCTAACGCAGCTACATTCTTCACATCAGATGTATCAGCGGCAAAACAGATAGTGGCGTCTCGTGCTCGCATTTCTGGCGCCGTAAAAGGCGCCAAGAATGTAGCGGGCAGGAAGAAGATAGTGGCGGAAGCCGTCACAGGCGCCACTAAGGCGTTGGATGAGCACCTCGATAGGAGCATCTCCAACGAGGAGGGTAAACTCTGGGCTCGGGTTGCGAGCCAGGAGACTAAGCTTGCCGATTCCCGCAAACAGCAACAGCTGCTGCAGGAGGAAATCGCAAAGCTAACGTAGCTGGCTTGGGGTGTGACAACCCCCGCTCCACAAAAGGCCCCTGCTCGTGCACCTAAAGTGACACCGAGCATGATACAGCTACTGGAGGCCATCGAGAGACGCCTCGGCGTCCTTGAAGACCGGGCAAACCGCCCACCACTAGCGGCACTCGTCGTCACATCGTATGTGACGACGGCTGCATCCAGTTGGGCTCCCGGCCCCCAGCGAAAGGCCAACGGCCCCTCCCCCGCCCCCAAGAAGATGGCGCATAGGGAGAGTGGCAACCCCGCCTCCCCCAGCACAGCTAGCGCTTCAGCTGCACCCCAGAACCCCTCCAGAGAGAGGGTCTGGGAGGTAGCGGGAGCGAAAAAGAAGGCAGCGAAGGCTGCCAAAAAGGCTCCAAAGAGGCTCCGTGCTCCCACGCCACCGCCGTCGTCCTTACGGTGACGACAGAGGGCATGGCAAGGGGCGTGGGGTACGCTGATGTCCTGAGGTAGGCAAAAGCCTCAGTGGACCTAAAGGCCCTCGACACAGGAGGAGGCTCCGATGCAAGGTGACACGCACTGAAGCACTCCTCCTCGAGATCTTCGGCCCCACCAGCGGTCCCAAGGCTGATGCCCTAGTGGCTGAGCTGAGGAAGACACCGACTCGGGGGATTTCACACACGTCAGCGTCACCAGACCCAATAAATGCGCCGGTCTCCGCATTACGGGTCTAGATGACGCGACCACGACAGAGAAGATAATCTCCGCGGTCATGGAAGCGAGCGGCTGCCGTCGCGAAAATAAGATCTAGCGAAATTCGCTTCGGTACCACTGGTCACGGGTCGGCAGTAGCGAGCTGCCCTGTCGCGGTGGCTCAGAAAGTGGCAGACTGACGGAGCCTTCTCATTGTGGGCTTCCTCAAGGCGCAGGTTCATCTTCTACAGCACCTCGAAGCCAGGTGGAGTCATGTGGGGGTGCAGTGTACAGCGGAAGTCACCGTGGGAGACCGGTGCTTCCGCTGTGGTTAGTCCGGTCACACGGCCCTTGCTTGTGACGCTCCGCGACTATGTTTTGTGTCGTGGAGGGCAAGGCGGCCGACCACTGGGTGGGCACCAAGGCCTGCGCCGCCTCCAAGTTAAAGCCCCGTCCGTCCGTTCGGGGGAGCGAGGGTACCGCTCAAGAGCGTTCACTTTCGCGGTAGGGTACATAGATGGACGTCCATTAATGAACACCCATATCCGCATCCTGCAGGTGAACATGAACCACTTACTCTGCTGTTCAGAATCGTCTGTACCAGAGCATCGCGCAGTGGTCCATAAACTGAAACACGTGGCCTAGTAATCCTAAAACGGATGAATGTCGCAATCGCAACCTGAACGCGGCGGGAGCTTAGTGCGGTCGTAGACGTATCGTTTGCGACCCCTGACCCCGCTGTGTCCAGGGATAGCGTGTAGTGAAGGAGAATGAGTCGTCATCAGACCACTGATATATCCCTTTCGACGCCTCCCCTCCACCTAACCTACCGCCGGTTATCGCGAATCCCCCGAAAGCGCGTTGGGCACTCAATCACCTGGATCGGGAGGCTCTCTTGGAGGCGATCATCGAGCAGGCCTGGATTCGACTGCAAACAAGCCCGCCGATGATGATGCCTTAGTGGGGTGGTTCAGAAGAGCCACCCCACTAAGACTAAGTGTATTGGTGGATGCCGGAAATCGCACTGCTGCGTGCAGCGTGCAATACCGCGCGCCATAAGTACGCCACACCAGGTTCCGCCGGAGGCGTAGCCCCCCAGACAATGCAGCAGCTCGAGAGATGGAGCTCTATGAGGGGCACATGGTAGCCAAGTGGGCCCCTTATGCAGCCATTAAGCGGTCCATAAGATTGCCGGAGATCCTGGAGCAGAACCCATAGGGGTGCCCGTACCTTATGTTAAGAAGCAAACTAGGCCCTAAGGCACTCTCACTGACCCAGAGTCTCCAGCTGGAGGGTCCTGGGTTCCTTGTTCCCATCAAGGGTGGAGGAACAGGCTTCGTCTCAGGCGCCCGGCGCGGATAACAGCGAAAACGATGAACCTGAAGTCACGGAGGGTCAGTTAGGGGCGGCTGTACTGCGGCTTAAATCCCGCAGGAACACCGCCCCTGGTCCCAACGGCATTCCAGGCCGAGCGTAGGTACTGGCTTTCGAGGAACTTGGGCGGCTTATAGGGCTCTTTAGCGCATGCCTTGAAAAAGGTCAGTTTTCCAAGGTCTGGAAGACAGGGCAACTTGTTCTGACCCGAAAGGCGGGGGGGGGGGGTTACTCCCCATCTGAGTACCGGCCGGTCGTCTTGCTCGGCGAGGTGTGCTAGCTCTTTGAGCGTATTATTGCACAGCGCCTCGTCGGGCACCTCACACGCGTGGGGCCAGATCTGGCGGATAACCAGTTACGATTCCGTCAGGGGCGCTCCACCGTGGACGCGATCATGCGCATTAGAGGACTGGCGGAGGAAGCGATATCACAGGGCGAAGTGGTGATGGCAGTATCTCTTGACATCGCCAACGCATTCAACATCTTGCCCTGAAGCTGCATTAGGGAGGCACATATTTATCATGGAGTGCCTCCCTACCTCCATCGAATTGTCAGGGCCTATCTTTCCGAGAGCGCCAGCCACAGCGAATAACTTACCCGAGCTGGCAAGAGCCGGGTCGACAGAATCAAATTTCATAAGCAAATCGTAGTCAAGGGGTTCAAGCCAAGGTCATTCAGGTAAAAACTGGATCAGATCACAATAATAATGCAGAGTCGAAAATAAAATCAACAACAAATTCACACAAAACGCGCCCACTCTAACTGGCGTAGCGAAGTGTACACTAGAGAGTAAAGAGAGAGAGAGTGAGTTTGAGCACGGGCAGGGCGCGGATCAAACCCCCCCCCCCCCCCCTCCGGCACAGTTTTGTCACCCCGCAAACCGATCGCAGCGCGCGGCAAGTTTTATCGGCAATATTTGTTTTCACCCGGCCAAACCACCCAGTGAGTGGATTGAAACGGGTGATAACTGGGTTTTAACCCGGGTCGTTACCCATCTCTACCTATCACCCCGCAAACCGATCGTAGCGCGCTGCAAGTTTTATCGGCAATATTTTGTTTTCACCCGGCCAAACCACCCAGTGAGTGGATTGAAACGGGTGATAACTGGGTTTTAACCCGGGTCGTTACCCATGTCTACCTACCACCCCGCAAACCGATCGCAGCGCGTTGCAAGTTTTATCGGCAATATTTTGTTATCACCCGGCCAAACCACCCAGTGGGTGGATTGAAACGGGTGATAACTGGGTTTTAACCCACCGGTGGGTTTTAACCCGGGTCGTTACCCATCTCTACTCTGATCTGGCTGAAATTTGGTACAGGGATACATTATAGTCTGGAATAACACATAGGCTACTTTTCATCCCGGGAATAAGTTCCTAACGAGAACAAATTCGACACGGGCGAAGCTGCGGGCATCAGCTAGTGAGTTAATAAATAAAACACATTATACATTTTTAATTTTGTTTCTGTTTTATTGAATCAGATCCAGAATAAAGTTATTGAACCAGATCCAGAAGCCCCGGTCTAATAGCGTCTTACAACCCACCAGCAGGTGCCTAGCAGTCCCAATTGCTTTGCCACAATCATGTAATTACATGTTTTATCTGTAACTTTCCCCCATCTGACAAGGATTTTTTTGGCGCAGTGCTCAAATATTAAAATCGTCTATTTCTTTCTTTGCCGACCTTTTCTGTGTTTACCAGGAGTTTCAAACTTTCCTTCATTATTAAAACCTTCGTTAACTATTCGCCTAACTGTACTCTCTGATTTTCCTGAAAAGAGTAAAAAAAGAAAATTAATTACATATTGGAAACCAACTATTGCCATAAAGCAATTAATTCAAAATAAAAATTGGTAGAAAACCAGATTGAACTGAGTATCAAAAATGTAGGTCGTACTATAAAATAACCATGTTGTTCTAACCACTGACTTACAATAGAGGTAGATTGTAAGTTTAAGATTCTAACCTAAAAATATGTAAACAATGCCTTTTTTTTGTCTCCAAATCGTAAATTCAGTGAATTTGTAACTTCAGACAGATTCAAAACAAACAATAACACGATTACATACCCACCAAAGATGCTTTTCGCTCATAAACATCCTCAAAATCGCACAACAATTGTCCAGCTTAGTAGGTACTCCGCGAAACATCACTGGAAAACTTTAAAAATCACTTCCTGCGCACCACTCCGATTTTCTTTACTCATTTATCAAACCTTTATGCGTAGTTTGATCTCAATTTGTTGCAGTTTAATCCAAACATTAAAGTTACCTATGAGAGTAAACGAAATTCGACGATAGCATTGACAACTGACGTACATATGTTTTTTTTTTTTTTTTTTTTTTAATAGTTATGGCTTGGTTACAAGACCTTTAAGCCATGTCTTTATTTATTATTATTTAAAGTTATGTCTTCATTTTGCTTAAATAAGTCACAGTCCTCGTCCTTTAAGTCCAGTCAAAGTCAAGTACAGCCCTAAGTCAAAGTCAGTCTTCCTTCAGAAAAGTGGTGGATAAATTTCTGAAAGTTTCTTTGGATTTTTTTGTCAGAAACTGCAAAGTTGCGATTCACTGCGTTTTATCACTTCCCAACACTAGTGCACGTTGTCGAACGTTTATGTTTAAGAATCCACCATTAATACACACAAAGCACTCGAAAAAACACTAATTTTGCAAATTTATAAAACGATACGATACGATTCCTTCCAAATCCCGCCAAAAAAGCCACGTACATATGTTTTTTTTTTTTTTTTTTTTAATAGTTCTGGCTTGGTTACAAGACCTTTAAGCCATATCTTTATTTATTATTATTTAAAGTTATATCTTCATTTTGCTTATATAAGTCACAGTCCTCGTCCTCTAAGTCCAGTCAAAGTCAAGTACAGCCCTAAGTCAAAGTCAGTCTTCCTTCAGAAAAGCGGTGGATAAATTTCTGAAAGTTTCTTTGGATTTTTTTGTCAAAAACTGCAAAGTTGCGATTCACTGCGTTTTATCACTTCCCAACACTAGTGCACGTTGTCGAACGTTTATGTTTAAGAATCCACCATTAATACACACAAAGCACTCGAAAAAACACTAATTTTGCAAATTTATAAAACGATGCGATACGATTCCTTCCAAATCCCGCCAAAAAAGCCACGTACATATGTTTCGTGTTGCCAGTGTTGCCACACACATAACTATTTTTAGTTCCTCAAACATTCATGTCACGACTTTATAGACAAACTGTAACATGCCTCTGTCTACCACTTCGGGGATAAAGGTGTGACCATAATTATATTATGTAGGTATGTACCTTCCTACCTATAAGGTATATTTTATTCGAAAGTGGAAATCGCGTATGACAACACTGGTTAGTCGGGGCGTTCCCTTCCTTAGTTTAGTTGATTCTGTAGTCAATACACGTGTGTCGTATCCTAATCTATGTTTGACTCGCTCAGTGTGAGGACCACGCATCTCCATGCCATGTGCTGAGTGATTTGCTGAATCGCGGGAGGTGATATTGTGCTCGGATTTCAGTCTCATCTGGTTGCTACTTATGAGAATATCGTCATAATTTTATATATTACGTGAGTACTCTAAACTCTAACATTGAACCTAAGTAGGTTTAAGTACCTAGCAAAAGTATTCAATACATATTTTTAAGATAAACTTAATGCCTTTTAGCATTGCTTTGCTTGCCGCCTGCCTGACGTTCCTGTTGACGCAATTTGAGCAATAGTTACTAGTTCCAATTCCATATTTTATATGTAATTCGCTGAGAACTGATCTACTAAGTAAATTATCATAATATAACTTTATATAATGTAATTTACTAAAGTCTTCAATTTTCTAAATTATAATAATCTGTGATAATAGACACGAGTTATAAAAACAATTCGGGACATTCAGTAGAACGGAACGATGCACTTGACAATGAAATGACACTTTTGTTTTCGTTCATAATTTTTTTAAAACAAAACGTTCATAATGACGTTTACGTTCACGTTCACGATATGTGGAAGTTAACCAATCCAAGTCTGTGTTTTGTTTTGAGTTGAGTAATTAATTACTAAATAACATATACTTCTTGTGAAACTAACATAATGAATCATCTTATGACCGAAGTCCTAGCGATAGTGATGAAACTCCATAGCAAGTTATGCTACTATCTGCTTTATCTGCTTAGTACTAAACATTTATCAGAAAGAGTTCTATTTTTGTTTACATATTACATATATCAAGGAAGTTTTTTGAGATTAGCAATTTATAACGTGACTTGACAACGTGTGAAGTGGAATCCGTACTCGTTTGCCAGTGTAACTGTAAGTAATAATTATTAATTACTTAATTTATTGCGACTTGTTTGTCAATAAGGTGGCAAACAAGGTACCTATATACCTTAGATTATGTAATACATTGCTCGCCTGACTCGAAGAGGGTTTGTAGAGGTGTAGTGCTATAGATAATATAGGTAAATAAAACCTGTTTTTGTCTAGGAGACTGAGAGACGAACTGATAAAAACAAGCATTGCTGAAGGATACAGCACTCCACAAGGAAAGGGATAGATACATATAAGAGAGCAAATGTCCCTGCTGTATGTCCCACCTGTAGTGCAGTGAGGAGTCAAGTAACTTTTGTGAAAGGTTACTGTTGAAATTGTTTATCCTAATAAATGATATATTATAAAATACATACAAATAAATAAAATTGGAGTGTCTGTTTGTAATATTAAAATAACTGATTTCTACTACATGCATATAAATTTCTATATGGTACACATACCAAAATATATATTTTTGTAATGTCTGTCTTTCTGTTTGTTCCGGCTAATCTCCGGAACGGCTGGACCGATTTGGACAGGACTTTCACTGGCAGATAGCTTATGTAATAAGGAGTAACTTAGGCTACTTTTATTTTAGAAAAACTCTTTTAGGTATTTTAGAAAAAAATGCCAAAAACAAGAAAACCTATTTTTTTTATTTCATTCCACGCGAACTAAGTCACAGGCACAGCTGGTATAAAATAAAAATTGTGACGCATTTTATACATACTATTTATCCCAAACAAAGCTTATCTTTGTGCTATGAGATCCAGACAACTTATAACATAACCAATTTCTTATTGCAATATGATCTCTGTGGCACTATAGTAACAAGGTTTCGTATTAGATTCATAATCATGTCATGTCGGGTACAACAGACTATGAACTGAACTGCACAGCAATGGACACAGAATGAATTTCTATTCACCTTGAGGTTGATGGTTTGAACTTAGGTTATTAGTTACATGAGTCATGGGTTAGGTATTTTTTAGGTTTAAGCTCTTTAATACACAAATGTTTCACCATTAATATACAAAAAGTTAGGGTGCTAGTAAAGATGGTAGGTTAATAAAATAAAAATAAATAAACATTCACGGACATTTCACACAACGCTATCTGATCTCAAAGTAAGCTAGGAATAACCTGCTTGTCTTATGGGTATCAGACCACGGATATTAATACTTATATACTTTTTAAATACATACATATTATACATAGAAACACCCAGACTCTTGAGACAAACATTTATGGGTCACACAAATATTTGTCTCCGGTAGGAATCGAACCCACGACCTCCAGCGCCGCAGGCGGTACCACCACCGACTGCGCCACAGAGGCAGTCAAAGATTCTAGTAACAATTCTGATTTCACCTTTATTTTCTTTTTTTTAGGTTTATTTTTGTCCCAAAGATGTCCCATCCGGAGGAGCCTAGAGTTCAACTTCACATGAGAGACTCTACCAACGACCCACAACAATCTGTCGTCTCATTCCGCTCCTATGACGACTGTAGTGCCGACGACCTACAGAGGAGCTACGAGACAGTCGTCGGCAGAATTCTGAGTGGGCGTGACGTCATCGTCGTCACTAAAGGGGCCGAGTTGATGGACCTCATATCCGATGCCGTGGATGCGACCGACCAGCGCTACGTGGCGGAGAATAGTCACAAAGTTGCATCGTATACTTCGGAGTCAACGTCGTATATAACCAACGCGACTCTGCTGAGGAAGGTCCCTTTAAGTGTGACCAAGGACCTCGGTTCTAGTTCAGAGTTTATGTTCGGGAACCTATGGTTCCTCGTCCCGTGTGGTGACGCCGAGCTGGAGCGCGAGCGAGTGATAGAAGACTCGCGCAAACTGGCGCCGTCAGCCTTCCGCGAAGTGCCCAAACTGTGGCTTGAGGGTCTCATCTCGCCTGCCATGTACGACGGACTCGAGATGTTGTGGATCAAGCCGGACCGCAGCGTGTACGATGACGCGGTCAAACCTCTGTTCGACAGCTAACCTTGTCAACGTATCATTACACTTCCTCGAAAACACTTCCCAAAAAACAAGGCGATTTCCCTTTCGAGGAAGTGATTTCGGTCATCCGTCTTTCGGAAAAGTGTTTTCGGAGATGTGTCTTTCGGAGAAGGACTTTTCGGTAAAGTGTTATTCGAGGAAATGTTTTCGATGAACTGTTTTCGGTGAAGTGTTTTTCGATAAAGTGTTTTCGACGAAGTGTCTTTTCGGGGAACTGTTTTCGACGAAAAGTATGAGTACAAGTTGTAAACATGCAGGAATCTGGTTAGCTGTGCCTTTCCACACCTGCGATGGACCGTGGCCGGGTGACATTGCGTCAAGGAGCATCTGGGCGCCGATTCTCGACCACACGACGTGAATGCGTGGACGCAAATTTAAGGATGAAACGTCGTCCGTCTCATGTTCGCCGTTCCTAAATATGAGACAGGCGACGCGTCACCCGCTGATTTCCGTCCACGCATTAATGTCGTGTGAAGCGAGAATCGGTGCCCAGAGCTCACTCACATGCACTTTCTAAACTGAGTGCCTAGTGTGAGTTTTTTATAAAGTCTCGTGACATTGTCACCGGTGACACCCGACGAACGAATCGCTTCAAGTTGCTCGTGTCGCTCGGCGTTAACTCCTCCCACTTTTCTCTTTCATATTTTTTTAAGTCGTTAGCAAATAAAAGTGAATTTAATGGGCTCCGGAGACTGTCAATTACGATCACTAACTGGACATCAATAAATCTCAGAGCTTTTGAAATTTGAAAGTAGCTTTAAGTGTGCGTGCTTTCTATATAGTCCGTTCATAGTTAATTTACCTCTAGCTGTGAGGTTGGCTCCCCTGATTTTCGTGTTACCATACTAAGATTTTTTTTCTCCCATGTACTCCAACCTAAAGTCGAAACTTATTATCTTCTTTTCTGCCGTTTTTTCGGGCGTGGAAATTATTTGAGATGTGGAAGCAGCACCTTTGCCCTCCTTGGTGATGGTGATGAGTGTCTTTTTTGAATTGAATATTCATATATGTAAATAAAAATGAAACTTAAGAAAAATTTTATAGTAACAGAACTACGTCTTTAGTAATGTTAAATATACTGACTAATGGATATTTACATAACAAAAACTCTCTGTCTTAACGGTTCCGTCTTATAATCTTCCCGCGATAAAATGTCTGAAGCTGGCACTCATTAGGGGACTTTAGTGCAATACCAACTTACAGAAAACGATCTGTCAGAGGTAAATTAACTGTGAACGGACTGTACACGTATTTGTGTATGTCTGGAAGTTTACGAATCCTCCATAAATTTCTATATATTTTAACTGCTCATTCACGAGTTTGCCACAGATGTGCGACATGAGACTTGTCAAATCGCATTCACCGTCTCCGGAGCCCATAAGTTTTATAGTGACAATTTTTAGAAAAAAAAAGTAAAGAACATTTTCGTATGTACAATACAGTGAAACTAGTTCATTTCAAAGAAAATAAAATAGTGTTCATTTTGTGATCAAATCATAGTTGGTGGCTACTATACTTATTACTTTCATATAATTGATTGATATAAAATATGGCAGCACCGTATTTTTTTGCGTGGAGGATGCTTGCTGCTGCGACGGCACAAGACGATCGAGATTCAAGCACTAGAAGGCAGACAAGAGCTAGAGCTTTGTTCGACCCGTTATTACACCTCTCGAAAACCCAATTTCGAAATCGTTACCGCCTTTCTAAGAGTGCGTTTAAGTTTTTGTGCATCGAGCTAAGGCGGTTGACGAATCTAAGATCCACTCAACGTGTGTCTTTAGAACATAAAGTATGTATAAAATCTAGACTGTTTTATTTGTTCCGGGGACTACGAGGCACATAGACCTATCGTTTTGCTACATACCTACTCATTTTGTTTGCAGGTGCTCACTGCTCTATTTTTTTATGCCTCTGGGTCCTACCAGAAACCAGTCGGAGTAGCCAAACATTTATCCCAGAAAATGTGCAGCGTATATATAGAGCAAGTGACAGAAGCTCTAATGTCCAATGATATTATTAGTAAATATAAAGTTTCCAACTACTGTGGCAGCTAGGCAAGAAATTAGTCAAAGGTATTATCTTATGTTTATACTATAGGTACTTCATGAATCATGCCATTTATCCCCTTTGCAATACTACTTCTAATAAATATACTTACCAAATTAACATGTAAGTGTAGATTTTACAGAAAATATGGGTTTCCTGGAGTCATTGGCTGCATCGATGGAAGCCATTTTAAAATAGTTGTCCCACAGAAGGAGGAAGAACACATTTATTATAGCCGTTTTCCGTCTTAGTTTATGATCCGAGGAAAGTTCTATGATACTTTTGAACCTGATATTTTGCGCGGTTCCTTCAGGAGAGAGGATGAAAGATAAAATAGCTTTTTAGCTGTAATTTCTCACCGCAAGGTCTGATTTAAAATATTTTTATGGCATCAGAAAGGGAGTACTTTAAGCGTTGTTCCACACAAGTTTCAACATTAAGGTTTTGTAGCTCAGAAATTAGAGAAACCTAAACTTTCGCTAAACCTAGAATTCAAGAGTTCCTTTGAATGTGACGGTAAATCTAAACCGGCGTGTTGGCTTAGTCATAAAATAGCTTAATGATTAAGGCTATTGTAAAATAATTCAGTCCGCGCCAAAGGTGTAAACCGAATTATTTTAGAATAGACTTAATCTTTAAGCTCTTTTATGATTAAGCAAACAGGGCAGTTTCACACGCAGCTTTTAAGTCCGATGAAGAAATACCTCTCCTTTCTCTCCTACTTCTCCTTTTATAGGGTCAGCTAGTAACTACTAAAAGTCTTTAGTTCGAGGACTTCCCATTATACATCATTTCCGTAATGAATTCGTAATTCATTATTAAAATAGTTCTTTCAAGACACACAGGGCGTTGGAGATTCCAAAACGATCTCCGTCCTCCATAAATATGAGGCTGAGGGCGACACTTTGGGCTAGCTGTCGTCCTAACAAAGGCAAACCCTAGGTAGTGGCACGTCGTGATCGAGCACGTCCATACGCGATCACGGTTGGTCAGGATCCATGAGATTTCCTTTCGAGGGTCCACTAAGTTCAAGACTACATGCAGCCAAGATGGAAAACTAGAAAAAAAAACTCAGTGCATAGGACGGATTTCGAATCTGATTCTTGACCAGCAAACCGAATGCGGAAACTGTTAAGTGGCCCCGGCACGAACAATTGGCAATTGTCAAGCACGTTAAATCTCATGTGTATATACGTCGATGCACACACAAATGCAAAGAAATCACGTACCTACACTGAAGCAACTTCCATTCATATTTGACTGCCTCTGTGGCGCAGTAGGTAGTGATACCACCTGCGGCGCTGGAGGTCGTGAGTTCGATTCCCACCGGAGACAAATATTTGTGTGACCCATAAATGTTTGTCTCAGGAGTCTGGGTGTTTCTATGTATAATAATTATGTACGTATTTAAAAAAAAGTATACAGGTATTAATATTCGTGGTCTGATACCCATAACACATGCAGGTTATTCCTAGCTTACTTTGGGATCAGATAGCGTTGTGTGAAATGTCCGTGAATATTTATAATTATTATTTAACGTGCATGACAAGCGCAGTTTGACCGTGTGGGTAGCGAGCCCTTAACATGTTATCTATATAAAAAATGACAATAAGTAATGTATTATGGATTTACCGGGACACTTACGCCAAGCGACTATGTACTTTAATTTTTTAAAACAAGTGTATTTTTGATGTTTATGTGTATTGGTTATTAATTAAAGGTGTTCTGAAACTTACACAACAAACAAACAAACAAAAAATTGTTTTATTTTACAGAAAATCGTGACATTTTAGGTATTAATTTAAACCTAATAACATAAAAACAGTAAAATTCAAGTCGACTTGTCACCATACTATGGCCCACTCTCAGCTTGTTGTTGTCTCACGGTCAACATGATAACAACACTGATTTTCTGAGAAGGCCAGTTGGGACAGTGACGAAAAACACTGCAATAAAAATAATATATAGGTACATTTTCCTCTACTGCATTACAAAAATCTAATATATTTATCTAATATTATTTTAATAACATAAAAAAAAAATACAGACGAATTGAGAACCTCCTCCTTTTTTGGAAGTCGGTTAAAAATTACAATTAAAAAAAAAAAGAACAGTGTTGATAAAATGTAACTCCACAATAAATTCAAGTTTACATTATTATAATTATATGGTACCAAAATAATAATATCCCCGTCAGCGCTTTGGCAGCATGGCCGAATAGTTTCGAACTCCTTCGCCTCGATTTTTGAACATGATATGAAACCCTTACGTCAATGTCAAAGAACATTACATCATTACATAATATTTTATTTTTCTCATTTGATTGAAAGTTGAAAAATACACAGCATAAAGTAAACAAACAAAACAATGCGTACAACATCGACAACGTAGTTGATCTATCCTGACAAAAGTTGTTGAGTTGAAGCTACAGAAGACAGGTTTGTAGTCGAGTTTCAAGTCAATAAGACACACTTTATTATAGTGATTCTTTGATGGTTTTGGGGTAATATAATACTACCAGCTGATGCCCGCCTGAATGTCGTTCCCGGTTTAGGATCCCATGGGAATATTTATAACATAATATAATATTCTAGGAACAAAAAGTAGCTTAAGTGTTATTGTAGACTAGGTATAATCAATTTTTTACCAAATGTCAACCTCATTAAGTAGTAGCAACCATTCAAAATCCCAACAAAGTAACATTTAGAATAATAATAGTATAAATAGTATAAAAGTTTAACTGATTATTTAATATATCTGTATGTTATTTCAGCTAGACAACCTCGGAACAAGCCTAAGTCATGCCGGAATGATAAACTAAGATATTACAACACCAAATCTCCATTCATTTCAAAGGAAAATCAACAAATAAGTAGAAAAGAACTAATAACTTCAATTACTTTATAAAACATGCACATTATTAAGGTAAAGCTATCGTTGTATGCCCTATTATTCTTAGAAACCATATTTACCTACAAAAGTGAAAGGTTTGAGACCCTGCGGACTCAGCGTTCTGTAAATGATCAATATAGTCAACAATTTTCACTGGCCGGTCCTCGGATGGAGGTGACCACTTTTGCATTTGCAGATGTTTTCGTTTTGCAGAAGGAATGTTAAGCCAAGTTGAAGTCATTATGGGTAGCTTTAAAAAATTCAACGAAACTAAAATGTAGACATACCATAATGCCTCTCCCTACTATTATATCTCTTCCTCATAGTACAAGACTTGCTTAGTTTTAATGAAAGCCTTATCATTATTGTCTATATTATGCCTCATAATATTTGATTTTGATAAATATATAGTTAAGAAGTTACTTATTTAAGAAATGTCATGTCAGAATCATTGTCCTCTTTTGATTTTGCTCTAATTCGTCATCTCATTTACTTACTTATTTTACAGATGACAGTGGTGATACGCCAGTTGGTACCACAGGAACCAGCCACTACAATCTCCATCTGGCCCAACTAAACCATGGACCAGAGTATAGAAATGGTAAAAGAGTAAGGGCAGGGAAACTCGGCATTATCTCCAAGCTAAGAAATCTTGATGACAAAACAAGCTCACCGGCACCAATATAATATTAACTTGACAACAAACTAGGCTGAACCATAAGTGGACAGGTTTAAAGATATTCTTTGAAGAGAAATTGTTTTCATTAATAGGGACCTAGATATTTATATGAACATATTTTAAGCTATACCTACTTTTTGTAATTTAATCCATGCTTTTTGTAATTTAATCCATGTTCGGTGTACAATAAACTTTTAATTACATTTTTCAATGAATTATTTTTCCTTCCTTTCCATGATCAGCAGGTGCACAACTTGCAAATGAGGTTGGTTCGGGCCTTGGAATGTGTAATGGGGTCCCATTACATATTAAATCACACTTGGCTGAGCGGATCTGGTATCTACAAAAATATGGTCTGAAATAATACACATTGGTTACTTTTTAACCCTTTTCCCATGGGTCGCAGAAACAAAATTCCACACAGATGAAGCAACAGGGTGACTGCGTTTTTAACTAGAAGGTGCTTCTAGTTAAATAAGTGGTAGATCCCACTACACATACACAACACAATCCTGTTAATATTAGGTACAATGTGAAATATTGTGCCGTTTATTACTGAATCACACTCCGCTAAACGGATCAGGCTGACATCTGGTACCTATAGGAATAGATTATAGTCTGGAATACACATACATATGGGCACACCTTTATCCCGATGGGGTAGGCTGAGGCATATTATATGCCCACATTTCACCTTTTTTAGAATTTGTTCCACGTTATAGGTGGTGAGCTGTATTGCCGTGCTGGAATTTACATAAGCTACTTTTTATCCAAGGAATTTGTTCCCATGGGATACAGGAACAAAATTCCTTACAGATGAAGTCACTGGCACCTTCCAGTTAAATAAGGTGGTAATATGGAATCCCATTACACATACACAATCCTACTAATATTAAAATGTGAAATATTGTGCTGTATGTTATTAAACCACACTCAACTGAACAAACTGGTACCTACAGGAATAGATCAGTCTGCAATTCACATGGGTTACTTTTTATCCCTGGAATATGTTCCCATGGGATGCAGGAACATAATTCCACGCAAATGAAGCCTCATGCACTATATTTAGATACCATTTAGTTAATTTAGGTGATTATGTAGCTAATTATGAAGGACAATTTACCATAATTTGTTGATCTTTATTTAACACTTTCTATAGAATATTTTGTTGTCATTGTAAAGACAAATTAGTATATATATTAGAATCACTTTCACGTTGCTGAAATTTATATAGGAAGTAGAACTTTGAACCCGAGGCCAATAAAACATTGTGTGGCTGTGTTTAATGCACATAGCCCTTAAAATTCTGGTACACAGTAGGTAACGCTTCTGGCACTTGTTGAAAATAAAAACTGCACATTTTTTGTGTTATATGTAGGTAAAGAACACCAAACTGTCTCCATTCAAGGAAGCCCGAGCTCTTGCCTCCATCCTTGTGTTAGATAGATAGAATATTGTCGATTATCTTATTCCGTAGCAACAGCAAGCATCCTCCACGCGAAAAAATACATTTCAGCCATATTTTAAAATCATATTTAAGCTTTAATAACAACACGTAAACGTAGTCACTGTGCTTTCACTAGGAAATTATAGGTGACAGCGTATTCGATCACGTAAACCAAAGTTTACGAAACGAAATGTCAAAATTGCAACTCGCACTTGGGCAAACTTTTAAACAACCAATGACGTGCCATTATCATCATCCTCGTGAGACCCAGTGTCGACAATGGGCGGGGCTTGCGACAAGGACGTGCCAAACTGACTCACACAATCAATGTTTCTAGATGTGTGCAGCTCTATATGAATACAAATTCACGAAAACTTGCCCGTAAACGCATAAGAAAAAAACTCGCACTCGACACTCTGAATGCAAGCATTTATCACTGGTACTTTAAAATATAGTTTCAAGTTATAAGACCACTGGTACAATACAGGCGGAGCAAGAAGCGGATATAAAATCCGTTTTTAAACCCGCTACTAGCTCCGCTTGTTTAGGATCAGCGGTGTAATAGCTTTGACAATTTGCAATTCAGGTACAAGTTTCTTTGTGTCACAACTATCCCTATTATCACACCTATCCCTTTAATATACCCAGAAATAAGTCAGAGAATTATATTATATACCGTAAATAACCCTTGGGAAGCGGAAACGGAACGCGGGTGGAGCCCCAGGCGCAGTCTCGTTTTAACAAAGTTGTATTTTGTATCACGTAATTAGCGATGGTGAACCTATGGTCGTAGTGAAATGAACACGCAAACAGACGCAGAAAATATTGGCAATCGCTTTCCGCTAAGTACAGTTAATCTCATACCAGTTTAAAGACATTTTTCAACGACTAGAACAGTGTTCGCATCTGTTTGTCTAGACTCGACTAGTTTCAGACTAGATTATGTTTAATGCTAACCTTGAAGAGGAACAGACAGACAAATTATATATTATCTAAGTATTTTTAAATACGTTTCGATAAAATGTCTGCTGCATAAAAGTTCTAAAAGAGACAGCTTTATGTAAATTGAGATGATGACGATATGCAGATAATATAATTTATTTATACCTACACTAAATGGTGCCCGCGGCCGCGGCTACGTCCGCATTGAATTATGTTCGTAGGTATTTCTGCGTTTTATGGATCTGATCTACTGTTTACTCGATGTAATAACTAGGTAAGTAGGTACTACATACCTATACCATTTATAGGTACCAATAAAAAATTGTATTCGGTACAGTAAGTTGTCATTTCGTGTGTAGTTGACCACTGATGATGCTGTGAGGTGAAACCGGTCAGGTGTCGGTTTGCTCCAATCTATTATTATATTTATATTAGGTACAAATCTATACTATAATAAAACACAGGACAAACTTTCTGTGTTTTTAACGTGAGGGAAAATCCATCATGGATGCTATGCCGGACTCCTACGGAAGGATGTCCCAGGACTCCCAACAGACGAACGGCTACCACTGCGGCCTCGCCTAGGGGGTGGTTCGGGTGCTATCCCACGTCTTTGGGGGGTTTCAGGTGTCATCCCGCTTCTTAGGGGGGGCGTGCGTGAATCTCTTACGTCACGCTCCCGTCATGGACCTGCTTCTGTACGGACGGTGAGCAGCCCTCTCACCGTCCTCAGACCCTCGGTCATGGAGGCCGACAGTTTTGGGCGCAGACACGTGCGGAACTCGGGTGGGAGAGTTCTCTCCTGCTCCCGCCCCGCCGCCTCTATCACGAGCATGACCTGCTCGCAGAAAGAGGCGTTCCTGTGTACATTTAATATTTTTCAAAAATTTCCACTGCCATACATCAAAGTGTTGATATAAGTAGGTAGATCACGAAACAATGTTCTTTTTTTAATTTATTGTCTGTCTGTTACAATTGGGTACCTACTTACCTAGGTAAGGTAGGTACTTAAGGAATTGTAGCACATTAAAACTCTTGACCTATAACCGACTGCGTAGGTTTCTCATCTTGTATATCAATACAAAGCTACAATAAAATAAAGCGAAGGTTAGCCATCCAATAAAAAGGCGCAGAGCAGTTGACATTTTGTTATTTAATGAAGGCAGCGGGCGGCAATGATTGCGAGCGAATAAAATGTAACTGGAACACATAAAGTGAGTTACGAGTCTGTTTTATCACGCGTTGTAGGTACCACACCTGAGGGTCTGGCCAGATCATCGTTATCACAGAGTTACTCCCGGCTTCATCCCTCATTTCAAAAGTGTAATCCCATTTTCAAGTAGGTATGCATTTTCAATTGTCTTGTTAAAAAGAATGTGAGAGAAAAATTCTGCTTAGGTACCTACCTACTTCATTTGACTTAAGGTACGCCACTTTATGAGGAAGAGGGCGTCCACAATGCGTCCTAATCCCTGTCCTTCTTAAGCGTCGTGTTTTGTATAGCTCCATGTCTTTCCTACGCATTCCACCTCTGCAATGATATGCTCATCAGTGCTCCGTCTTCATGTCTGTTTAGGACGACCGCGCTTGCCCTTTCCTTTGAGGTTACCTATCTAAGGCCAGCTTGGTGTGTGCCGCTAACCTCACAGTACCTACATACCACTTATAAACCTATTAGTGATGTAACGAATATTCGTATGTTTTTTGACATTCGCATTCGCAAGAAACATTGCGAATTTTTGGCGAATGTATAACACAAACAGAAAAGAAAATTATGGAATTAACAGCAGAATAAGGAATGATAATACCTACTTACAACTGATAATATTTATAAAGGGTGTTTTTTTTAGAGGTATAGAACTTTGAAATGGAATAAAACGAAGGTGATTGTTTTTATTGATATGAAAATGACTTTATTCGAAAGAAAATCTTCTGGCATTATAGTTTAAATATGATTTCTGGCATATAACCGCCACGGCTGGCTCGGACGTAGTCTAATCTAGAGGTCCAATTTTCGATGACTTTCCCAACATTTGTGGCCGTATATCGGCAATAACGCGCCGAATGTTGTCCTCCAAGTGGTAAATCGTTTCGGGCTTATCGGCGTAGACGAGCGACTTCACATATCTCCACAGAAAATAGTCAAGTGGCGTAAAATCGCACGACCCTGGGGGCCAACCTACGGGTCCAAAACGTGAAACTATGCGGTAACCAAACGTTTCCTTCAATGAATCAATTGTGGCACGAGCTATGTGACATGTTGCGCCGTCTTGTTGCAACCACTACTCCTGCACATCATGGTTGTTTAATTGATGAACGAAAAAGTCAGTAATCATAGCTCTATAGCAGTCACGATTGACTGTAACGTTCTGGTCAGCATCGTTTCTAAAGAAGTACGGACGAATTATTCCACCAGCCCATAAAACACACCACACATTCAGTTTTTCTGGATGTAACGGTGTCTCAACATACACTTGAGGATTATCATCACCCCAAATATGGCAGTTTTGTTTATTGACGTATCCATTCAACCAAAAGTGAGCTGCACCGCTAAACAAAATTCGCTTATGAAAATCGCGATACGTATTTCGGACAGAACCATGATTTTCAAAATAAATTTGCACAATTTGGAAGCAATGTTCAGGCGTCAATCTATTCATGTTGAAATGCCAAACCAAACTTAACATAAATCACTTTTCAGCTGACAAAAATACCGCCAGTTAAAACAGTTATGCCAACTTAAAGTTACCTCTAAAAGAAACACCCGTTATTTTTATAATTATTTTACAGTAGGTACCTACGGCAATTTGAACCTTGGATACAGTAACTAGAGAGAACGGGTGCTTTTATTGCACCACTGGCGAAGGTTTTTGAGACAGGATATTCGTCTTCTACCAACATTGCTGTTTCCATGAATCTTGCCCTGAATAATGAGGTGCAACAACTGGTAGGTATTTGGGATTTAATGGAATGTACCCGAGATATTGCAACTTCCTCACTTTTACTAACTATTTAGTAATCTGTGCTTTTACTGTCTGTAATATTTCCAGACCTTTATGCATCCTCTACAGCACCACTTCCGTTTCTAATTTTAGCTCTCCAGGATATTCTTAACATTCTTCTGTACACCCACATCTCAAATCCTTCTACCTTCCTGCACATGGCATCTGTGACTGAGTGTCCACGTTTCAACGCTTATCCACGCTTTAACGAAGTTCATTCCCATCAATATTATAAATTCAAATTAATTAGCGTTCATCTTTACAAGTAATTTGTTATTATGACCCTCATACTTATAGAACTCTACTTATAGAAGACTAAGAGAGATTAAGAATATCTTATACTTATAGAAGAATATAAGAATAAGTATGAGTGTAAAACACCGCAATAAGTAGTTTAAAAATAACATTGTTATTATGACATTTCAAAGTGAATGAAAATGTATTATATTACATCTTATTCGCCTCAGGAAACGTGTGAGGGGTCTTGATTGTTTTATCAGGATGCACACATACCGACATTATAGTCAAGCCTTTATCCCCGAAGGAAATAGACAGAGGCATAGAATAGGTACGCCCACATTTAACCTTAAAGATTTTTTCTGTCATTTATTATGTAGGTAGTGAGCCTAATTGCCGTGTTGAAAATGGACAGGCGCAAATTGTGACGACCCTCTGTTGAAATTTTTCCTTCACTTGGCTCATCTAGTGTCAAGCAGATGCAGCAACCGGGACCAACGGGCATAACGTGTCTTCCGAAGCACGGAATTGTGAAAATTTTCTTTGTACGGAACCCTCGGTTGGCCAACCCGAGTCGCTCTTGTCTGGTACTTTTCGTCTTCTTATCTATATCCCTTGTTAACCGTAGTGTGTGGCCGGTCCATAAAATATCTTTCACTATGACTAGTCCCGACTCCTAAGATGATTAACTACCTACATGATTACTTAGTGGCATTTTTATTAACGAGCGTTCCCGTGCTTTCCTTTAGTTTAGCAGTTGGTTTCACTTGCCAGCAATTATGGCAGTCCTGAATTTGTAGGCTTGCTGCTTGAAAATGAAAAAAAAAATGAAAATATCTTTATTCACACAACTTTATTAACACTTATGAACGTCAAAATGTTTGCTTCTACATTTACTGCCAGATTCGCAATGCAATAGGTAGAGCCTGTGAGGAAGAACCTGGCAAGAAAACTTACGGCCACTCTTTTCAAATAGTCTTAGTACATTCGTTTGTCATGCAATAAAGATTAAGAATTTTGTCTACACAAGCGACATTTACAATCACGCCTAATTAAGTGAGGAGCAAGCAACTCATGTCCATGTATCAGTATCATTAAAATAGTCATCAATAGTATAGTATGCCCTTTTTAAAAGAACACATGGAGATCGACATAACAAATTATTCGAAAAAAAACAAATGACGATCGAAAAAACAAATGATGGTCGAATAAACAAATAAAGATTGACAAAACAAATGAAGAACGACAAAACAAATGACGGTCGGATAAACAAATGAAGATCGATCAAACAAAAAATGAAAAAAAAACAAATGACGATCGAAAAAACAAATGATGGTCGGATAAACAAATAAAGATTGACAAAACAAATGAAGATCGACAAAACAAATGACGGTCGGATAAAAAAATAAAGATCGACAAAACAAAAAATTACGGTCGGATAAACAAATGAAGATTGACAAAACAAATGAAGATCGACAAAACAAATGACGGTCGGATAAACAAATGAAGATTGACAAAACAAATGACGGTCGGATAAACAAATGAAGATCAAAATAAAATAACGGTCAGATAAACAAATGACGATGGAAAAAACAAATGAAGATCATCAAAATAAAAGAAGATCGAAAAACAAATGAAAACCGATAAAACATAATATGCAGATCAATAAAACAAAAGACCTAAGTATAAGCTTTGAGTTTTGGGTTTTGAGTTCTGAGTTCTAACTTTTGAGCTTTCAGCCTTGTTGATTTTTATGGTCAAAAATTACTATTAATTCTATTTTGTAATCTAGATGCGATTGCCATTCAAAAAAATAGTTGCAAGCAAATCTCGACTTTAATGAAACTTTTTTAAAAATGTTATTTTGGGCGTTAACAGACATCACTGATCACGACTATGTAAAAAATAAATAAATATTATGCATGTTCATAAGATCGAGAATTGCTTGCACTCATTTTTTTTATGGCAATAGGGAATATGCATAATATTTATATTGCCTCAAAAATCATTTTTTTCCACTTTTTATTATCATTTCATTATAAATAAAAGCTTTTTTTATTTATTTATTATTTAAAACCTGTAAAATAATGCCATAAAAGTGAAAATCCTGAGTCACATTTCGTGTCGACTCGACACGAAATGTGACGTCATTTGACTCACACAACATTCAACTTACCTATAGGCGTCAATATGTATAAAGGTCATTGACCCAAACAAACAGTACAAGCATACACGGATTGTCAAGTGTCATCTTTTGTCATTAAAATGGCGCCAATATTGGTGGCGTTTCGAGTGCTCAGATTTAATCAATGTTTTAAATTTGAATTTGAAGAAGAATTTGATCATTTTAAGGCTTACTTATATATTATTTTTATTTTGTAATGATGTAAGGAATTAATTTAAGTTATAAAAAAAAATCATGCATATTCCCTATTGCAGCTAGATTATTTTCTTTTATTTTAATTAGCTATCTCGTCAGATTTTTTTACTTTATTTGATTTTCTTATATTTTATTAAAATTATTTGCTATTTGGTTCGATCGTCATTTCATCATTTGTTTATTCAACCGTCATTTGTTTTGACTATCTTCATTTGTTTTGCCGATCTTCATTTGTTTTTTCGATCGTCATTTGTTTATCCGATCGTCATTTGTTTTGACGACAAACCTAAATAAAAAAAAGGTTTTGAACCTAAATAAAAATAATTTAACCAGTGACCGATGTACTCAAACCGACCCTGATTATATAGAAACTTCCGTTGGAAGTGAAAAGCTTTTTCGTGGGTAAGAGTACGGTGGCGCCTTGTCCCCAATTAAGAATACTTCTTCAGAATATTGCCGGATTAAACAAAAAGCGACATCTGTTAGAGATTCACCTAAGTGCACTTTTAGATGATAACAAAGAAGTGCAAGTTATATGTATTACCGAGTCGTTTATTAAAAAGGGTCATGAACAGACGGTAAATGTGGCGGGATATTTTGTAGCAGCTTCTTACTGTAGAATATCGAAAAAGAAACGAGGTGGAGTATGTATATTAATGAAGCATGGGTCGCAATTTAAAATATTAACATTCTGCAGTGACTACTCTGTGGATTCACACTTTGAGTGCTGTGGAGTGGAACTTCTCTCGGAAAACATGTATATTATTTGCATTTATCGTACACCTGACTCAAACATCAATATTTTTTTTGATCGGCTGCAAAAAGTTTTACATAAAATAACCTATAGAAACAGAAAATCAATTGTGCTGGCTGGGGATATCAACATTAGTACAATTCATCCGCCTGATAAAGAGGCCACGCAGTTACTAGATCTCACTAAAAACTATAACCTCCGACTGCATATTAACCAACCTACGCGTCGGCGAAGATGTATCGATCACATCATAAGCAACATGCCATCAGCGACTGGTGAATTGCTGCATTGGGATCTCTCTGACCACAATACGGCACAACTTCTTAATATTTCAACAGTCAAAAAACAAGTACCTTTGATGAAATACTTTGTATATAAAAGAAACTATAGTAATAATTGTCTAGAGATATTCAGGCAAACGCTATCGAGTCTTTCTTTTAGTGAAATATATAGGGAACAAAATTTTCAAACCGCTTTTGGGAAGTTTCATGATACCTTTTCCGTCTTCTACGGGCTGTGTTTTCCGAAAGTTAAAATAAAAATCTCGAACGTAGTAAATAAACCAAAATGGATTACAAAAGGCTTAAAGATAAGTTGTAGAACAAAACGCCTATTACGCTACAAATATTACAGGGATAACAGTGATACCACGCTATCGACATACAGGAAATACTCGAAATTGCTTCGCAAATGCATCAGCCAGTCTATCAAGAATTGCAATCTAAAAGCATTACTTAATTCGAAAAATATTGTCAGAACATCTTGGCGCTTAATAAAAAAAGAATCACAACCGCATAAGCATTTAGAGACAATAGCTTGTATAGATCGAGATGGAGTGTTGCTGAGAGACCCATGTGGTATCGCGCAGGCTTTTAATGAATGCTTTGCAGGTCTGACACGCAAAAATAGTAACCTAATAAAAAATACATCAAAAACAAGCATATTGTGCAGTATTTTCCTAAATCCATTTACGTGTCAGGACATCAGCAATATTATTATGTCTTTAAAAAACACAAAAGCAGAAGGTTATGACGGAATAGCTACAAAAGTTATTAAATACTGTGCATTGGAAATCACCCCAATATTAACACACCTAATTAATCACTCATTTAGTGAGGGTTGTTTTCCAAGCATACTTAAGTTATCAATCGTTAAACCACTGTATAAAAAGGGAGAAAAAACATGCTTGGGTAATTATAGACCTATATCTTTAATACCTGTTTTATCAAAAATATTCGAAGTAGCAATGCACAGACGCCTTAGTGACTTTTTTGAGAAACAGAGTATTTTGCGAAGTGAACAGTACGGATTTCGAAAGGGTAAATCTACAACGTTAGCATGCCATGAGTTAGTTACAAAAGTTTTGAAGAACCTGGATGATCGCAAAAGAATAGCTGTCATCTTTTTTGATATGTCCAAGGCATTTGACCTTGTATCTCATAAAATATTGCTCGAAAAATTAGGTCAAAATGGAATCCGAGGTCCAGCATTGGATTGGCTTGACAGCTATATAAGAGAAAGAAGACAATATGTAGAGATTGAATCCTTAAATAATAAAGACGAGCTTGTGGCACATCAATCCCCCTCTCTCATAAATAAGTATGGAGTTCCGCAAGGCAGTGTTCTTGGTCCGCTGTTATTTTTGCTTTACATTAATGACCTTCCAACAGTTACAAAAAATTCTTGTATTCTGTTTGCTGACGACGTATCTCTGATTATGACTTGTGATAAAAGTACTGACCTTAATAAATTCTCTTCTGACATAAATGATTCCATAAATTGTATAATAAATTGGCTTAGTAATAATAATTTACAAATTAATTTAAATAAAACTGCGTTTATTCAATTCAGTACATACAATAGTCCACAGACACCCTTAAAAGTATGCTATAGCGATAATCATATAAATGAAGTCGATGAAACAACATTCCTGGGCATTACCGTTGATAAATATTTAAATTGGAAATCTCATGTTGAAAAGGTATGTAGTAAAATTAATAGATTTCTGTACGTTCTTTATGCATTGCGGAAAACATCTACGGCTGAAACGGTACTGACAGCTTATCACGGTTACGTCTCTTCCACGCTCAACTATGGAATTGTTTTGTGGGGAAATTCTACCGAGGTACATAAGGTTTTTCTCGCACAAAAGAAATGTGTCAGGGCAATAGCTGGTATTCCACCTTGGAAATCCTGTAAGCCATTATTTGAATCATACCGGATACTGACTTTGCCATGCATGTACATTCTGGAGACAGCTAAATTTGTTAAGCAAAATCCTGACCTATTTCAAACGGCCAAGGACATATTTCCTCGAAATACTCGACGTCCAGACAGGATAGTTCTAGCAAAGGTTCCCAATACTGCCTTATTTAAGAAGAACTGTACTAAAATGTGTGGGCGTATTTTTAATGCTCTCCCTGAACAAATGAAAAGCTTGCCCCAGAATAGATTTAATAACAAACTAAAATCTTGGTTATTAGAGAAATCCTTCTACTCCGTGGAAAGCTACTTGAATCGGTAAGCTGGACCCGATCTGTCCTGCATGACATTTTAATAATTGTATTATATATAGCATATCATTCATGAGTTGACATTGATTTGAATTTTATCCATTAATGAACATTTTGTGACATAAATGTTTTACATTTTATTACGCTTGCAATTTTATTATAATTTAGATTACTTAATTTTATAAAATCTGTGACATATCGTTATTGAATTGTATTTTCATTCTACTGACAATTAAATATTTGCATGCCAAACTATTGACTAACCCCCTTATTAGGGTTTCGTAGCCAAATGGCAAAAACGGAACCCTTATAGATTCGTCATGTCTGTCTGTCTGTCTGTCTGTCTGTCTGTCTGTCCGTCCGTGTGTCACAGCCATTTTTCTCCGAAACTATAAGGCCTATGCCATTGAAACTTGGTTACTATATGTATTCTGTGAACCGCATTAAGATTCTTATATACAACTAGAAAAAAAGTAGTAAATTTTGGGGGTCCCCATACTCAGAACTGAAACTCAAATTTTTTTTTTTCTTCAAACCAATACGTGTGGGGTATCTATAGATAGGTCTTTAAAAATGCTATTGAGGTTTCTAACATCATTTTTTTCTAAAATGAATAGTTTGCGCAAGAGACACTTCCAAAGTGGAAAAATGTGTGTCCCCCCCCCCCCCCTCTAACTTCTAAACTAAGAGAATGATAAATCTAAAAAAAATATATGATGTACATTGCCATAAAAACTACCAACGAAAATTGTTTCGAACGAGATAGAGCTGGTAGTTTTTTTTTAATACGTCATAAACCGCAATTTTCGGTTAGAAAAATCACTACCACTGCGAACGTGTTAAAACATCGATCAAAGTTACAACGAACTATAAGAACTTTTATATTATGTTACTTGCTGCTACGAAACCCTTCATGGGCGAGTCCAACTCGCACTTGGCCGGTTTTTTCATAATCGTTTATTAAACCTATTTTAGTTAAAACACACTTTAAGTCTATTGCTGTCTCTAACCAATGACAGAGTATGGTTAGAGACAGCAATAGACTTAAAATGTGTTTTAACTAAAATAGGTTTAATAAACGATTATGAATAAGGGGGTAAGTGTTAGGACCGATTGTAAATTATATTTAAGACCTACCATGTACAACACTTAAGGCAAATAAATGATTATGATTATGATTATGACGATCTTCATTTGTTTTGCCGATCTTCATTTGTTATTTTGATAGTCATTTGTTATCCGACCGTCATTTGTTTTGACGATCTTCATTTGTTTGCCGATCTTCATTTGTTTTTCCGATCTTCATTTGTTTTTTTTTTATCTTTTTTATTTATCATGAATAGATACGGAAATTCACCCCTTGGGTGGAATCCCGGGCATACCATAACATGTAATTCCGGTTATCCACCCCCTTGGGTGGATTTTTTGGGGTGGATTAACAGACTAATCCGAAGAAAAGGATTTGGTTTAACACTAGATACCAGCTACCTGCACCTGTCCATTTCAACACAAATGTTGGCCTGTAGAGCCTCTGACTACCCCTTCGGGGATAAGGACGTAACTATGTGAGAATGCATCAAATCACCAAAGTTCTATTGACAAAAATAGGGTTAGGTAAGATCAAACAAACAGAATATTTTAAGTGTTCTATTATTTACAAAATAACTAAAATATTTACATTTTTTCTGTTACGTAAGGACTAAATAATATATATTTCTTACATTTTATGACTAATGGTACAAAAATAATTTACTCTAATAGTAACTTAGAGCTATTCAAAATTGTAATAATCAATATTACCAAAATTGTATGAGCAATAAATGCAACATGTTACCAATATCAATCCACGATTGACAAGAAATAATAATATTCCGGGTGAAATAATAAAAAAATGAAAGGATATCTTTATTGTCTCAAGAGGTCTTCATCGTATTCAAATACAGTTTGGACTAAAATGAATATTATTTAGACTTGGCAATGGCATACGATTATGAGGAACATGTTTAATTTAATCGCTTTAGTCATTTTCTTTTTTAAAATACACAAATGTGTATGTAATAGCTATACTATTTATCATTTAGGTTTTATTTACATAAAAAAACTATAAATAGAAGATACCAGCAACTTTATTCCATTAATGTAGGTATGGTGTGCCTCAAGGTACTGTACTGGCACACATTTAGTGTGATATATTTTTGATGTCATTTGGTAACAATGCACAATATGTAATGAAAAACAAAAAAAAACTACATATTGGGGTAACAATGACTCGGAACGATTCCTAGCTGATATATCAACACATTACCACAAATCATGTTGTTACTATTATTTTTTGGAAAAAATAATTTTATTCTTTACGTAGGACAAATTTACAAAAGCAGGACAATATACACAACTAATATAACAATATACTTTAACTGTTCTTAAAAGTATAGTATTAATAATAATAATAATCTCCGAAACATTACGTTTACTATGACATATCACAAAATTAATTCACTCTTCAGTCAGAATTAATCTCCTCAGCTACTTGTTGCCACTTCGCCACTAAATTTGACACGGATTTGTGCTTCAATCCCACTGATGCAGAAATTTTTACCTGAAAATAATATAAATAGCAGTTAGTTTACAGTTTTACAGGGCTCACGGCTATTTCGTTCTCTGGAGGCGAGTAGCTCGATCTGTTGTCAGTTGCTGATCTGGTAACTAGACACCCGTGGTCGTTAAAATCCGACACAACTAACTAAAAACAGCTATATGCACTTTTCCATATTTGGATGTTTATTACTATCACGCTCTAACGGCTAAACGGATCATGTTGGGTACAGGGATAGATTACGGTCTGAAATAACACATAGGCTACTTTTTTATTTGTGAATTAAAACACAAGAAAAACACAAGAAAAACACAAGAAAATATTTGCTTTATCAGACAAAGATATGCGTTGGAATCGTAAGCACTACCTCCGAGTATTCAGTCACTAACCATTATATCAACCGAACATGTACTTGATAGGTGCCTTCAGCACCTCGAAGCTTTTAATCATTCACAGTAGCAACAATAAGTAAAGAAATAGAACTCACTTTAGACTTCTTTTTGCTGATTTTATCCCGTTTCTTTTCTGTATCTTTTTCCTTAGATTTCTCTCGTTGTCTATCTTTAATCTCTATGTGTCTTTCTATAAATATTTGATGTTTCTCTGGTTCTCTCTCTACATGTAATTCTTTGACTTTGTCTAGTCGTTCGACGGGCGGTTCAGGTGAGTTTGATGCGGTGTGCGGCGCTGATTGTACTGTTTCTAGTTGGGCGATGTCGTTGTAGAAGGACGCTAGCTCGTCACCTATTTCTTGCTTCGGCTCCTGATATAAAATAAAAGAAATATTGTTGAACAAAACATACGAGTTGAAAAACAAAACAAAAACAGTTTGGTATTGTAGATTCAAATACAAGGCACATATACAAAAAAAATAATAATAACATGTTAATGTTTAAAAGGCATACACAATTGAAGTCATAAAAGTGAAAGGAAGTAAAATAGAAGTCTTGAGATATGAATAATAGTCTGTTGAAAAAATAAGAAGAATGAGGTTAAAATGCCGTGTAAGAAAATCGTTTCTCAACAGTAAACACCAAGGAAAAAATAACACACTTATAAAATACAGAAACAACCCAGCGTGTTATATTATACAGCTTGGCAAAAAAGAGTAGAAAATAATTGAGGTGTCACTTTGCTGTTGAGAACCCGTTAGAAAGAACCATATTTATTTTACAATAAAATGTATTATGCAAATTGTATTACCTCATTTATTAACTGATATAAGCACATGAGTAAATAAACGTACAAGGATCAAGCCCAGAAGAAACGCACAAATCGGTTGCACCACTACAAGCACGCCGGGCATTTATGTGTGTCAACTGGGCGCTCGTCGCGTACGTAGCGAGACCGGTGAGTACCAGTCTCCCCACGTCTGCGACGAGCGCCCAGTTGACACGTCCGTGCCAGGAGAGATGTAACTGATTCGGGCGTTTGTTGAGAACTTGGTCTCTGTACAGCTCGCGCCAAATAACTTTGCGTCTATGAAGTTCGTTCGTTCGCGCCGTAATTATGCATTATTAGGTATTATCCAATAAACTACAGCTGAGGCGAGAGGGCCGCCCCTCCCGCCTTAATTGCGCAGTAGTGTCCCCTGCGATGCCTATTATTGAAAAATGAATTGCGGCGCGAACGAGCAAAGTTCATAGACGCGAAGTTATATGGCGCGAGTTGTACGTTTATTTAATCAAGTGACAGTGACGGTTCTGACAACGTCACTCATGTGACATAAGCGACGTTTCTGATAACTTCATCAAGTTCCGTTAGTGGAGTCTTTTGCCAAGCTGTACCACATCCAGTAGCACTTACAGGTTTGGCGAGCAGTAGGGGCAGGTCGTCGACCCCGGGCGGCGGCGGGTCGGCCCAGGCGGGCGGCGGCGGCGTGCCCGCGCGCCACGCGGCCGCCTCCAGCGCGGGGGGGGGCGGCGGGGGCGGGGTCGTGCACGCGGTGCGCTCCGCGGGGAGCGGGGGCGGCGGGGGTGCCACTTCTTCCTATAGTTCGAACGGTTGGCTTACTACTAGCTCTATATTGGTAGAGCGCTATCTCTGTCGCATAGTACCCGTGTGACGTTTGCTGTGGGTTGGTTGTTTGGACAGCAGACGTCACACGGGTACTGTGCGACAGAGATAGCGCTCTACCAAGTAGAAACCAGTCGATTGTCTCTAATTCGATGTGCATTATTTCTCGCCGCGAACTCTACTAACATTTTAAAGATTTGATTGTTTATTTGTTTGCATTGAATAAACTCCAAAACTACTGAACCGAGAAGCTACACTATCCCCGGGTGACATAGGCTATAGACTATATTTATTCCCGTATTCCCATGGAAACGAGAACAGTGCGGTTGACACCGCGTGACGTCCGCTACTGTAAGATCTATAAGTATACAGGGCTATTTATTCAAGGAATTGTCTTAAGCACAAATTGTGCATGAACCTGAACACATATCTATGGTCACGTTTTCATCCCTGAAGAGGTACGCAAACACATACTTTATGCCCACATTGGATCGAGAGATAAAGAAAATTGTACTACAGTCTTGGTATTCCTGGGGCACTGTGGTCGGTCGCAAAACAGCAGCGTCATCAAACGTTCCAATGATTACTTGTACGTCCTACCGGTAGATAAAGAAGAATGAACAAACAATAAAGAACAATATTTACTCCCGGCTGAAAATAAAATTCTTTAACACACGTTACTCCGCCTGCAAGCCAACGGTATTGTGTCTTACAAAATATGCAGGAAAACTGTCATCGTTAAAATGCGTAGATTGATATCATAAATACATAAACATTTACAGTCAATCTGTTTATATTGACCACTGTAACCTTTATTCATAACACGTCAGAGATTTTTGTTTGACTAAAAATCAGTGTAGGTACTTGTGCATTTGGGTCAGCGATTTTGGTCCTACGAGCCGGATGTATACGGCTAGAAGGACCAAATCATTGTACATTCTAATCTTTAAAATTTAATCAGCTTTTGTTTTCGGTAGCCAGAAAAAAAACCAGCCAATAAATCTCATAAGCGAATTGGGAAACAGTTTCGTAGTCTGCAAGTTTTAGAGAAATCATTTGGTTACTATGCTGTCACCTAGTAGTAGTAGTGGTAGCCGTAGGTCTGTTGGGAGTCCTTGGACATCCTTCCGAGGGCTTACCCGGGGCTCCCGACCGTAGGCTATTGGGCGTTACGTGAGGTTTTTTGGTCAACCTCACGTTAAAAACAATGCTGTCACCTATAAAAACGTGGTGCCAATAAAATAACAGTACAACATACCTTGTCTTCGATCCCTGGATGCGGAGGCGTCGTGCAAATGTCCATATCCGTGTGTGTAGTGGCCGGGTATTCCCATTGTACCAGACCGTCGGACTCCCGCCGGTAGCAGTACCGCCCTTCAGACCTGTATACACAAATACACAAACGTACAAACAACTGTCGTGAAGAGAGGCACAACGCCCGGTAGATTTAGATAGTCTGGGTGACCTTAAGATGTGACTATACTTTCTTTAAACAGAAAAGATACACGCGTTATACTCAAGCTTATAAGTAGAGTTATCACAAAATGTAATTTTTGGAATCATTGAAAAAGGGTAGATTAGGTGAATTAAAACCACGTGTTCAGCGTGTGACTTACGAGTGCACCGTACGCCAATCGGTTGAAAGAATAAAGAAGATATCGTTTTAGTGTACAAGAAAGATGCGATCGGTCTAATCGGTAAAAGAAGCTCTTTCAAGAACAATAAACAAAAATAAAATTGTTTACAATTACGGACTTATTCGTTCACTGTTATGAGAAATTAATTTAACTTGAATTCATGGCTGTTCCATGTCGGAGTTAAATGGGAAGAATATTTTTAAAACAACACCAGAAAACCTTGAAAATGTTTAAGGTTAAAATGTAATTAACATTGCTCTATAATGTAATTGTATTGCAATAAACAAAGAAGAAATTACATTTGTGTATCAACAACTCTACAAATCGAAGATTACTCTATATGAAACTTTTGATTTACTAAAACTTGAGATCACCACAAACCATCTAAAAGTATGGGGCCAACTTAAAGTAGGAAGGAATAAAATCACTGGTGTATACTTAAACCCGTGCGTAGGATTTGTGCCGGTCACCAAATTTAAAAGAAAAATGTGTGACCTATTTCAATATGGCAGGCACAAGGAATCCAAAAGAAATCCTTTCAACGTAGCTCCCGTGCTCGGCTTTCTGTGAAAGATCAAAGTGCAATATCATGGAAATTTTAAAAAATTGTAACAGAGTAACATTTTTGTCTTACCAATCGCCAAGTTGGTGCTCATCAGCTGCCCTGAATGCCCAGGTCTTCAATCTTCTCCACGCTTATAGCTAGGTACCCTACGCTTTACAATATTGGGGAATACAGTAATAAGAAACTGGTTATTGTGTATGTTTTATTCTCTAAATATCACAGTAAAATCACAGACAAATATACGTTTATAACCATCGAATACAAAAAAAGTAAAATCAATAAAACAAAACTACCTAATTTCAATGTAACTTATCAGTCGTTATTGTCAACACCTATCAGCAGCAAAGTCCAAGTAAAGTATCTATGTGGAATGTTGTTCAGGACACAAATTTGCGGTCAAATAGTTGCTTGACCTGAATACAACCTGTATTGGTAACGACACCAATGAACATCAGTACTATGATATTGTTTATCAATTTTTGGTCACGATTTGAAAATTATAACTCGATGGGTTTCGCTTGAATGTACTTGATATCAAGCTACTTAATTTTTTTCTAGAATATGATAATGATAACGGTGATTACGGGATAAAAATGATGGACGATACATAGTTGTATCGTGACAACACAGGAATACTGATCTCAATACAGAATTCATCTTTTTTGAACAATAAAGCGTAACATAATACTTGGACATCACGGCAAATAAGGTTTGAATTAAGGTTTGCTTCATAAGTAAATCTTACATGGATAGTTATTAATAAATTCTTTGTAAACGGGTCACCGCTTGTGTAATAGGTCAGTATTACAATAGAGGCTTTAGATAGAAGTTTTGAGGCGCAGGTTGTGACAATGTAACCTGCCTAGCAGGACTACGAGGCAGCTGACATTGTCACAACAAAAAAAATTGTAAGATGAAGACCAACAAAAGAAAACATGCCTGCTTGACCAACAAAACATCTTGGATGAAAATATTGGACGACAGAGAAACTAAAAAGTTTCTTGGTGTCGGAAAAGATTCTGGTCTTATAAGCACAGAATCGAAAAGAGCCATCGAAAATGGTGAGAAATATCGAAATGAAAGAATTCTTAAAGCGCCAAGCATTACAGTACCAAGTGACTAGAAGTTTATGAATGCATTTAGGAGCAGAATCAGGTCCATAAGCCCTCGGTCATTACAAGCCTTCTCGAGTACACTACCTAGAATGAGCGTTATTGGTCTCTTAGTAATGAGATTAGTTGGGAGAAATTGCATGAAAAACAAAACTCCCGATACGATCGATCCATCATCGAACAACTCTGGCAAAGGAATAACTCTTGCTGTGGCGGGAAGAGAGGAAACTTTCCTCAATACTTTTAAATCTCACAACATTTAGAATTCTAGACATTACACAACACAATAAGTACTTTTAAAACATTGTCGACTGTTGACGTAAGTACACATATGAAAAACCTTAACATATACACACTGACATACAATGAATATGTCTTTTCCAGAACAGCTGGTTTAAAAAGTAATGCTGCGATAAATACACATTTAAATAAATATTATCAAATAAAATATAGCAATTTCATTCTGTAAAGGCGTGAACGAACATTACGCAAGTCATGGGCTAACAGGACCTTGATATTGTAATACAAATGTTATTAATATTCTGTGATCAACCACAGATTATATAGATTCTTCACACCACACAGATTAACACGAGTGAGCGAATGTGTAAAAATTTTACAATAGCAGACTAGATTTTTTAATTAAATGATAATTTTAAATGATTAAATTAAAACTATGGCATCTACTTTCAAATAATAACTAAGTATCTACTTTAAAACCGTAACAATCGTCGATTTAGAATAATTTTAAGTCTACGTAAATAAAATAGCGGACTGCAGAATATATTGTATATTGACTTTTTTACGAAAATAGCTTTAAAATAGATATTTAATTATTATTAGAAATCACGAAGTTTAATAATAAAAAATACTAAGTAGGTAACTAAAAACATACGGTATCGACAAATAGTTTTTGTATTTTTGTAAATATTCGATTTTTAAGAATTGACGATCTTATTAAAGACAGTAAGAAATCTATGATGTAATAAAAAAAAAATATCCGACATCGAAAGGTGCTTACATTGGCTTTGTTCCAATTCCTAATTAACGAACAACAAGTGCTAGATATTTTTAGTTAGTCAGCATTACAAATTCTCCCGAACCCAAAAATAAACGACTTTTTCATCTTTATCCTCCATTTAATGACAGATTTATTATCGACAAATGCTGCTACAGTAAAACTCTTAAAAAAAGAATGAAGAAAATATTTTCATTGATCTCGACATCATACATTTAAAAAAGTATTCCACTAGAATCAAATGTTTTTTTTTTTTATTTCTAAACCTACATGATGCCTAGTACGCCAGTGTTTTAAGCACCTAGGTACGAGAAGCCATGGTTCGTACATACATTCAAAAAGTAGGTATACCACAAGGTTCGATATTTGAAACTAAACTTTTTTATATGTCACGGACACAGTACCAAAATGTCTATTATGCCAGTGCTCTCCCGAAAATACACTTTCAATAAGCATTCAATTGAAAATTTAAAAATCGAATAACGTCACAATCTATACCTATTTGAAATCATTTATTTTTCACCGACACAGTTCGTATAGAGTGACATAATGCCCAGTTTGCCAGCGTTCTAATGACAATTTGCATCTTTAAAAAGTATTACAGAACATTCTAGGTACATTTGAATTTAAACTTTTATTCAAAGTCACAGTCCGTAAGGCAACGTCCGCACAGGCAGGTGGCTTGCTTGGCGCCTAGAGCCTAGTGGCTTGCTTGCAGTTTTATTTTCCTTATATTTGCAATGAAAAGTAGAGTGTTTAACACGGATAAAAGAATCCATTCCGATTCGGACTATAACGTCTAAATACCTCGGGAATTGATTCATTCAACCCTCGGATAACATCCGCAATCAAAATGCCTCGCGCCTGGCGACAAAAAACCAACATGTTTGTTTACTTGGATACACGCTAAGCTACTCACTAGGCGCCAAGCGCGCAGTGCGGCCGGTCGCGAACATTCAAGTATGTTCGTTTTACTAAGCGACTCGCTAGGTGACTCGCTAGGCGCTAGGCGCCAAGCAAGCCGCCTGCCTGTGCGGACGTGTCCTTACGAGCGCTTAATTTAGCGTGCCAAAGGCATGTTGGAGGGTTAAACGGGACTAATCTGTCTTAAACGCCTTCCGTATACAGTAACACAATGCCAGTGTTCTACCAAGAATCTACACTTTCAAAAAGTACTCCACAACGTTCTAAATTTGAATTCAAACTTTTTATGAATGTCACAGTCCGTACACAGCAGTACAACGTGCAGTAGTGCGTCACATGTCGGTTCACGCCTGCACAGGCGGGTGGGCCGGGGAGGTGGTAGTAAGGTGGGCTCGTACCTCTGGAAGGAGCAGCTCCAGCCGGTAGGGGCGGCTCGACGTTCGTGCTCGGCGAGCTGCGCGCTGGCCGTGGTGCTGTAGCGGCGGTAGTAGGGGGCCGAGAGGGCGCCCGCGCGGAATGCAGTGCCCAGTGTCTGCGGAATATGTACACGGGTTAGTCAAATTACTTATTACATTCCGACTAATATTATAAAATGCGAAAGTAACTCTCGTTTGTCTATTTATTACGACCTCTAGCCACTGGGGACCACTCTCACAATCCACTAACAAACTAAGAGACAGAGGTTTCCTCATATGTTGGCCCTGTGATGCGCTTCTCCACACTTCTGTTACGATATCTAGGCTATCTAGCTGCAAACATACTTACATATTCTGAAGTACAAAAATATTATACCATAGAAAACATCCAAACTCCGAAACAATCATTTGTCGCCTACACAAATATTTTTAAATTTTGAACCTGACTACTACCACAGGGTGGAAATTCCATACAAAAATGTTCGTTTTCACCCATATATACACGTAATGTGAATGCTTGAATCAAGCTTGAATGTGTGTGTGAGTATACTAGAGATACTTGCTATGGAAATTAAATAATAAGGAACAGAACGCAATCTCCTGTATGTAGGTCCTTTTTTTTTTCAAGTTTACCCTCGGCTAAGCACAAATTAAACCAAAGCAATAGCACAAAGTACGTAGGTAGTAATACGTAATGCAACGCAGTGACACTCTCTCAAGTACTGGCACGGCAATAGACAATAGAAATTTGGGGGGGGGGGTGGGGGGGTTGGGGAAGCTTACTCAGTGGGAGGCAGGGAGTTGCCGATCTGTATGTAATACTATTCTATTATCTTTGCTACTACTACTGCGCCACAGTGCCTCAAATGCAACACCAAATTCAGTAAGACTAAAACAAAACACTTATAATATGAAATGTGACTTTTAAAGATTAATATTCACCTGCATCTGCACTAGCATCTCCTGCACAGGTGTCAACACACACGGCTGCAGCTGATTCAAGTACTTCAGCTTCATCTCCACCAGCTCCGTCAAGTCATCCAAATCTTCATCTTTCTTTTGCTCGTTCAATGTTTCACCCTTCGTGAACACCAGACCGTTGCCATAACTGATGGCATTCTTAGAACTTTCTACATCCTCCTCACTGTCCTTACTAAACCCTAATCCAACTCTTTCAGTTGAAAATCCTTCAATGAATTGAGAATATTTCGTAGTGTACTCCGGTGTTTTCTTTGGAAGAACTGAATTTGATATTCTTAACTTTTTCTTGCTTACCGTTTCTTTACGTTCACTGGTATCAGCTAAGTATAGATTAACTGCTTTCTTCTCAGTGACTTCAACTTTTTTATCGGCGATATCAACTTTTTTATCTTGAGTTTCTATTTCAACTGTAGGGGAGTCTTTAATGTTTTGAATGCTAGGGAATAAGGGTTTAAGTTCTAATGGAGGTGTCCCTTCTCTACCAGGAGAACTCTTAGGACTTGCATCATTAGACTTTTTACCATCAGAAGTTTTATTTGCTTTGGAAATCTTTGGCAATTCTTTTTTCTCTATTTCTTCTAACAAATCATCTATATTAGTTTGAGAAGAATCATCAGTCTTAGGTGTCGCACAGCCGGAGCTTGTTTCTTCACCAATCATTTGTTGTAACTCTTTAGGTATTTCACCACCAAGCTTTTCAAGGATTTTCGCTTTATCTTTGAGCTTCATTAAAAGAGTAGTTTCATCTTGACTGTCTTCATCATTAATCTTTGAAGTATTATCCTTAAACAAAAGTAAGCGATTTTCAATTTCTGGTGATCTTTGAGAATATTGTGTACCGAGATATTGTCAGATCAGATTGAAAACTTTGAACCATCATATAGCTGTGATCAAGTCAATTATATTGAAAAACAGTTATGTTTTGTTTAATAATTTAACTACAAAAGATACAAGTAGGTAAATGAATATACTTCTGCTTAAAAAAACTATGTGAAATCATTAATCTCATAGAGATGTAAAATTTCAAATAGTCATACAAAATAAAAGAATGATTTTCAAGTTAATTGAAATGTCTTAGCTTTTTCAGGCGCTTTTTTCATCATAAGTACCTAAGTAAACCTATGTATACTAATATTATAAAGAGGGAAGATTTGATTGTTTGTTTGCAATAGGCTCCGAAAACACAGGACCGAATTTTCTCTCACTGTTAGGAAACTACGCTATCCCCGGTGAAAATAGGCTATATTTCATTACCGCATTCCCACGGGAACAGGAAGGACATATACGGGTGAAACCGCTTGACGTTCGCTCGTAATGCTATAAAGAAGACAGTGTTTATCTATACAAATATTATAAAAGAGAAAGATTGGACTGTGTGTTTGTTTGCATTGAACGAGCTCCAAAACTACCGAAGCATTTAGAAAAATTCTGTCACTGTAAAGAAGCTACACTATCCCCAAGCTACATTTTATTCCCATATTCTCATGGGAACTACGGGAATGAAACCGCATGACGTTTGCTTGTTTAAAATAATTAATATAATATCATATGAGCTTACCTCTTTCACAGGGTCTTCCTTAACTGGTGCTTCTTGAACATCATTTATTTTATTATCGGGTGATTTAACATCAGCTAATTCTGGAGGTAGGTCCGGCCCAATAGGAACGGAATAACTCGCATTTGGAGGCAAAGCGGGACCATATTCAACGGTCTTTACTTTTGGCTTTTTCTGTGCAGTCGGTTTAGGCTGTGGTTTGGGAACGGGTGGCTCTGTGACGATAGCCTTACCCGGTATCGGTGGCTGTATGACCTTAACCTTGCTTGGTGGCTCAGCTTCATCGTTAGAATCTGAGTCTGAATTGTAGTAAGAAGTAATAAGTTCTATTTTCCTGTAAAGTAAAAATTTATTTAGTTTAGTTCTTGTTGCTAGATAAAACTTAAAGCTACATATTATTCGTGATAGTATTTATAATCATGAAAACTTATCTCTATAGTCGTATTTTGATGTCAGTTAATAAAATTTAATTATAGCATTCCTGGGTACCTAATTACTATTTGTATATTTATCCTAATTATAGTATTTTAATGTCATTACATTAATTAATATACCTACCTACTTTAAAAGGGATAAATAACCGATCAATTTAATGTTAAATTTCTTGAATCAAAAAATTTAAAAAATGTCAAAAAATAATTTACAAAACAGATTACAGGGGTACTTACTCTTCCTCCTCATCACTATGTCTTCGCTTCTTATTATTGAACTTATTGTTTTTCCCTTTGTTGACAGTACTGTTAGGCTCATTCTTTTTGCTAGGTTTTGCCGTAGATTTGATGGCTGCCTTGGCTTGAGTCACTTGTTTCTCTGCTAGCGCCTGTTGGTACAACTGCCATTCCTCTGCAGACACTTCGCCGGAGCCTACAAATAGACACCCATAAGTATTATTTCAATAAATAAATAATTATTTACTTAGTTCAAGATAATGAAACCTTTGAATTAATCTAACTTAAATACTACTTTCATAACAGATTTCATTTGTAAATATTTGTGGACATTCTCACACAAAATCATCTAGTCCAAATTAAGCTAATATAAGCTTGTGCTATGGGATCTAGACGACTGATACATACTTATAATAATGTTTCTAAATACATATTATACTATACATTGAAAACACCCAAACTCCGAAACAAACATTTGTGGATCACACAAATATTTGTACCGATCCAGAAATCTAACCCAGGACCTCAAGTGCGGCAGGTGGTTATACTAACGACCGCACCACCGAAGCAGTTCATCCAGTAATTGTGTAAATCATTCTCAAGTATAATAAAAAAAAAAATACTGCTTACCTGATACAGTCATTTGCTGTTGAGCCAATTTTAGAGCCAGCAGGTACTCGGGAGGGGCTTCCCAAGTGACAGCATTTGTTTGTTGGTTCCAGTAATATGTGTAACCACTAGTCTCGTCGTAGCAGGCTGACCAAGCTGTAATTTTAATTGATAATTTATAAGACTAGCGCTCTTAAAGACAGTATGGTGTTTTAGAAGTGGTAAAAAGTGACCAGATCTTTGGTGTCAAAGCCAGGCTGGTCTGAAAATGGTACACCTTTTGACAAAGCAATGAGATTATAGAGAGAAAGGCATCAAGACCCTGTAGCATCTCTTCTAGCCAGCTAGGGCAATTACAGCAAGGGCATCGCTCTCCCAAGATGATTGAGAGTGGCCAGGCCATTTTGATAGATTGACTAGTGTTTGTGTGTTTGTGCCCAAGATAAAAGAAATTGAGTATTATGTGACATATTAATATTTGCAACAGTTTTACGCAAGTTTAATCAATCAGCAAGTCAAAATAATTTTGCACTAGGTGGGGTCTAAGCTGATAAATATAGGGTGGGTGCACCAGTGCCACACCAGGAACCAGTGGCACACCATTTCAAACTTTAAATAGAAATGTTAAGCTCCTGTTAAATATCCCGCCATTTTTTTTGCGATTGGTAGGCTTGTCTTATTCCTACCAATCATATAATCACCGTTAAAAGCTATACACACGCCACCTACTTCAGTGAAAACAGATAATCTAGAATGACAATCGTTAATTTTGCTGCCAGCGGCCATAATAGTAAGCTACGCGTACTGCGGCAAGTTTTAACATCTTTCTGTGTCTTTGTTTTAATCAATTATTGTAATTTATTTCCGAATTTGCCTTACTGTTTGATACACATAGCAATAATATTACGTTTTATTTTATCAAAAAATGCTAAAATACAGCTTTAATATTCAATGGTTAACTACTGGAACATAAAATGAACAATTTTCCAGTTGCATACCAGTTGGTCTGCAACTGGTAATTAAACTTTTTGATACATTTCCAGTTGCAGACCACTGGTTTATACTAATAAAATTTATACAATTAATTAGATTATTAGCCACCGAAAAGAATATTATTCAAGTAAGTATAAGGAGGAAGATGTCTTAAAAGGTATAGACGATATTCGCAAAGGTGCAGAAATTAGAGACACATTTAGAATATAATACGGCCGTCATCTATACATATAATAAAATAATAGAAAAGTCGAAACTGTACATTGGGTATATTTAAAAAAAATACTCGCCGGGTGCTCTAAATAAGATACCGAAGCCGAAAATGTAGTTAGAAAAAAATTGTCAGTCGGTTTGTCTGTTTGTCTGTTGGCTTTGCTTTGTCCGGAAGGACCTCGAAAAGTACTCAATGGATTTGGTTCAAATTTTGCACAAATATTAACTAGGGGTAGAGTCTTCAAATAGGCTATATATTATCACGCTACATATCCTAGGGGCTAACCAGAGAGCAATCAAATTGTCATTATAACGTAATTTTCACGCGTACGAAGTCGCGGGCAACAGCTAGTAAATAAAATAAAGCTAGTTGTGATAGGGCCCTAATCTTAATAATTGAAAATTGATTTAGCTGATGCTCGCGACTTCGCCCGTTTGTAATTTAGTTCCCGTTCCCGCTTCCAGGGGAACGTGTTCCCGGCATAAAAGGTAGCTTATTTGTTAATCAACACTATACTATCCCTGTGCCAAATTTCAAGCCGCTCCGTCCAGCCAGAGCGTGATTGAGTCAAACATCTTCACAGACTTTCACATTTATAATATACTAGCGGACGTCACGCGGTTTAACCCACGCAGTTCCCGTTCCCGTGGGAATATGGGAATAAAATATAGCCGATGTTACTCAGGGTGAATATAGCTTTCTAAAGGTGAAATAATTTTTTAAATCGGCGCAGAATTTTTTGAGTTTATTCATTACAAACTTTCACACAAAAATACTAAAATGTAGATGTAGGATTTTAACTGATAGTAGCAGTTACCTACAGGCAGTAACCTACTGGCAGTTGTGTCAGGAATATGTATATTTTAAACCTAATTAAGAATTGATTTAGAACTTTAATATTTTAACTGATGATAATTCATTTTTATTCTATTTTATTCAAAGAAGTTAAAATAAGTATAATAACAGTTGTGTCAGAGATATTAATCTTAATAATAGGCTAGGGAGTAATGAAATGCCTACTTACTTCCTAAAATTGATAAGTTTAGCCAAAAATTTAACATGCATTGCCTAGTTATTGGTTTAGAACCTTAACATTTTATTTTTTAAGTAATTGAAATTTTATGAGTATTTTATTAAAACAAACAATAACACCAGACACACGTAACTTTTAGACTGATTAAAATGTGTTAATTACTAAGTACGAAAGCTTAATAAACTTTAAAAAGTAATTATGCCTTAAAAACATTTGTTATATTTACTGGTTTGCTATTGGCACAATGCCTGGTTTGTTACTGGTGCCGTCTGGTCGAACTTAGGCACATTAGGAGATCCTGCATTATTTTTTTAATAAAAAAAAACTTAATAGCTGCTAAGTAAAATAAAATATGCTACATGATTCTATGGTAAATAAAGAGTATGTTCCTTGCTTTTAGCAATAATTGTCGCAATAACAAAGACACATCATGTAAAAATGTGTCAAATTCTCGCTTAATCGCTTTGCCACTGGTGCACCCACCCTACTTAAGTATGTTTTTTTTACCCATTATGTTATAGATAACAATGACATTGTACACAGTACAAGATATCATAACAGGAAGATTGGTCCTACAGATGGGATTGGGCTGACAGAATGAAGAAAGCAGTCTAAGTGATATTAATTATGTTTGCCCGTACTCGTAAAAATGCAGTTCGTCTTCAAAAGATTTACCAGTCTAATTGTGTGGCTCTAACTGACCTAGAACCTAGAGAACTATGTAACCCATCGTGTTTCATAGTGTATTTTATACAGGTTATCAAACTGTTGTAGATTGCAAATAAATTACTTAGTTAAAAAACTTATAAAACAATCTTGTAATTAAAAATGTTTCTTGAGTATTGAGCATTATTTTGTAATACAGTGCCAAGTCTTTAGTAGACAGTAATGACTCATGGACTTCAGGGGTATGTAATAAATCTGAGCTTAAAGTCATTTGTATCTAATTAGGTAGGTACCTACATTTGGTTAAGTACATTGTCCATTAGCTGGATACAAGTCCACTTATGGTGATATTTAGGGATCAATGGGGTAGCTCATTATCTAATTGGGATTTTTGAAAAGAAATGTACTTTCTAGAATACAGTTATGACTGAAAAAGTGTAATAGATTCATTAGATCATTATTACTATTTGTCATCATAATTAAAACAATTGATTAACAAATTGATACTGGATTTATAAAGAAAATTAAAAGGGAATATTGACCTAATAATTTCACACTCGAGCTTAAAGGGTATTAACACAGGTATCTCGCTGGCTGCAGGTGATTCATAAAACTAGCTAAGCGCAAGTCGGACTAACACAACAAGGGTTCCGTGCCAAAAAAACAGTAATAAATCATGTCAATTGTATGATAGCACCTCTTTTTTCGTATTTTAGTATTAAGTGCAAGTCGGACTCACACAACGAGGGTTCTGTGCAAAAAAAACAGTAATAAATCATGTCGATTGTATGATAGCACCTCTTTTTTCGTATTTTAGTATTTGTTGCTATTGCAGCAACAGATATACATAATCTGTGAAAATTTCAGCTCTCTAGCTATCACAGTTTCTGAGATACAGCTTCGTGATGGACGGTGACATCTCATGGAGGCTGATTTGACTTTTGGGTAAGGAACTCTAACAAGGTCATCTAAAGGCTCAACATCACCTACAAGTAAACTGTTTGATAATAGCCCATGTAGCTCACCTTTGCAATAACTCAGCTCTGGGATTACTGCCGTCACCATTTGGCTATTGTACAACCTACAGGAAAGCAGTGTTTGGCCCACAGAGACTACTGCTGTACCCAGCTGAGCACTCAGGCTTTCAAAAAATTGTTCAACAGTTTTTAATTCTGAATGTAATCTTAGCCATACTGCTCATAACATTTTAACACTGAGGATTTAAAGCTACAACAATATTACGAGAAGACGGATAGAAAAGCATATGCCTATTTCTGATAAACTTCATCAGGACAATCAAATAAAATCCAAGGTTTAAGTCTTCGATTTTCTGTTTAACCACTACTATCCATGAAAATGTATTTCCAGGAATCACAGACTGATACCAGTCCCGCCCGACACCGGTTTCCACTTTAATCGGTAAAAATCAACATCATTTATCAATTATTGTAAATGACTACATATTATGATGACTACTTAATATGATGACTACTAGGTTCTTATAGCTAAGGTTATGAAATGAATGACAAAAGATACTTACGGCAATGTGGAATTGGGGCAGGATGAATAGCACCGGACGCATGAGAATAATTATTAGGAGCTGTAACCGCACCGCCATTGCTTCTTGCTTCAGGTTTAAGAGCACGAAGATCTTCCTCGCCCTCGTCATCAGAATCACCGTAGTTAGCTAATAAACCAGCCAAAGGATTTACTTTGCTCATGATGATATCACAGTTGAGCATTAAAATGTAAAACTTCAAATGCCGTACTACAAAGTAGAAAAAGTGTATAACGGTCTTAATTTCACAAGTTAAACTTAAAATCAGCACATATCACACACAACACAAGGCAATGGGTTAATTACGACTATCCACATTCGCTTGCAAAATATGAATGAATAAACAAGAACAACACGACACGATGACACAAAATACAAAATGGAGTCGCTCAGTCGCCCCACTCCCCCCGCCCCGCCCTGGCTTGGTTACTTAGACCTTTAAGATCCTACTAGACGTCAACCTTAGACCATATAACACGGGACTAGCCTTTGCTTACCACCGCATACAAAAATATTCTGCCAGTTTTCATACAAGTGAAGGGGGAAACACAAAGACATATAATTGAATGACACAGTATTGGTTCCTGTAATCTACCACTATGCTGCGGATTTTATACTCGCCCCCAAGTAACCAACTTCAGGAGACTAAATCGGAGCCGGATATCTCATTGGCTGGTGCTGGTTTGGTTTTGGAGCAAAGCCGACACGGTAAATAAGTCCACAAGACCGGGTAAGCGCCTCAGACGTGATGATGTTTCCCCAACACAATGTCAACTACAATCGGATAGGTTTGAAGAACTAAAAAGCATGCTTTTGTCCTGGAAAACCGAGCAAGATATAACACTTAATAAATTAATCTCCGAAGTTTCTGAGCTGAAATTACAAAACACTTTAATTCAGAAAACCAATTTGGAAATAGAAAAATCAATATCCTTTATAAACAAGGGCTACGAAGACATGCGAGTCAGAGTCGAAGCATTAGAGAAACATCAAAAGGATCAAGAGGTGCGTCTCTGTGAAGTATCTGGGAGCGGCCAGAACTCAAAAGTGGCGGAGCTTGAAGCCAAAATCGATTCTATGGAGCAGCAGGCGCGACAATGCAATATAGAAATATGTAATCTTCCCGAAAAAAGGAACGAAAACCTGCTTACCTTAATTGAGTCTATTGGCAAGGCCGTGAATTTTCCTGTTTCTTCTGTAGACATTCTATCTGTTCACAGGGTTCCTCATGCTCAGCAGCATAATAGTAAGCCAAAAAATATCATTGCAAAACTAAAATCGAAGACTATTCGTGACAATCTGATTAGCGCCTACCGGAAAAGTAAGAATGTAAAAGCTGACCAACTGGGTATTTCAGGCGCCTCGGACAAAGTCTATATAAATGAGCACCTTACACTAAAGAATAAAATTTTATTTCGGAAGTGCAGAGAAGTCGCCCGCAACAGCGGACACAAATACGTATGGATTTCAAATGCAACTATTCTGGTGCGTGAACGTGATGGAGCCCCGGCATTCGCCGTTCGTTCGGAATGCGATCTTAACAAACTCGTTCAAAAACATCAAGCCGGCCATTCTAGTTCACATACATGAAAACGAGTATCTATCTTCTCTTCCAATTGAATGGCCAATTTCAAGATGTCCCTAAGTCCACTTAGGGATTTTATGCACTATCAACACTGCTGCTAAAACCTGGTCATTTCCTTTGGTTTGCTATATTTAAAACGTCTGTAAGTGGTCCATAAGTGTGTTGTTTTTAATACGCTTCTGAGCCTATGTCCAGTATTTGCAGTTCAAAAAATCCCTACGTATCAAAAAGTCCCTTAGTCCACGATTTTTGAACGTAATGTCACCAAGTCCATAAGTAAACAGATACCGTCATTTTTTAAATAAATTTGTCAACAACATATTTTGGTGTGTTATAAGTAATAAGGTTTTGTTTAGGAAATATTATCTTGATATTAACCATGAGCGATGATAAGTTGTTAAGGTAAGTAAAAAATTTAATTCATGTACCTATGCATTTCATTAAAATGATTCATAATCAGATTTTAAAATCTTTATATTGTAGCTCTGATAAGTACCTACATTTTTTATATAGTGTACTGTGTGTATGTCCGTGTGTGTGTATATTTTATAACTTGTTGTAATAGCTCTTATAACTAAATTATTTATTAAGTAGTGCTTCAAAGTTGAATCAAACTTTAAAATACTGTGTGTGTGCGTATTTGTGTGTCCCAAACTAATGAGCCAATTTTCATGAGGTTTTCAGGGTTCCGTAGCCAGATGGCAAAAACGGAACCCTTATTCGTCATGTCTGTCCGTCTGTCCGCCAGTATGTCACAGCCACTTTTCTCCGAAACTATAAGGCCTATGATATGGAAACTTGGTAAGTAGATGTATTCTGTGTACCGCATTAAGATTTTTACATACAAATAGAAAAAGCAATAAATTTTGGGGGTCCCCATACTTAGAAGTGAAACTCAAAAAAATTTTTTTCTTCAAAACTTCAAACTTTCGTAATTTGTTTGAAGAATGCACCCTAAGTCCAACATTTTATGTCTTAAAATCCCTAAGTCCACATTAAAGTCCCTAAGTCCATTTAAAAAGTCCCTAAGTCCAAAAGCTCAGACACTTAGGCCAAACCATTTATACCGTTTTACTCTATTACTATTCAATAAATTAATACTTTATAACGTTCAAATTAAAGAGACATACAAGTTATATTTAATTACCACAAATCATGCTATAAAGATATTTTCGTATAGTTTCAAAGACTTCTTAAAACTTTACCGCCATCATTTCCAAAACCTAAGAAAATGGACTTAGGGATATCTTGAAATTGGCCATTCAATTGTCACTAGTGATATTGTTTTTTGTACATTGTATAAACATAAACTAAGCGCATTTATGGTGTGCCATCGCCCTTACATATATACCCTAATTATAAGTCAATATTATAGTTGTATCGCAAGACTATATTGTAATTATCTTGTTTTGGTGAGAACTTTTTTATTGTATATTATAAGACCAATTTTAAGTCAATATTATAGTTGTATCGCAAGACTATATTGTAATTATCTTGTTTTAGTGAAGACCTTCTTATGTATTTATGAATTATGTACATACATTGCTGGATTTCTGGCGTACGTAATGAATAACTGTGTATTTTTAGTTCTTACAAAGTATGCTTGTAAGCTTGGCCTGGCAGTGTTAATTGGTACAATATGTCTAAGTTATGCATTTGTCCACTCGATAGGGTTTCATATTAAATTATTTTGTAAGATTTTACGTAATTACATAGTAATATACATTAATAGATTACTAACTTCTAATGGCTTCTAATAGTATCGTCATGTACTATCAGAATTGTGGAGGTATTCGCACGAAGTTACAAACTTTATACATGAATATTATGGCAAATTCATATGACGTAGTAGTTTTAATTGAAACTTGGCTCACACCGGACATTCTAGATAACCAGTTTATTGATAATCGCTACCTGGTTTTCCGATGCGATCGTGACAGAACTGCGACCTCTAAAGATGAGGGTGGTGGGGTCCTGGTGGCTGTGAGACGAGAACTACGTCCATCTAAAATAGTGACTCCGTTTGACAATTCTGTGATTGAGCAGATTATTGTAGAACTCCCGGCATCACAAGTCAATACTCGTCACATCATTAGTGCTGTATACATTCTGCCCCGCTCTAGAGACGCAGTGTATATTGAATATCTTAACATGCTCCATAATATTGTCAATGATTTCTCTGTCGAGTCATTTTTTATCACCGGTGACTTTAATCGTCCTGACATTGACTGGATAGACGAGGATGATCATGTCGTTCCCAGTTTGGTTTCGTCCTCGGTTAACTCACCTAGACAAACACTTATCAATTTCTTGTCGACAGTCAATGGCACCCAGTTCAACACATTCAAAAATAGTTTGGGCCGCATACTCGATTTGATTATTTCGAACGTGGAGTGCGAGGCGGTTTCTTGCAGCGCTATTCTAAATATTGTCCCGCATCATACTCCGTTCTCTGTTATAACTAGTTTGAATACCGAGTTTGTGCCCATGAAGCGTCAGACATTGCTCACTTACAAATACTTCAAAGCCAACTATGACAGTATTAATGGGGAATTTGAGAAATTGGACTGGAGTGCTGCTCTGTCTCATCTTCCAGCGGAGCGGGCTGTCGATTCATTTTATGAGATTTTGTACGGTGTGATTAGGCAACATGTGCCCTTGAGACAGTCAAAAAGTTCAGAATTTCCCATTTGGTTCTCTCGTAATCTAATTCGAATCTTTAAAAACAAAGAGCGGGCCTGGCGTAAATGGAAAATATACAGAAATTTCTCGGATTATGAACACTTCTCCAATTATCGTAGATTATTTCGAAAAGAAATGAGCAACTGCTTTCGTGTTTATATACAATCAGTAGAGGATAGCATACCCAAAAATGTTAAATATTTCTGGTCTTACATATCAAACAAGAAAAATAAGGCTAACTTTCCCAATAAAATGCACTACAATAATATCACATCAGACAACCCTACAGATATTTGTAATCTTTTCTCTTCTTTCTTCTGTTCAGTCTATGAGCACTCTACTCTGGATGCACAAAATTGGCAACCGAATGATGAATATTCTGAAGTTTCTTCATGTATTTCTCATATCAATCTGACAGAAAATTCTATTCTAAAAGCTCTTAAGTCGTTGGACTCGTCTAAAGGTGCCGGTCCTGACGGCCTTCCGCCGTATTTCTTTATAAAAACAGCTAACGCTATGTCCTGTCCTCTGTATATTATATTTAATAAATGCCTGCAAGAGTCTGTCTTTCCATCAGTTTGGAAACAAGCATTTATAACACCTATTTATAAAAACGGTGACAGGAATAGCATTGAGAATTATCGCCCTATCTCCATTTTGTCCTCTTTGTCAAAGCTCTTTGAAAGACTGGTTCATGATGCAGTATACCCTCATATCCATCATCAAATTCTAACTGAACAACACGGCTTTGTCAAGCGGCGTTCTACTTGTACTAATCTTATGAGCTTTGTGGGATATTTGTTTTCAAATATGGATAAGCGAGTGCAGGTGGACGCCGTATATACTGATTTTCAAAAGGCTTTTGATAAGGTAGATCATTTGCTATTGTGGCGACCGCCACATATCGAAGACATAGAAATCCTACATCGCGATATGAAAGTTCACACAACGAAGGATAGATAAATCCTGAATCGCGATATCAGAATACTCACGATGATGAATGATATAACCAACAGTCCAACATCAACCGTTGGGCTTCGGCCCGCCAGGCGCGATCACCTAGCCTGGTCGGAGGATCCTCCCTTTGTGTGTTGGAGGAACATTCCCAACCTTTCCTCCACATTGGTGACCCCAACGTGATTGAAAGCAGCCTTCACGAAGCAGAGCAGCAGCATCATCATCATCATCATCGCCACCTTTACAGCACTCCAGTATGCCCGGTAAACAGTCTCAGCCAGCCAGCATCTACGGCCTCTACAGGATACCACAAGCTAGCAGCGACCGCTCCAGCCTGGTTACCTCTTCGGCCCCATCAGCGTCTAGGCACCGAACACTGCACTACGGTACTTGTAAGAAGAGCGCATCTCTCCCGTCTACGCAGCAGCCTACGCATCGAACCGCCCCGACTCACTGAGGGTACCGCAGCACCGCGCACCGCAACATTGTACTTAGCCCCGACTCACTGGGACTAGCAGTATTCGATTCCGACTCACTGGAATCAGCGGCATACGATTTCGACTCACTGAAATCAGCGGCACAGTTCCGACTCACTGGAACTAGCGGAGTACAGTTCCAACTAAATGGAACTACAAGAACTGGCCCTGGCGCATCTGACAACAGACTACAAGACACCAGACTCATACTCGCAATCGACCTCCGGTCTCGGAGGGGAGTGATGTGGCGACCGCCACATATCGAAGACATAGAAATCCTACATCGCGATATGAAAGTTCACACAACGAAGGATAGATAAATCCTGAATCGCGATATCAGAATACTCACGATGATGAATGATATAACCAACAGTCCAACATCAACCGTTGGGCTTCGGCCCGCCAGGCGCGATCACCTAGCCTGGTCGGAGGATCCTCCCTTTGTGTGTTGGAGGAACATTCCCAACCTTTCCTCCACACTATTATTGGAAAAAATAGCGTTTAACGGTATACGGGGAAGTTTGCTTCGCTGGTTTGTGTCCTACATTTCTAACAGAACGCAGAGAGTTGTTATTAATGGTTACTATTCCGACTCTATCGTCCCGAGCTCTGGAGTCCCGCAGGGGTCGATATTGGGTCCATTGCTTTTTATAGTATTCATTAACCACATAAAACATTGTTTCAAGCATTCTAACTTCTTAATGTACGCCGACGATATAAAAATTTACAAGTCTTGCAATAATATCTACGACTGCCACCTTCTACAACAGGATCTATGTAGATTGTACGATTACTGTACTCAAAACAAGCTCTTTCTTAATCTTCCCAAATGCCAAACTATCTCATTTACCAAAAACATTAATAAACTTAATTTTCCGTACTCCATTGATAACGCACCTTTAAACAGGGTGGACTTAATTCGTGACTTGGGGGTGCTATTAGATTCTTCTCTACACTTCGACAAGCACATCGACAATATAATAAACAAAGCTTATCGTATGTATGGCTTGGTCGTAAGATCCTCTCGTGACTTTGTGCGACCCTCCACACTTTTGTTATTGTACAAAACACTGGTACGGTCACAACTAAAATACGCTACTCCAGTATGGAACCCTCTTTACACCAAATATTCATATAGACTAGAGTTAGTGCAGAAGAAATTCTTACGCACTACTCATTACAAATGTACGCGTGCTAGATTATCTTATGTCAACTTGTTAAAACAGTTTCAAATTCTTAGCTTAGAATCTAGACGTCTACTTCTTGATGTCATTTTGCTGCATGGTCTATGTAATAATCGATACGACTGTTCGGCTATCACTAATGAAATAAGTTACTCTGTTCCGAGAACAGTTCATAGTCGAAGGTTGCGCCATTATCATCTCTTTCATTCAACATCATGCAGGTCTAATGCTGGCATCCGCATACCTCTTCGACGCCTTGTGGATACATATAACAAGTACTTCAGTGACATTGATATTTTTGCATTGTCAAACATCCAATTCAAGTGTCATGCCATAGAAGCTTTAAACGCTCTGCGAGCTGATTAAGCTTGATAAGTAATTGTTTTTGTTTTTCATTCTTACGTTTAAATGGTGTGTGAACCTTTATAGGTTCACACACTATTTAATACAATATTATATTAATGCCAAGGGAACTCACACTAATGGAATTTATGTTAATATAGAAAATAGAAATTAAAATAAGCTACGTAATCAGTATCTGGTTCTTATACATGAACCAAATTGCTTATGTAACTTTCTTTCCTATCTAATATCTGCGCACTTGCGTATCTGTAACGTTATTCTGACCCTTTCATCTTCATGTAAATTAATATGTTTGTATTAAGCTGTGAACAATGGTATGGGTTATGTGTTTACTACTTTAAATATTTAAGTTTACCTAGTTTAGACTCCAACATGTAACTGTTTTTTGTTCCAAATAAATAAATAAATAAATAAAATTTCATTGCATTAAAAAATGTATTAATCGACAAACGCGTAATGGCTGTTGTGTGTTAATTGTTATTGTACAGTCAACTACAATGTAATGTACTAGTTTAATCATATAAAATGATGTACTGATGTACAGGCTTTTCATAAAGCCAAAAGACCAAATGGTCATGTGCAATGGCATAAAACAATGCTTAAGTAAGGCGCATCCTGTGGTTAGATGATCTAAGACGTCAACTTTTTATAATATTTTTTACGAAATAGTATAATCATAGATTTAGGATTTTTCGCTACGTACATTCTTAATCTATGAGTATAATTATTTATTTTTTCTAGACGATGCACGATGTTGTGGGAGAATGTCTACAAATGTTTTGTTATTTTAACCCTTAAGCCCTACACCTATTTTGCCAACCGATTTTCCTACTGTGGGGTGCTGGAGTACCCCAAATTGAAATTTCTGTAATTGTTGAAAAATGCATCAATTATTAAATAATAATATTAATTAGGAACGTAAGATATCAAATTAATCTTAATATATGAACTCAGTCTTAATTTGAGCACTTTGTGGAAACTTTGATCTGATGCTCTAAGAAAATTAGTATTTTGCACCTAAGGCACAAAGTCCTGATTTTTGTGTCCTTCAAGCTTGGACAAAGGGCACAATGTCCTTGGCTTGAAGGTGCATTAGTAGGATCTGAAAATTCTTGAGATTTATTGAGGATAGCTCCAATAGGCACATTTTAACGGTTGACCGCTGACCGCCCGCAGGCTGTACGGGACCCGAACCTGGGGATTACGTAATCTCCGCCCCAGGAGGCTGAACCAGCAGCCTGTGTAAAGTCCCTGGTGCTGTAGTCTTGCCGGAGGAGGATACCGGAGTGGACGCGGCTACTGCATCGGGGGGGGACCGGGGGCCCTTCCGTACGCCGTGCCAATCTTCCGCACTACCTGTGCCTGCCTTTAGGGAATTAGAGCCTCGCTTAGTCTCTTGCGTCACCGACACACAGGCACCCCCTACCTTCTTTTATCCCCTTAAACTTAATATCATGGCAAAAGGTCTAAAAAGAAAAAAAGTTTCCACAGCGGTTTCGTCGTCGTCCACACTAAATGTGGACTTCTGCAACATTAGAGGAATGCACTCAAACATCAACGTGATCCACCAACACCTGGAATCTGCGAGGCCGTACTTATTTTTCCTGACGGAGACTAAGATATGCCCGAAGGACACATCTTACTTGATGTACCCTGGCTATAAGCTTGAGGCTAATTTCAGGCGTCAAGCTGGGGTATGCATGTTCGTACGGGAGGATATCTGCTGTCGCCGTCTCAGTGACCTGGAAGACAGGGACCTGTCTACATTATGGGCGCGCGTGGATCATGGGGGCCACACTCGGATCTACGCGTGCATTTACAGGTCCCGTAGCGGTGATACGGAGACAGTTCGCCTTTTTGACCACCTGAAACAATCGACCGACAAGGCTATTGAGCGGTATCCCTCCGCGGAGATAGTGATTGTGGGGGACTTTAATGGTCACCATATTGACTGGTTGGGTTCCGTGCGCACTGACTTTGCGGGGAGGGCTGCTCACGAATTTGCCCTGACCTACGGTTTCTCCCAACTGGTAAAATCTCATACGAGAATACCAGATAGGGAGAACGAGCAGAGTGCATTGCTGGACCTTCTGCTGACTACGCGGCCCGACGGATACACCACTTCAGTGGATGCACCACTAGGTTCATCGGACCACTGCCTCGTTCGGTCGCGAGTGCCTCTCGCAAGGCCTGAACCACCTCGGCCCAAGGAGTGGCGACATGTGTGGCACTACAAGTCAGCAGATTGGGATGGACTTCGAGAGTTCTTTGCGTCGTACCCGTGGAGGCGGCTTTGCTTCACTTCAGATGATTTGGACTCCTGCGCTGCAGCAGTAGCTGAGGGAATCTTGGCGGGCATGGAATGTTATATTCCTAACCGCTGGATCCCGGCAGGAGCTAGGAAACGACCGTGGTTTAATCGGCTTTGTAGAGAAACTAGGATGTTGAAAGAAACTGCCTACAGAGCTTGGACCACGGCTCGCGCTAACTCAGATCCTAGCATCTCTGAAGTGAAACGCAAACTGAATGCCGCTTCGAGGGCCAGTAAAAGAGCGGTTGCCAGGGCTAAATTCGATTTCGTCGGCAGAATTGGTCAGCGACTAGCCGGCTACCCTTCTGGAAGTCGTGAATTCTGGTCGCTCGCCAAAGCTGCCGAGGGAAACTTTTGTCGGTCGGGATTACCACCTCTACATAGACTGGATGGTAGTCTGGCCCAGAGTGCCAAGGAGAAGGCCGACCTTTTGGGTTCTCTCTTTGCCTCCAACTCGACCATGAACGATGGAGGTGTGCTTCCGCCTGGTATCCCTCGGTGTGGCACTTCCATGCCAGAAATCAAGTTCAAGCAACGGGACGTCAGGCGGGAGCTTCAATCCCTAGATATTCATAAGTCGAGTGGGCCGGACGGCATTCCAGCGGTGGTACTTAAGCGGTGTGGTCCGGAGTTGTGTCCGGTACTTACACGTCTTTTCACGCTTTCATACTCCATGAAGCAAGTCCCGGCGTCGTGGAAGATCGCGCACGTGCATCCTGTGCCCAAGAAGGGTGACAGGACCGACCCGGCCAATTATAGGCCTATAGCCGTCACCTCCCTTTTATCTAAGGTGATGGAGCGTGTAATTAATACACAGCTCCTGAGGTACCTTGAGGAACATGACCTGCTCAGTGACCGGCAGTACGGTTTCCGTCACGGTCGCTCGACGGGCGATCTTCTTGTGTACCTCACACACCGCTGGGCGGCGGCTATCGAGAGTAAGGGTGAGGCTCTAGCAGTGAGCCTCGACATCTCGAAAGCCTTTGACCGGGTCTGGCACCGTGGTCTTCTTACGAAATTGCCCTCCTATGGACTGCCCGAGAGTTTATGCGGATGGGTGTCTAGCTTTTTGGCCGGTAGAAGCATCAGGGCCGTCGTTGACGGCAGCTGTTCTGACTGTATGGCCATAAACGCTGGAGTACCACAAGGCTCAGTGTTGTCCCCTACTTTGTTTCTGCTGCATATCAATGACATGTTGTCTATTGACGGCATTCATTGTTATGCGGACGATAGTACGGGCGACACTTATTACACGGGCCGCCCCGGTATTTCTCGGGTTGCAATGGAAGAAAGTCGTGAACAACTTGTGTCTGAAGTCGAGGCTACTCTCACTAGAGTGTCCGATTGGGGTCGACAAAATCTTGTCCAATTCAACCCTACCAAGACACAAGTTTGTGTTTTCACCGCAAAAAAGACCCCATTCACTGTGGCGCCACAATTTCAGGGCACATCTCTCACCATCTCTGAAAGTATAGGGATCCTTGGTGTTGACATCTCCAGTGATGTGCAGTTCCGCAGTCATTTGGAGGGCAAGGCCAAGCTGGCGTCCAGGAAGCTCGGAGTGCTCAGAAGGGCGCGGCGATACTTTACTGCGGCGCAAGCACTGCTTCTCTATAAGTCGCAAGTGCGTCCGCATATGGAGTACTGCTGTCACCTCTGGGCGGGGGCACCCGAATACCAGCTTCGTCCATTTGACTCGGTGCAAAGGCGAGCTATGAGAGTTGTCAGCGATCCCATACTTGCAGGTGGTGTGGAACCTCTTAGTGACAGGAGAGACTTTGCTTCTCTGTGTGTGTTCTACCGCCTGTACAACGGTTTGTGCTCTGAAGAATTGTTTGATATGATGCCTACGGCTACATTCTATCATCGCACCGCTCGCCATAGACAGGGTGTTCATCCTCACACGTTGCGTCCTGAGCGCTCGAGCACGGTGAGATCTAATAGAGGCTTTCTTCCGCGTACGCTTAGGTTGTGGAATGACCTCCCTGCTTCGGTTTTTCCAAACGCCTACAGTATGGGGTTCTTCAAAAGGGGACTTAGAAGGTTTTTAAAGAGTCGGCAGCGCGATTGTGGCGCCTCTGGTGTTGCAAACGTCCATAGGCTGCGGTGACCACCGGTACATCTGGTGGGGCCGTATGCTTGTCTGCCACTCTAGTGGTATAAAAAAAAAAAAAAAAAAAAAAAAAAAAAAAGACTTTTTCAGATCCCACCTCAACGATGGTACCCGGTAACACTTTTGCAAATGTTCACAATTGAGCCTACTTGTTTCAGAAATGTACGTCTGAACTTTGTATTTCCTGTTGCAAAACTGTTGAGTACTTAATGAAACCCCACGAGTTAATTCCAGCAACATATTTAGTAACTGGTAAAATAAACACAGTGGCCAATGTCTGTTTTCTCTTTCGACGGAACATTTTTTTACAAAAGCATGAAAAACATCTAAATCACCTTTAGTTTTAATGTAAAAATGAATTATTGCTGTCAATTGCACTTATATACATACATACAATATATATACATGCGTGTATACAAATACTTCTACAAAACCAAAACAAGTAGTGAATAAAAATACTACCTACACTTATTGCCTGTTTTCCTACTCTGGGGTGCAGACGCACCCCACAGCACTTGTACAGGCGACCATACTATACGACTGACGTCGCGGCGTTGATTAATCGCAAGCACTAATCACCAAACTAAAGTACTGTAACGCGCAAATCTGTGGTTAGTAAGGTAACTGAGATATTCACAAAACAAATCGGTCTGGGTTTCACCAGCACCCCATGTAGGGTTCCAGGGTTAATTAAAAATATGCTACTTAGGAGATAGTCTAGTACAAATGAAGACTTCACGTTTGTCTTTCTTATAAATAAATTATAATAAATAACAGCTTAAAATTTCACGAAATCGATGTATTTTTAACAAAAGCATGTATTGTGTTTTGGTCTAGAGGTCTAGAGCATTTTTAGGTTACTTTTTATAATAAATTATTCAGGATTTGCGCTGGAAACTTACAGACAAGCGGTTCCTTACCGTTGTATAATTTACAAAACTAGTGTATTTTTGAGTGTAACCTTTATGTTTAAGAATCCACCATAAAATACACATACCTACCTAAATGTGTATTTTATGGTGGATTCTTAAACATAAAGGTTCGACAACTTGCACAAGTGTTGGAGGTAATATAGCGCAGTGATAGGTACGAGACATTTTAGGTTTGTCGACAAATTCCACAGCAAGCTCTAGTAGGTACTGCTCGTTCGCTCTAACTTTGCCGCTCGGCTCCATACTAAAGTCGAATTTTTAATTAGATAAAGTAAATTGACAGCAACTAATGTCACTTCTTCATATAGTCCGTTCACAGTTTATTTACCTCTGACAGATCGTTTTCTGTAAGTTGGTATTGCATTAAAGTCCCCCTATGAGTGCCAGCTTCAGACATTTTACCGCATATTAGGGGAGATTATAAGATGGAACCGCTAAGACTGAGAGTTTTTTTAAATGTAAAAACCCATTAGTCAGTATAATTAACATTACTAAAGACGTAGTTCTGTTACTAAAAGATTTTTCTTAAGTTTCATTTTTATTTACATAAAATGAATATGGAATTCAAAAAAGACACTCATCATCGTCGCCAAGGAGGGAAAAGGTGCTGCTTCCACATCTCAAATAATTTCCACGCCCGAAAAAACGGCAGCAAAAGAAGAAAGTAAGTTTCGACTTAAGGTTGGAGTACATGGGAGAAAAAAAATCTTAGTGTGGTAACACGAAAATCAGGGAAGCCAACCTCACAGCTAGAGGTAAATTAACTATGAACGGACTATACAATGTTGCTTATTTTCTATGATGAAGTGACATTAGTTACTGTCAATTTACTTCGTCTAATAAAAAAATCGAATATACGCCTCTACGCCAGCTGCAAAGTTAGAGCGAACGGGTAGTACCACCACTTTGCCAAAGTAGAACGTAGAACTTAAGCCGAATTTGGAGATACAGTTTGTCTATAAAGTCGTGAAATTAAATGAGGGCGCTGCTGAATGCATGTAGCAACCCTTTATAGGCCTCTTGGATATCGTGCCGAAGCTACGGCAGCGCCAACTGTCGGTTAGCGGCGACAACTCGAGGTCGTTCTTGACATAACAGTGAACTTAAGATTCGCATGTAAGTCGCTACAAATTTGAGATTATTGTTTTGTTTAACATAATAAGAAATTCTTTTTATAATATTATGAGCCGAACTATAATCAAGTGTGGATTCCAGAATATTTATGCAGAATTCTTTCGCGAAAAATCTGTGTCGAAAGGTAAGTAAATACACGAAACAATGAGATATTCTTTCAATTTCATTGTAATTTTTTCTACGTATATATTTGTAGGATTGTCGTATCACTAGTATAACACGATGATCAAATCAAATCATTTATGAATTATAGGGCATAAATTATTCCAAAGCCATCATGTTCAGGAGGTCGCGGTCAAAATTCATGATGCAGCTAGTGGAAAACAAATCATCAGTGGAAAAGTAATACCACAGACGAGAGTCAAGAATCCACCGTACGATGTGAAAGTAGAGGTATCTATGTAATAATTATTAAATCAATTAATAGTTGAATAATAATTGTTATTCAACTATTAATTGAATCTGAAAAATCTATTTACAGCAACTTTTCAACCATATACCTACATGCAAAGCAGAAATGGAAAAAGAAGATGTATCTCCTCTTATCAAAGAAATATAAATAATGAAGAAATAAGTATTGGTCATTGAAATTATATTATCTGTAAACTGCATTTTTCATATCGGTATAAAGGAACATTAACATTTCTTGCATTATTAATGTTAAATTAGTAATATAAAGTCATTGGTGAAGACTATTTCATAAGAAAAAGCATGAAATATCGAATCAATAATGATTTTATTCATTTAGTTATTTTTTATTTAATCGTTTTTTATCTAAGTATAATAAATTATAGATAACTAGCTGATGCCCGCAGCTTCGCCCGCGATGGCGCTGTATGTGAAATTTTGCTGAATTTTCTTTGCTATAAACCTCACGGAGCCCGAGACCTTTCCAACGAATGCAAAACCGTGGAAATCGGTTCGTGCGTTCTAAAGTTATAGCGTCAGGAAGGAAAACCCGACTTATTTTTATATAATAGATAAAACTGGACTCGCCCATGAAGGGTTCCGTAGCAGCAAATTACATAATATAAAACTTCTTGTAGTTCGTTGTAACTTTCATTGATGTTTTACCACGTTCGCGTAGTGATTTTTCTAGGCGAAAATTGCGGTTTATGAAGTATTAAGAAAAAACTACTAAGTAATTCGATCTCATTCAAACAAATTTTCGTTGGTAGATTTTATGGCAACGTACATCATATATTTTTTTAGATTTATCATTCTCTTAGTTTAGAAGTTAGAGAGGGGGGGGGGCACATTTTTCCACTTTGGCAGTGTCTCTTGCGCAAACTATTCACTTTAGAAAAAAATATGTTATAAACCTCAATAGCATTTTTAAAGACCTATCTATAGATACACCACATGTATGGGTTTGATAAAAAAAAATTTTTTGAGTTTCAGTTCTGAGTATGGGGACCCCCAAAATTATCTGCGTTTTTTCTAGTTTTATCTAAAAATTGTGATGCGGTTCACAGAATACATCTACTTACCAAGTTTCAACAGCATAGGCCTTATAGTTTCGGAGGAAAATGACTGTGACATACGGACGGACAGACAGACAGACAAACAGACATGACGAATCTATAAGGGTTCCGTTTTTGCCATTTGGCTACGGAACCCTAAAAATAACTTGCACGTGATTCTCTAAAAATGTCCATGCGAGATTAAAAATTTAACATGATTAACATTGTGCATGTTTGTTTTGATATACCTACCTACTCGCTAGTAGCGCCTAAAGAAGTTTTACTTCAAACATACGTTTGTTTATGTTCGATACGTTATGATTATCAAATCGTTATAGTATTTATACTTATAATTGTTCTGACGGCTTTTATCCACTCATCTCTTTTTTAATTTCCCAATTTCGTCTCGGAAACGAATAAAAAGTCAATTCCCGATTCCGAGATTGGGAATTCTTGCACCCCACAACACAACAGCATCTCGTACCACCCATTTTTCGTATTTTGAGAGACCACTTTTGAACGTTTTTGAGAGAATTACAAACGTAAACCGTACAGCTGACCGCACTCTAACGTCCGCGTGTTGCCTAAATCGGCCACAACGCGGCGCCACCAGAGTTGTCCAAGAGGCCTATAGTACGACCAAAATTATTTTGATACGAGGAGTTCGTTCCGAGTAAAATCTTACTAATATTATAAATGCGCCAGTTTGTGAGTGTGGATGTTTATTACTCTTACACGCTCGAACGGTTAAAGGGATCTGGCTGAAATTTGGTACAGGGATACATTATAATCTGGAATAACTATGGCTACTTTTTATTCCGGGAGTAAGTTCTTACGGGAAGCGGGAACGGGAACAATACAAATATTATAAATGCGAAAGCTTATGAGTGTGGATGTGAGACTCTTTCACGCTCGAACAGTTGAACTGATCTGGCTGAAATTTGGTACAGGGATACATTATAGTCTGGAATAACACATTGGCTACTTTTCTTGTACATGAATACGCTTCTGAAATTACATTAAATCTAGATTTGGCATAGGTATGGTCTAACTGGTCTAAGTAACCAAAGCCTATAGGTAGGTATAAATTAATTGAAAAAAAAAAAGCTTTATTTAATTATACCTCAGGACCGTGTGTTGTGGCGTAATTTGGGAGAGACCTACGTCCTACGTCCAGCAGTGGACTGCTATAGTCTGATTTAATTGATTGATACACACAAAACACTCAAAAAACTCCCGGGGCTCCGCACCCGTTGGACCTGAAAGTTAGGAGCATTCCCATCCATTGGACCTCCGTTTACCTACCGTTTGGACCTTAAAATTATTATTTTTCCTAAAGTCGAGTTTCCATTGGAGCCTCTATTCAGAAACGAATTCCGTTGGATTTCTCATTTATAAATCGTGGTACCTATAAAAAGCTAAACTACAATCATGCACAAAAGTGACACGCTGTATTAAAAATAAAACAAAATAAAATAAATTAATATGAAAAATGCTTTGCTTGTCCAAAAATTTGTAATATATTAATAAGACTTTTTTAAGGTATTTTAGCGTTATTGATTAACTAACTGATTCGCGCAAATTCGTTACCTTATCCCCTAACAGTGTATCGATATTCTAAAGACTGGTGATAAATAGGTACTCCGTACCTACCTGTGTATCAAATTTCTAAAGACCGCTTGTTCCATCGGGCGACGTCATGGCGCGCATATCACGTTTGCTAGCAGGTAGTACGCTGTCTCTTTCCTGTTCTAACCTGAACCGATCTTTTGAGGCAAGAACAATCTAGATAGGTAATAATAGTTGCATCCGTAATCTTCGAAATATGTTTTTATGAAATACTGGACATTATAAAAAATGTGATTTTTTTAAAATAAAAAGTCACTACTCGATTTGTGAAGTCCTATATTAAAAAAGTAGGTAATTATAGCTCGGCTTTTCTGATGTATAATTTTAAACTAACATGGTCATTACTATACACTTATAACTGTTAACGGGATATTTACCACGTACCTACTGTTCCATCGAGTTTCCGATATTACGGCACTGTTGCAAGCGCCATGATCACGAATGAACGTGAATGAGTTCATACGTTATTCCATGTTATATAGTGTATATTTAGTTATTTATTTATGTATTATTACCTATTTAGCTTGTTCTGGAATCACCCAATCTATTGCCGAAAACTGCATTAAAATCCGTTGAGTAGTTTAAAACTAAGTTATAAGCGCGTCTGTGCGCTTAGAACTTTTAAACCACTTAACGGATTTTTAATGAAAACAACGTTTTCATTTTAACCTATGTATATTTACCTTTAAAGACCTTTAAATTTAAAATAGTTTAATCTTTCAATTTGAAAAACAATATCTAAATACTATTTACTCTAAAAGAAGCAGTTTAAGTTAGCTGGAGGGTTTAACGACAATATGTACCTATTAAGAATTTTCGTCACAACTGTATCTAAGAACAAAGAAAAAATAAAATTAACACATCTACTCATTCAAATAGCCCTAAAAAAGAGGTCCAATGCATAGGTACTTTAATCATTAAATTTTCAGTAGGTAGGGTCCAAAGTTATTTTTAAAATAGGGTCTACCGGATTTAACGGGTGCTTAGCCCTTAGTAGTGACATCCGTTTCCCTGCATTTCTCGCCTAAAACTCCAGCATTACCTACTTATTGTTATTAATCGAGTCCATCGCGGACTCGTGGTATGCACCGGATTTGGTCTGCTTCGTACCAAATCTGAAAATGTGGATGTTATTCATGTTCGGAACACCAAAAAGACAGGCGCTCATATCATTTTTCTAAAACAAATGGAGATCGGAAAAACAAACGAAGATCGTCAAACCAAATAAAAATCAGCAAAACAAATGACGGTTGGAAAAACAAATAACGATCGAAAAAACATTATATTAAACTAGATGTTCTTCGTATACCTACCTACCTTTAATGGATCTTTTTTCACTCGCATGTCCTAATCCTAAAAGATTCATTTTTCATAAAAATTAAAAATACTTTAAGGTAATATAGTGGACATAATATAATGTCCATAAAGATCCATGATCCATGAAATAGAAAAGTCTCAGTACTTAGTTCCGCCACGCCACGGAACTACTGAGAATAGAAAAGTCTCAGTAGTTCCGCCACGCCACGGAACTACAGAGAATAGAAAAGATTCATTAGTTCCGCCACGGAACTATTGGGACAAAAAGTCTCACTAGTTCCGTCGCGGAACTACTGCCACGGAACAACTGAGAATGAAGGTTAAAAATAGCCTTGCTCTAGCAATTTTTTTTGTGATTAAATTTAGTAAATTTAAAAGTCTTCTCAAAGTCTTTTTGGTGCATTTAAAAATGTAGATAAGTGCGAGGCCGCATTCGCGGTTTTCCGCGGCGGTTTCTAACCTCAAAGTGTCAGCAAACTGTCAAAATCAATGAAATTAAGTCAAGGTTTGACATTTTGAGGGCCTCGCCCTATTTCTTATAAACTTCATGTGTCTAAATTCGTTGCGTTTTTATAATTAAAACAGTTTAATAAAATAACAAAAAAACGGGACCATATTATTTTTATTACTGAGACTCGTATGTTTGTCTGTCTGTCCGTCACGAGACTGTATCTCAAGAACCGTGATAGCTAGAGAGCTGAAATCTTCACCGATGCGATGATGTATTTCTGATGCCGTTATATCAAAAAAACTGAATACTACAATTATAGATAGAATACTATAAATATTAGATTGTCTGACGTCGAGTTTGGGGTTCATATTTTTTTTACACAAAGCTAATATTATTAGAAGCCTCCACACGAAGTTTTAACTTGCGGAAATTAATGGTTAACGAGAAAAAAAATAATGAAAATCATAAAAATCCATCAATAATTTGTCACTTTTCACCACAGAATACATACACTCTCAACGCTTTTGACATTCGGCTCGTCACTATACGTTTGGTTTTCCGTAAGGTTAAAGCACAACAATGTTTTACTTCATAAATAATTATATTTAGTAACAAAGTAAAATTTTATGCATATTTTATAATATTACGTATATTTTGCTGATATAAATGAATGCTATTACTTAAATGTATTCTGACAATAATTTACCGACTATTGTCGCTATGTAATACTAAACGTTAAACGTCGTCGACGCGCTGTCACTGTTACTTTCTGACAGTTATATTTTTTTTTTGTAATATACATTTTACGGCCTTTTGCTTCAGCCTTTTAGCCAAACTATTGTTGATTATCTCTATGCACATATTATGGTTAGGTTAGGTTGGAACTGTGACCATTGACGCGCGAAGGCGAGCGAGCGTGCCGCGGCAGCGGCCGCCGAGCGCTTTATAATATTATTTTAAAAATTTCGACCTTTATATCGATGTCAACACAAGACAATGCGAAAGTTAGGTTAGAATATTAAAAAAATCATAACTCAAAAAGGGGGGCTTCCGCAACTTTTCGACAATCCGAAGTCCTACCAAGGGGGATTATGGAGAGCTCCCATACAACAAACGTGATTTTTGTGACGTTTGTTTGGTACGGAATTCTCCGTGGGCGAGTCCGACTCACATTTGGCTTTGGCGTTTAAACCATAGGTAATTGTTATATCCAACGACATGAAGTCAACCATGTGCACTTGAAGACGTAAGTTATGTGAAGGAACTGCCGGTCCAGCCTGTCCGGTCCGATCGTGAATAGCGAAAAGGGATATGGTAGGTACGGCGGTCATGGTACGCCGGAACAAATCAGACTGTCTGTTATCACTAGGTATTCGTTTTATCTTACCTATCCTCCTACTAATATTATACCTAAATGTTTGGATGTTTAGATGTTTGGATGTTTGTTACTCAATCACGCTCTAACTGCTGAATGGATCTGGCTGAATTTTGGTACAGGGATAGAGTGTAGTCCGTAATAACACGTAGGTTACTGTTTATCCCGGGAAAATGTTCCCACGGGAAGCGGGAACGGAAACCAAATTTCACTCGGGCGAAGCCCACGCATCAACTAGTATTTTTATAAATGCGAAAGTTGGTGGTGAGTATCAATGTTTGTTACTCTTTCCCGCTCTAAGGGCTTTTTTTTTTTTTTTGATGTGAGGGAAAATCCTCGTAGGATGCTATGCCGGACTCTTACCGACTAAAAAACCTCACGTAACGCCCAACAGCCTATGGTTGAGAGCCCCGGGTAAGCCCTCAGGATGGATGTCCCGTGGCTCCAAACAGACCTACGGCCGCCACTGCGGCCTCGCCCAGGGGGTGGTTCGGGTGCAATCCCGCGTCTATGGGGGGTTTCGGGTGTGAGTTGCTCACGTCACGCTGCCGTCATGGGCCTGCTTCTGTAAGGACGGTGAGCGGCCTTCTCACCGTCCTCAGACCCCCGGTCATGGAGGCCGATAGTCCTCGGCGAAGACACGTCGGCGGAGCTCTAAGGGCTTACTGGATCTGGCTGAAATTGAACAAAATCAGCTGCTGTTGTGTACAGAGTAAATCGCTTCATGTAAAAAATATTTCCACGGCTTCTTCAACTATTATTACGTTAGTATTTATGTATCCGTGGGTTTTCCTCTTTAGGTGATGAGGAACTTTGGTGCTTCGCAAAATAAAAATTACTAGGTACACTAATAAAGACTTTATTTACTTACTTAATTATTTATGGGCACATGTATAAAAGTATAAATAATCTAGAAACTTAATTCTTACTTATGAAACAATTGGTAACAATAAGGTAGATAATATTATGATACAAGGTGGTTGAGGAGCCTACGAAGTATGGCTGAAGTGACATGACATGGATAAAGAAAGGAATAGTGTGATAAGGGAACATTGCGGCATAACAGAAGACGTAGTGACTAAGATAGAGAAACGGATGCTCAAATGGTTCAGACAGGTGAAAAGAATTGATGAAAATAGACTGACAAAAGACGCTGGTAAAGCGAGAGTAAATGGGCAAGCTGATAGAACCAAATTGAAAACCTTTGAGAAAACTCCAGGTAGAGTACCCTTAACCGGAGAGCAGGTATGAAAGTAGCAGAAGCGAAAGTGATATGCCAGGATCGCAGCAAGTGAAAAGCGATAGCCTCTGCCTACCACGCTGGGAAACAGGCGTGATGTTATGGATGTATTAACTATCCGAATTATGTAAGCACTTGCTAGGCTTGGTGTGAATTTAGTTTTATGAAACCAAAAAGCGATAGGAAATTAGAGCCTACACAATTTTATCTCTCTATTTCGTTTTTCATACTCGAAATAAAAAAAATCTACCTAGGTACATACAAAAAAATCACCTTTCTCAACTCGAATTTTTCTAATATAAGTATGTAAGTAAGTATGCAACAAGTGATTGTAGGTGTAAATTAAACAAACATTATTTAAATACAAATTGATGTTGTGTGGGTAGGTAATATTGGGACACAAAGTATTATAAGCACTTTATATTCAGTGTGTTTAGAGGTTCTTGGCAGGTAAGAAAGCGTCTATTTAAAGGGACTGGTAATTTAACGTATGGCAACTTGTGTACAAGAAAAATATTACCAGTAAATTATTTACACAAAAGTGCACCGGATGGCGTAGTAAATAATAAGTAATTAATAATTACCTATATATGTAACATTACATCAACAAAAAATCTTAGAAACATAATGCATAGGCAGATTAATAACGATAGGTAAATTCAGTTAAAAACAAATATTTTTCTTTTCAGAATCACACAGTGACATGAATAATGAATATTAAAGTTAAGAAGCTTCAGTAAAAGTTTGGGCATATTTATTTCTATATATTGAAAATGCATTATCAGATTTTAACATTATTGCATTTAGAATTCCTAATTTTTCTACTAAGCATCAGAAATTCATACTTGGTAGGTATTCTGATCCAGTTGTGTTATCATTTTTATAACTTACGGAAAGCTTATCTACAATGTTTGTATTTCCTCAGTGACCGAGATACTATCTTAATAATATTTAAAGTATGTCTAGTAGATTATCGCTCCACGATACAAGGTTCACAACTACCAGGTCTAAGATAAGCAGGATGGCATTGCGGACAGTCAGGGTTCTCTCCAAAGCTTGCTCTTCCTGGCCTAGCCACATTCACTTGGAACGAGGTTTGTGCATCTTCGCTCTCATAACCTGGATGACCTTTATCTAAAGGAAATACGTAGTCAGGTACAAAGTAAGAACTGATATTGTATTCAACATGGCTTGGTTCAGGAGTTGTGGTTATAGGCTCTGGTCTCGTTACTGAACTGAAGGGGTTCTTACCCTCAGTTATGTCTATTGTCTTATCTCGCTGTACACTTGTTACCTTAGTTTCATTTCTTTCTGTTGGTGGAACTAAATCGAACGCCGGTACAGCCCATCGCCACTCATAATAAATAGGAGGTCCGACTGTCGTGGAAGAAATTAGGTCAGATATTGTTTTAGGAGGCTGCAGAACTTTTGCAGGCTCTGTGACATTACTCTTCTTTTGTGCTGGTTTAAGTGCACTTTGGGTTGAAGGTATAGGCTTGATGTTAACTGAGTCAAATCTTGAGTTTTCTGTAAATGTTTTATCACTCTGAACTGTATTTTGTTTTTGGTCGAAGTTTTTGTACTTTCTTGCGTTCCTATCTTCTTCTGAGCTAGCTGGTCCTACAGGCAACTGAGCATTCAATGAACGAATTTCTGAATTGGATATTGCAGTATTTTGACCTTTACGTTCTTTATCATCATCATCATCATCATCGTCGTCATCATTTGGGTTGAAGTGTTTAAGAAATTTAAAGGCAGGAGCTTCAGTTTGTGCATCAATTTCGTAGTCTTCTTCACTTATAGATTCTGATTTAGGAGGTAGAGGGGGTAATAAATTTACTTGTGGTCTATTCCTTCTCGGTGTGACGTTTTTGGTCGATTTCCTTCTCGGTACGATGTCGTTGGAGCCACGTTGTGGTTTGAAAGTGCGTTTAGTTTCTTCAGAGATAGCTTTATCGTCATCACGAGGAGCAAAGTTTGCGACGTTGTCATGTCGGCGATTCTTCTCATCTGATCGAACGTGATTCTGGGTTTGTTTGGTGTCCAGGTCGTTATCTTCTACTTCATCAAGCTGGAATCACACAAGAGATAGGTATTTAATGCTAATTAGATGTACTTCTGTACTTTCAACAAAATAACTCCTTTGTCAACATGACTTAGCACATACAAGGTTTAATAAGTAGGGGCAATGATCGATTGATATTTAAATCATTGATTCATCATTAACTGTAAATGTATTTAAATAACACAAAATTTCAGGGCTCCGTAGTGGTTTGAACTTTACAATATTGGTATGGAGTGGCATGATTCATAGGTTCCGCGTAAAGTCTATACAAAATAATTTTTTTTGTACTCATGTTTCATCTCTCTCACTCTCACTCATGAACTCAGGATTACAAAAAATCTTTTGCCGTTAGAAAGCCAAATTGTTCTGAATTAGAATATGACATTTACTATCATGTTACTACCTTTTGGGTAGCGCAGCAGTATTAATAGACAAACTACGGTATAGTTTTCAAACATTAGGTATTGTAAATACGGGCATGTACGGGGTTGGCAATATGTCACAGATGAAGTCGTGGGACACAGCTAGTATAATAAGAAACAAATAAATAGATACTACCTTATTATCTACTCTGAGAACGTCGTAGTAGGGGTTATAGGGAGGCACCGCCAGAATGTCGGGTCGAGGCGTGCGTAGGCGCATCTCATCGTCAGACACAAAAGGCTTGTCGCGTTGGCCTGAAAACAATAGAAAAGGGTGCATTAAAGATAACATTGAATTGGGATCTAGACTGAATAAGAGCCTACCTGCTTATCCTGTCCCATTATTATTCCTGCGTTAACCTGGGCTACCTGCTGCTCTGAATAAAGAGTCTTTGACGCAGTTAGTGACATATTTTTTGGAGAAATGGAATGGCAGGTAATGTAATAAAATAAAGAAAGCTAATATACATTGCAAAGGACACAGATTTCATTATGGCAAACTCAATAACAGCTTCGATACCAAATGGAGTTAATGAAAATATTGATAACGAAATAAATGATTCTGATTCTGAAAACTCATCATAGCACTACTCCCAGCTGCGTCTGAAGTTCTCATGTCAGAACTCAGGATCGGGCTGTTTTCTCTTCTTGACTGTTTTTTTTATTGGAAACGATTAGGCATCATTGACAAGCCATATCTAGATTTTACTAATTGGTCGATAACCAGACAGGTTCAAAGTGAATGTAAACAAGACAAACAAAGATGATTGCGTGACTCTAATATTACACTCAAATCTAGGCATCAAAATGAATCTATTTTATTTGAGGCGTGAAATCGAATTACGAACTAATTACCGCAAAAAATACGTTTGAAGATGCTTCCTTTAATAAAGGTCATTCACAGCTGATCATTCGATTTGATTCGATGTTATTTTAACAAGTTTAACATCCATACGTAACAGCTCACCTAGTAGTATAGGTACTTCCTATAAATTAGACTCACTGTAACACACAAAGGAATTAATAGCTATAAGTATAGGCAGGTAAATTCAATTACTTCTCGCGGATAATTTTATTGGTTTTATTGCACATGGGATCAGGAAAAAACCAAAAATATGAACTAAAAAAATCTTATCGATACGGAACGAACACAAGTCAATGATGGACTAATTGACTCCTCTCTTTATTTTAATTAATTCAGTATTCGAATACCAATGCCGAGATCTCAATGGATTTAGTACGTGCATGCTTGAGCTAACTCAGCTTGTGATACTCGTAGTTAAAGCACAGGGCGGAAACTCCAGCTTGAATGTGTACGTGTGATCAATAAATGTAAGCAAATTGTACGTCAACACGACCGTCAACTCTATGACAGCTGTGGCGCGACAGGGAGTTGCCGATCTGTATGTAATACTATTATATTATCTTTGGTTAAAGAACAATGTCAAGAGTCATGAACATCAATCCTAGAGATAACGTGCTCCAAAATTCGGCAGTCAGCTGCCGAATTTTGGAGCACGTTGCCTTAGAAGAAGTCTATCAGTAGGTATGATAAGCAACTTCTTATCTAGCAGGTCTTCGTGACATCCTGGGGGCATCAACCGGGGTTTCCAACCGTAGTTAGTAGGTAGGGAACGTGTTGGATTTTAGTAGGTAAGAGTCAAAAAAAAATAAAAAAAAAATACGGGTGATCTGAGGTCGGGAAGTGAAAAAAATGGGGGTTTTAAGGGGGGAAAAGGGGTTTTCTCGATTTCCGACAAAACTACAAGTCCTATGGAAAAATGTTTAATAGCAAAGTTGTAGTAAATAAAAAACTCTACAACTTTTGGATTCACACTTTTGGGACATAACCTCAAAAAGTATGTAAAAAACTCAAAAAAACTCAGATTTTGAGTTTTTGATTTTTTTCTTTTACAAAAATGTTCGTTTTGTCATGAAATTTGGCAGAATCCTTTCTTTTCATGTTTCTAATGCACTGTAATTTTTTTGATCCAAAATGTTTTTTTTTTCTCCTTTTATTGACTTAATATCGCAAAAGCATTAAAATTTTCAATAGAAAAATCACCTGTCAAAATATTAGATATTTTTTAAAAATTGGTGGGCTTTTTGTTGCTTAAAATCTCTTCTTTCTGATGATGTAAAAATATATATACATCACAATGGAAAATTTTCTCAGAAAATGCAAAAGAACTCCAATCATATTTTTCTATTTTAATCATTCATGTACAATTTTGAGCTATTTATTAATATTTACTTTTAAATAATTCGAAAAACGTAAGATTTTATGGTACGTTGATAAATAAAATAAAAAAATCGACAATTTTTTGTGTAAATATTAATAAATAGCTTAAAATTGTACATGAATAATTACAATAGAAAAATATGATTGGAGTTCTTTTGCATTTTCTGAGAAAATGTACCATTGTGATGTATATATATATGTATTTTTACATCATCATAAAGAAGAGATTTTAAGTAACAAAAAGTCCACCAATTTTTAAAAAATCTCTATTATTTTGACAGGTGATTTTTCGATTGAAAATTTCAATGCTTTTGCAATATTAAGTCAATAAAAGGAGAAAAATAAACACTTTGGATCAAAAAAATTACAGTGCATTAGGAACATAAAAAGAAAGGATTCTGCCAAATTTCATGACAAAACGAACATTTTTGTGAAAGAAAAAAATCATAAACTCAAAATCTGGGTTTTTTGAGTTTTTGACATACTTTTTGAGGTTATGTCACAAAAGTGTAAATCCAAAAGTTGTAGAGTTTTTATTTCCTACAACTTTGCCATTAAACATTTTTCCATAGGACTTGCAGTTATGTCGGAAATCGAGAAAACCCCTTTTCCCCCCTTAAAACCCCCATTTTTTTTACTTCCCGACCTCAGATCGCCCGTAAATTATTTTTCCTGTTATTTTTGTCACATTCTCTTCCTTTTGCAATAGGTTTCATTCTACTACTAATTTTCCACATCATCATCATCCATCTTCGTGACGGGTCTTTTCGCATGAATTATTTATGACATGTCATTGGCATGATTGCCATTATCTCTCTCGTCTTTTTCCACCATGTCAAACTGCGAATGTTGTTCTTCAATTTCAAGCAGCATTTCCTCACCACAAATGTCAACTTTGCAAATGCTTGCTAAAGGACAACATTTATAAGTTTTTGAATTCCAACCAAAAGATACAAGGGGGGCTAGCACCGTAACTCCTAACCACAGGTTGCTTTGTAGCCTATTTAGGGGGACTGTGTTCATCCCTTATGAAATGAAAATTATAATGATTTCAGTTTCAGTTTTAACTTTCTGGTCTCACGATAAGGATCTCGTCGCCTGAAGTGAAACCGTTATGATCCTGACGGTTTGTAACCATCGTCGTTTCTAGGCGAGGCCGCATTGGTAGCCGTAGGTCTGTTCCTGGGGTATCCTTCCGAGGGCTTACCTGGCTCCGAACCGTAGGCTGTTAGGCGAATACGTTAGCTTTTAGTCGGTAGGAGACCGGCATGGCATCCATGAGGATTTTCCCTCACATCAAAAAAAACGTCGTCGTTTTAGAAATGTATAGATCCCGGCGCCGCGCTGATTGTGACATATTCCTATGTAAGAACCTTCTAGACTCCTTAGTTCTGACCATGCCATTGATAGATAACTCAGAAGGTTAAACCATTATCTATTTACCTTTACTAGACAATAGATAGACCGTTAAGTTACCTGTGCTTGAACGCAATCGCAAACAATGAGTATTCATTGCCCCATTGCTGTCTTTGTATGCGTTTTTATTTACCGTAATGTGAATGGGACTCTCAGCTCTCAGCCGAAGTAAAAAAGGTAAATAACTCATGTCAAATAACAACATGAAGCTTGTTTTTAAAACACCCTTGTGAGTGGAACGTACCTACTTCACTGTCAAAAAATTAAGCTTTCTTATGGCAACCTTAGACAATTTTTGCAAGGCTTTGGCACAGATATTACTTAGAAAGCTTGACAATTTTTTAAAAGACTTTGCAGGAATTGTCTAAAAAGCTTTATTTTATGACAACGAAGTACCTAGCCAAGAAGTAAGCTTTTAATCTGGTTTCAGTAAGCGTGTAGTTACCTATCTATACTAATATTATAAAGAGGAAAGATTTCTTTCTTTCTTTCTTTTCTTCTTTCTAAGATTTGTTTTTTTGTTTCTTTGTTTTTTTGTTTGTTTGTTTGTAACGAATAGGCTCCGGAACTACTGAACCGATTTGAAAAATTATTTCACGGGTACTACGCGGGTGAAACCGCGTTACGTCCGCTAGTGTATGTATATAATTAACTAGCGGACGTCACGCGGTTTCACCCGCGTAGTTCCCTTTCCCGTGGGAATACGGGAATAAAATATAGCCTATGTTCACCGCAAAGAGTGTAGCTTTCCAACAGTGAAAGAATTTTTCAAATCGGTCAAGTAGTTCCGGAGCCTATTCGTTACAAACAAACAAACAAACAAAAAAACAAATCTTTCCTCTTTATAATATTAGTATAGACAAGTAACAAAACAAGGCATAGTTGTTAAGCTTGACTGGTATAGCTGTTTTCGTACCTACCTAAACTGTACTATCTTGATTTATCAAAATTCATTTTGAGGTAAACCTATGAACTAGTTCTGCATTTTACTTTGAGTAAAAGAAAATCAATTACTGCGATTCTGTTCTAGATTTAATAAAGTCAATAATAATGAAGCGATTCGACCCTTCTAAAGCAGGTACCTATCTTTGTAAAGCAGGTAGGTTCCTGCTTTACAAAAAGAAGAAAGTCCTAGATTGATAATATAATGCAAACGAACATATAGTATAGTATAGGTGCTTCTGTAATTTGTATAGCAGGTATTTACTTTTGTAAAGCAGGTAGATAGGTACCTGCTTTACAAATTACAGAAGTTCATAATGTATCTTGAAACAAACATTTAATGAAAAAACCGGCCAAGTGCGAGTTGGACTCGCCCCTGAAGGGTTTCGTAGCAGCAAGTAACATAATATAAAAGTTCTTATAGTTCGTTGTAACTTTGATTGATGTTTTAACACGTTCGCAGTGGTTGTGATTTTTCTAACCGAAAATTGCGGTTTATGACGTATTAAAAAAAACTACCAGCTCTATCTCGTTCAAACCGTAGTTTTTATGGCAATGTACATCATATATTTTTTTTAGATATATCATTTTCTTAGTTTAGACGTTAGAGGGGGGGGACACACATTTTTCCACTTTGGAAGTGTCTCTTGCGCAGACTATTCATTTTAGAAAAAAATGATGTTAGGAACCTCAATAGCATTTTTGAAGACCTATCTATAGATATCCCACACGTATGGGTTAGATAAAAAATAAAATTTTGAGTTTCAGTTCTGAGTACGGGGACCCCCAAAATTTACTACTTTTTTTTAGTTTTATATAAGAATTTTAATGCGGTTTACAGAATACATCTAGTTACCAAGTTTCAATAGCATAGGCCTTATAGTTTCGGAGAAAAATGGCTGTGACACACTGACGGATAGACAGACAGACAGACAGACATGACGAATCTATAAGGGTTCCGTTTTTGCCATTTGACTACGAAACCCTAAAAAATATCATTATGCCTACTGTAGGTACAAATTATTTTAAGCTCGATTTAATAAGTAAATCCTTTGCATCAATATGAAAGCCTTGTCTAACGTATTTTCCATTGATTCGCTGAATCGTTAAAATAAACTAAGCTCCTTCCCAGTCTCAGCTTGGAATATTATGTTGCATCAACCAGTTTTGCAAGAGCATGATGCATCGCGTGCAAGGGATCATCCCGTTTGGAGGTTACGTGTGATTGTCTGTCGTGGTTTACATGGTATGGTTAACTATATGTTCTGATGTTTTTGTTAAAGTAATGCAATTTATTTATCTTTACTGTTATCATAGGTATAGGTATTAATAGCTGACATTTCATTTACGTTATAACCATAGATTTAGAATTTTTCGCTACTCTCAATAGATACACATAGCGTGCGAGCGAGACCTCATTTACCAGTACACATAGCTCGAGAGGAAAAGAGATAGCAACTTGTGACTCTTAATTTATCACCCTAGCACCCGTGGTGATAATATGTCATTCATATTTTACAATATTCTGTAGTGATCTTACGAATAAAATGGAAAATTTAATATTTGCTACGATGGTGTCGAGTTCAGTGTGTGAATTTGATATTAAATAACATAATTAGATATTCATAGATATTCATATATTCATTTTCACACATAGATATTTCTTTTTTGGTTTCGTTTTCTATCTGACACTGTTTATCTTGTACATTCTAAATCTATGGTTATAATGGTAACCTAGATCATGCTAGATATCGACTGTAGCCATCTGCCGGTCTGATTTGTGAATCTATACCATTTAGGGCGCCACCCAAATTAATACAAAAAAAATCATTCAAATAAGTTCAAATCAATATAGGGCATCCCTATTATTAGACCGCTTTTTTTTTATAATATAGATACTACTTAGGTGGCAGACAAGCTTACGGCCCACCGGAAGGTTGGTAACCGTAGCCTATAGACGTTTGCAACACCAGAGGCGCTACACACGCGCTGCCGACCCGGGCGCAGGTTATAACGACCCACAGTTGAAATTTTTCAAGCCGCCCATAAGGCCTTCAACTTGGCCTAACGACTGTCATTTTACTGACAACCGGGACCAACGGCTTATCGTGCCTTCCGAAGCACGGAAACGCTCGTAAATAAATGTCACAAAGTGGTCCACGTGGTGGTCACCCATCCATATCCGGCCATAGTAAAATGTTGCTTACTGCGGTGATCGTTTACAGAACACTGAGTCCGCGGGGCCACGAGCGCTTGTCGCTTGTTTCCAGATGTCGTACTTATTGCATAATGATACCTGGCGTCAACGCATTGGATAAAGACTAGAACAGCCAGTCGAACTACAGAACTTCGTTATAACCAGAGTCAGGTTAGGTTGTGGAGGTCAGACGGCAGTCGCTGTAAGGAAAATATCCGTAGTATTAGTATGCCGTATTGAGATGGACAGGTCTAGGTTGTGGCTGCCAGCTGTTGAAATTTTTGAAGCTGCCTAAAAAGGCCTTCAACTTGGCTTAACGTCTGCCATTTCACTGGCAACCGGGACCGTCGGGAAGAACGGCAAAGATAGTTTGGAATAATTGGTACATAGACTACATCTTTTTCTTCGAATAAAAGTTCCCATGTGATGCGGGAAGGGGAATAGAATTCCCACGGACAGAGCCGCAGGTACCACATAGTAGGTAACTATCCATAGGTTGAGATTTATTGTATGGTGGCAGACAAGCATACAGCCCTTTCTGATCCAAAGTGATAATAGTATCTTATAAACGTAGGTGTTAGGTACATGAAAATTACTAAAAGCCTCAATTTTGAACTAAGTTAAATCAAGCTAGATGTATTTGATGATAGCTCAAGGGCAAAAACGATATAATATTTTATCATAAATCCAGTTTTAATGACTGGGTAAGTAGCTCCTCCTATCTAGACGTGTTCTTGTCAAATTCTTGAACGTCGGAAGGTGTTCTCAATCACGATCTCAATTCGTTCCCATCAAAGGTCAAACTTACGGTATTGATCTGTGCTTTAACTTAAATAACTTCATACATTCACCGCAAATCGAAATAAACATAGTCATTTTTGCAAGATAGAGTTTTCTGATATAAACGTAGACCTATCCCAATTCTTTGATGCTAAATAAATCTAGGGAATTATTTTTTATACCACCAAGGTGGCAGACAAGTACGCCCCACCAGAAGGACTGGTGGTCACCGCAGCCTATGAACTTTTGCAACACCAGAGGCATCACACTCGCGCTGCCGACCCTGATGAAAAACCTTCTAAGGCCCCTTTTGAAAAACCCCATACTGTAGGCGTTAGGGAAAACCGAGGCAGGGAGATCATTCCACAACGTGTGTGGAAGAAGATCCCTATCGGAAAAAAATTATGAAAATCTATAAAATAATAACACGACCTATGAGTTTGATCGGGAGGGGAGGATACGGAGACGTTACCGTCTGTCAATTAATACACAACACCAAAAGGTACTATGATAAAATATGGCAAAGATACTATGAGTGTCTAAATTATGAGTGCATTGCACTAATTATTTTGTGATAGTTCCATAGAGACAGCGATTGCTTTTGTAGCGGTGTACCTATATGAATACGACGACATCCCCCCGCAACAAATGACAGACAGATAATATGTATAGAACAAACATTCTATGTCTACTCCCCTTATACTGGTCGCGTTGCTCTATGATGAAAACTAACTAATGACTTATTATAAGTTTTTGCCTGGGTTTTTTTAAACGCCCGCAGTATGGAGTTCTTTGAAAGTGGTCTTAGAAGGTTTTTACAGGGTAGGCAGCGCGAGTGTTGCGCCTCTGGTGTAGGTACCTACTTAGAAATCGTCCGTAGGCTGCGGTGACCACCAGTACTTCCTTCTAGTGACTAGTGGCCCGTATGCTTGTCTGCCACCGTGCTGATATAAAAAAACTCGCGCTGCCGACCCCTGGTTAGGTTTTTATTACGAGTAACATTTTATTAAGTAACTAATACCAAAGATAAGATACTGATACTGAAGTAATAGTGAGCCTACACCTGTTATTGAAAAAACAATTAATAAATTCGGATTACTGATGAAGCTTTTATCTCCTGAACGATTACAAAATAAAGGTAAACTAATAATACGATTTTTGTTTAATGTTTTTTACAGTTGAAGAGAAAGGAATGGAATTATTAAAATCTAGGTATTTAAACTTTCATGGTCACTAACACTATTATTAGAGTTAACGGGATATTTACCATGTACTATTGAGTATTTCCGATATTTCGGCGCTGTTTCAAGCACCATGATCACGGAGGAACTGAAGTAGTAAGTAAGTGTACTTTCGCTTTCAACCGTCTAGGTTGAAAGCGAAAGTCTCAGCACATATATCGATCTACCCTCCTTCGCAGTCGTTTATTACGCGTTACACCACTACCACTGGTCTCACTTTCGTTTTCACTAACACGACGTTCACGACACACAACGCTCACCGTGTCTACTCGCGGTTTAGTATGGAACTGTTTATGGTTATTTGTACACAAACGAACCACTGGATGCCAGACGCTCGGCAACAGAAACCCATCCTCCCGATTGACATTCTTATACTTTTTAATTTCAATCGCTTCTCTAACCATTCTTGGTATATAGTGACGTTCAGTTGAGAGCATCTTAGGGTTATGTAACTCAATCCAATAGAATAGAATAGAATAGAATAGAATAGAATATAATATTATTTATTTGCTGAAACATGGTGGTTATACGTGTTACAGTTCAATAGGTTTCACATGTTTCGTCGGTGAGTAGTCCGAAAAGCAAAAACATAACTTAATAGCTAGACATTAAAAGGAACACATTGCATGCAATTGAAAATTTTATAATAATAATATTGAAGTTAATGATTGACTCACAATGACGTTATAAGTAATAATTAATGTCAGCTAGTTTAATACAATTATAATGAATGACACACACAATAAATTCACAATAATGTCATTTTTTTTTTATATGTCCTGAAATCAGGTTTGACAAATACAGCTAGGCACAAAACAGTCGCACAAAGATTATAATAGTTGTCAAAATATGATATTTCAAATGTCCTAGGATCAGGTGTGACACAATACAAGTTGCAACAATAGAAGAAACAAAGGAAATCAGTTCAAAGTCAACATTTACATTGGATTCCCGAAATTATGTCATGAATACCTATTATATAAACATTTCATTAATATCATAAAAACATTTGTCAACAAGCCACCTGTGGAGGTTAGTTTTGAACTTGTGAGTCGGTAGTTGCCTTATTGGTTTGGGTATTTTATTATAGATTTTAATTGCCATTCGTTCGCAGTTTCTTTGGCACAAAGTGGTCCTACAAAGTTTTACCTGCAAACGTGTTGGATCCCGATATTTAGCTCTTGAATTGGGGTTATTCTCAAGAGTGCAAAACAAAGAACTGTGCTCTCTAACAAAACATCCTATTTGATATATATAAAGGCTTGCCAAAGTAAGCAATTTATATTTTTTAAACAACGGTCTACATGATGTGAAAGGTGCAGTCCCACATACCGCTCGAAGACATTTCTTTTGCACAATAAATACTCTGTTAAAATCGGTTGAATTTCCCCATATTATGAGCCCGTACCTCAGTACCGACATGACATATCCAAAATATGCTGTCATAGCAATTTTTTGCCCAGATGTACGTCTTACCCTTTTTAATGCAAAGATAAATCGATTGAGTTTCTTACATGTCATATCTATATGGGCTTTCCAATTGCAGTTTTTATCTAATTTAATACCAAGAAATTTAATTTCATCAACATTTACTACAATTTCATTCCGACATGTCAAATTTTTATTCAAATATTTATTTTTATTATTATAATTTTGGAATTTAATAAATTTAGTTTTAGATATGTTGGCATATAAATTGTTACATTGTAACCAGTTTAATATTAGATCAACTTCAGATTGCAATAGGTGTTCGCATGACAAGCTTTGTTCCTTGTTCGCCATAATCACAGAAATATCATCGGCAAAGAGAATAAATTCACTTTTCGTTGCAGTTGGCAAGTCGTTAATGTATATTAAAAATAATAGTGGTCCCAGGATACTGCCTTGGGGCACTCCAAAGTTACTGTATTGGGCATTGGATTTATGTGTAGTCAGATTGAGTGTGCTGCCATCAATCTTACTAACTTCTACGTACTGTTTTCTACCTGCAAGGTAGCTACTGAGCCAATTTAATCCTGTACCTCTAATGCCATACACTTCCAGCTTATTCAATAGTAATTCATGATCTACAAAATCGAAGGCCTTACTCATATCGAAAAAAATAACAGAGACCGGGATGCGCTTATCAATAAATTCAACCACCCTGGATATGAGTTTAAAAGTAGCCAGTGTTGTACATTTATGTTTTTGAAATCCGTGCTGTTCCGGTTTAATAACATGAAACTTATCAAAGAAAGCGATCATGCGATTATACATTGCTCTCTCAAAGACTTTGCCAAATATCGAAACTAGAGTGATAGGTCGATAGTTATTTAATTCTATCTTGTTGCCCTTCTTATGGATTGGCTTCACTAGCGACAACTTTAGTTTCTCGGGGAATACTCCTTCCGTAAGAGAACGATTTATTAAAAAATGTAAAACGGGAGATATTATTTGGGCACACTTTTTAAGGACATTTGTAGTGACCCCATCAAAGCCTACGGCATTGGTATTGTTTAGGGACATCACAATCTTAACTACATCCGCCTCCGATAAAGGATGCAGAAAAATTGTTGAATTCACCCGTTCTATCTGTGTCATATTGATTTTTTTTCTTACACCATGAGAACGATTTCCATTAGTCAATCCAATGAAGAAGTTATTGAATACCTCTGCCATTTCAGATGCTTCTGTGATAGTTCTTTTATTTTCAGTAATCTCTAGTATTTCGTTAGGAGTGTGACTTGCATCTACCCTATCCCTAATGATGTGCCATGTCGCTTTACATTTATTTTTTGATTTCTCCAAGAAGCTACTATTTACAATTTTTTTCGATTTGTTTATGCATTTTCGTAAAATATTGCTATATTTCTTGTAAACTGTCTCATTTTCTTCCGTTTTTTGCACAAAGCATTTATATTTTAATTTTCTTTTGTGCCTACTTGAATTTCTAATACCTTTTGTAAGCCATTTCACTACTTTGTCTTTAGATGTGTATTTTGTTTTTTGTTTAGGGAAACATAAGTCATATAGCAGACAGAATGTATCATGGAACATATTAAAAGCGCTATCAAAGTTGTCCTCATTTATAACTTCGTTCCATGTCAGAGCAGAAAGACATTCATTAAATTTACTTATATTATATTGGTTGTAGTTTCTATTTTCCACATACCAATAGTCGCACCGCGTCACATGGCTTTTACAAGGTATTCTTAAGATTTGTGCAGTGTTATGATCAGAAAGAAATGTGTTGAATGTGCAGCCTGTAGCACCATCCATATTACTAAGGAAGTGATCAATGCAAGTTTTCGCTCTTGTCGGCTGTGTAATGTGCAGTTTAAGATTATAATTCAATGTCAGATTTTGAAGTCGAAGAGAATCAGAACAATGGTTTGTGCCGGACTCCAACAGATGTTCAGCGACTGCAGACTTTTGTGGTTCGTTATTTTTGACTGCCCTAATGTGTTCTTTGATTCGGCACGTCACCGTTCGTTTTGTTTGGCCTATACACGAACTACCACAACTACAGTCAATCTTATACACTCCCGGCCTGTCCAGTGGAAAACTGTCCTTAGGTGTACGTAGACACGAAATATCGGAAATACTCAATAGTACATGGTAAATATCCCGTTAACTCTAATAATATTAATAAAATCCTTCGAAAATGCAATCAAATTGCACGATCTATACTATTCATTAAATAAGAATATTCTTATTAAACTTCGTACAGTATCTAGTGATTAAAACCAGCCTCTCAGCAAAATTAGTCGTGCTCAAAATTAAGTGCTTTTAAACGATTACTGGTACGGTAGGTACCTGGTTAATTAATTTACTGTCAATCACGGTGTAAATGCATAACTAACTTATTATTATAATCAGCTGTATTATTTCTAGTCTCTCGTTAGCTGCTTAAGGTCCCAAGGGCTTGTCAGAGTTAGAGGTCTCGTTTTCACGACATTCCAGGTCTATTCATTTTATGAGTTGATTAATGATGATAATGAACGACGCATCATACTTCCTCAGTGGCGCATTCAGTGGTGTAACCGACTGAAGTTACGTTGTAACTATTATTCTATATGTGGCTGAAAACCTTGGTTCTATTCCAGGGTCGCGTGCGTCGGTCCAAATATTTGTTTCGGACAAACACTAATGTTCGTTCAGAGTTTGGGTATTTTATAATTTTTTTTTTAAATTCAGCTCGCCAAATTGACGTCGCCACCAGCCTGATGGAAAGCCGTGGCGTATCTAGCGATTGGGGGCCACTTCTTACAGTGGTCCTCAAATTGGCGGCCCTGTGATGTTTCACGCTCCTCTTTAAGAACCCGGGATTGTAAGATGAGGGAAACACGTGTGCAGGCAGGTCATTTAGTTTTTGTAATTCGACAGAGGAACGATCTTTTGAAACGCTCGGTTCTGGCGAAGATTCTCTCCACTGTGTATGAGTGGCATCTCTGCCCGGCACGCGTTGTTCGGGATCGGAAAGGGGATGGTGGGATCACCAGATTCTATAGCAGATTCTATATAAAATATGTGAGTATATTAATATTTGTGGACATTCCCACACAATATCATCTAGCCCAAATATAAGCTATAAAACTATAGTATATGTAGGTATGTCTATCATACATCTAGATCTCATAGCAAAAGCTTAAATTGGCTTAATTTGGCCTCGATAACGTTGTGTGAGGATGTCCAAAAATAAGAGTATTTCGGTACTTCGGAAAACTCTACCACAGCATCAACAATAGCCACGTAAACAAAGACAACAACTTACCAATAAGCAAATTGGCGTCATAGTTCCTCTCGGACATGGAGCAGTTGACCATGTACCAGTGGTCGCAGATCAGCATCCGTTGCTGGAACAGCGTCATGTTGGGGCACTTGTAGCTGAACTGGCGGCCCATTCCGTCGCACATGTGGTATACCTGGGGAGAAGAGATAGCCACGTTAATAAATTATAAATACTTTTTTGAAGTGAAACTTCTTTATCGGCGTTGGAAAAAAATTTGCGTCACGTCACGTCACGTCACGATTTTTGGTTACGCGCCATCTTTGTTCTGTTCCCCACCACGGTGGATTCGAATTAAGAGTACTTTATCCAGGGATAGCATGTCATTTAAGGGTTTTTGGCCTTTTGGACTTTTGGGCTTTTGGACTTTTGGACTTTTGGATGGGACTTTTTGACTTTGGGACTTTGGGACTTTGGGACTTTTGGACTTTTGGACTTTTGGACTTTTGAACTTTTGAACTTTTGGACTTTTGGACTTTGGGACTTTGGGACTTTGGGACTTTGGGACTTTGGGACTTTGGGACTTTTGGACTTTTGGCCTTTGGGACTTTTGGACTTTTGGACTTTTGGATGGGATCTTGGTACTTTGGGTCTTTGGGACTTTGGAACTTTGGGACTTTTGGACTTTTGGGCTTTTGGACTTTTGGATGGGACCTTGGTACTTTGGGTCTTTGGGACTTTTGGACTTTTGGACTTTTGGACTTTTGGACTTTTGGACTTTTGGAGTTTTGGACTTTTAGACTTTTAGACTTTGGGACTTTGGGACTTTGGGACTTTGGGACTTTGGGACTTTGGGACTTTGGGACTTTGGGACTTTGGGACTTTGGGACTTTGTGACTTTTGGACTTTTGGCCTTTGGGACTTTTGGACTTTTAGATGGGACCTTGGTACTTTGGGTCTTTGGAACTTTGGGACTTTGGGACTTTTGGACTTTTGGCCTTTGGGACTTTGGGACTTTGGGACTTTGGGACCTTGAGACCTTGGGACTTTGGGACTTTGGGACTTTTGGACTTTTGGCCTTTTGGACTTTTGGACTTTGGACTTTTGGACTTTGGACTTTGGACTTTTGGACTTTTGGACTTTTGGACTTTTGTACTTTTGTACTTTTTGACTTAATTTAAGGTGAGGTGAAAATTAAGTTTATTAAGAAGTTTCACTTCTTACGTGTGTACACTAAGTACACGCAATTTTTTTTTTATACCACTAAGGTGGCAGAACGACTATGAACGCTTGCAACACCGAAGGCGCCACACTCGCGCTGCCAACCCTGTAAAAACCTTCTAAGACCCCTTTTGAAGAACCCCATACTGTAGGCGTTTGCGAAAACTGAGGCAGACTACTAAGCGTGCGCGGAAGAATACCCCTATCGGATCTAACCGTGCTGGAACGCTCCGGACGTAGAGTGTGAGGATGAACTCCCTGTTTGTGGGGAGCGGTGCGATGATAGAACGTAGCCGTGGGCATCATATCAAACAATTCCTCAGAGCACATACCATTGTACAGTCGGTAGAACACGCATAAGGAGGCAAAGTCTCTCCTGTCGCGAAGAGGTTCCACACTACCTGTAAGTATTGGATCGTTGACATCTCTCCCAGCTCGTATTTGCACCGAGTCAAATGGACGAAGCTTAAGTCTTTACTATCTTTTTTTGTGAATTCCTTAGGAATGCCACGCCGAACTATAACCACGCGGTCCCTACCTATCTGTCTACAGCCAGGCACCCCAATAACGGGAAATAAGGGATGTCCCCGAATTCCCAGCAGTCTTTAGCTACCACTGCGGCAGGTTCGATTGTTATCCCGATTCTTTGGGGGTTGGTTCGGGTATTATCTTACTAGCCTAACGAATTTTGATTGTAATACATAAAAATGATCACGCCTTTTATGCCTGAAGGCGTAGGCAGAGGCATATTATATGCCCACCTTTTACCTTTTAGATTTTGTCCCACGTAATAAGTGGTGAGCCGTATTGCCGTGTTGATATAGACAGGCGCAGGTTGTGACTGCCCGCTGTTGAAATTTTTCAAGCCGCACAAAAAGGCCTTCCACTTGACTGCCATTATACTGGCAACCGGGACCAACGGCTTTACGTGCTATCCGAAGCACGGAAACGCTCGCAAGTAAATGTCACAAAGAGGTCACGTCCCAACAAGCAAAATAGTCTCAGAACACATAAATGTTATAGGAATAAGACACTTATAAGATTCCTATATTGATTTTGGCGTTCGCAATTACTCTTATATGCGTCTCAGAAAATGCTATTTGGTTTTTGATCACGATTATTCTGATAATTTTATAATACTATGTATACAGATCACTATAAGCCGCACCCTCTTGTAAAAGCTTTTAGTAAGAGCAATCAGACTTAAGAATGAAGGTTCTTATAACCAGCACTTGTAAGCGCTTTTAAGATTGCTTATTAGGCTACTATAGACCTGAATCTCCTATTAAAGCTGCCCATAAGTGTAAATACACTTGATTCCATTTACACTTGTTACTTAGTTTTATAAGCGCTAATAAGTACAATTTTTGAATCCGTTACAAATAAAGTAGTTTTATAAAACCATTTGTAAGTCGTAATTGAATCTAGTTTAATGCGAGCTTATAATGATACTACTTTTACTAATAACATACTTGCCACATGCTATTATAAGTTTTATGATTTTATACGAGCTAAGTTCAATACTGTTATTGTCAAAGAAACACTTGTTGATTCGTTGGTAAAGTAATTATAAGATTATTTACTCTTGCAATAGGTGGTTTGGGCCAAAATAGTTCTTTTTGTGAAAATAGACCTTGTGAAGTTCAAGTCACAAAACCTGGCAAGGGTTCCGTATATTGGACTATGACCCAAATACAGAACAAGTAACACCAAACCACTTAGGTGGTGATAATGCTCATGAATAAATATGACAAACTTGTACTGTTAGTATTACAGCAAAAGCGCATTAACTCAAAAAAATATTAATTACTTACACAAATCGTCAATAAATACATACCTGATTATATTCCAACAAGTTCACCCTGAAGGTGATACAAGTGTATGCCCCGACCTCGAGCAGCACTGTCGAGGCAGCTGAGACCGTGTACGAGGACATAGCAAAAGCACTACATGGTACTGCCAAGACTCACTACATCGTTGTGATGGGGGACTTCAATGCCAAAGTGGGAGTACAAGAACGCGGCGAAACGAAGATCGGTCCCTTTGGTGTGGGGCGCAGAAATGACCGGGGCCATATGCTTGTCAGTTTTCTTGAGTCTCAGGGGCTCTTCTTGATGAACTCTTTCTTTAAGAAGAAGCCCCACAGAAAATGGACTTGGCGAAGCCCCGACAAGGTCACAAGGAACGAGATAGACTTCATCATGACGGACAGGAAGTGTATATTTAGAGATGTCTCTGTGATTAACAGGTTCAATACCGGTGGTGATCACCGACTTGTGCGAGCATCTCTGAATTTGGACTTCCGAGCTGAAAGGGCCCGTATGATGAAGCCTACTCTCCGACCTACCGCGCTCCAGTTAGCCTCAGGGGCTGAGAGGTTCCAGTTAAAACTTCAAAATCGTTTCGATCTGCTGGAAACCACTGGCAATATTCACGATAAGGCCGAAAATGTGGTCAGGACGCTACAGCAAGTGTCCCGAAGGTTTTTGTCCGGAAAAAGCAATAACAGGTGCTCTAAGCTCTCGCCCGAGACTCTCGAACTTATGAGAATAAGACGGGAAACGCCATCTACGCACTCGTCTTCGTCAGACCAGCGGGATCTAAATCTCATAATCCGAACGCTGATACGACGCGACCTTAGACGGTATAACACCAGTATCGTCGAGGCAGCGATCGAGCAGAACAGGGGTACCAAGGTATTTGCCCAACAGCTTGGAAGACCCCGTCTGACGAAACTGAAGACAGCGGATGGCAGAACCGTGACCTCAAGATTCGAGATTCTCGAGGAAATTGAGAGCTTTTATAGAGACCAGTATGCATCACGGACAAAAAGGCCGACGGGTCCTACTGATTGTGACCACCGAGCCCCACTATCGCCGATCGCGCCACTATACCGAGGACATTCCGGACATTGACCAGGGCGAGGTGAGGGCGGCTCTCGGGCAACTAAAAAACAACAAGTCCCCTGGGGAGGACGGAATTACAACTGAACTACTGAAGGCGGGGGGGGGCTCCGGTCCTCAACGAGCTGACAAGTTTGTTTAATTCCGTCCTCCAACAGGGACAAACACCTGAAGCGTGGAGCGGGAGTGCGGTGGCTCTGAAGGCATAAGAATACATAATGATATATGGCATAAGAAACAAGGCTCTCGATCTTCTGACTTCATATTTGAACAATAGAATTCAGAGGGTTGATGTTAATGGTACACGCTCAGAGGGCTCTGTAGTTACTATGGGCGTCCCACAGGGTTCAATACTCGGACCATTTTTATTCCTTATATATTTTAATGACCTACCCTTTTACGTGGGGGACAACAACAGGATTGTTTTGTTTGCAGATGATACTTCTTTGATTTTCAAAGTTAAAAGACAAATAGATAACTATGACGATGTCAACAACGCAATCTTGAAAGTGGTTCATTGGTTTAACACTAACAATCTTAGACTGAATGATAATAAAACTAAATGCATAAAATTTACCTTGCCTAATGTAACACAGTCAGAAACCAATGTTCAACTTAATGGTCGGGTGTTGGAACTTGTGGAATCAACGACGTTCCTAGGGTTAACGGTCGATGCTGGTTTACAATGGGGTCCACATATTGTCAAACTAGCAAATAGATTAAGTTCAGCAGCATTTGCTGTACAAAAGATAAAGCACTTGACGGATGTAGATACGGCTAGAATAGTCTATTTCAGTTACTTTCATAGCATAATGTCTTACGGTATTCTACTGTGGGGCAATGCTGCAGATATAGATAAAATTTTTATTTTACAAAAGCGGGCCATAAGAGCTATACAGGGTGAATTTTTCAAAAGGGATTGGATGGCCAAATCCGAAACTATAAGGAATAGCGAAAAATGCTCAAAGGAGTCACGAGCCCGATTTTGATGAAACTTAAAACCTCATCATTAGATTTTGGAAAAAACAATAATCCTAGCTGGGAATCGAATCCATTGATTTTGAAAAAAAAACACACCCTTTATTATTACACCATACGATAGTGTTGCTATTAAGGATCATATTCTGCGAAGTAATGATATACGGCAAACTACAGGAAAGAGCTCATCTTTAACAATATACATTTTATTATTCTTACGGTAACTGATTAATTGTTCAAAATCTTTGCAATACATAGCTAGATTCGAAACCTCAAGGATCGTGCTGCATTCAATATTTCAATATTATTGATGCCGTTGAGAATATTCTCTAAAAAATCATTTTGAGCATAATTTAAAACACGGAATAGTTACGATCTCTTCTGGGATTTCGAACGAAACAAATTATGATACAAAAGTTAGGTACATGAAATATGCATTCTATTAAAATTCCAAATGTTCCTTAAATTTGGCGTATATCATTACTTTGCAAAATTTGATCCTTAACAGCGACTCTATCGTATGGTGTAATAATAAAGGATGTGTTTTTTTTTTCAAAATCAACAAGTTCCATTCCCAGCTAGGATTATGGGTTTTTCAAAAATCTCATGATGTGGTTTTAAGTTTCATCAAAATCGGGCTCGTGACTCCTTTCAGCATTTTTCGCTATTCCTTATAGTTTCGGATTTGGCCATCCAATCCCTTTTCAAAAATTCACCCTGTATATAGATTAGGTCGAAGGGTCTCTCTGCGCGAAAAATTCAAAGAGGTTAAAATTCTTACAGTAGCATCACAATATATTTTTGAGAATCTGATGTACGTACAAAGAAAACATAGTTTCGCTAAGTTAAGTGATAGACACAATGTCAACACTAGAAATAAAAGTAACCTTGCTGTTTATCATAGCAGATTGCACAAAATCAGCAATTCTTTCATGGGTAACTGTATACGCTTTTACAACAGGCTACCAAACGAAATTAAAAGTATGTCCCTTAATAAATTTAAAAAGGTTGTAAAAAGTAAATTGTACTGCAGGGGCTACTATACAATTGGTGATTATTTGTTGGATGGAGAAGCCTGGAAATGACCTGCTCTACTGGATTCTCAAAAAAATTGTAAAAATGCATAGTTTTTAGATTCATTTTGTAAATAGAGCTCTAAAAAGAATAACCCGCTGAGTTTCTTGCCAGTTCTTCTCAGGTGGGTCGCGTTGTGAACTGGTGGTAGATTTTGATTTATATTCTGGACGTTTTACAAGAGCATCTGTATATGCCTATGTGAAATAAATTTATTTTTCTTTCTTTCTTTCTTTCTTCTTTCTGTTCTTCAAGAAAGTTGTTCTCGAGAGTAGTCACAAACCGCCTCGCCCTTAGGCTCGACGAGTTTCAGCCAAAGGAGCAAGCCGGGTTTCGAAAAGGCTTCAGCACCGTGGACCACATCCATACTGTACGGCAGATTGTACAGAAAACAAACGAGTACAATCAGCCGCTGTGTATGGCTTTTGTGGACTACGAGAAGGCCTTTGACTCTGTCGAAACCTGGGCAGTCCTGGACGCTCTGCAGCGATGTCGTGTAGATTGGCGATATATCGAGGTGTTGAGATGTCTCTACGACAACGCTACCATGACCATCCAGCTAGATAATCAAAAAACCAGTCCCATTGAACTGCGTAGAGGTGTAAGACAGGGTGATGTGATATCCCCGAAACTCTTCACCGATGCGCTTGAGGACATCTTTAAGACACTGGACTGGGAAGGGTAGGGCGAGAACATCAACGGCACGCAAATCTCGCACCTTCGGTTTGCCAATGACATCGTAATTGTGGCGGAGACGCTGGAACAGCTAAGCGGAATGCTGCATAGCCTGAACGGAGCGTCTCGACGTGTTGGACTCGGCATGAACTTGGAAAAAACCAAGGTTATGTTTAATAACCACGTTACGCCGGGGCCAATATACGTCGAGGGATCGAGGCTAGAGGTCGTCTAGGAATATACTTACCCCGGGCAGGTTATCACACTGGGGAAAGGGAACCTGGACAAGGAAATCGCCAGAAGGATACGGTTGGGCTGGGCAGCATTTCGCAAACTGCGTCGAGTCTTCAATTCGCCTTTACCGCAATGCCTGAAGACCAAAGTCTACAACCAGTGCGTTCTACCTGTTATGACATACGGTGCCGAGACGTGGACACTTACAGAGAGGTTGGTCAAAGCTCTAAAGGTTCCGCAGCGGGCTATGGAAAGGGCTATGCTTGGGGTGTCTCTGAGGGATAGACTCCGAAATGAGACTATCCGGCAAAGAAATAAAGTGGTCGACATAGCTCGCAGAATAAGTACATTGAAGTGGCAGTGGGCCGGCCATATCTGCAGAAGAACCGACGGCCGATGGAGCAAACGAGTTCTAGAGTGGAGACCGCGTCTCGGCAAACGTGGGGTAGGACGTCCACCCGCTAGATGGACCGACGACCTGGTAAAGGTCGCAGGCTGGGACTGGATGCGTAAGGCGCAGGACCGTGGATTGTGGCGTAAATTAGGAGAGGCCTACGTCCAGCAGTGGACTGCGATAGGCTCATTTGATTGATTGATTGATTATATTCATGAACACAAATACCACCTACAGGTGTTATTTCAGGTATACCGTCACAATACCAGAAATCATAATGCCTTTACTTAAAATGCCCGAGCCCAAAATACCCGAAATCGAAATATCAATATTCAAAAGGCAAATATTCATAATATAAATAATTTAAAATGCCTTACGGTCGAATAACCGAAACCCAAAAAATAAATTTATCAAATACCTTATCCTAAAATGTTCAAACACAAAATACCTTTTTTTTAACATGATTTAAATCCTACATGGATGCTATATACCTATCTGTGAATGGTTAACACCCCGACTCAGAGTATCCCGACTCGGATGAATCAAAGTGTTTTAACATGAGGTATATCTTACATGGATACTATGCCGGACTCCTACCGACTAAAAACCACACGTATCCTACGTAACAGCCTACAGTTGGGAGCCCCGGGTAACCCCTAAGAAGGATACCCAAGGACCAACAGACCTACGGCTTCAACAGCGGCTTCACTTAGGTGGGGTGGGAGGGGGGGGGGGGGGGGGCGTAAATAAGTTAAAGCCAAATAACAAAACGTGTGAGTGGCAATAAATCTTTATTTCTTAAATCATTTATTTATTAACTATGCGCTAAATAATGAACTGGTATAGCATAATATATACCTAATAATACCCAGTAGGTTATAGCGATAAACTGGGTAGGTTATGGATTTTTTTATATTCCAAGCACAACATTGTATAATTGTTCCTTACATTTTGGTGACTGAAATTATTATAGAAAAGACAATATATAAATATGTGTTACATTCCACGCAGTTATGACAGTGACAGTGACACATTGTATTCTATTTTCGGTATTTTAAATTAAGGATATTTGAAAATTTGTATTTTGAATTCTGATATAATAATTATTTGTATTTTAAATTTAGACATTTTACGGTAAGGTGTACTGAAATAAGGTATTTTGAATGTTAAGGAATTTCGAATTCGGGTATTTTGGTCTAATGCATTTCAAGTAAAGGCATTTTGATTTCTGGTATTTTAATATATAACCGTTATTTCAATATTAGGTTGTATATTTAGCGTTTTTCTTAATTCACCACGGATCCCCAAAAGATAAATACATGGCGAGTGAATGCAGCGACTATGAGACATTATAGAACCAAGTTTGTCTATAGAGGTACAGTAGAACACTTCCAAATGCTAAACTAAAAATGGCTACCGAAAATGACTAATGGGGAACATTTTGTTATTTTAAAATAATGAATACGAATGTATATTACTTATTTTAAGAGGGGCTTTAAAATTTTCACCAGAAATTTGGTACGTTGCACGAGAAATACGAGTTCCCAGTACTACCCGTTCGCTCTAACTTTGCCGCTGGCGTAGAGGCGTATACCCGAATTGTTAATTAGACGAAGTAAATTGACAGTAGCTAATGTCACTTCGTCATAGAAAATACGCAACATTGTATGAAGAAGTGACATTAGTTGCTGTCAATTTACTTCGACTAATTAAAAATTCGACTTTAGTATGGAACCGAGCGGCAAAGTTAGAGCGAACGAGCAGTACGTTTTTGATTAACATCATGAAATACGAGGACTCTGAAAAATTATAATAAAACTTGCCTTATTAATGTCCAAAATATTATTAGTAAGTATTTTAATAAAGTTTTTAGTATTATGTACACGGAGTGTGTAAAACTCCCAATATTGATAACTGAATGATTGACTGAACGAAATGAGAACTTGTAGAACAGTTGTAAAGTGCATAACAATCTAGTTTAGTTTTCTAAGAGACTATTAAGGCCATACCCAGGGCTAACGACCTTGAGCATATGGGCGATAATGACTCGCCAACATAGAGTAGCGCAACTACAGAGACATCAGAGTAAAAGAACCACGGAAGAAGAAGAAAATAGTAGCGGAAATGCGTTCCTCGCTTCACCAAATAAACAAGAAGCCGTGAGACGGTCTCACCCGACTGCCCCTCTCTAAAACGTTTATTGTGAAAGTTCAATCCGATTGCCGTTGTCATTTTTGTTTAATTTCAAACTTTGAACAGATGATCCACGTAGCCTAACCTAGTGACGTAGTTTAATGCAACAGAGTCACAGACAAAGTCTCGTCACGAATTCACAAAGACGAATGTTCATTATATTCTTTGTTTTGTATTTAAATTATTACAAATCCAGACAAGAGGGGTCTTCCACTCGCTTGAAATTTGATTAATACAAACAAACAAAAATATGTACGTACCTACGTAAGCGTCGTAAACGCAGTTGCGAGGGTTAGCTAGTTATGTATAAATAAGAAGCGCTCGTGGCACTGCAGACAGACTCATTGTTCTGTAAACGGTCACTGTTGTAAGCCACTTTCTCTATGGCCAGTCCTTGGATGGGTGACCATCCATGTGACCACTTAGTGACAGTTATTTGAGCGTTACCGTGCTTCAAAAGGCCGTTTAATTATAAGTCGTTGGTCCCGGTAGCCAGTAAAATGACGACCTGCGCCGGTCCAACACGGCAATACGGCTCACCACCTATTACGTAGGACAAATTCTAAAAAGGTGAAATGTAGGAGCATAATAATATGCCTTTGCCTACCCCTTCGGGGATAAAGGCGCGACCATAATCCATACTAATATTATAAAGCTGAAGAGTTTGTTTGTTTGGTTGAACGCTAGGATCTAAGGAACTACCGGTTCGATTTCAAAAATAATTTCAGAGTTTTAAAGTACATTTATTGAGGATGGCTAATGGCTAATAACATTACGTTAAGACAAATAGGAGCGGAGCAGCCATGAATAATGTTTTCTGAACGGGGAAAATTTATTTCTTTTGAGAGCTTCCATTGAGTACGTGCGTAAATGGTTAAAGTTACGTAAAAATAGTGTACTACAATTTTTTTCCTTTTCAAAAAATTAAAAAAAAGACCTGCACAGCAAATGCCTATCTTTTAAGGTTCACTTACAATAACCCTCTAAATTATTATTAAAACATGAGCGACGCAACTCGACGCGACGACGGAAGTAAACGTTTTCTGCAGTAGTAGCCAGTCAACTGATGAAAGATAATACCGGCCTAGTGCGAGTCGGACTCGCACACGATGTCAACTGATGAAAGATAATACCGGCCAAGTGCGAGTCGGACTTGCACACGATGAGTTCCGTACCAAAAAACGGACAAAAATAAATGCGACGGGAAACATTATATCACTTCAACAAAGTTGTGGGGGTCAACTCTAATGGATGAATATAAGCGACGTGAGAAAAATTATATCACTTTAAATATTATTATCTACCTCTCTAATAAATATAAGACACGCGACGGGAGTAAGCGCGACGGGAATAAATGCGACGGGACTATATTACTTAAAGTATTAATACAATAGGTACCACTCTCTTACTCACTCTCATGTGACGCAAACGAAGTTGTGTGGGTCAGCTATTGTGTGTATTATGTAACTATCTGACCTTCACAACTTCGTTTACGACGCTTAAGGTGTATGAAAGGGGAGGTATTTCTTCATCAGACTCATCAAGTGGCGGGTGAAACTGCCCTATTTGCTTAATCATAGAAGAACTTAAAGATTAAGCATATTGTAAAATAATTCAGGCCGCGCCGAGGGCGTGGATTGAATTGTTTTAGAATCTATTCTAAATAATTAATTTTAGTCCACGTCTTCGGCGCGGTTGAAATATTTAACACTAGCCTTAATCATTAAGCTCTTATATGATAAATTCTCTCTTAATTGCTCTTAAATGATTTTCATAGCACATTGCTTGTGCAATGTGCTATGAAAATCACCAAACCAGCAATTCTTTCATGGGTAACTGTATACGCTTTTACAACAGGCTACCAGACGAAATTAAAAGTGCAGGGGCTACTATAAAATCAATGATTATCTTATTATCAAATTTTTTTTTAAATAGCTTCCATGTTCAGACTCTCGACCCTCAACAGTTTTATTATTATGTATAGACATAGACTAGCAAGAAACTCGGCTGGCTATTCTTTTTAGTGCTCTACTTACTATAATACCTATAGACTTAAAAAATAATAACACATTGTTTGAGAATCCAACTGAGCCAGCAAATCATTTCCAGACTTCCTAGACAAGGAAGAGGTATTTTGAAATGATTAAGTACCGCTTACAATATTAGCATGACTACCTTTCGAAGTAATTTAATAAAACAATACATAAAATAAGTTGAAATGCATTATATTTTCATGCAATGCAGTATGCATTGTGTAACTCGGGCTCTGTTACACGCATTACTCTGTAAATGAATGAAAATTTAACATTTTACGAGAATATTTTGCAGACCAGAGCGACACACGTCCGTCTAGCAACACGACTCCCCCCGCACTAGATTTTCAGGCGAGCGCGGGGATGCAAGCAACTTGAAGTATTCGTTGAATGCATTATTAGTCATAATTAGTTTAAATTTACACTTATTCCAAATTGAAGAAAACCATTTTAGAGGTCTATGTTTTCTTTAGTCTTTGATATAAATTTTATTATCATTCATTAATAACTAGACGTCATAAAACGTCTTTATCTAAAAAATTCTAGGCGATTTCAATGATGTTTTACTAATTATTTATAATAAATACACAATTTCTGACAAAACCATCTTTTGACACACATCTTGTAGATTTTAAATCTACTTTTGGCTATCATTTTTCGTTTACTAATACCGACAACAATGTCTTCATTTGCACCTCTTTTTCGCAAACTTTGTCGACTAGTCCCCTTAATAGATTTGGTAGGGTTGTATGGTTTTACAAAATGCCGCTACACGGCTGTTACAGTCGTTAGTTGAATTCCATGAGGGTACTATTAGACTGTTAAAAAACTCAACACACTAATAAAGTGGGCCCTTTTCCGGGCTTGTAAGCTCTTATGAGTTCGTTATAAGTCTATTGAAAATTGGTCTTAGGATAATTATAAAACCGCTTTTTGCTCGTTGGGGTGGTGGGTACAATAGTAAATGTTGCTTAGTGATCGTTTACAGAATACAGCCTCAGGCGTGTTTTAGGATTCCGTAGCCAAATGGCAAAAACGGAACCCTTATAGATTCGTCATGTCTGTCTGTCTGTCTGTTCGTCCGCGTGTCACAGCCACTTTTCTCCGAAACCATAAGGCCTATGCTGTTGAAACTTGGTAAGTAGATGTATTCTGTGAACCGAATCAAGATTTTTTATATAAAACTAGAAAAAAAGCAGTTTATTTTGAGGGTCCCCATACTCAAAACTGAAACTTATTTTTTTTTTATCTAACCATACATGTGGGGTACCTATAGATAGGTCTTCAAAAATGCTATTGAGGTTTCTAACATCATTATTTTCTTAAGTGAATAGTTTGCGCAAGAGACACTTCCAAAGTGGAAAAATGTGTCCCCCTCCCCCTCTAACTTCTAAACTAAGAGAACGATAAATCAAAAAAAAATATAAGATGTACATTGCCATAAAATCTACCAACGAAAATTGGTTTTTTTTTTTAATACGTCATAAACCGCAAATCGTTACCACTGCGAACGGGTTAAAAGTTAAAACATCAATGAAAGTTACAACGAACAACAAGAACTTTTATATTATGTTATTACTTGCTGCTACGGAACCCTTCATGGGCGGGTCCAATTCGCACTTGACCGTTTTTTTGATTATGATAAGGTCAAGAATTCTATTTATTATTGTGAAAATTAATTTCCCCTGTTACTGTACCTTAAAAAGACACATGGAGAGTTTTGCGTTACATCGCACTATGAGGTTTGAAGGAATTTTATTGGAAACTCTATTACAATTATGCATTTTTTTTTGAGAATCCAGCAGAGCAGGTCATGCTAACTTATTTAAGAACATACTTTTAATTTCGTTTGGTAACCTGTTGTAAAAGCATATATATACCTAGGAAGATTGCTGATTTTTTGCAATCTGCTAAACAACCAAGTTTAATAAAATTAATTATAGTAGTTCTATGGCTAGGAAACGATGTTTGCATCTCATACTGAATTGGGTTATAATAACTAGTTGGCCGACTACTTCCGACAATCGGATTTATCTTGAAGTATTTTATCATAATTATATCATTATGTGCTTGTGTGTTAATTTTGTTGCCACTGTTTGGATGTCCTTGCTATTTAAAGTAATTTAGCGGACAAATGTACACACAAAAAAATATAATTGTACCTAGGTAGGTACCACTTACACGGTTTAAATATCAGATTTCTCTAGTAATAATAAAGCTAAGTAAGAAACTAAGGTGGCTGATAAGCATACGGCCCACCAGATGTACTGGTGGTCACCGCAGCCTATGAACGTTTGCTACACCAGAGGCGCCACACTCGCGCTGCCGACCCTGTAGAAACCTTCTTGAAACCCTTTTGGAGAACCCCATACTGCTTACATACCTAAGTAATGTGTAGTTAGGATTAAAAGAATATTGTGGGTAGATATTTTGGATGGTTGAGGGCTCTTCTCCTCCACATGTTAATTCTGGTACCTATCGGCAACTGCTCCTCTCAATTGGCATAGATTTTATAGTTTTTGTTCAGTTAGGTATAATGGTTGCCGGCAATAGAAAGTCTAGGCAAATTGGAAAGATGGGAAGAGTGGCTGAATATTTCGCAAAATTCTAGGGTTCATGATTCTTTTTTTTTTTTTCAATTAAATCGTTAAATGACAGGTCTCTAACCAAAGAAGTTGTTGAGCTCTTTATGGCCATGTAACTTCTTTGATTCACTTTGACAATTTTTTTATTGCCTTACATTTTGGCAAATTTTCGGCAGAAATTATTAGACGAAGGATTTCTTGGTTGAATCATTTGGCGCAGCAATAATGTAAAATTATTGGATAGGAAAAAAAAAAAAAAAAAAAAAAAAAAAAAAAGTTTTTAATAATGGTTAAAATGTCATGCACTTCTAAGTGACTTACGACAAATGAATACTTATCAATAAGGTTTACGTCATTATTATGCATCTCTTTCAATGATATCTAGTATGAACCTTGTTGTAATTTTCAATGACTAGAAAACTAAATCAAAACTGATACACCACTTTCTTGGCCGACCGTACCTAGAGCGTACCTACCTGGGTTATTTTTACTATTACTGGGATGACACGGCCAAGGTTAAAAAGTCAGGCAATTAACCGGTATACCTAACTAAAAATTCGGGTTAATCCCCGTAACAGAATAATTATAACAATTAAATAAAACAACTAGGTATACGAGCGAGAAAATCATCGAATTACACAGTTTTTAGTGAGATAACTTTTTTAACCTGTGAATTCCCACAATATCATGATGAAGTAGAACCGATTTAATAACTCCCTTACTACCTATCCGTCTAGCACCAGGCGCCCCAGACGGCATCCTTGGAGTGAAGTGCCAGGATTCCCGGCAGTTTGGCTGCCACTACGGTCGAGCGGTCTCGTCTTAGACTGCCGGTGTTATTCCGCTTCTTTGGGGGTTGGCTCGGGTGTTATGCCGCTATTTGGGCGCGCGTGAAGTTCTATCGTCACCGTCACACCGCGTCGCGGATGGTAGCTTCCCTTAGATAGGTAAAAAGTATCAGATAGAAAAGATCTTTAGATGTGCGTTTCCTAAAAGAATGAACCACCGAATTGCTCTAAAGTATTTCAAGCCTGAGCAATACTTCGATACCTAGATACCTCTGCATCCACTTAGCTAATGAACATTAATGTCTGTGTTTCTGACTTGTTTTGGCCAATGATGACCAAAGTATAATAATTATGTACTTGGGTATAAAAGCTTCTACAGTCAATTTGTAGAAAAGTTTATCTTCAGATCCAGGATCTTACTAAGTCTGTTTACAGCCAATCAATCATCTATGTAAATTCCCTGCTGGACGTACACCTCTCGAAAACTTAGCAATTGAAAGACTGATGCACAAAAAACGTATGACCACCTGACATTTTATTCACAGAATCTTTTGAAATACTGAATGTATGCAAGAAACAATAAAAAAAGATAATAATTTGATGACCATTCGATTGTTATGATGACACACATTGATTATGATCACGATAGATATAATGTTCGTCATTTTCTATTATACCTTTCACGTGTGCAAAATACCAACTCACGTGCCTAATTTAGGCATCAGTTGAATAACGTTCTTGCATCTGAACAAACTGTGTGGCAATTTCAATATATCTGCTTGTGAATATTGCAATCAGTATTATCATCATTTGAGCTTTACTCCCCGGTAGCATCCCATCATATATGTTATTACTCATTGGGTAACTACGAAACTAATGGACCTACGAATTTCATCGTATGCCTATGCCAATACCTTTAAGTGTATACACACCAGGATCGATGGGTAGACTCCAAGGACATATGGGTAGAATGAAGAAAAACAGCCTACTGCTCGTTCGGCTTCGCTCTAACTTTGCCGCTCGGCTCCATACTAAAGTCGAATTTTTAATTAGACGGAGTAAATTGACAGCAACTAATGTCACTTATTCATACAATGTTGCTTATTTTCTATGACGAAGTGACATTAGCTACTGTCAATTTACTTCGTCTAATGAAATAATCGGGTATACGCCTCTACGCCAGCGGCAAACTTAGAACGAACGGGTAGTACACGGCTTGCCTGTTAGCTAGCAGCAATAAGCTCTGTAGAAAGCAGAGATATACTAACAGTATGGTCCGACAGTCTTTTGAAAATTTCCAGTTGAACTTCTTTTACAACCAGCAATCCAATCAGATGGCAATTACTAACCGATGATACTGTTTTCATCTACATCGTAGGTTTATTATAAAGGTAGTGTATTATTCCGAGGAAATTGACTATTTTCAAGACAAAAGTTTCGTAACAATTTTTTATAAATAACCACATTCATCATTCCAACCAAATCAATTATTCTTTTCTTTCTAAGACTGTCTATATGTACTCAAGGGCGATGTGTTATCACCAGAACAAAAGACCCATTCAAACTTCACTTTTATTGGACTTAATCACAAGTAGAATGCGTGCACATCGATACCCCGTTGTACTAGCCGTTCGCTCTAAGTTTGCTAGTCGCTTCCCATAATACATCTCTACACCAACTTCTTAGTCTTCGCCAGTGGCAAACTTAGAGCGAACGGGTTATAAATACTCAAAGGTCAAGTCGAGCTTACAGTCACGGCTGCCAGTGTTACGTATTTACTATGCGTATAATTCTGTGCGCACACGCATCGCAAGGAATTCACGATGTGCTCATTGAATTAATTAATTGTAAGTAGATAAAGTTCATTGCGATTATCACTCCAGTAAGCTGAGATAGACATTCCTATTGGGTTGGGTCGTTATAAGCATCTACAACCCTAAAAGAGGTGGTTGAAGACGCCGCGCCACTGCGTCGTCTTTCCGAGGTTTTCGGGTTAGAACAAAAAGGTTTGAGTTTGTTTGTTGCATGGAAGTCTCAAATATTAACCTTTTCTGATTTTAATCTCTGATACACCTTAAACCAGGCAACTGCCAGTCGGACTTGCGCAAGGAGGGATCCGTACCAAAAAAATCACGTTTGTTGTATGTGTATGGTAGCACCCCTTAAAAGTGAAGCGCTCGTAGCCCCGCGGACTCAGTGTTCTGTAAACGATCACTGCAGTAAGCAACTTTCACTATGGCCGGTCCATGTGATCACTTTGTGACATTAATTTGAGCGTTTCCGTGCTTCGGAAGGCACGTTAAGCCGTTGGTCCCGGTTGCCAGTAAAATGGCAGTCGTTAAGCCAAGTTGAAGGCTTTATTTCAACAGCAGGCAGTCACAACCTGCGCCTGTCCATTTAAACACGGCAACACGGCTCACAACGTATTACATGGGACAAATTATAAAAAAGGTGAAATGTGGGTATATAATATGCCTCTGCCTACCCTAATATGTTTCAGTATTTGTTTTTATAGCTGCAATAGTCTAGCTATCACTGTTCCTGAGATAGATACAGCCTGGAGACAGACGGAAAGCTAAGTTTCCATTTTTACCCTTTTGGTACAGAATCCTAAAAATGGTTCATTATATATTTTACAAATCGATATTCGTCTCCCTTGTAATTCCGTGTGCTCTTCGTGACAGCACATTTGTTTCACATCGCAATGAGGAAGTGCGTCGGCCTTGACCATTGAGGCTTTTGATCATCTCATTGTTTTCCGATCACAAAGGTCAAAATAACTGGAGTAGTCAATAAAATGTTACAATTTAAAGAAAATCCGAGTTTTAATGTTTAGTTGTAGTTACAGTGTCATTATTATGGATGGTGGGATTCATAATTACGTTATACGATCGCCTGACAGTTTTTGAGTAGTTAGGATATTCTTATATACCTACTTATTTTAGAATTTTTAGAAAATACGACATTATAAATTACACTTCCAAGTCTTTTTATCTGATGACTGAAGTTTTTTAAATAAATTACCTTCTTGTAATGAAAGCCTTTACAAATAGATAAAATACATTATGTTAGAATCACGAGCTTCATGGGAGAAATCCATTTTAGAACCATAATTTTATCGTAGTGTTTCAACCAACCATAGGCTGTTGGGCGTTACGTGAGGTTTTTTAGTCGGTAGGAGTCCGGCATAACATCCATAAGGATTTTTCCTCACGTAAACAAAAAAAAGGTGCTTAGTTACCATTGATTTACGAAAATATAGTTACAAATCTTTTAGTAGAAAAGAACGGAAGTAATTACAGATAAATACTTTAAACCAAAATAACCATACAACCATTGCTTCAATCAATACAATAGTAACTTATTGACAAGAATAATTTATTAATTGTACAGCCTCGTCAGCTGTGGCAGTCGAATGATGGGAGCTCATTCATCACAACTCTGGCAATGATAGTACTTCAATAGTTGCTCAATTACTACAGCAATAACATGCTTCATCGCACAAATATAACTAAGATGATAATAATTTTAGTAAATGACCGCGGACTTTAATAGGATGATAGCTGAGTTTTTATTACTATAAAGCAAAATGAAAAATTTAATTAATAGTCATGGCCTGGAGCGGGGCTAAAGGCCTGCGTCTCGAGAAATCGAGGCCCAGCGAACCCTGCTCCACCAGGAAACCGTGGAGAAATGGAAGGTGCGACTTGAGCAACCAAAGGGGGGATTCGCCACAATCGCGGCCGTCAGACCGGTCATGGACGAGTGGCTGGAGAGAAGACACGGTGCTCTCTCCCACCGGTTGACACAGATGCTTGCCGGGCACGGTAGCTTCGGTAGGTATCTGTGGCGAAAACACTGGGAAACCACGGCCGAGTGTCAGCACTGCGAGGACCGCAGCGATTACTCGGCGCTCCACACTCTGGTGGAGTGCACGGCGTGGGCACAACAGCGCCAGGTCCTCGTAGTGGGTCTGGGCGTGGACACTCTCTCGCTCGAGGCCATGGTGTGAGCCATGCTCTCCAGCGGGAGTAAGTGGGACTGCGCCGCCTCTTTCTGCGAGCAGGTCATGCTCGCGAAGGAGGCGGCGGGCCGGGTGCGGGAGAGAACTCTCCCACCCGAGTTCCGCAGTCGGCGCCCTGGGCGCCTCCGACGTGTCTTCGCCGAGGACTATCGGCCTCCATGACCGGGGGTCTGAGGACGGTGAGAGGGCCGCTCACCATCCTTACAGAAGCAGGCCCATGACGGCAGCGTGACGTGAGCAACTCACGCACGCCCCCCCTTAGAAGCGGGGTCACACCCGAAAACCCCCATAGACGCGGGATTGCACCCGAACCACCCCCTGGGCGAGGCCGCAGTGGCGGCCGTAGGTCTGTTGGGAGTCACGGGACATCCTTCCTGAGGGCTTAGGTACCCGGGGCTCTCAACCATAGGCTGTTGGGCGTTACGTGAGGTTTTTTAGTCGGTAAGAGTCCGGCATAGCATCCTACGAGGATTTTCCCTCACAATAAAAAAAAAATAGTCATTGCAAAAATATTTTCAACATAGTTGAAACTGGCGTCTGCATTTGAGTACTTACAGCAAAGGTTCCTGTTGATAGGAGAGGCGAAAGGTTTTGAGTTTCATTTTCATTTATCTAAATTTAGTTAGGAAAGGAATTTAGAAGGAAGCGCTCGTGGCCCCGCGGACTCAGAGTTCTGTAAACTATCACTGTAGTAAGCAACTTTCACTATGGCCAGTCCTTGGAGGGGTGACCACCCATGTGACCACTTTGTGACATTTATTAAGGCGTTTCAGTGCTTCGGAAGGCACGTTAAGCCTTTGGTCCCGGTTGCTAGCAAAATGGCAGTGGTAAAGCCATGTTGGTAAAATAGAACAAGAAAGCCGTGAGATCGTTCTCACCGGACTGCCCCTTAACACTTAACACGTTTATTGTGAAAGTTCAATCGCATTGACGTTGTAATTTTTGTTTTATTTCAAACTTTGAACAGATGATCTACGTGACCTATAGCACAGATTACTAAATAGTTACTACATTGACATAGTTTAATGCGACAGAGTCACAGACTAAAGACAAAGTCTCGACAAAAGCCCCTCTGCACTCTATTTTATAGAGAGGTTGTACCTACTTAGTCTAAAAGTGATGTGATTTTAGTCACTTCACTTTTAGAATAAGTACAAGTTATTCTCTAGTATAGTCTTACTCCGATTTTGGTCAAATCCGTCCTTAAGAGCTTATTACCTACCGGTAGACTATGCGAGCATTTAACCGCACTGCAGTGCAGCCTTGTAGCACAGATTACTAAATAGTTACTACGTAACTTGTAGTCCGATAATCTGAGGTCTGAATTAATTCACAGTAGATCTAGATAAAGAGGAAGCAGGTAATCCGCTTCTTCGTTGATTTACAATTTATATCCATGTTGTTTATCAATAACATTTGTTATGCAAACTAAAGTTCAAAGTTCTTTATTTGCTTAAAACAGGTTCGCTAATAGGTTTGTTATACATTTAGTACCGTGTCCTCTGTTTTGCTATTTCAGATTAATATACACTTTTTTTGTCCATTTACTTATTAGAGCAAGTTAGTGTGCACTCTAAGTCTATTAAATAATTGTCAATTACACATCCTAGATTACCCAAAATTCTTAGAACAAGGTTCAAAGTAGATCAGATCAGATGTTACCCATAGTTGACTACAAGTAGATAATTTAGTGTAAAGTACAAACTAAAGCTGAAAGCTTTTGACAACAACCGGTAGCAGCTCTGAACATGGCAAAGCTACTTCTAGCAAGCGATCCTAATGATTCCCAAAATCGAAAGTAAGAAATGTGATAACGTGCGATCATCTTAACAAGCTTCGCTTTTAATAACACGGCTCATAGACCTAATTTCATTTTTTTTTATATTTCAAAAGTGACGGACTATCTTACGGCCTACCTGATGAAAAATGGTAACCGTTCCTAACCTCTAAGGTTTTTTTACAGCTTAGAGTCTAAGTTGCTGGCGCACATAAAAGGTTCCGTACAAAAAAAAACGGCAACACATCACGTCAGTTGTCTGGAAGCCCCCTTATTCTCCCCTTTTTTCTGATTTTAGTATTTGTTGTTATAGCGGCAACAGAAATAGGTATATCATCTGTAAAAATTTCAACTCTAGCTATCACAGTTCCTGAGATACAGCCTCGTGACAGACAAACGGACGACGAAGTCTTATGAGCAGGGTCCCGTATTTTATCCTTCAGGTACGGAACCCTAAAAATGTCCCTCCTTTTTTGCAAGCAGTCAATTCAAATCGGTCACAAAGCCTTGACACTTCCGTTAAGAGCACCCGTGAAAGGTCTAATTAAGCTATTGTCGAACAATCACGCAATTTATTCGAAAAAAAAAGAATATTGCTTTAGAAAAAGCTTGAAAATTGATCTAAATACTTGATTGACACCCAAGGGAAACTGCATGAAGGTTGATCTTCCTAAGGCCATGACATCAAGAGCATAGTGTTTTAACACCTACATACAAGTCATACAACATAGTTCAACATACATACAATCTCGACTATTTCTACGAGGGGGTTGTCTGCCGATTTACTAAGACCAGAAGCAAAATCACCGTATTATGTCAAAACATAATACGGTGTGTAGTGGGGCCCTACCAACACCTCCGGGCCCAAGTCAACCTCACGTGCAAGCTCGTGCACCTGCTGAACAACGGACGAGGCTCTGACGTCGGCGGTCCATGTCAACACGGCGATGGGCTCACCACCTGTCACGTGGGACCGAATTGTACACGGTGAAATGTGGGCCGGTATAGGCCTCTGCCTACCCCTTCGGGGATAAAGGCGTGAGTATATGTATGTATGTATGTATGTATGTCAAAACAGACCAAAACATTCCTTGATCTGATTTGATACTGAGTAGCCTATCTGTATACTCTATACACAGTGAGTTACCAAATAATGTTTGACTTTCATTCAATGCGTAAGAGAAAATAAAGCTATTTACTCTTCATTATGTTTATGTGCCTGTAATTCATTAACAACAGGTAGCGGGAGCGATACAACGTTTTCAGAAACGTCTATTCTAGTGCACAAGCTGCTAAGAAAATAATAGTTAGGAATACATTAAATTAAATATTGTTTTTTAGGGTTTCGTAGCCAAATGGCAAAAACGGAACCCTTATAGATTCGTCATGTCTGTCTGTCTGTCTGTCTGTCTGTCTGTCCGTCCGTGTGTCACAGCCATTTTTCTCCGAAACTATAAGGCCTATAATATTGAAACATGGTAACTAGATGTATTCTGTGAACCGCATTAAGATTCTTATATAAAATTGGAAAAAAAGCAGTAAATTTTCGGGGTCCCCATACTCAGAACTGAAACTCAAAGTTTTTTTTTTCATCAAAACCATACGTGTGGGATATCTATAGATAGGTCTTCAAAAATGCTATTGAGGTTTCTAACATTTTTTTTTTCTAAACTGAATAGTTTGCGCAAGAGACACTTCCAAAGTGGAAAAATGTGTGTCCCCCCCCCCTCTAACTTCTAAACTAAGAGGATGATAAATCTAAAAAGAATATATGAAATACATTGCCATAAAAACTCCCAACGAAAATTGATTTGAACGAGATAGAGCTGGTAGTTTTTTTTAATTCGTCATAAGAAGCAATTTTCGGTTAGAAAAATCACTACCACTGCTAACGTGTTAAAACATCAATGAAAGTTACAACGAACTTAAGAACTTTTGTATTATGTTACTTGCTGCTACGAAACCCTTCATGGGCGAGTCCAACTCGCACTTGGCCGGTTTATTTTACTAGTGAAATTATTCTATATCAGATCAGTTTTATTATAAAGTTGAAGAAAATAGTCGATTACTTTATTAACACCACTACAATGGAGCTAAAATGAAATAATGTGCACGAGTGTATTATCATCATCATCTGTTATTCTATACTAATATTATAAAGAGGAAAGATTAGTTTTTTTGTTTGTAACCAATAGGCTCCGGAACTACTGGACCGATTTGAAAAATTCTTTCACTGTTGGAAAGCTACACTCTTTGCGGTGAACACAGGCTACATTTATTCCCGCATTCCCACGAAAAGGGAACTACGCGGGTGAAACTGCGTGACGTCCGCTAGTGATCTAACAAATACATTTATCAAAATTGGTTGAGTAATTAATAACATTGCATACATTCTCATACAAGTTTAAACTAAAAACCATAGTGGCAATCACAGATATTAGAAAAGAGTTTTCTGATTTCATTAGTGGCAATAATCAGAGCCGATTAAACCGCTCCGCTCATGGCCATGTCGATGGTTCGTCGCCGTTATAAGCGCGAAGAAAAGGTCAAGGCCGTGTAACTGGTTCACTGGACCAGTTGCGGTACACAAGGTCGTATTGGATGCGTTGGCGCAGTTATTTTGGACTACATTAATTTTGTTTGTGTACGATTCGTACGATGCGATTTTGAAGGAGGCTTTTGTTCTTGATAGAGTTTTGAACTTGAATTTACTTTTTATAACCTTGTGGCGATGGCTACATGGCAAAAAACAAGCAGGCCTTAGACGACAGCGTGACGTGAGGGATTCACGCACGCCACAGCCCACAACCCAAAAAGCGGGATATCACCCGAACATCTCCCACCCCCACCCATAGGTGAGGCCATAGGTCTGTTGAAGAAGCAATATTGAAGTACCTATGCACATTATCCAATAGGGATTTTCATTCGCGATTGCTTTGATTGTGGAATGAACTGCCTTCTTCGGTTTTCCTAAATATCTACATTACGAACTTCTTCAAAAGAGATGTTTTTGTAGTATGTCGGCGTCGGTAGCACGCGTCTTTTATAGATGCTCGTAGTTTTTCTTGGAAACTATAATCTCATTCATAGCTTTGAAGTTAACAAAAAGTCACGATTCGTATTAACGAGCTGGACACGTCATGTGGAATTATTCCCACACGGGAACACATCTGATTGGTTCTCAAGTTTTTTTTTTTTTGTTGACGCGGGGAACGCATACGCGCCTTCATCCCAGCTGCGGGGACAGCTGGGATGGTGTGTGGGACTCCCGGCCCGGTCCGGAATGGACCGTCCTACCCACTAAACCCCGTGGTGTTCCTCCTCACCCTTTAGACGGGCCGAGGGATACCAAACGATTATTCACGTCGACCCGGCTAGAGGCGCCCCGTTAATTCGGGGCTCTCCTCGAGGGAGCCAGATGGGCGGCTCCCCAAAGCTCCCTAAGGAGCTGAAGACCACGCCTGCACCGCTCTCGAGCGCCCCTCTGTAATAGAGGAGACAGAGAGCGGCTGGCGCAGGCGTGCGCTAATGGGCACCCTCGGAACACAGGAAAGGTGCCCACCGCCATGTGACCGTTGGTGGGCAGGGTCCCCCGACCTTACGCCCACGGTCAAGAAACAATCGGGGGCGCGCAGTGACTCCTCACCGCGACGCCCCCGAACTGCACGGCAGAGCGGGAGCATTATCCGTTACTCCCGCTCCCCCGCACAGTGCACCTCCCGCTTTGCCGCCATCGCCTCGCCAGCAAAGGTGGCAAAGCGACGGCTACCCAGCATTGCTGCTGCCGGCCGTGAATAACGGCACAGGCGGCAGCAACACACACCTCCGAGCAACCCACAGGTGGGTTACTCCCGCCTCGGCCGGAATTAGCCAGAGTAGCACAACTCCCCCACAGAGGAAGGGGAGTGGTCGCTACTCCGTTGCCCAGGATGCACCACGAGGAGGATTCGACCCATTGGGGTCCATAAGAAGTTAGTAGGACCCCGCATCCCTGGTTCTCCAAGTTAGGTCAGATTGTAGAAGACTGATTTCCCACTTGAAGCCGGACCCCTATAATTACATGCTGTTTATTGGCAAGTTTCATTCTTATTTTATTTTTCCAGACAACCATTACCTATACAGAACGAGGAAATCTATCAGATCTTACGGTCTGCCATCTCAGTGATATACATCATACATCAGACACCGTACTCTACAACAGCAATGATCGCAACGATGATGATGATATTAAATAACAAGGAAAATGTCGGCGGTCAGTAGCGCGTCTGTGCGGTCAAGGTGAGCCGCGCGGCGATCGCTGATGAGCGGTGAAGTGCGTAAGCTCAGTGAAAGTTACTAAGTACTTGACTTTTGTACTGGAGTAGATGGCCTGGGGCTACACGGGTTTGTAACCAAGCTGCTTATTGGGCTTCATAGCATACTTTTACGTGTGGAAATTCATAAGAATGTCAAGCCTGACTCGTATCGGCTTTTTAGTCGGTAGGAGCCACGGCGCCGTTCCATCTGCCTGTGGAAGAGAGTTGCAGGAGCGCTCACTGAAGAATAACAATAGTGTTATGCTTCATACCATTGAGCGATTACCATTGCCTGTAGACAATAGCAACGAGCTCGTAAATGAAAATCCCACAAACGGTGAGATATTGGATAACTAACAATGTTAGTGGGTGGGATTAAACACGAACCAATACGGAGAGTTCGCGCTGATGGACAGATACTCTGCCTGGCAAAGTAGATATACCTAAGTCACTGTATAGTTCTAATAATCCTTCCGAGGACTCCTAGCCGTTGGTAGACGTATATTGGATGGCTGAAACAGATGGGGCCCCATCTGTTGAATTGTTTGAACATTGGTTAAGGCCTTATCAACTCATGTTCAATTTCAAAAATCACCAGGTTGCTAGCTCGTTCTGTAGAATGAAATATAAACGTGGAGGCTCTTTAATTATTATTAATAAGTCAATAAAGTGTAAAGAATGTAAAGACATAGTAGCCCTCTCTGTTGAACGAGTTATTGAGATAGCCAGTATAGAGTTTGAGCGGTTCATTGTACTAAGCATATACAGTCCCCCAGATGCTCCATATGTACAGTTCGAAGTAAAACTTGAAGAAGCATTGTTTAAATGCCAAAGTACTAAAAAAACGGTCCTATTTTGTGGGGATCTCAATGTAGATGTTTTAGAAACTGCACGGGAACCTTTACAGAGAGAGAAAATGTTAAATTTGTTCAAGTCATTTGGTTTGTATAATATATTTTTGGAACCTACTCGTATAACTGCCACTAGTGCTACTTGTATTGATAATATTTATACTAATATAAATCCCATAAAAAAATGTATAGTGGACCCTGTAATATCAGATCATCGCGGTCAGTTTGTTTCTTATCTGAGAAATAGTAGGGAAAATAAGAAGATAATTAGTTTTGTCCCAGTTAACACACATCGCTTGGAAACATTCAGAAGAAACTTAGTCAAGAAAATAACAGAATTGCCCAATTACACTAGTGTAGAAGAATCCTACTTTGATTTATTTAATTTGATACATGATGTGTTTGGGAAAATCTTTACCCCGAAAACTTTATCAATCGGAGGCAGCTCTGCTTTCAGTGACTGGGCAACACCCGGAATTTATAAAAGTCGCCATAAACTATATGAACTGTATTCTGAAAAATCGCATAATTTCAACCCAGAGTTTCAGGAATATGTTAAAAAATATTTAAAGATATTTAAGCAAGCCTGTACTTCGGCCAAGTCTAATTTCATTAGAAATAAAATTTTAGATTCTGCGAATGTCATTAAAACTACTTGGAACATTATAAATGCGGAATGTGGTAGGTGTACAGCGAATGAAAGAAAGTTTCATTTAAAGATAGACAATCGCCACGTTTCGGGGGATATGGAAGTGGCGACCGAGTTCGAAAAATTGTTTCAGTAATGTACCTATAGAGATTACTAACACTCTCCGGTCGTCTTCCACCTCCGCCGAGCTTTTATTAGCAGAATCTGTAGCTGCCTGTGAGGGCGCGTTCGAATTTACAGTTGTCAACTGCAACGACATCTTAAAAGCATTTAAATCTATTAATGTTAAAAAAACCGCTGACCTTAGTGGGCTATCAGTAAAATCCGTATCAAGTATTATAGATGTCATTGCCCCCCACTTGGCAACTGTGTTTAACGATTGCGTCTCAAGTGGTGTATTTCCTGATTTGATGAAACACAGTAAAGTTATACCACTGTTCAAGGCTGGCAGTACTTCAGATCCGGGTAATTTCAGACCTATCTCGGTGTTGCCGACCTTGAGCAAGATATTTGAAAAACTAATACTAGAGCAGATGCTGATCTATTTTAATAGTCACAAATTGTTTCATGAGAAACAATTTGGCTTCACTAAAGGACGCTCGACTACCGATGCTGGTGAAGAGTTACTGAAATGTATTTACGAGGCCTGGGAGAATAAACAAGATGCAATTGGTGTGTTTTGCGATTTGTCCAAGGCATTTGATTGCGTCCAACATGAAACATTAATCAGGAAATTACACCATTATGGCATAAGAAGCAAGGCTCTCGAATTTCTGACTTCATATTTGAACAATAGAATTCAGAGGGTTGATGTTAATGGTACACGCTCAGAGGGCTCTGTAGTTACTATGGGCGTCCCACAGGGTTCAATACTCGGACCATTTTTATTCCTTATATATTTTAATGACCTACCCTTTTACGTGGGGGACAACAACAGGATTGTTTTGTTTGCAGATGATACTTCTTTGATTTTCAAAGTTAAAAGACAAATAGATAACTATGACGATGTCAACAACGCAATCTTGAAAGTGGTTCATTGGTTTAACACTAACAATCTTAGACTGAATGATAATAAAACTAAATGCATAAAATTTACCTTGCCTAATGTAACACAGTCAGAAACCAATGTTCAACTTAATGGTCGGGTGTTGGAACTTGTGGAATCAACGACGTTCCTAGGGTTAACGGTCGATGCTGGTTTACAATGGGGTCCACATATTGTTAAACTAGCAAATAGATTAAGTTCAGCAGCATTTGCTGTACAAAAGATAAGGCACTTGACGGATGTAGATACGGCTAGAATAGTCTATTTCAGTTACTTTCATAGCATAATGTCTTACGGTATTCTACTGTGGGGCAATGCTGCAGATATAGATAAAATTTTTATTTTTTTTAAATTTTTATTATCAAGAGGAACTGTTCTACGTCTTTTTCGATCTTATCTCGTCAACAGACAGATGTTTGTGGAGATAAAGGAATTTGATGACAGAAACCGTCAAATAATACACAGATCCCGAATTTCTAAGGTAGAGACAGGAGTACCTCAAGGGTCCATCTTGGGCCCCATTTTATTCCTAATATTCACAAATGATTTGATTAGTCATATAAATCGATTATGTGCAGACTACAGTGTAATTATGTTTGCGGATGATACTAATGCAATTGTAAGCGCAAGCAGTATAGATGAACTAAACAAAAAAATAAACACTGCACTAAGGATGTTTCATGACTGGCTCCTTGCGAACAATTTAATAATCAAAGCGAAAAAGACAAATGTTATGCTTTTTAAAACTACATCTCGGACCAAAGATAATTTGTCTGTAGAATTAAATGGTGAAAAAATTTCTGCGGTAGGATCTGTAAAGTTCTTGGGCGTCTACATAGATTCTTTTCTCAATTGGACGCCTGAGCTTAAGGCAATTGAAGCATCTGTTTCATCCAGTTGCTATGCGCTGCGAAGTTTAAGAGACGAAGTAGGCATACGACATTTAAAATCGGTCTATCATGCGTTGGTTGAATCCAGGCTGCGTTATAGTGTACAACTTTGGGGTAATGGCTATGCTTACAATTTCAACAAAGCTTTTATTCTGCAAAAAAGAGCTATAAGAACGATTATGCGAATTCCTCAAACGGAGTCATGTCGAGATTACTTTAAACAATTGTCAATTTTGACTTTGCCTAGCCTTTACATTTTGACTGTGTTGAAGCAATTAGCAAAAAATTTAAAAAATATCGAATCAGCTGACGAAAGGACGCTAAGAGAAACTACGAGGACAAAAAGGTTGAAAAATAAACTTATACCCACAATGAACATAGTACGACATAGTTCTCAATATCAAGCTATTAAATTATTTAATGTATTGCCTGAACGCTTAAAAGAAATGATCTATGAACCAAGATTATTCGAAAGAACTCTTAAAGCATATTTAATAGACAAAGCTTTGTATTCTGTTATAGACTTTACCTTCGTTAACAACTAGAAAGAAAAATTAGGAATTAGGAATCTCATTAAGATTGACATTAAAATAAGATTATTTGTAGGGTAAGACTGACATAAAAATGTAATTTGACTGGTTTACCGCTGTGATTATAATGATTTTAGAGAAATGTTAATTTAAATTAATGTAGGTAATAAGTCTGACATTTCTAGTATAATACAATTGAATGATTTTATCGTGTTTCAAAAAACTTGACATTTAATTTAACTTAACATTAGATATATTTTTATGTAATTATTTTCTTATCATTTGTGACTCACTTGACAAACTTAATTAATTTACCTAATCTTATTGTGACTATAGTGATCACATTTTATTATTTTTATAATTTTTATGCTGTTTTCTATAATATTGTGTACTTTCTATTTAATTTCAAACACAATTGTATGATTGTTGGTGAATAAATAAATGAAATGAAATGAAATATTTTACAAAAGCGGGCCATAAGAGCTATATATAGATTAGGTCCAAGGGCCTCAAAGAGGTTAAAATTCTTACAGTAGCATCACAATACATTTTTGAGAATCTTATGTACGTACAAAGAAATGTACATAGTTTCGCTAAGTTAAGTGATAGACACAATGTCAACACTAGAAATAAAAGTAACCTTGCTGTTTATCATAGCAGATTGCACAAAATCAGCAATTCTTTCATGGGTAACTGTATACGCTTTTACAACAGGCTACCAGACGAAATTAAAAGTATGTCCCTTAATAAATTTAAAAAGGTTGTAAAAAGTAAATTGTACTGCAGGGGCTACTATACAATTGGTGATTATTTGTTGGATGGAGAAGCCTGGAAATGACCTGCTCTACTGGATTCTCAAAAAATTGTCAAATGCATAGTTTTTAGATTCATTTTGTAAATAGAGCTCTAAAAAGAATAACCCGCTGAGTTTCTTGCCAGTTCTTCTCAGGTGGGTCGCGTTGTGAACTGGTGGTAGATTTTGATTTATATTCTGGACGTTTTACAAGAGCATCTGTAAATGCCTATGTGAAATAAATTTCTTTTTCTTTCTTTCTTTCTTTTCTTTTCTTTCTTTCTGTTTCAGCCATCCAATATTTTCAGTTTGAAAAGAAAAATGACAAAAAACTTTCCAGTTTCCACTGACAAAATCTACGTAGGTATTCGAAACCACTAGTAGCTCGTATGTTGTACCAATTGTTTACTTATGTACGGTCGGCCAAGAAAGTGGTGTATCAGTTTTGATTTAGTTTTCTAGTCATTGAAAATTACAACAAGGTTTATACTAGATATCATTGAAAGAGATGCATAATAATGACGTAAACCTTATTGATAAGTATTCATTTGTCGTAAGTCACTTAGAAGTGCATGACATTTTAACCATTATTAAAAACTGATAAAACATTAATTTCTTCAAAGATAATTTGAATGGTTCTAAATGAAAGTAATAAAATCTTTTTAAATCTAGCAATCTCTTTTTAATATAGAATACTGACAACTGACTTTTTGTCAAATATATTCTTCTGGTTCCATCAAGTTCAAACTAAGAACAGCTGTCACGTAACAAACAGTAGGTATCAATAATCAATATAAAAGGTTATCAATAATCAGATAAAGATGGCAATAGAAATTGTCAGATATGTCTGCAAGCGAAACTAATCATTATCGCCTATGAATTTGCAAGCGACGTTCAACCTTAAGATGGTACACCAATTTTTTGGCCCACTGTACCACCCGCCCACCAGTTCGCACCAAGGATGCATTCGTTTTGCAATTTACATGTTCACTACCAACGCATCTCAGTTTAGTAACATCATTGACATTCTAATATTTTGGAGTAATGTTTGCAAGAGCTAAATATAGAGTTGTTGAAAATATTGTTTTGAATTCATCATTCACCTTATTTTGTTCGTTGTATTTATGTCGCCCTTCATTAGTTTTTCTGATTTTTGTATTTGTTGTTACAACGACAACAGAAATATATCATCTTTGTAAATTTCAGCTGCCAAGCTACCTATCACGGTTTATGAGAAACAGCCTGATGATGGACAACAGCGTAGTCTTGTAGATAATTGGGTTCCGTTTTACACTTTAGTTACCGAACCCTAAAAGCTAGCAAATAAAGAAGTTAGCTAATTGAAAGTGCCTTTTTAATATTGTAATGTTTTGCCACAAATAGCGGTTATGATTCTAATGTTTGATTACACAGTGCCTACCTACTCGAAAATGCTAATGCGAAAGAGCGCTATCTGTACTTATTCTGTGAACGCAATAGATTTCAATAAAATTGTAAAGGGCAAAGAGTTATCGAGTTTGTTTGTATAGTTCTTAATGTCAAGACAGGAATAATCATTGGAACGATGACATTAGCATCCACATTGATAGACATAGTTCATCATTGATAAAGGCACTTAAAGACAAACATTAATGAAAGAAGCTAACATGCCCAATTCGGGTTTGTAGAGGGCAGGTGACTAAAATATGCTAGCTCCTTTAAAGACACATACTTTGATGGGTGGAGCACTGGATGCAAGTGAGACTACCGTTGAATGTTGTTGGTTTGGCATTCCGCGTTTCGCATTAAGTTCGGATTTCCTCCCCTCTTCAAAATCTTAATCTTAATTTGAAGAGGGGAGGAAATCACCAGGCGTTTTCACTCATGACGACAACTTGGCTTTTTCTACTGTCCCCTTTACGGGGAACACTATTGTATCTCTTCATGTGTCTTTTCTGAACATCTTTGAAACTTGTTCCGGTCTGCGGTTCTGGAGTTCGTTCAGAAAAGAAGATGCGGTTTGAAAATTTTAGCCCCTCTCTATAAAATAGATTGCAGAGGGGCTTATGGCGAGACTTTGTCTGTAGTCTGTGACTCTGTTGCATTATATTACGACATTAGGTCACGTGGATCATTTGTTCAAAATTTGAAATAAAACAAAAAATGACAACGTCAATCGGAGTGAACTTTCACTTTCAGAGAGCTTCTTGTTTATCTTGTAAGGGTATCTACGAGGGTGGTAAATATTTAAGCTATGCTTGTGTTGTCTAAATATATCAGCCTCACCGTTACCAATGTTGAGTTACTACAATCTTACTAGACTTTCCCACACATGCACATAAACCCTCATTCCTCATCCCACATAACCACACACACACACACACATTCCTTGCATCGTGCTTCAACAGCAGCAACTTGATTGTAACAATACCGGTGATGGCTGATAACATTATTTCACATCGTCGACTCATTGTGTAGCCTAGGCTAGGTATTCTACAACAATACACAGACAATGTGTGCATTATGTGCATGTTCTTAATGGTTTTCCCTCTCAGTAGTGTCTTACCTACTTGGGTAAATAATATGAAGCAAAAAGTGGCTTTTCTAAACATGTAAAAGTAGGATTTTAGGCAGTGGACTCGTGTTTCCCTTTGTAACACTTAGAGGTATGCAATGGAGTCCTACCGAAAGGTTCAGAGCCAGCCTCAACTACAAGTGGAGTGGTGTGCCTGTTGACGAATTCGCGCAGTCATCGAGAAAAGTACGAAAGCTAGCTTATGTGGAATTCATCATGAACGAGTATGTTATGGTTATGCCGTAATCCTACTGGGTAAACCACACCGTGCGTTTCAATTTTGTCTATGGCCTAAAGTCCAGAGTACGCCCACATAAACAAAACTGTCATTCGTAGATAGACTAACCTTGAATAAAACCTTCGTAACTCGGTTCTTTTATTTTCATAAATGGAAATTTCGGTATGAAACTTCTCTTAACTCCCGTCTGCTTGATAGTAAATATATGTTTATTGCGAGTTGCAAACATTGCATTGCGCCTTGAGTCAGCGGAGCGGCAAGCACATAATTCAACCCAATGTTTCCGGTAGGTGACTGTTCTTTATGGAGCCTAAGGGTAGTAAATGCGTTCCAGGAAGCAAATAAACAGATCAGAAATCCGATCCAGGTGGTCCGATCGATATCGATAGCATCGTACCAGATTGTGTGCTACAGTGATAGTGATTTTCTTATAATAATGAATATATTTTATATCTCTTTCAAAAAGTTAAGTACAGGAAATAAAGTTGGATACCTACATTGGTTGTATTACTACTAGAGTTTAACAAATCTTGAGAATGATCGGTAGGTACCTATATTGGAAATAGCCTAGCCTGATAACCTAACTATCATAATAATATCAATACGATAGCGAGTTGATCAATCCTTTAAGTTTCTGAAGATTTTTGGATGTCTCGATATTGTCACGCTAATGCTTGAATGGATCGGGCTGAAAAAGTGATAGATAATAGTCTGGAATCACACATAGGCTATGCACAGATATATTTTTATCCTTGGAAAACATTCACTGGTGATGGGGGACCGGGAATAAAATTCTACGCGGGTGGCAGGTTATCCTTCTTTATCTTAGCGTTATCTCAGTCGCCTCTACATCCAGGAAGGATTTATTGCAGCAGCTATTGATTTTCTACTTACGTTATTTTTAAAAGAATCTTCCGCGTCCCAACGCCATAAATGCTAAGCAAGATGATTTTCCATTGGTCAACATTGTATTCTACAGAGTCTACAGCTATTGCAAGCTGCTTTGCTTAGATCAGGAATGCAACACGTGAACCTTACAGGGTATCTTTATAAGTCAAGGCATGTGCAACAGCAGGTACGCTTGTTCCATGTAACAGTAGCGTGCGACCGATTGTCTACACCCGTTGTTTACAACACTATCTGATGTAGATACTTCGTGCACAATGAAGTTATTACTCATACTCATGGACCGAAAGGTTACCAAATACTGTTTAAATGTTAATATGTTGTAATTGGTCTGATGTTAAAAGCACATTGTCGGATATCATCGGGTTTTGTCGTACAATGTGTCTAAACATTGATACTGACACTGTGGAGTTTTTATAACATTTCTCAAGGGAATTTAATGGTTGTTGGCAGTGTTTTGAGAAGAGAATTTGGCTGTGGCAGTTGAGCAATTTTGTAGTAAATTGCTGTAAATAGTTATCTAAGGTTGGGATATAACCCGGCTGTGGAATACGTAGGGCAGTGGTAGGGTGCCGTGTGGTTTTATAGGTAATAGTCATAGCATTCACGAGGAATTCCCACAAGTAATAGGTTAGTAACACAAAAGTTGCTCTATCCTAAAATTATAAAGAGGAAAGATTTGATTGTTTGTTTGATTGCATCGAATAGGCTCCGGAACTACTAAACCGCTTTGAAAAATTCTTCTACTGTTGCAAAGGTACACTATTTCCGGTGAACATAGGCTATATTTTATTCTGGTATTCCCACAGGAACGGGAACTATGCGGGTGAAACCGCATGACGTCCGCTTATTTATGATAAACTTCAGTTTTTTGATAGCCATTATAAGCGGCTTAACATTTCGATATCGAGTAGCCACAACCTGTGCCAATCCATTTTATCACGAAAAATGTACTCTCTACTTACATATTACTGGGACAAAATTTTAATCAATACATATAATAAAATTGTAACAGGTCGCTGTCTGTACATGGAAGATAAATAAGAAAAAATATTATAGGGGGGCTTTATGAACGCAATAGAACCCAAAACAATGTTTTTTAGAATTTTTGTCTGTTTGTCTGTATGTCTGTATGTCTGTATGTCTGTATATCTGTTTGTCTGTACGGTTGTGCACGCTATTCTCAGTAACCGCTCAACCGATTGCAATGCGGTTTTTTTTATTGTGTTGAGGTTTGCTCCAGTTAACATTTAGCGTTTGTTTTATGTAAATCGGTTTAGAAATAAAAGAGTTATAACACTTTTAAGAATCAGATATTTTGAAAATTTTAATTGTAGGGGTTTCTTTGAATGTGAGTGAACCTAAACTGGCGTGTTGGCTTAATCATAAAAGAGCTTAATGATTAAGACTATTTTTAAACAATTCAGTCCGCGCCGAAGGCGTGGACTGAATTGTTTTAAAATAGACTTAATCATTAAGCTCTTTTATGATTAAGCAAACAGGGCAGTTTCAGACGCTGATTGATGACTCTGATGAAGAAATACCTTTCCTTTCATACACCTTATGTGACGTAAACGAAGTTGCGGGCTCAGCTAGTGTTGAAATATGGGCGTATTATAATCCGCTGCCTACCCTTTTGTAGATAAAAGCCTGACATTAATTATGTATGAAATTATGTAGTCACGCGTGTCAACTAGTCAGAAACACGACCAATAAGATATTTGCGACGTGATAATGCCTAAATAAAGTGGTTGTGACACTTCCTTAGTAGGAAGTAGCCATGAAACTGGTGTCACCATTGTCTTAAAAAAACTTAATTTAAATACACGCATGATATTTTTGAAGTAGGATGATATTATATGACATTTTACTTTACAATAAGTCATTAATATTCATAAACGACACGGTTCCTGCCGTTAATTAATGGATTTGATGTAGGAGCATGTTTTATTCTTTATGATAATAAATGTAAAACTTGTGAATGTAATTTATTACGAGAATATGGATAGGGCTTAATGAGATGAGTCAATTTTAAGACGTGTATCATTAATCCAGATATCTGAATCGGCAACAAGGAAAGTGTACCTATTCATTTTTTTTTTCTTTATCTCTGAAGAAAAATTGCAAAACATTTTTTTATAGAGATGAGCTAAAGCGAAACGAGTGGCTGTAAGTTATATTGTCAGGTTCTTTTCTCTCCGGCTGTACCTACCTATTGCTTTTCTGAATATTCCCAGTCATGAAGTTAGTTGGGGTGAGTAGGTAGTACCGTTGAAATTCATTGGATCTTTCAGGCATCTATAGATTTGTTTTATTTTTACGTTTACCTTAATGTTACACATTTTGACTAGGTTATGCAAAATACTTATTTTCTGTCAAGAAACATAAAAGACATGATATATTATGTACCGAGGTCATTAAATTGAAGGTCACCATTGTAGCACGTTTAGCCCCAAAAGTCCAACTAGACCGGGAGAAATCTACCAAATAGGTACGTCAAAGTTGAAAAAACCTCGATTACCGGCATGCAAACGAAACGTAACAAAAAATATATGGCCGCCTTTTTACTCAGGCTATTGTTTACCCAAGTTACTAACGTCATTTTTTAGGGTTCCGCACCCAAAGGGTAAAACGAGACCCTATTAATGAGACTTCGCAGTCCTTCTGTCTGACTGTTCATCACGAGGCTATATTTCAGGAACTGTGATAGCCAGAGAGCTGACATTTTCAAAGATGATGTATTTCTATAGCCGCTATAACAACAAATACTAAAACGAGAAAACAAATATTTAAGGAGGTCTCCTACCCATCTAATAAAAGTAATTTCTTGCCGTTTTTTTGGTACGGAACCCTCTGTGCGCGAGTTTGCCGTCGCTACCGAAATATCGCCCAGTGCAAAGGTGCAATTCTGAATCAGCAGATATATTTCGTCACTGTAGAAATAATGTCACGCTTAAAACTCATTCGGAGGACCCTTGGTGTCGCAACACTTTGTTTTATCGCTGCCGATAAATCTCTCTTATGCCACTTATTTATTTTATGTTAAAAGTTAAAAGAATTACGAGTTCTTAATTATATGGCAGACGCGGTTGCATCAGTTCATACGGTAATTTAATAAAATGTTGATTTTGTTTTTAATGAATTGGTGGGAATGTGCAAAATATTTATTTAGAGGTCACTTTGACCTGACTGATGGGTAGCCCCGCCCGATTCCTTGATATTCGTTGACTTTTACAGTAGGTATTTTGTATGTAAATGGTGTTACTAAAGCAGTACTTACTACCCGTTCGCTCTAACTTTGCCGCTGTCGTAGAGGCGTATACCCGAATTGTTAACTAGACGAAGTAAATTGACAGTAGCTAATGTCACTTCGTCATAGAAAATACGCAACATTGTATGAAGAAGTGACATTAGTTGCTGTCAATTTACTTCGTCTAATTAAAAATTCGACTTTAGTATGGAGCCGAGCGGCAAAGTTAGAGCGATCGAGCAGTACTCTTTTTTTAACCCCCAAAGGAAATCCGGACGGGGTGTTATAAGTTAGACGTGTGTGTGGGTGTGTGTGTTTGTAAGTCTGTCTGTGGCATCGTAGCTCCCAAACGGATGAACCGATTTGATTCTGTTTCGTTTCTTTGAAAGATGGGTTAAGGGAGAGTGTTATTAGCTGTTTTATAAAAAAAGTTAAAGGTTCAATACTTAGGGTAGATAGGTCATAATTTAATAGTTATTTTTTTATTGGTTTTTTTTTGTGTTTTTTAAACTTTTAATTTAATTTTTATTTAGTGTGGACATTCTCATGGATGTCATGTCGGACTTGTACCTACCGACTAAAAGGTTTTAGCCACATGGAGCCATTACCATTCGCCTATGGCCAGGAGTCCTGAGTTCTACGGATGGCCCGATCAAAGTCACCTCTCATGGTAGTTGTCACAGAGGAACAAGCGTGTAGCTGTGTTCCTCTTCCTCTTGTTCACACCCATGGATGGATAGTGAACTAATCAATCAATCAATCAATACATAAAATAAAATCGTAACAGGTCGCTGTCTGTACATAGAAGATAAATAAGAAAAAATATTATAGGGGGAGCTTTATGAACGCAATAGAACCCATAACAATGATTTTTAGAATTTTTGTCTGTTTGTCTAATGTCTGTTTGTCTGTACGGTTGTGCACGCTAATCTCCGTAACCGCTTAACCGATTGCAATGCGGTTTTTATTATTGTGTTGAGATTTGCTCCACTTAACATTTAGCCTATTTCATGTCGATCGGTTTATAAATAAAAAAGTTATAACACTGTTAAGAATCAGATATTTTGAAAATAAATAAATGTGGGTGTAAATCTAAACTGGCGTGTTGGCTTAATCATAAAAGAACTTAATGATTAAGACTATTTTAATAAATAGACTTAATCTTTAAGCTCTTTTATGATTAAGCAAACAGGGCAGTTTCACACGCTGCTTGATGAGTCTGATGAAGAAATACCTCTCCTTTCATACACCTTATGTGACGTAAACGAAGTTGCGGGCTCAGCTAGTCTATACTAAAATTACAAAGAGGAAAGATTAGATAGTTTGTTTGTTTATTTGCATCGAATAGGCTCCTGAACTACTGGACCGATTTGAAAAATTCTTTCACTCTTGGGAAGCTACACTCTTTGCGGTGAAAACAGGCTATATTTTATTCCCGTATTACCACGGGAACGGGTAATTCGGGTGAAACCGCGTGACGTCCGCTAGTCTATACTAATATTATAAAGAGGAAAGATTTGTTTTTTTGTTTGTTTGTTTGTTTGTAACAAATAGGCTCCGGAACTACTGGACCGATTTGAAAAATTCTTTTACTGTTGGAAAGTTACACTCTTTGCGGTGAACATAGGCTATATTTTATTCCCGTATTCCCACGGGACCGGGAACTACGCGGGTGAAACCGCGTGACGTCCGCTAGTACTAAATAAGTAGGTAGTGGAGTTCATCAGAACCATAATGTGTAAATCAGGTAATTTAATGTCGCAGGTCAACAAGTTAAACATCTGCCTTCGACACTTTTACGGTGTGTTGAGTTTTATTGCAGATGCTTAAATATGCGAATTTTCAACGCACTCCGACAATAATAGCCCACTAAAAACTGCACTGCGCAATTATTAATTGAATATAATCGATTCAACACAATATTTTGCAAGAAAACCGGTCAAGTGAGAGTCGGTCTCACGCACGGGGGGTTCCGTAGCAAAGAACTGCGAAAAAGCACATTTTGTTGTTCGGGAGCCCCCATTACTCATTATTGTTTTTGGGATTTTTGTAGTTGTTGTGATAGAGGCAATAGTAATTTCATGTGTAAAAATTTCAGCTCTCTAGCTATCACGGTTCATGAAACACAGCTTCGTGACGGACAGACAGACAGACGGACAGACAAGTCTCAGTAATAGGGTCCCTTTGGCTACGGAATCCTAAAAATCAACACCATGCGCTGGTGGGTATCATAAATTTAATGTCGAAAGAATTAATGAACTATAAGATGATCTCGCTACTTTATCATTAATCATCTTTAGTCACAGACTATTGTTATTCGCATAATTCAAAAATGATTTATAGTTTTAATCTGGGCATTCTAATACGAATACCAGTTTTTCAAAAACTAGTAACTTTAATATTCATTTGCAGAACCTTACATATTGAATGAATTATAAACAGCATGATGTATCGATTCCAAAACAGTTATCGTGTAATATCAAGTGATAATCAGAGATCATAAATCACCTAACATTTTGATTACCTCTTTAATCTGCGGACAGACATGCACAACGAGAATAATTTACATCTAATAATATTACAACGTTTTAAAGAACAGTTTCGCTTATTACTTTTTTAAACTACATCTTTGACCTATATTTATCAAGACCATTAATTCTATTCATTTATTTTGAAGAACATTGACCTCCACACATTATACAGGATGTTCATTATCACAATATGCGTCCACGGTAAGCTCCGACAGGGCTTTCTTCTGCACACGCTTGGATTGTGGAATGAACTTAATATAGATAGATAGATAGATATATGTGTGCTTTATTGTACTAACTACAAAATAACAAGGTACAGAAATACAGAAGGTTGTAAAGTTAGATACAATGGGCGACCTTATTGCACACAGCAATTTCTTCCAGGCAACCTTTGGATGAACAGGAACATTCAGAAATACGGACACAGCGTGGATAGTACAATAGATTTTTGTGTCTACACAAGTAGGTTTACTAAAACTATACATAAAATACATACTAATTTACACATATAAATCTATTCTATGTATATTATATATAGAAATATACACATACATACATAAGTACACATACATACAGGGTTACAGGAAAAGTCGTGCTAGATCCGTTAAGGGCGTGGAGTACCCATTATTTCTGACTAATTTCACTAAGAAACACCCTACCCTAAACTTAACCTTGTTCGAGATATTCGACTTTTAATATTTTTATTGAAAATTGCCGATTTTTAGTGAAACTAAGTTTTTTTCAATGAATTTAAATACAACCCTACATTGCTATACGTCGTTAGATAGCTGATGAAATGTAGATATTTTAAAAAAACATCTGCCGAACGACTGCAGTAATATTTTTTTTACATATCCCTTAGAGAAAAATAAACTTGTTACTATTTTTTTTATTTTCTTAACTTTCACTTGTCTTCTACGACATGTTCAATTAATTTATGCACTATTTCAATGATTGACGTTTTGGAGCATCTTATTACACACGTCAAAATGCAACAAAAATAATAAATAAGGCGCCCAAAATAAAAATAAAAAATTTTGTAACCTAAAAATCGGCAATTTTCAATAAAAATATTAAAAGTCGAATATCTCGAACAGGGTTAAGTTTAGGGTAGGGTGTTTCTTAGTAAAATTAGTCAGAAATAATGGGTACTCCACGCCCTTAACGGATCTAGCACGACTTTTCCTGTAACCCTGTATACATACCCAGACACATACATACAAAAATACATACATTATTGTTATAAAAGTACAAATATACACATCCAGTTATACACATATACATAAGTATATTACCACAGTGATATAATATATATATATATATTGGTTTTTCTGAACGTCTACAGTTTGAGGTTCCTCAAAAGGGTTTTTAGAAGATGTATGCAGGATCGGAATCGACGTTATAGCATCTCTGATGATTACAAATGTCTAAAGACTACTTGTGTAGGTACTTGTCTGCCAGATTAGTTGTATAAAATTGACCAGGATCGTCAACGAACAATGCTTCAGTCACTTTTAAATAATCATGACCCATTCATTCACATACGAGTTAAATGGTTAGACTAAAGCTAACGCACAGACCTACCTACGTCATTTCGTGATACACTGATTTAAGTTTTCACATGTAAATAATAAAACTTGTAGTAGGTATTTACATAACAGCCCATTCTTAGTTCCTATATCTTCAAACATGAATACACAGTAGATAAACACTACCTCTACTTAGGTATTTGTCAAGTATGTATAATACGCGCTACGAAAGATGATATTACGAGTATCATATGTACCTCTACATAGGAAGTGATCACCATTATTGACCATTTGACAGATATGGATATTATAATAGTCAAAGGATAAATCACATGACTGAAAAGCATAGACGGAAATTTTCCAATGAAATGTCGTTTATCTCATATTTAGAAACGGCAAGAGAGAAGTTCTGGAAGAGAGTGTCGGTATTACGAGTTAGGAAGGGCATGCTACGATGGTTCGGGCATGTGGAGCGAATGGGAGATGAAAGAATGGCAAAACAGATATACAACGCGAAAGTGGATGGATGTAGGAGTCAGGGAAGGCCACAACACACCTACCACGACCAAATTAATCGTGTGTTAGCAGAAGGTGGTGTCAAGATCCGATGGAACCGACGTGCATGCATGAAAGGAAAAATGAGAGTGCCGTGCCGCGTGGCGCTCGGTTCTTTCTGCCTACCCCTCAAGGGATTTGGCGTGAAGATAGTATAGTATGTTTAGAAACCACAACATTAAATTTTTGTCTACACTTTCGAGGAGTACGGTCAAGAGATCATCAGAGGGACGTAATACTATCAGTTATTCTGTTCTGTGGTTTCGGCAGTAGATTGCGTCTGATGCGAGTACCTATATTAGCACTATATTGTCGTTTAGATTATTCAGAAGCGGCGTACGGTGACGTTTTGGATAGGCGCAGCACAGGCACGATGCACCTTCGCACCGTTATCGTACAAAAGGTAAGGAGACGGTGAGTTCCAAATTATACGGAAGCGGAACAAGCGTGCAGTACATTTTGTATGACAAAGGTTCGAAGAGATTTTGCCTGCGCTAGATCTCTTATCCATTCTGGGGATATCCTTCCGAGGGCTTACCCGGAGCTCCCAACCGTAGGCTGTTAGGTAGGATACGTGTGGTTTTTAGTCAGTAGCATCCCTGTATAATTTTCCTCACGCTAAAAAACAAGTCTCTGTCCAGTTTCCACACAACGTGTCGAGTGTGTAGTCTCACGGTTACAGATACATTCATGTCACAATACTATGTTATGTTCGCACTAGGCAAGATCAATGAATGTCGTGACACTTACCTGACACCCAGTGTCGACGTCTGCATAATATCCGGACGGTTTGCCGATACATGTGAACCTTGTCAGCGGGAACATACGTTTCGCACCACTCTGAAACAAAGAAATAAATGTTGTATTTAAATATCAAATAACACAAAATGTTTACTGTTTTTATGCGTACTAGCTGTGTCGCACGGCTTCGTTTGTGACAAACTTTTTAAAACTCCAATTACACTACACAATTCTAACCAGTGCAGCAGTGCCTAAAATTTCATACAAATTTTTCATACCCTATTTTATAGCCATAAGGGTAGAGTTACGGATAAACTGAAATAACTACGTGTTTATTTACCTTTATTTTAAGCTGAGTTTAAAAACAACAATGCCATTACCTAATTCAATTGCTTATCACCATACCATCTCGCTCCCCTCCCATAAGTGTAAGTACAAAGGAAAAATCTAATATCTAAATGAAGTTTTTATTTTCCTACTGAATAATTTAAAACTGTAAGTTGAGTCAGTTAACCAGCTTCTTTATTATGTATATAGATAGATGAAACTTTACCAATTACCGGCATCTGGATATTCGTACAAGAGAGCTTACTGTGGCTCTTGGCAATTCAAGGTGATCAACTAGGTTGTATGGATTAAGCTCGTATTATGGACATACAGATACACATGCAACTGTTTCATATTTTTATTTCTTATCAATCAAATGCAATACTATGAAGGGAGAGACTTATTAAAAGTATTGCAGTAATACAAACGTACCTATCACTCAAACTATACATTTCTATCACGATTTACCTATCACTTGCACAATAATAATTATACGTCTCAATAATTTGCTTTACATTGCGCAATCTGCAATGCAAAGCTCATTATGATGGCACAATGAGCCATCTTTGGAACGCAAACACTTAGATTCAAATGTGTTTACCTGTCGTATGCAATCTGAGATTTTTTGCCCATTTAATGTGTATTTAATTACAGTTAATGTCATAATACAATAATCATTAGGTACACTGGGCGCGTATAAGTAGGTATAGTGAGTGTATTCAAGCTCTGCTGAAATCGACTTCAGTCATCGAAAGTTTGAAATTGAATTTTCAGAAAAAAGAGGTATTGTGTTAAGTACATACTAGCCTAAAAATATCGCTGCGCATAGACACAAACAAGAGTAAATTAAAAAGAAAACTGATGCAGTAATATCCTTTAATTTTCTGAAAAATTGAATATCCCGCAGACTACTTAATGCATCACCCAGTTCCAGGTTACCATGTCATTATAATCAACCAAGGTATACCTAATTATCCGCTCAATCCCGCCGGTGGCGTGGTCACGCCGGCGTATCCATAGGCGGTGCCCACGCCTTCGGCGGGAACGGCGGCTGCACGCCGGACGTCACACAATATATCCTTATTTCTTTTACAGGAGTCGTACTACATAAATACTTACTGTTTCATCATGCTGGATAACTGACGAAAATAACTACACTAAATCCGAGAACACCCCATGTGTAATGGATTTATGATATTTGGCCGAAAATTAGAATGGGAAAAATGAAGGAGTACTCTCAGATTTTACCATGTAATTCAAAATAAAAAGCAGTTTTCTGACATAAATTATTTTATTTACAAAATATACACATCAACAATTCACTTTCACCAAAAAAATAATAATCTGTTGATATAAAATCTCCGAAAATAAAATAAAATATTACTGCCTATTTATTTGTTTATTTTTTTGTTTATTTTGGGGATATCGAGGCTATGTAATCTTAAATTATTAAAAAAAAAGCCCCTCCATTTTTATTATTGATTTTCACATAAATTATTCATATGTTAAATGTTAAATGGTATTTTGACAAAAGATTATAGTTTCTATTGAGAAAATCTCAACAAATATCGGTTAAATACGAGCACTGCACAACAAAAACAACAACAAAAAATAATGGTGACCTTCGCGTGTTATTTTATCAAATTTTACAAATTTAACTTCGAATTACACTGAAAATATTTATCACAGCTGTTAAACAACATGACAGGATACTTTTAAATGCAAAACAACAATATTTGAAACAGAATAAACGAAAATATTCAAAAATTAATCGTATTAATACTTTCTAGGAACGGCGCCAAACAAACAATAAATAATGACAGCGATCAAATCGTGATTTCGACTTTTTTTTCATTACATTCACTCGGCAAGCTATCTCATTCAGTACCATAACCAATTCTACACAATAATTTATACAGAAAGACTTAGACCCGCGACCATACAGCCATAGATATCGAAAAATGTGCGAGGAGAACCAAACGAAAAAAGTTGGCCGCCATGGTTGCCAAAGCAATCGACTGTTCGGGAGATTGGCAACTCGGGTTTCATGCGGCATTCAACGGATCAAATTTCCAATGAATGGGAGATATAAATTTTAGTAAAATCCCTTCATCACTAAATAGGTGCGCGGTTGATCTTCTTAATATACAGCTAAGAACTATCTCCGTCACATCGGCTTCACAAAAATGAAAACGTTTAAAATTAGACCATTAAATGGTCCGCTACGATGTCTCAAATCGACAGACACACAGATATACATGATAAATTTATATGACACCCCTCGTCGGGGGTTAAAAAAGTATTTACCAGAATATTGCCAGAGAACATCTTTCATAACTTGCCCTCAGACAAATCTATCACAACTTGCATGGAACAGCTAATACTCGTAACTTAATGATAATAATGACACCGTACCACATTATTGGCACGCGCTAGACCTGCAACGTTAACAAACACTTCAAATCGTGATGTCAACCAAAAGAACGAAATGTCAATACATTCTATTGTTTGAAAGTCACACTTTGTCGTGACTGCAGCCCATAACTTTGTCCAACGCGAGTTAACTGTTAACTAATAATACTTCTTCTGTCCTATCAATATACTAGCAGTGACATACATACATACATCAAGCCTTATCCCCGAAGGGATAGGCACAGCAATATTGTACACCTTCAGCTTTTTAGAATTTGTCCCACGTAATAGATGGTGAGACGTATTGCCGTGTTGAGATGGACCGACGCAGGTTGTGAATGCCTGCTGTTGATATTTTTCAAGCCGCCTAAAAAGCCTCCTTCCACCTAATCCCCATTATTAAATATGCCTTATCCCGAAAGTGCTATGCACAGCAATATTGTACACCCTCGTTTCAGCATTTTTGTTTCCGTCTCACGTTGAATGTGATGAGCCTATTGCCATGTTGAAATGGAACAGGTCAAGGTTGTGACTGATAATCAGTGTTACTGATAACCAGTGCCAACGTATCTTCGAAGCATGGAAACGCTCGTAATTGAAGATATCACAAAGTGGTCACCCATCCGAGAACCAGCCATAGTGAAACTTGCTCACTGTAGTAATCGTTATAGAACACTGAGTTCGCTGTCTCTGTCCGTTCCATAGCGTGCAAGTGTAATTCTTCTGATGTTGCAAATGTCCATAGGCGAAATCACTTTCAAAGTTTCAAAAAGGTTTGAGAGGATTTAGAAACACAACCCGTGCGACCTGTCTAGTCACCCTATATCACATTATACCACAATTACTGGCAATTTGTCCAATTATATACCGCAACACTGTTACGTGGTCGTTAGGTCCTTCCTGGCTTATGTAACGTTCAGCCCATTGTCTGATATAGCTAACTAGATAATGCAAAAGTAATACGAGTTATCTACGATTCGATCTGACAGTCGAAATGCTGCAAATTGTACTTCCTCCATCAATATTTATTAAGCACACTTTTTATGCAATACAGAAAAAAAAAGCGTCGCATTACTTGCTAATGAGCCTTCAAATAGACTCATCCGTAAAACAAAGTCTGATCAGTAGGGTTAATAGTTTCCCTTGTCTCCGAGGGCTTACCCGGTACTCCCGGCCATAGAAAGTAGTAAGGCATCGTGTGGTTTTAGTCGGTAGGAGTCCGGCATAGCATCCATGTAGGATTTGCACACGTAAAAAAACCGGCCAAGTGCGAGTTGGACTCGCCCATGAAGGGTTCCGTAGCAGCAAGTAGCATAATATAAAAGTTCTTGTAATTCGTTGTAACTTTCATTGATGTTTTAACACGTTCGCAGTGGTAGTGATTTTTCTAGGCGAATATCGCGGTTTATGACTAATTTGAAAATTTTTGAGTTTCAGTTCTGAGTATGGGGACCCCCAAAGTTAACTGGTTTTTTTCTAGTTTTATATAAAAATCTTGATGCGGTTCACAGAATACATTTACTTACCAAGTTTCAACAGCATAGGCCTTATAGTTTCGGAGAAAAGTGGCTGTGACACACGGACGGACAGACAGACAGACAGACAGACATGACGAATCTATAAGGGTTCCGTTTTTGCCATTTGGCTACGAAACCATAAAAACGTCGCATTTGTTGCTAGTGAGCCTTCATACGAGTATCTATCGACTCACCCGTAAAACAAAGACTGATCTACAGATCATACTTTGTTTTACGGACCACATAGCAACTTGTCTGAAAACTATCAATCCCGTAGGATGGTACGGTGAGGGTACGGTAGCCCTTGAACGGTGAGGGTTGTGTTGTCCTGCCTGTCCAGTAAAAGAAAGGTGGAACATCACAAGGAATAGTGGGTAGGACGATCCCTCTACAGGGGCCGGGAGTCCTACACATCGATCTGCTGCCCCCGAAGCAGTGCCACGAAGTGCCTAAATGCATTTCCTGCGTCACGAGCAAAACCCACTGCTTTAGCTCACCACGTCGGAGAAAAAAAAATGATGAAATGGGGGGGAAGGCTATGTCTCCGTCTATCCCTTGTACTTTGCTCATAGCAATAAATTTTAACAGTAAGCTCACTCCCATTTAGTAATACCATCTTAGCCAAAATGTGCTGACAAGATCGGCAATCAAAAGCCGCTTAGCGGTTCTCAATCCTATTGTACTTAAGCTTATGCTTCAATTGTGTTAGAAACTGCCTGTCAGCGAGTCGACTAATAGAGGTGCAGCCAGATGATCTAATATTACCTTGTTATGTAATTACTGCCAACTTTTAAGGGGAAGCTTTTTAGTTTGGCAATACTGACCTGGTTTTCAAACGCGCCTACACTATGATTATTTCTGGTAACATAATTTACATAAAGTTAAATAAAAGATATGGTTCGATTATAGCATAATGTCTTCAGCGTAACCAAATCATATTCAATGTTTTCACATAATATTATTTTGTAGGTATGAATTTGTCTGTTGAAACGCAGCCGTAACTGTTCAAGTTGTGAGGAATTTCGCTTTTAAAGAAGTTTTACGAGAAATTGGGTAGAAATTAATGATTAGGTAAGTTGACAAGTGAAGCAACGGGAATTTTCCCCGATCAATTACGAGTACATTTACCCCTTGTTGTTTTTTTTGTCAGGGGCTTTCAGTTATCATTGCTGTATTGCTCTCACCAGTGTAGTCGAAGACTGATGGTTTGTGTGCAATGAAGAGTGACTAATATTAAAATAAACCCATTGTCTCAAAGCAATGGCATAGGTTGAAAATGTAAATTTTACAAACTAATGGAAATATAGCAAAGTCATTGTAATACATTAGTTGTCAACATTGCACACTGCACAGACCTATCCTCGTAAACTTTACGACTCCTAGTGTTTTAACTAAACTTGTTTAGTGGTCACCAGTATAGGAGTGGAAGGAATGGCATGTACCGAGTTATTTGAAAAATATTTACATCCTAGGCTTGCACGATTTGTACATCATAGGTACTTATACATTGCAAATTAATGAAAACTTGTAAAACGAGATTCCATTAGTTTTCTCAAAACTGAGACTCAGTGGAGTGAAAGACAGAAAAGTGGAGTTAAGAACTTTTATAAATAGATACGATTAAAAGCTTTAATTTTACCCTGAGAATATAGGCATCTCAAATCTATACTATCTACCTATACTAATATTAAAAAGAAGTAAAGTTTGTGTGTTTGTATATTTGTTAAATTGTAAGGGGTAATCTCGGGATCTAGTGAACCGATTTTAAAAATTCTTTTACCAATAGAAAGCTACGTTATTGTGGAGTGTCATAGGCTATATAGCATCACGCTACAACGAATAGTTATAGTAAATGTTTCAAAAACGGGGGAAAAGTTTGAGAGCTTCGTTGCGTGTGCTGCGTAAATATTTATAGTTATGTAAAAAATATGTACTACAAAATTGTTTCACTTAAAATAGTTCTAAAAAAATTGCGCGATGGCATGTGTTTATCTTTGGGTTGGTGCACAATAACCATTTTAATGGCAATCTCCTCTTTAATAACCATCTCCTCTTTTAATAACCATTTTAATGGCAAAGCCTCTTTCATAAACGAAATTGTTCTTAAAAATAATGCGACGGGAATACACGCGACGAGAAACCGTTGTCTCTCTCTCTCTCTCTCTCACGTAGTATTGAATATTAACGACGAGACGCTACGGGCGGGAGTAAACGCAACGCGACGGGAGTAAATACGACGGGAACAGGTAATACTCTCTCTATAATATCCGTGGTCTGATACCCATAACACAAGCAGGTTATTCCTAGCTTACTTTGGGATCAGATAGCGTTGTGTGAGATGTCCGTGAATATTTATTTATTTATGTGGCGCAAACGAAGTTGCACGGGTCAGCTAGTATTCCATAATCTAATAGGTATGTAAAATATTACGATTGAATTCAGATTGAATTATAATTGTTCAATCATGTTATCATCAAGAAATCATCATTATTATTGAGAAGAGGAAATACATTAATGATCATATTTTGCATCCAATCTAATTTCAATTTAACTATTAGATCAACATTATTATAATTAAATCTCAAAATTTATATTCTAATTAAGCATTTGTTAATAAGATTTTAATTCAATGAACTTAGTCTTAAAAAATGTTAGTTGTAACAATTGCAAATTGCAACTAAAAAACTTGTTCCCGCTTCTCACAGATGTAATACTTAATTAACAAAGCTAGTGACTGCATCTACACTTAAACATAGTAGGTAGGTCTAATTGTAAACCTGTCTACGTTTTATTAAAACCCACCACCACTTTTCTGTGCGGTCACCCTTGAGCTCTGAGTCTTGAGCCGATCTTACAACGTGCTGCGAGTACAATACAACAACGCCTTCAGGATGTTGTTGCGAATTCCGAGGCGCTGCAGTGCATCGGCCATGTTTGCTGAAACACGCACAAATGGATTTCATGCTATCATGCGTAAAAAAGCGGTCTCCATGCTGCAACGGTTGCGTAACACTCGGAACAGCATCCTAAAGATGATTGTCAACAGGCCGGACTGTCATATACAGAGACACTGGGTGGAGCTAGCTGTAGGGATACTTAGTTAAGTCTGTTTTCTAACAATACTAACCTAGATTATAAGTGTTTCTGTTACTAACCTATTACTAACCAATATGGACTGTACGTGTAACCTGTGTTTAAGTCTGAATTAAAACTTTATTTATTTATTTAAAACCTGTTTTGTAATAAAACTGATTTGAAAGATTTCGAAAATTCAATTACCTATTTTGCCAAAATTCAACTACAAAACATCCATGGATTCCGTAAAGAGGTTAACTTTTTGAACTCAGGCAGCAGAAAATAGAAGTTAAACTAAATCTATTCTTTGAAGCAACGCCAGATACAACAATTTCTATACATAGAGATAATAATTTCTCATCTTAGCGTAAATGTTGAGTTACATGTAACTCAACATTTACTCTAAGACGACAAATTATAATATTCCATGCCAATATGATTCCGCTCGCCAGATGAAAAGCCATGGAGACTGTGGTCCTCAAGTTAGCGGCCCACCTAACAATGTGCCTCTTCACGATCCGCATGAAGAACCCGGGGTTGTATGAGCTGGAAAATAATTTCAACTGTGGGTCGTCACAACCTGCGCCCGGGTCCGGCAGCGCGTGTGTAGCGCCTCTGGTGTTGCAAACGTCTATAGGCTACGGTTACCAACCTTCCGGTGGGCCGTAAGCTTGTCTGCCACCTAAGTAGTATAAAAAAATTGCGTGTACTTAGTGTACACACGTAAGAAGTGAAACTTCTTCATAAACTTAATTTTCACCTCACCTTAAATTAAGTCAAAAAGTACAAAAGTACAAAAGTCCAAAAGTCCAAAAGTCCAAAAGTCCAAAAGTCCAAAAGTCCAAAAGTCCAAAAGTCCAAAAGTCCAAAAGTCCAAAAGTCCAAAAGTCCAAAAGTCCAAAAGTCCAAAAGTCCAAAAGTCCAAAAGTCCAAAAGTCCAAAAGTCCAAAAGTCCAAAAGTCCCAAAGTCCCAAAGTCCCAAAGTCCCAAAGTCCCAAAGTCCCAAAGTCCCAAAGTCCCAAAGTCCCAAAGTCCCAAAGTCCCAAACTCCCAAAGTCCCACAGTCCCAAAGACCCAAAGTACCAAGGTACCAAGGTCCCATCCAAGAGTCCAAAAGTCCAAAAGTCCAAAAGTTCAAAAGTTCAAAAGTTCAAAAGTCCCAAAGAACCAAAGTACCAATGTCCCATCCAAAAGTTCAAAAGTCCAAAAGTCCTAAAGCCCTTAAATGACATGCTATCCCTGGATAAAGTACTCTTAATTCGAATCCACCGTGGTGGGAAACAGAACAAAGATGGCGCGTAACCAAAAATCGTGACGTGACGTGACGCAAATTTTTTTCCAACGCCGATAAAGAAGTTTCACTTCAAAAAAAAAAAAAAAAAGTGCTCTGACAGAGCGTTGCAAATTAATTTACGTACAATAAGCGACACCCAAAGATTTGTTTCCATTATTCCTCCCCCCCCCCCTCCCTCCCCTTCAAGTCTAGGTCAAAGCTTCAATCAAATCAAATCAGCCTATATCGGTCCACTACTGACGTAGGCCTCTCCCAATTTACGCCACCGTACGCGGTTCTGCGCCTTTCGCATTCAGTCCCAGCTTCCGACCTTTACGAGGTCGTCGGTCCATCTGGCGGGTGGACGTCCTACCAGTCCTACTCTACGTTTACCGAGTCGCGGTCTCCACTCTAGAACTCGTTTGCTCCATCGGCCGCCGGTTCTTATACAGATGTGTCCAGCCCATTGCCACTTTAAGGCCGCGTGGGTCAGATTTTGAGTTTTTTGAAACAATCCTAGTCAAAAAGTAAAGGGTTTTTAAATCTGAAAAATATATATATAATAGTTAAGGATATAAGCTAAACATATTCCGAGCCCGTTACACGATCCAATAAATTTCACTAGATAGAAAAAAATCCCAAAGTTGACTCTCTCAGAAAAGTTTTTTCAATACTGTGGCTTAACTATTAACATTTTATTTTTTTTTTTTGCACTCAATTAAAGGTATTAAGTTTTTATACACATTTTCCGAGCGTTTTTCTATAAACAACTATTTACATAGTTATCATGTACGAATATCTACCAAACGCAATAGAATTGCGCCGCTGACGGCCGATCAGTCTCGCCCTGGCGCTTGTGGAGGCAGGACCTGTGTCAGTTTTTTTCGCAACTATTTCGTAATTATTATGCCAAATTACGTTGAAATCGCGCCACAGTATAAAAATATCAGTAATGGGCAAAATGTTATTAGATTAACCGTTACAAATACATACGCGACTCATGGTAAAAATGTGGTGATCTTTTACTTTTAAGTGTTTTCACGACATGGTAACCAGCTACCTAATGCATTAAAATGTCTACGAATTACATGATAATTTCGCAATCCAACATGGCGGCCACGCCGTAATCACAAAATTTCATGATGGGTATCGTTTAAGGGGTTTTTTGGTATGCTGAGTACGAAGTACGTGATAATTTTGCAATCCAATATGGCCGCCGCGCCGTAATCACAAAATTTCATGATGGGTATCGTTTAAGGGGTTTTTTGGTATGCTGAGTACGAATCACGTGATAATTTTGCAATCGAATATAGCCGCCGCGCCGTAATCACAAAATTTCATGATGGGTATCGTTTAAGGGGTTTTTTGGTATGCTGAGTACGAATCGCGTACTAATTTTGCAATACAAGATGGCCGCCGCGCCGTAATCACAACATTTCATGATGGGTATCGTTTAAGGGGTTTTTTGGTATGCTGAGTACGAATCACGTGATAATTTTGCAATCCAATATTGCCGCCGTGCCATAATCACAAAATTTCATGATGGGTATCGTTTAAGGGGTTTTTTGGTATGCTGAATACGAAGTACGTGATAATTTTGCAATCCAACATGGCCGCCGCGCCGTAATCACAAAATTTCATGACGGGTATCGTTTAAGGGGTTTTTTGGTATGCTGAGTACGAATCACGTGATAATTTTGCAATCGAATATAGCCGCCGCACCGTAATCACAAAATTTCATGATGGGTATCGTTTAAGGGGTTTTTTGGTATGCTGAGTACGAATCGCGTACTAATTTTGCAATACAAGATGGCCGCCGCGCCGTAATCACAAAATTTCATGATGGGTATCGTTTAAGGGGTTTTTTGGTATGCTGAGTACGAATCACGTGATAATTTTGCAATCGAATATAGCCGCCGCACCGTAATCACAAAATTTCATGATGGGTATCGTTTAAGGGGTTTTTTGGTATGCTGAGTACGAATCGCGTACTAATTTTGCAATACAAGATGGCCGCCGCGCCGTAATCACAAAATTTCATGATGGGTATCGTTTAAGGGGTTTTTTGGTATGCTGAGTACGAATCACGTGATAATTTTGCAATCCAATATGGCCGCCTTGCCATTATCACAAAATTTCATGACGGGTATCGTTTAAGGGGTTTTTTGGTATGCTGAGTACGAATCACGTGATAATTTTGCAATCCAATATGCCCGCCGCGCCGTAATCACAAAATTTTATGATTGATATTGTAAATGGTAGTATCGTAAGTATGGTAGTATCGTAAATCATACGTAGCAGACTGTAGTGTAAAAGAGATAGAGACACATGTTCCATTCTTCGTTCTAACATTTGTGTGTGGTTGGCAGTGATGGGCAACATGTAATTAGATTAACCGTTACAAATTACAATTACTTTGTAATGCTTAATTCAATTACTCTGTAACAGATTACTTGAGTAATTAATTACAATGAGTACTAGCAGTAACTAATTACTGAGTAATGAAATTACACGTTAATTAATTACATTGTAACTAGTTACTCATTAATTCAATTAACCAACTCTCATAATTAACATCTCTGTCCTAAGGATTCGTCACGGCCCAAGGTGTGGATCGATTTTGATGCGATTTTTTGATCGTTAGTCAATGTATCCTTGATGGTACTTAGCTATACATTTTGAAGACCATCAGCTTAATTCCTGAGTGATGAAGGGATTTCACTAAAATTCCCATACGCGAATCATGGCAAATGTGGTGATCTTTTACTTTTTAAGTGTTTTCACGACATGGATACCAGCTACATACTTAATGCATTAAAATGTCTACAAATTACATGATAATTTGGCAATCCAACATGGCGGCCGCGCCGTAATCACAAAATTTCATGATGGGTATCGTTTAAGGGGTTTTTTGGAATGCTGAGTACGAATCACGTGATAATTTTGCAATCCAACATGGCCGCCGCGCCGTAATCACAAAATTTCATGATGGGTATCGTTTAAGGGGTTTTTTGATATGCTGAGTACGAATCACGTGATAATTTTGCAATCCAACATGGCCGCCGCGCCGTAATCACAAAATTTCATGACGGGTATCGTTTCAGGGGTTTTTAGTATGCTGAGTACGAATCACGTACTAATTTTGCAATCTAACATGGCCGCCGCGCCTTAATCACAAAATTTCATGATGGGTATAATTTAAGGGGTTTTTTGGTATGCTGAGTACGAATCACGTACTAATTTTGCAATCCAATATGGTCGTCGCGCCTTAATCACAAAATTTCATGATGGGTATCGTTTAAGGGGTTTTTTGGTATGCTGAGTACGAATCACGTGATAATTTTGCAATCCAATATGGCCGCCGCGCCATTTTCACAAAATTTCATGACGGGTATCGTTTAAGGGTTTTTTTGGTATGCTGAGTACGAATCACGTGATAATTTTGCAATCCAACATGGCCGCCGCGCCGTAATCACAAAATTTCATGACGGGTATCGTTTAAGGGGTTTTTTGGTATGCTGAGTATCACGTACTAATTTTGCAATCCAAAATGATATTGGATATTGTATTGCATATTGGCCATATTGGATTGCAAAATTAGTACGTGATTCGTACTCAGCATACCAAAAACCCCTTAAACGATACCCGTCATAAAATTTTGTGATTACGGCGCGACGACCATATTGGATTGCAAAATTAGTACCCTTATACGATGCCCAACTTGAAATTTTACAACGGTGGTGCGGCGGCCATATTGGATTGCAAAATTAACCCGAAATTCGTACTCAGAATAACAAAATACCCCTTATACGATACCCAACATGATCTTTTACAACGGTGGCGCGGCGGCCATATTGGATTGCTAAATTAACCCGAAATTCGTACTCAGAATAACAACATACCCCTTATACGATACCCAACATGATCTATTACAACGGTGGCGCGGCGGCCATATTGGATTGCTAAATTAACCCGAAATTCGTACTCAGCATACCAAAATACCCCTTATACGATACCCAACATGAACTTTTACAACGGTGGCGCGGCGGCCATATTGGAGTGCAAGAGTATTAAATTAGTGTGCACCATTTTAATTCATATTAATAAATTATAGGAAGCTGTCGCAAACGCGGCAGCCCTAAAATGTATCCCGAACATGTTCGGGACATTCCTTTCCGCGTCTTGTCCCTTGTCCCCCTCACGATTGACCTGACTAGACGGCTTCGTCGGCCGACTGTATGATCTGCCGGCTGTGGTATTGATTTGCTTGAATGTATGATAATTACAAAGTAATGAATTACAAAGTAACTAGTTATAATGTAATCTAATTACTTTTTAACTAGTTACTTAGTAACTAATTAACCGGAACATCCAAAGTATTTAAATTACAAAGTAATTAATTACTGAGTAATTAGATTACATTGTAACTTAATTACAATATATACAATGAAGCGCTCGTGGCCCCGCGGACTCAGTGTTCTGTAAACGATCACTGCAGTAAGCAACTTTCACTATGGCCGGTCCATGGATGGGTGACCATTCATGTGATCACTTTGTAGCATTTATTTGAGCGTTTCCGTACTTCGGAAGGCACGTTAAGCCGTTGGTCCCGGTTGCCAGTAAAATGGCAGTCGTTAAGTCAAGTTGACGACTTTATTTCAACAGCAGGCAGTCACAACCTGCGCCTGTCCATTTAAACACGGCAATACGGCTCACCACCTATTACGTGGGACAAATTATAAAAAGGTGAAATGTGGGCATATGATGTGCCTCTGCCTACCCCTTCGGGGATAAAGGCGTGACCATATGTATGTATGTATGTAACTTAATTATATTGTAATTCAATTATTAATTGAATTACTTTTGTAATTAGTTACGCCCATCACTGGTGGTTGGATTGCATGGAACGACACAGACTAAAAAAACTTGTTCGGTTTACTGTGAGTTAGTTAACCGCGTGCCAATTTGCAACTGTGCAAGACGTGGTCAGAGTTAAGAAGTTATTTATTTAACTCAGAGCTTACTAACTCTATATTTATATATTTAACTCGATTCTCCGCGCAAGTGGGCCTAAATAGCTTTGGCGGCCAAATTGAATTCCAAAATGATCATGTTATTCGTACTCAGCATTCGAAAAAACCCATTAAACGATATTCATTACGAAATTATGTGATTATGGCGCGTTGGCCATTTTGGATTTCAAAATTATCACAGGATTCGTACTCAGCATACCAATACACCCCTTAAACGATACCCATCATGATATTTTGTGATTACGGCGCGGCGGCCATATTGTATTGCAAAATTATCACGTAATTCGTACCTACTCAGCATACCAAAAACCCTTTAATATTGGATTGCAAAATTATCATGTGATTCGTACTCAGCGTACCAAGAAACCCCTTAAACGATACCCATCATGAAATTTTGTGATTACGGCGCGGTGGCCATATTGGATTGCAAAATTATCATGTGATTCGTACTCAGCATACCAAAAAACCCCTTAAACGATACTCATCATGAAATTTTGTGATTACGGCGCGGTGGCCATATTGGATTGCAAAATTAGTACGTAATTCGTACTCAGCATACCAAAAAACCCTTTAAACGATACCCATCATGAATTTTTGTGATTACACCGCGGCCGCCATTTTGGATTGCAAAATTATCACGTGATTCGTACTCAGCATACCAAGAAACCCCTTAAACGATACCCATCATGAAATTTTGTGATTACGGCGCGGCGCCCATATTGGATTGCAAAATTATCACGTGATTCGTACTCAGCATACCAAGAAACCCCTTAAACGATACCCATCATGAAATTTTGTGATTACGGCGCGGCGCCCATATTGGATTGCAAAATTATCACGTGATTCGTACTCAGCATACCAAGAAACCCCTTAAACGATACCCATCATGACATTTTGTGATTACGGCGCGGCGTCCATATTGGATTGCAAAATTAGTACGTGATTCGTACTCAGCATACCAAAAAACCCTTTAAACGACACCCATCATGAAATTTTGTGATTACACCGCGGCGGCCATTTTGGATTGCACAATGATCCCGTGATTCATACTTAGCATACCAACTTTAGAAAACTTTAGAAATTTTTATGACCAGCTATTATGTAATTTACATTTTTTACGCAACTGTAGCAAACGTACGCAACGGAAACTCTCAAAAGAAATGAAATATCCTAGTTGTCGAAAAATGTTTCGTTGCTGCTAAGCTCTTATTCGCCTTAGCGTGATGTTATATATTTTGGTATTTTTCACAAATGGACATTCTGTTAAGAAACTCTTGAAATTCAACTAGCAGTCTCTTAGACTCTAGAGTTAGAACAACTAAACAAACGAACAAACTCTTTAGCTTAAAAATAATAGTAATATACATAATTTACTTACGATTAACTCATTTATTTTCATTTACGAAACTAATAACTAACTACACTTAATAAAGTTAGATGCATTTACTACGTCAAACAAAGTTAGCATGCTGTTTCTTTCTACTATACTGTATACTGTGGCATGAGAGACTGCCGCTGCCGGCGCGCGGTGTGTCTTGCGCCCGGGGCGAGGGGAGCGCCAAATGCCTACTTGTGCGGGTTAACCGCCCCTTAATGTGCTTTTTCTGCGAGTTATGTCGACCACTCTGGTTCTCTGCCGAATAACCTCATTTCGGAGTTTATCCCTCAGAGATACTCCAAGCATGGCTCGTTTCATAGGCTGTGCAACTTTTAGGGCACCGACTGCCCGCACCGTAAATGTCCACGTCTCGGCTACGTCTGTCAAAAGTTAGTACAGCATTATTTGACCAATATTTTACGACTGACAAAAAAATATAGGTATCTACATAATGTTACATTATAACTTTTATAACACAAGTCTCTTTTCTTGTAACTCTCACCAGTTACGCACTTTTCAAAGAAATAACTATCCGCTATCTACTAAGATAGGTAGCTTGTGAATATGGATTTACAAATAGAATGTTACGCGATTGATAATAATGACTGTTGCAAACATTATTTAATTTAATTTATTACTTAGGTACTGTTATTAAGGAAGTTTCTGTTAAACAGTAATGAACGTTTTCTATTACGCGAGATCTAGAAATCTACCGCCAATATTACATAAACATGGAAATCCTTATCAATTCAACTACATTTTTCGGCACGGTTGATTTCAAAATCTCCATAATGATACCCGGTCAATTTACATCAGCAGACATTGCTACCGAGTCTCAACGCGAATATTCTTAATAGTCTTTAATAATTGTAGGAGGGATTGGTCTAAGATCTGAATCTCTGCCAGAAAGTGCTCGATTAGTGACAGTTATTCCCATGTCGTAATTTAAGATTCGAAGTAAGGCAAGGAAAGTGGGATTTATGGGAGTATTAAGAATTAAAGTTTTCTATATAAAATCCTTTGTTTGAAGCAAATTATGTTATTCGGCTTAGAAAAGGCGACTTTTATCTGAACTTTATAATCATAGTTGCCTTCGAAAAAAACCCTAAAAGAGCACTTAACTGGTTTCTGAGATTTCTGATCTAGTTCGCATACAGTAGGTATTATCCACACAATGTCACTGAACTCTGATGATGGTTTTCTTTTTCCCTGTCAGGTGGAATGAGCACCGTTTTAATCGGTCCTAGTCCTACCTTTCCAACATACCCATCTTAGTTTATAGACACTTATATAAACCGGGAAGTCTTAAAATCAGGCATTTTCTTATCAATATAGGTCATCTAATAATGACATAGTTTATTAATAGATTTTCTATGTAAGATGAGTATCGGTTGACTTGTTTTGCATTCAGAGCTGGTCTTGAAGTTTTACTATGTTAATTTAATGTGTTTTGTTATACTTGTGCGTCATCCTTGATGAGTACTAGATAACAACAACAACTCCGATATATTTTTAGCTAAGTTGCTATCTAGCTGACTTAAAATATAAGTGATTTTTTCTAAGAATTAAAGAAATATTATTTTTTGTTCCTTCTACAAATTAATGTGTTTAAATTTAACGCAAGCGGAGCCTAGGCTGTCTTCTAGTCTCAATAGCATTATAATGCGAACGTTTGTAAACATGTCAGGATGTCTAAATATTTGTTACTCTTGCACGTTTGAAACAGTTATAGATAATAGTCTGGGATAACACATAGGCAAGTACTTTTTAATCTGGAAATTCAGAAACTGGGAACGGGAACAAAATTCTTATTAATTTACTAATATTATCAAGAGGAAAGATTTTTGTTTGCATCGACTAGGCTCCGAAACTACTAAACCGATTTGAAAAATTCTTTCACTTTTGTAAAGCTACGCTCTTCCCGGTGAACAAAGGATATATTTTATTCCCGTATACTCACGGGACTACTCGAGCTCCTGAGCTACAAGGATGAAACCACGTGATGTCCGCTAGTCGTTTATAAATCATCATAGTACGATGGCTTGATGACGGTCGAGCATTATAGAATACAGCATTTTACATCTCATCTCAAGGTCTGATATGAATAGACGATTCTCTAAGGAGACTGCATTACGTATAATTATTGTGCTTGTTTACATTGAATGACCCACATTATTTGCATCTGTTCAATTCAACCTGATACAACTAGTAAAATTGTGAAGTATTTAACGTAGTAATGATTGCTTTTAGTTCTAAATCACTAAGAAAATATAAAAGAAATCTGTCTATTGAACTCGTCTGTCGCTAGCGAATAACATATCTAAATATAAATTCGTACCAACCAAAAAATTAAACCACAACTTGCAATCAAATTTATTGAAACTGTTAATAAATTCCGAAAATTTTCTCTATTTGGATAGTGAATGATAATACACTCGAGAGCAATGAATCCGGGTCACTTAAAGAATCCTAAAAATCTCGGAAACTAAAAATGATAGGTTAATGCAATAAATTGTATTTAATAGACAATGTAATACTCCTTAAATGAAGGTATTAAAACTTCTTAGTTATTGTAAAGTTATATCATAAAAAATCAAATTTGAAAAAGGGCCACTTTCGAAGATGGAACTACGAAATTACAGCATTTGGTGTTGCTTTTGTTTGTAATCTGTCATTTATGTGGGTACATAAACCATGTTGATAGTGCTCTATATTCATTAATCAAGCTGAAATTATGTCGCTTACGCCTGAAGAATGCACCAGAATACTTACAATGCTGGAAACCGGCCGGAGTCAGCGCGATACAGCCAGGACTGTCGGTGTGTCGCTGTCAACAGTACAAAGAGTTCTCCGACGTTACGAAGAAACTGGTTCTAACCTACGCAGACCAGGAACGGGCAGAACCAGGTGTACCACAGCACGAGAAGACCGATACTTGGTGAACACCATGCTTCGAAATCGCTTTCTCACAGGAACTGAACTCACCAATCAGTTTCGACGCCTCGGAGGAAGTAACCCAAGTGCATGGACAGTAAGACGTCGGCTTGCTGAATCTAACTTAAAACCCCTTAGACCTGCAAACGGCCCTAAACTGGAGCGTGGGCATCGTATTTCGAGACTAAGGTATGCCCAGAGCCACGTAAATTGGAGTATTGAAGATTGGTCAAAAGTTATGTTCTCCGACGAATCAAAATTTATGCTCTACAAGCACGATGGAAGACACAGAGTGTATCGAAGACCAGGGGAAAGATTCAAGCAAGCATGCATCGAAGAAAAAGTAGCCTACGGTGGTGGGTCTGTACTTGTGTGGGCCGGAATTTCTTCTGAAAGTCGCACAGAGCTGGTGATCATAGAAAACGGCTCTTTAACTAGCGTAAGATATGTGGAAGAAATCCTCAATGATCACGTTGGTCCATTTATGGTCAATTTAGGTGAGGATGCTATATTTATGCATGACAATGCCCGACCTCATACAGGTAGGATTGTGAATGACTACCTTCAAGAGATGAACATTACTCGTATGGAGTGGCCAGCGCGCAGCCCGGATATCAACCCGATCGAGCATGCTTGGGACGAGCTAGGCAGATGCGTAAAACAACGAAACCCTCCCCCAATCACGCTTCGTGAGCTCAAAATTGCTCTCACAGAGGAATGGGAGAATATTCCCCAAAATCGTATAAGGAACTTGGTGTACAGCATGCCAAACCGCGTAAACGCAGTAATGGAAGCATGAGGAGGCAATACGAAGTATTAAAATTCAAGAAAATCGTAATAAAGTTCAAAAATTTCATGTTTCCTATTTTTGTTTTAAGGAGAGATCGGCAGTTTTTTCTTTATGTAATTTTGTGTTAATAAAATGTATGGTGACTCATATTTTTTTTACTTTCATTTAAGGAGTATTACATTGTCTATTAAATACAATTTATTGCATTAACCTATCATTTTTAGTTTCCGAGATTTTTAACATTCTTTAAGTGACCCGGATTCATTGCTCTCGAGTGTATAATCAATCAATCAATACATATAATAAAATCGTAACAGGTCGCTGTCTGTACATGGAAGATAAATAAGAAAAAATATTATAGGGGGGCTTTATGAACGCAATAGAACCCAAAACAATGATTTTTAGAATTTTTGTCTGTTTGTCTGTATGTCTGTATGTCTGTTTGTCTGTACGGTTGTGCACGCTAATCTCAGTAACCGCTCAACCGATTGCAATGCGGTTTTTTTTATTGTGTTGAGGTTTGCTCCAGTTAACATTTAGCGACTATTTTTAAACAATTCAGTCCGCGCCGAAGGCGTGGACTGAATTGTTTTAAAATAGACTTAATCATTAAGCTCTTTTATGATTAAGCAAACAGGGCAGTTTCAGACGCTGCTTGATGACTCTGATGAAGAAATACCTTTCCTTTCATACACCTTATCGTCGTTCGGCATTCATTACCGCGAATGTAAATTACGGCCACTTTTGAGGAGAGGCAAAAAATCGATTTAAATAAAAAATATGGATAATTATGCATTATATAGTTAATATTGTGCATTAAGAATGCCACAATTTGTTACTAATTCTAGAAAACAAGAAAATATGATGTTATATTTTATATTTATGGCACATTTGCGGTATTAACCTTACAGATTTAGTCAAAAGTGTTACAATCGCGGTTTCTGAATGGTGCAATTGGTCATTTTATTGTGATATTCGCTGTTATGGCTGAAACTATATGAAATAAAGAACTCCTTAAATTGGAACTGTCCTTCCATTTATTTACCTATTAAAGTAATCAGTCTCAAAAAAATATGAGTAAAATATTAGGTACGCATAGCTTATAAATTGCCAGTCTTAGAATTATAATCACAATTTTCGTTTCTATTAATAAATAATCAACGTTACATAACTATCTTAGTTTAAATCAAAATAAATATTAACTTCTTTTAACTTGAAATAAAAATGTAGATAACAATAAAAGTTTTGTAAGTATCAAAAATATAGGGTATATCAAATTAAATCAAAGAGGTATTCCCAATGAAATTGATATAACATGGCTTATTCCAAATGAGGTAAGTTATCGTAATAATCATGGCAGTCGCGAGGAAGGTACTGTTTTAACTCTTGTAAGTGTTGGTATTTTTGTTTTTTTATTGGCAAGAGACTCGTATGCAATGGGGAATAACATAAAGGTGAAATTAACGTTCGTGGTCTTCTGGGTAAGTCTTCAAAAGGGTTGTCCATTTCATGAGTTAGTTTATATTTAATTTTTCCGGTGGGGTCATAAAATAAAGCCTTGATGTCTGTGACTACTGGGCCTCTCCTTTGAGATGGTCTTATTGAATCATATCTCAAGACATCTCTTTTAGAATAATCCTTAAAAAAATCAAAAGATACCACTTTTTGATTATAGGGATAAGGCTTGATTCTAGCTGAACTTGCGAGACTTGCATATTGACTAGGTAAGTATATTTCAATATTTTTTAACCTACGCTCGATACAGCTGTGTGCAGAGTCACATTCCATTTGAGTATGACCTTTTACTAGATATTTTTGATAAATGGGAACGTTCTTTTGAATAGCCAGTTCGAGTAACGCATTGGAGACTACAGCATTCCTATTCTGGTAAGTGCACCCATCAGAATACACTATGATTGGGATCGGTTTCTCAGCAATATATTCAGTTAAAATGTCAATCAGACAACTGGCAAATGTTGAAGCAGATAAATCTGTATCAGTTTCATTAAACCAATAACATCTTACTCGATGATCTGCTAAATTGTAAACAGTATAATTGTAAACACAAAGTTTTGTCTTGTAATACATACTACTTGTATTTAAATTTGGAGATAATTTAACAGATTGTAGATCAACTGTAAAGACATGACAATTACCATCAATTGCGTCTTGTTTATCTTTGGTTTTGGCATTCCTAGCCTGGTCCTTTTCAAACAAATGAGCGTCATAAATGGTTTTTGAAATATTTCCAACCTTAAATTCGCTACATGTATCGCAAGCATCCTTTTTAGGCTGAAATATCCCTGCATTAAGCTCTGTCAAATGATCGTTTGCTTGCTATTACATCTTCTTTTTCACGTTGGTGGTCACAGTATAATGCATATAAATGGTTTACATTCCGAACAAGTGGTTCAAGGTACAACTTGCTAGTTGACTTGCGGCAATAGTGAGATGGAACTTTCGGTAAAGAATTAATAACATTAACAATTGAGTCCTCCTTTCTACTATTCTGCCTCTTTCTAGTTATGTTAGCACTTGTTTCACCGGTCTGCTCTGTAGTTTTATTATTTGTGTCTATCCAATAACGTACTGTCCACTCTTTGATTCCTAATGTATTTAAAAACATAATCCGACAAACACGAATTCTATTTCGCTTAACAGATAAATTATAGATTTTAGTTGTTGCTTTTCTTGAATTATGATCGTCATTTTCTTTCCTTCTGCGACCAGGTAACTTAACGTCTATCATAGATTTAACATAAGCCTTCTTTTCTACCCAATCCATTTCCCAAAATTGTTTAAAAATTTCTTTTCTGTCATCTTCTGTAATTTCTTTGCATTTTAAACCTCCTTTCAAACATATATTCGAATTACATCGTATCTTCAAAACTCTTTTCTCTCTCTCGACGTCTTGAAACGATTTATTTCCTTCTTTTCTGTATCCAGTGTATGGCTTGCCTTCCATTCGTTTCTTCTTTTCAATCGAACGTTTCGGCATTGATTTATCTTTTATCAAGTTAGTGTTATCATTAGAAGAGTTAGTAGCATTATTGTTTGTATTTATTATGTTTGAGAAATTTTGTAATGGTATATCTACAGCAACTTCAGCATTAACTTCAGTAGTATTCGGTGGTAAATTGGGTAAATCTGGGGTTCTACAATAATCATTATGTGGCGGCGTGCTTTCAAGGCCTGATGTTAGCAAAATTAAATTTTTGTCTGAACCTTATTCTGGGTTTAGAAAATCTCCTAAAACCGGTGGTATGAGTTCTGGGATATTGTCGGTATTAGTGCTCAAATCATCGTGATGTAAGGCAAAGGGTGGTTCTGCTGTGACATCGTTATAACCGGGCAAAGGTTCTAGGCAAGATTGAGAAAAACTTGGATCACAGGAGACGTAATTTTCAAGATTTTGTAACTCAGTTAACTGTTCTTGATTAGAATATGACGTTAAATAATAATCCGCAACGTCGTCCAAGCGAACATTTTCTTTTGAGGGTTTTGAAACAGTGACGGTAGGAACAGGTAGGTCCAACATAGATAATAATTTGTGAGTTCGTGGATTTTTCAGACGGGCCCTATCTAACAAGGGCCTACTAAATCCCATTTCCCTTATGAATTCTTCATCTGAAGAAGATTCTGCTAGATTTTCCATGTTTCTACAACAAATAATTAAATACTTAAATATCTCTTAGTTTCGAAATGATGTAAAAGCCGCGAACGTAAAAATATAGAAACAGAAAATGGTTAAATCAAAACCGCGATTGTTATATCGAGTATTTAAGCCAATATTACGGAATTGTTATAGTAATGTAGTAAAAAACAATACTACCATATCAATCTACATACTTTAAAGTATCTAAATCACATAATATAATTGAAAAAGTAACGAAATACCGTATAAAAAACTTACATTCGAACTTGGCACGCACCTTACTCCTTCGACGACTATGGCGGCACTGGCGCGATCGCGGTAATGCACGAGCGAGACAGACATTGTCACGTTCGCGGTAATACATAAAGCGCTTTAAATTGATATTGTTGACCTTTTTGGCCATTTTCTATATACACGATTGCGTGTTTGATTGTATATTATTTAATAGAGAAATAAAAAAAATAATTTTTTTTTCACATTCGCGGTAATGAATGCCGATCGACGTTATGTGACGTAAACGAAGTTGCGGGCTCAGCTAGTAATAATAATATTTGTAGATTGATTTGAATAGAAATTGAGTTTGATAGGACATACTTACGCTGTTTGCACATTTTAAGTAATCATTCAGATTTCATAAGTAAAGCTATATAAATGTCACAAGCTTACCGTAAATGTAGAGTCACAGATTCCCAAAACGAAATCTAGATGAACTTTAAATTAATGTGATATCGTGTATTCAATAATGATTCATTTTCAGGGTTCCGCATCCAAAGGGTAAAACGAATTCTATTAGACTTCACCGTCCGTCAGTCTGTTCGTCACGAAGCTAAATCTCAGGAACCGTGATAACTAGAGAGCTGAAATTTTCACAGATGATGTATTTCTGTTGCCGCTTTAACAACAACGGGGGGTTCCCACACAATTAGGGATTGCAATCCGGAAAACCGGATCCGGTAATCCGGCGGATCCGGCGTCATTTTTGGTCCACCGGGTCCGGCTCCAATACACCGGATCCGGCGCCCGGATCCGGTGTTAGCATATATTGGCAAAATAACCGTGCAGTCGCCAAGGATGGTACATATGAGAGGAGCTTAAACTGCGCGCGAGTCGTTTGAATACCTCTTCAGTGTATAACTTACAGGTTGCGATGAGAAAACATACTAAAAGTTCCGACATCCAGGACGTGAGGTGGAGTGAGGGTCGTGACAAAGGTCCCAATTTTAAGTTTTTCGCCAATATCCCAAAACAGTGCGTTGTAGCAAAACATGTTCGACCATAAAATGAAAACTTACAAAATTCTCTATAACTTTGATGACTTACATTTTCCCATATTCTCAACCGTTTTTGAACTACACTCTTCCGAAATGTAAAAATGATAGTGATTCAGCGTGTTGAACATAAGGAGAATTGTACATTCGGTTGAGATTTTAAATGAAATATAGGTATAGTGAGGTATGTGATTTGAAAAATAATGTCTGGGGTTACAATTTTTAACGTGAGGAAAATCCTACATGTATGCCAAGCCGGACTCTTACCGACTAAAATGCACACATATCCTACCTAGCAGCCTACGGTTGAGAGCCCTGCGTAAGGCTTCGGAAGGAGAAAACTTCGTTACCTCAGGACTACAACCTGGGGTAACGAAGTTTTTGATCGTTTGTCTCTCATCAATGATATTGTTTGCTGAAAGAGCAAAGGTTTCACAAAGAGTGCTATTAATTACTTCTGAAACCTGCAAGTTACCTAAAACTCCAGAAGAGCTATCATTGTTGCAAAGGTTATACGAGCAGAAGAAATTTTTGCTTACATGGATGGAAGTCCTGATACTAAGTTTTCCCACAACGTGAAACCCACTCAGGGATAAACGAACAATCACGAGGAATAGCTCTATTTTCTATATATTTTGGAACGTGTATAAACGGTTGGGATTATGGAAAAGTGTTTGGAACCAAAGTTATTCATAGTATTTAAGCTTTCATTTTAAGATAAAACGAAATCTTATAAAAACATAACATATAACAATAACTTTGGTAGCATGAGTACATCTTTTCTGCAAAGCACCGATTTTGGGATATTGTCGAAAATCTTAAAAATTGGGATCTTTGTCGCACCCGCCCCTTTTTCCGGCACTCCTTATAGATGATGGACCTAATTATGTTGTCTTTAACGTAAAAAACAGCTTAGGTTCCTGTTCGCATTCTACAACTGCTTTCTTGACTGGACCTGGATTACCCTTACTTAAAGATTTTAGTTTTAATCTCGGAAGAGATATCTTCTTTTTGAAAAAAGTCGTTACTTTTTCTATAAAATTAAATCCGTATAAGCGGTGTCGTTTTTAATTTTACACTTCATTAACAGCTGATATTGGAATAAAAAAAGGAAGCAAGTTATCCTGCTTAACTCAATCCGGCCGGATCCGGTCGGACCCGGCCGGATTTGTGAAATCCGGTACGAATCCGGCCGGATTCAAAATGACACCGGATTGCAATCCCTACACACAATAAACGTGCTTTGGACGTTTTTTGGTACGGAACCCTCAGTAAGTGAGTACGGCTCGCATTTAGTCGGTTTTTATTAAATTTCGCACTGAATCACAGCAGCGAGATGACCCACATCGATTACACGAATTGACGGAAAAGTTCTCGATCACGACTCGATTGTGGTTCGATTCACCATCGATTCTGATACAAGATATCATTACGGTATTACATTTTACTTTCGTAAGCCTTGACAAACTGGTGACCTTTGAACCATTGTAGTTCTGTTGAATCTATTATTGTCACTATTGATTTAAATTTTCGGTTTTTTTTTTCTAGTTTGGCAATCTATTGTAGTTGTGATCGTCAAATCACTCTACGTTTGTAATACAGGATGAACGTGATTTGTCTCTGTTTCCGTAGTGTCTTTCTGTTTTACGTAATTTCCAAAACGGTAACGTTATGTAGCTGTCTATGTAGAAAGTAAACTTTCTGAGTTAATCTATACCTATTACTCAGGGACTCGCGATTGCAGTAAGTTCTAACCACTGGCCTCGATACACAATGGGGCTTAGTGGGAAGGACGGCTTTTATCCTAGGGCTTTAATTCTCATACGAAGCAGTCCTGCTACTCCCGAAGTTGAAAATGCCCAAGTTACTCAGAGTAAAGCTTACTGATCTGTTTTTTTTATTACAAAACGACTTTAACTAGACTATTTGAAACGAGCGACCGTGAGTTTTCTTGCCAGGTTCTGACAGTTGTCCTTTTAATCTTGTTACAACAGCCACTTCACTGGGAGGTGCGGGGACAGTTTATCAAGTGTGGTTCAAGTTCCAGTTGCATTCAATAGTTCTCTTTTCTTTCCCGGTATTAACCTTCGCGCTTCGTCCTTACCGAAACTGACACTAAACGACAGCGTGACGTGAGGGATTTACGCCCGCTTCTAGTGGGAGGGGAGGGGGGTGGGGCGCAAGAAGCGTTATAGCACCCGAACAACTTCACAAAAACGCGGGATAGCACCCGGACCCCCCTAGATGAAACCGCAGTAGTAGCCGTAGGTCTGTTGGGAGTTCTGGGGACACTCTACCGAAGGCTTACCCGGGGCTCCCAACTGTAGTCTGTTAGGTAGGATACTAGTCGATAGAAGTCCTGCATAGCATCGCTGTAGGATTTTCCTCGCGTTAAAGAAAAGTCTTCGCGCTTTCATTTAGTGATAACAGCCGCTGTGGGTTTGGTTGGATTTTAGGCGTCTCTTTTATGAATTGATGTGAAAAAATTATCAGCCTTGAACAGCCTGAAAACCTGGCCAGCCTAACCAATCGGCCATCAAGACACTTCTCTCAACCGAGGAATTAATTTACCTCATACATCTTGGGGCGACGTAATTCTTTCACATAAAATATATGATTTAGTTAGTAGGTATCTACTTATACAATGCTATTCTAAATTAGGTATTTCAAATTCCTTTTATGAACTCCTCCTCTAGATCTGTATTCAGTAGATGCAACAGCCTTTCTTTATTTTACTCTTTATAATTTCAAAATTGCAACTCGATTCAGCAACAAGATACAGTTGTATACCATTACAGTGTTAATTATATTTCATTTAATAAAAAGTACCTACGATTATTTTTAGGCCTCATATCATCACGTGGAACCCATTCTGGTCCGAAGATCACGACCGCCAGAAGCACCAACTACCCGTTCGCTCTAAGTTTGCCGGTCGCCTCTACACCAGCCTCTACGCCAGCGGCAAACTTAGAGCGAACGGGCTATACATATACATGACTCAGTCATTAGCGAGCTCGCGTTATTGTAACCCAGTACTTATCAGTAATTTGTGCATCGATAATCGTATTATGCAATGCTTGATTGGTGAACGTAGTATAAAGATTGTGTTCCAGTGCAAGCGAGGTATTTGGACGGTATCTACATCTAAACTACTATAGGGTGAAGGTTGGCTTTATGGTGATAATCTATTCTATACATATAATAAAATGATTGAAGAGTCAAAACTGTACATTGGAAATATTAAAAAAAAATACTCGCTGGGTGTTCAATATAAGATACCGAAGCCGAAAATATAGTTAGAAAATTTTTTGTCTGTTTGTCGGTTTGTCTGTTTGTCTGTTTGCTTTGCTTTGTCCGGAAGGATCTCGAAAAGTACTCAATAGATTAGGTTCAAATTTTGCACAAATATGACTTAGGGGTGGGGTCTTCAAATAGGCTATATATTATCACGCTACATATCCTAGGGGCTAAGCAGAGAGCAATGAAATATGTAAGATGGTGGATTGATTTAACTAAAACGTAGCAGGAGTGTTAGTAAGAGATAGGTTTTACACACAGGCTACATATTATTACGCTACTTAGCCTAGAGGCTTAGCAGAAAAGAATTCAGATCCAAACCAAATTGGCATCATAACATAATTATCACGCGTACGAAGTCGCGGGCAACAGCTAGTAAGGAATAAAGTGAAAAATATACACGAAATGTAAAACTTATTAGAAAATCACTTTGCTCATTACAATAAACAGACTTTTCTCTTCAAAAACTACTAATCACAGCAACCATGAGTTATATATGTTAGGAAAAAAATCTAAATAAAAAAGCCTTTTAAACGTTGACAATATGGAGATACGGGGGCATTATGGTGATATTATATATGGCAATATGGTGATATGAAGCCAATCACTGTCATCAGAGCCCAAAAAAACACCCCAGTCACAATTATCACACACGCACTGTGGTAATTCCGTGTTGTTTTATTCCTAGTGGTAGCTTTTGCTGCAATGCATGCACTCTGCGCCCACAGTTCGGTTTCTAAATGCTACATCTTGAAGTGATGATCGGCGCAATAGTCACAGATGGTACTTGGTTGAAGATTGGCAATTTTTAATTTATTCCTTAGATCTCTATCTTTGACGGCCTTCATGCAAGATTCCTTATAGTGTAATGCGTCATAATTTCTTCTTTTATTGCCCTTCCTTTTGAATTTTTGTTGGCCCGACGACTTGTTTATCTTAGAAAATTCATCAAATTCGTAAGGTCGTTAATTAAAAAAATGAAATTCAAACTGAAATTTAAAAATACAGAAAAGTGCAAAGCTTATCACTTAATCTTTTCTCCAAAATGCACTCAAATAGTGCTAAAAACAAAATAATTATAAAAATATAATATGTCTAGACATATTATATTTTTATAATTATTTTGCTATTATTCTGCAAATTTCATTCAAATATTTTTGTTTAGGCGGTTGTATGAGGGTTTTGCACGAATGCATGTTATCGGCCTTCCACGCGGGTAGAGGCGCTGAAATGGGGATTGCACTACTTACCAAACTAGCGCTAGACCCCTCCTCCTCCAAGCACCTGCTCTCACTGCCTCGATAGTATACATAATACGCCTAGCCCATATCTCAATAGTTCATGATCATGGCTCAAACAATTTATCCAATCGGTAAGAGCAGCAGTCTCAGAGTAAAAGAAAAAACTGGAGGATTTTTAATACGTAATATCACTATATTACTAGTAATATAGTGATATTACGTATTAAAAATCCTCCAGTTTTTGACCTATTTGTGCGCAAAACCAGCTTTCCAAGTCCAATGGTGACCACAGCTCGCAGCCCAATAAAGGTGCGGGTCTTGTAGCTAAGGTCAGTTCATTAGAAAAACGTAACAATCGCGCTGGGTATTATTAGCAGAGGTAAAACCAAAATTGTCAAAATATTGGTATATATCACCAAATAGCCAACCTTTACCCTACATATATAAAGAGAAAAATTGTGTTTTTGTACGATTGTAATGAATAAACTCAGAAACTACTGAACCAATTTGAACAATTATTTCACTGTGGGGAAGCTACACTATTCCCGGTGAATATAATTTATTCCCATATTCCTACGGGAACGAGAGCTACGCAGGAGAAACCGCGTGACTTCCGCTAGTAGGTACTACTACTCTTCTAACTGACAAATTACGCGTAAGTTAAACCTATTGCTATCTACTGGGATCATAAAAATAACGTAAAATAGGTACCATAAACCGTTACTCCTACTCCCAGTAATCGATATGACTTTGGCACAAAGTCAAGTTGCGTCTTGATTAACTATTATTCTGCAAATTTCATTCAAATATTTTTGTTTAGGCGGTTGTATGAAGGTTTTGCACGAATGCATGTTATCGGCCTTCCACGCGGGTAGAGGCGCTGAAATGGGGATTGCACTACTTACCAAACTAGCGCTAGACCCCTCCTCCTCCAAGCACCTGCTCTCACTGCCTCGATAGTATACATAATACGCCTAGCCCATATCTCAATAGTTCATGATCATGGCTCAAACAATTTATCCAATCGGTAAGAGCAGCAGTCTCAGAGTAAAAGAATAACTTTTAGTCTGAGGTTGCAGTAATTAATTAGGTTTGTTCGTGTTTAGCATAGCTGTCACTGTGCTGGAATACATTGTAAACTCCAGGGCTTTCATGATCTCAGATAGAGACTATCAAACTGTTAGGAAGCTTCACTCTTTGCGGTGAAAATAGGCTACCTATATTTTATTCCCGTATTCCCACGGGAACGGGAACTACGCGGGTTGAACCGCGTGACGTCCGCTAGTTTGAAAATAATTTTAATGATTACTTTTTATACAAATGTCAGCCTCCTGAAACTGCATATAGAGGCCTTATTGTATGCTTAATTCAAGAGTTACAGCCTCCCTTGGCCCTTGACCATTTCAATATGGTAATAAGTCAGCTTAGTTTATTGGCTAAGGTTCAACCACTGCCTTCGATTCAATCTCGACATATAAGTCGAGAAGTTCGCGTAAGTTAAACCTATTGCTATCTACTGGGATCATAAAAATAACGTAAAATAGGTACCATAAACCGTTACTCCTACTCCCAGTAATCGATATGACTTTGGCACAAAGTCAAGTTGCGTCTTGATTAACTACTATTCTGCAAATTTCATTCAAATATTTTTGTTTAGGCGGTTGTATGAAGGTTTTGCACGAATGCATGTTATCGGCCTTCCACGCGGGTAGAGGCGCTGAAATGGGGATTGCACTACTTACCAAACTAGCGCTAGACCCCTCCTCCTCCAAGCACCTGCTCTCACTGCCTCGATAGTATACATAATACGCCTAGCCCATATCTCAATAGTTCATGATCATGGCTCAAACAATTTATCCAATCGGTAAGAGCAGCAGTCTCAGAGTAAAAGAATAACTTTTAGTCTGAGGTTGCAGTAATTAATTAGGTTTGTTCGTGTTTAGCATAGCTGTCACTGTGCTGGAATACATTGTAAACTCCAGGGCTTTCATGATCTCAGATAGAGACTATCAAACTGTTAGGAAGCTTCACTCTTTGCGGTGAAAATAGGCTACCTATATTTTATTCCCGTATTCCCACGGGAACGGGAACTACGCGGGTTGAACCGCGTGACGTCCGCTAGTTTGAAAATAATTTTAATGATTACTTTTTATACAAATGTCAGCCTCCTGAAACTGCATATAGAGGCCTTATTGTATGCTTAATTCAAGAGTTACAGCCTCCCTTGGCCCTTGACCATTTCAATATGGTAATAAGTCAGCTTAGTTTATTGGCTAAGGTTCAACCACTGCCTTCGATTCAATCTCGACTTATATACAAACACAAATTCTTCATATAATTAAATATTTGTGGACATTCACTTTCACACACAAAATCATCTAGCCCAAATTAGGCTAATATAATAAAAGCTTGTGCTATGGGATCTAGACGACTGATATACCTACTTAGATACATACTTAAATATATATTTCTAAATACATACATATTATACATAGAAAACACCCAAACTCCGAAATAAACATTTGAGGATCACACAAATATTTGGACAGACCCAGGACCTCCAGCACCGCAGGCGGTATCACTGCCGACTACGCCACAGCGGCAGTCGATATAATCCTCCTTACAGCTAGACCCGACCGTGGTGAAAAACGTAGATAACAAAAAGAAAGATGGAACTCATTTCACTCTTTCTAAATGTGACTGAAAGTCGGCCAGCTCTGTTCCACGTTAAAAAAACTATTATGTAAACAAAACAATGCATTATGTAGGCGGAAAACGTTTCAAATTTAAATAATAGGAGCATTTAGATAACATATCCTAGATATTAACTAAAATATGTGTCGCTAAATGTCATAACAGACTAAATCACGCTATTAGCAGCTAGTAAATAGTTTGACACTAATTATATGCGAAAATAACAAAAACTACTTATAGTACGAGAGCCCACGACCAAAATTTTTGTCTCATAGCAATACAGCCAAAACCTCATCAAATCGATAGATACGATTATCCTGAACTAGAAAATACCAATATCAGACATTTTCCGCGTAGCGTTTGATCTGACCGAATTTTCAAAATTGTCAATGAATTTTACCGAACTGCATCATAGCAATATGTCTGATTTGCAGACTGTAGTTGAATGATAGTTCTGAGATACCGGAAACATATTTTTCAGACATTAGTGGTGTAGCGCTAACCCGTAAAATCACTTAAAAAAATTAAAAATGAGACAAAAAACATGTGTCATAGCAATACGTCTGAAAATCTTTTTTATTAGTAAATTTTGGTTATTTGATGCGAACAAAACAATTTTCAGACGGAAATGTGAACGCATTAAATTTTGAGACCGTTTTGGAAATGTTAACAAATTTTACCGATCGGTATCATAGCAATATGTCTGAAAATTGTCGGACATGATAAAATAAGTTGTCCACATGTGCAAAAAATTTATATCAGACAAATTAAGTGTAGCACCTTCTCTATCAGACAACTTTTCGATACTCAGATATCATTTAAAAATCGTATTGAGGCATCTTGAATTCTCTGTTACAAACCAATGAATACGTTGCGACCCTGAATTTATTAGATGATAATTAACAAAGAATTTACCCGAAACCGTAACAAAAAGCACACTTGAGTAACTTTTACAAAAGAAATAAGTAATGACATCTGTCATCTGTCAAAGTACATATAATAGACGGTTTACTAATGTTTGCCATAATTTAAAATGCCATAATTTCATATGCCATACTGGTATTTGCCATAATTTCATTAGAAATAACGCTTCAGTTGCCATAATCGTGAAATGACATAAAATGACTTTCACTAATTCCACTGGTTATAATCGATCAAGTGTCATAATAATTCAAATCCATAAATGTATTTGCCATAATTTTCGTTTTCAATAATGCAATTTTTCATAACTTTTATTCACTATAATATAAATAAAGATTATTTTTAAGACACAGATTTTTTATTCACAATGAAACCTAAAACTAAACCTCAATTATGGCGTCTACTAACTAAGCTCGACGGAGCCTCGCTTCGCTGGGCTCCTACTTCTGGGTGGTTTAAAAAAAAAACCACGAAGACTAAGCCGGGATCTCCGCTTCGCTTCGCTCCCGCCTTAGTCTTCTAACCTAACCTATCCGAGTCGGATTAAACTAAGTCGGGGTGTTAACGATTATTAATTTTGACCTAACAATATGATGTATTATTTTCATAATTATACCAAATTTTGATTATGTCAAGAGTCGATTATGAGATGTGTTACTTATGGAAACTAATTATTATGATATAAGTTGTTATAGAAAGCCATTTTATGGCAAATAAAAGTTATGACTGTTGAGTTGTTAAGGCAAACGTTATTAGTATAAATGATAATAGTGCAAGTAAATATTATGATCGGGGATGATTATGGCAAACAATATTAGTGCAAATGAATTTATGGAAAACGAGAGAAGACCATAATAGACAAGGGAGATTCTTGAATATCTATGAAGGCTGTAAATTAAAAAAAAACATTTAACAGAGGCGTCGGCCAGGCGACTCCGAAACGTTATTTTCGTTTTTGGGAGTATATGCTACACTTAAAGTGTCTGAAAACAGGTTTTTGGTAATCATGGCAGCAATACGAAAAGATTAAAAAAAAATTATCCGTATTGCTATGATACAGGTTGGCTAAATTTGTTGACATTTTCAAAAATGCGCTCAGGCTATGTGCTACGCGCAAAATGTCTGAAAACAAACTTTTTCGTAATACAATTCTAGAATCTATGTACATTTTCACTATCAGACGTATTGCTATAATACCGACTGCCTTTTTTTTTTGACACAGCAGAAATGGCATCCCACGCAGTTGCTACACTTTCGACCGTTACTACACACCTAGTCGGGTTCAGAATCATACAATCTAACGATTTTATAAGGTTTTTGCCGTATTGCTATGAGACATGGTTTTGGTCGTGGGCTCTCGTACTATTATGCATTTGTAACATTTATTCTTAAGTAGGCAGTAATATGTTAAAAACGACTTTATATGTGAACGGTAACAAACAATGCACGTAGGTAATTTGTTCACAGATTTTGAAAGACTAGATAAAACTGGCTTCGCCCGCGTAAAAGTCAGTTCCCGTTCTCTCTTCCCATGGTAACATATATCCCTTAAGACACAGGCCTCGCCTAGTTTAAGGAGCAGGGTTCATTTACCTTACAGTATATTGTTTTTGTTTGCACTCATGTTTGTATTATTTCTCCTATGCATGTAATAAAAATATTATTGTACTTGTACTTATAAAAAAAAATGTAACTACGAAGATCCATCACTGTAAAAAATCTTTCTTGTAAATAAAGATTATACTTATACTTATACTTATACATCCCGGAAAAGCCAAGAATGTTATTCCAGACTATAATCTATCCCTATGTCAAATTTCAGCCGTTAGAGCGTAAAGTGACAAACATCCAAAAACTTTACAAACTTTACATTAATAAAATTAGTAGGATTAGGATATCAGAATGAATGAAGTAATATTGATGTAGATAAGAAAATAAAAAGACTGTTTACCTAGATATTCAGCTGAATTAAGCATTTTTGATGGAAAAAATAAGTTTACTTACCTAGATTATAGACTTCGTAAAGTAGTGCTGACGTAAGAATTTAAAGTAAAAATTTAACTACCTACATTTTTTGTTGTTAGTATAGATAGGTAGGTATTTGTCGGCAGGTAAATATTTGTAATAACACCGCAAAAAATCAATTGGTTTGTTTATCTCTAAAGAAATATCTACATTTGCGTCAGTAATTATTAAAATAATAGAAATATAGACGTCTTCAAATTTTACAAACATGTTTTTTTTTCGAGTTCGTTTATTTGAAGTGTTTATAATAGTGGTAATTTCCTGCTGATTTATGATACAACACTATACGTGAATTCATATCATTATTAAGAAATTAATTATAATGAGTTACCACTATTATAAAAAATCCCTTTCGGGATTTCATGATCATTTTTTATGGATAAGCCAATAATAGTAATTTAGTTTGTAATCATGATCATTGGTATGGATAAGCCAATAATAGTAGTATTTAGGTACTTTGGATTATATGGTAAACCTAATACTACAGCATAAAGAGAAAACCAATAAATCTACTGTTCCTGATAAAAGCTGAAAATCTGTAGGCTGCGCTAATACCCAGCAAGATATTGAGAACCTAACTTTACGCATGAGTTATTATTGCCGATGTGTTAGGTATTTAGTTTACTTTCATAAGAAGTAGGTACCCATTAGTTATTTATTTATGGCTCGAATGAGAAATTTAAATTCAATTAGTAATATTACTACTACATTATATCATTTATTATGTAACCACATCGCACTTTTTGATAATCAATGATATCTTAAATATCCTTAGATGGTGTTGATGTGTGACTCGTATTTTACTTTCAAGGATAAACAAAACAAATATTTATCCTGCAATAAAGACTACAATTATGTGTGTAGTCGCAAAGTGTATTTAAAAATCATTAAACGTTTATACTGGGTGTCAGAGAGTCAAGTCGTGTCACAATACTTGCAGTCGCACGCGCACATCACACGATCTATTGTGCAAAATATTCACGGACATTCACGGACATTTCACACAACGCTATCTGATCCCAAAGTAAGCTAGGAATAACCTGCTTGTGTTATGGGTATCAGACCACGGATATTAATAGATACTTATATACTTTTAAATACATACGTATTATACATAGAAACACCCAGACTCTTGAGACCAACAATTATGGGTCACATAAATATTTGTCTCCGGTGGGAATCGAACCCACGACCTCCAGCGCCGCAGGCGGTATCACTACCGACTGCGCCACAGAGGCAGTCAATGACGCAAAATGACGTTACGTCTGTGCATTTCTACAAAACAGTTATTGATATCAACGGTAAATGAGAGAATTTCACACATTATGCTTTAATAGTTAGTTCGATTTAGTTCGTAAAATGGTAATAGGATACTTATGTATCCTGACACCATTTTAAAAATGTGTTCATTTAAAAGGTTGTACGTTTATGTAATAGAAATAGTTGATCCGTTTAGTTAGTCGGAGTGGAAGTTAGGGTTGTATATTTTGTATACTTTCTAAAATACCTGTATTAATGCCAGATAACAGGGGATGCGGAATCCTGCTGACATCCTAAGTACCCCAATGGTTCGAATGCTACTTCGGCAAATTCCGACCAAGGCGGGAGCAGCACAAATGTTGGTCGCTTGGTGGTGTGTCTACTGACCGTGAATAACGACACGGCAGTTGTAGTACTAGGTCGCTGTTGCCTTGTCGCCCAACGAGGCGATGGCGGCAAACCCGAAGGTGCACTGCGTAGAGGAGCAGGAGCATGGATTTTCAGCCTCCTGCTCTGCTGTGCAGTTTGGAGGCGCCGCTGGAAGGAGTTAACTGCGCGCCCGCGATTGTTTGTTGACAATGGGCGAAAGGTTGGGGAACCCAGTGGTGTTCCAGGGATGCCCTGCCCAAGAGAGCACGCCCACGCCAACTGCTTTCTACCTTTCCGGGGCCGGGAGTCCCAAACCGTCCCAGCTACCCCTGCGGCTGGGATGACGACGCGTAAATGCAGTCCTCGCGTCAAAAAATAAATACTGAGTAAATGATTCCTTTTATTTGGAGCGTAATTCGCGGTCCAGCTGCACCCAGTCTTAGACCATTTCACTACTGTAGCTAAATTTAATGGTCTATGTCCTCTACCAATAGGGGTAGAATATTACAAACTCGTTGCTTAGTATGTGATTACTACAGGACAGCAGCCACTCCACCTACGTGATATCGTTTAGGTATCACAAAAATGCGTTTCCCGTGTGTTTTTCAGGAAAAGCAACCTATAGCACTCTACAGCCTTTCAACTGTTTAAAAATTATTGTGAGCCTTTGATTCCTCGGCCAGCTGATTATTTCTTTTTCACAATATCATTCAAGGCTAAACTAGTATGTACGAGTATATTTAATGGGTATGTGCGTACCTACTCCTACTCAAACCGTAGTATACTCGTACAAATGTTATAAAAAATCACTTTCGATAATTCTTCTTTAATAGGTACTTGCGTAGGGAGACGTGTTTTCTCGAAATGGTATAAGGTTGAAAGAATCCATACTAATTGTGTAATAACCATTAAGTAATTCTGTCTGTCCTTTTAAAACGTTTACCTCTAAAACACTGAAGGCATTTCGATAAAATTTGATTGAAATACACATTAATAGAACTAAGGGAAAGGACGGTTACTTTTTATTCAGGGAAAAATTTCTTGTTGCATACCCTTACCAGGAATGTGGAGCCTATTTTAATATGCTTACATTAGCTAGTTTAAAATGCTTAATACATTTTTAAACGCAAACTTACAGATACATAATTCATTGATTCTTATTGAATATGCAAAGTTTTGTGTTTAATAAAATCAAAGTGCGATAAGTTGTGTAGGTTGCTGGATATTGAGGAAGTCAACTCGCTCCGTTTTTGATTCCTGTCAGAATATTTTGAGTTTTCAATATCCTGCATGAGTTTCATATAACTTTGACCAGGAAATTGTGAGAAACTTGATCATTTGTCATGTGGTGCTAATGGATATATGAAGGAATACCTACGTATCAAGATATCTACAACGAATTATCAAATTATTCGATTATGTTTAAAATTAATGTATTGGTAAGAACAAAGCACGGGAATAGAGAGGTCTGTTTTATTATTATTCTTTCTTTCTTCTATACGAGAAGAAATCCCATTTATGCCAACGACTAAAACCACACGGAATTCTTCGCAGCTGCCTAGTGCGGGACGCCCCGGGCACCCCTCGGAAATATTCCAGGGTTCCAGGCAGACTTTGGCTATAAAAATCTTTCCTCTGGGTTCGGATTCCTTCTTGTGGGGTTCTGGGAGGCAATTCTTAACAAAACGACTTGAATGCGAAGACAGAAAACTAGTGAAAAGTCTTGTTATTAAAAACGACGAAAATGAGACGAAAGATATTTCACCCGTAAACTTTCATCTACGCCTTTAAATACTACAATGAGGAATTTGCGGCCGGGTGATTATCCCGCTTCTTTCGAGAGGCTTGCACGAAACACTGACCTTCTTGGCTTGCTACTGTCAGGAAAACGAGCAGCCCATCTGCAGTTCCCAGGCCCCAGTCGTGCTGCAGCTGCACTCATTTTTTTGGTTCTAACGTGGCAAGTAGCAGACGAGCCCATTTACGTTTACAACACTAGAGTCGCTACATTATACTGCCGGTCCAGCAAGAAGTTTAAAGAACCCCATTTTATTTGTTTAACGTTAGGTAAAATCCTCATGGATGTTATGCCGGACTCCTACCGACTAAAAAACCTCACGTAACGCCCAACAGCCTATGGTTGGGAGCCCCGGGTAAGCCCTCTGAAGAATGTCCCAGGACTCCCAACAGACCCACGGCCGCCGCTGCGGCCTCGCCCAGGGGGTGGTTCGTGTGCTATCCCGCGTATGGGGGGTTTCGGGTGTTATCCCGCTTCTAAGGGGGGGGGGGGGTCGTGCGTAAGTACCTCACGTCACGCTGCCGTCATGAGCCTGCTTTTGTAAGGCCCCGGTCATGGAGGCCGATATTCCTCGGCAAAGACACGTCGACGGCGCCTAGGCCGCCGACTGCGGAACTCGGGGGGAGAGTTCTCTCCCGTTCCCGCCCCGCCGTCTCTTTCACGAGCATGACCTGCTCGCAGAAAGAGGCGGCGCAGTCCCACTTACTCCCGCTGGAGAGCATGGCTCGCACCATGGTCTCGAGCGAGAGAGTGTCCACGTCCAGACCCACCACGAGGACCTGGCGCTGTTGCGCCCTCGCCGCGCACTCCACCAGCGTGTGTAGCGCTGTGTCATCGGTGTGGTCCTCGCAGTGCTGACACTCGGCCGTGATTTCCCGGGGTTTTCGCCACATGAAGAACCCCATACTTTAACTTTAATCACCATCACACACATCATTTTTGTACATTATATACTTACTTATTTAAACTTAAGTGCTACTCAAATTTTAAGGGTATTGTGGAATGCTACGGTTTTAGCAAGCGTAGTTTAAATTACCATATACGAGTAGACTGCACAGATATTATTTACATCATTGTCAATATTAGCAAACCCATAACAAGTAGTTTGTTGGCTAAGTTTTGTGATATTTTACGGAAACATTTGCCGACTAGGTATTTAGAATGTCTGATTTAAGGATTGCGTTACATCATTTTTAGTAATCTGTAATTTACTACCTATATTATGGAGACACATGTATGCATAAACATATTCTAGCTAGGCGAATATGATACTTAGAGCTTTTCATGAAAAAACTCTTTACAATGTGTCTTTTGCCTTTAAAGGCCTTTTGTCAATAATTTGTGCAAAAAAAATAAAAATAAAAAACGTGTCAAAAACGAAATGACTCTTACGAACGCTAGAGTGTTAGACCCTGGAGTAGCCATAGATTTAGATTTTTTTGGAGTAGCAAACATTTGAAGAATCGTCAACACTTTTCACCGGAAAATTTTTAATAAAATTATAATTATAAATTAGTTGATCTGTACAATAATATAGGTAATATTTATTATCTGTAGTACAATGAAGAACAACTAAATCATGAGCTTACAAAACAACCCACAACCGCAATTAAAAGCTTTTTATGTTCTTCGTGCCATAAAAGTACCGCATACTGAACCCATTAATTATGTTATTGAATAAAACCTATTCATTCACTGTCCGACGTCCGTGTGATCTATTTTTCACTTACTTTCATAATCGTTATGGCGGTAAAGCTCCGTACAAAGAGAATAACAAGATGCCATTTTGTAATCATGCTCGTGCTTGCTTATTGTTAGATCTTTTCTTGCTTTGCCTTTTACTATTAACGTCTTATTTAATAAGGTTAAGGATTTGGGGCTACACCAGGTGTCAATTTAAATTTCAATGATACAATTTTTTATTTCTGGTAATTGATGAGTTCCATTTCCATATTATTGGCCCTGGTGAGTTTACATTTGTGGCGCCGCAGACTCAATGCTCTGTTAGCGATCACTGCAGTAAGCAATTGTTGCCGTGACTGATTCTCGGTTGGACAGACATACGAACAGCGAAGGCTCAGTAGTAGGGTCCAGTTTTTATCCAAAAAACTGAAAGTGAAATTTGGGCGTAAAGTATGCCTTCAGGGATGAAGGTGCCTAAAAGAAATAAGAAACAATTACATGTTTAGTTTAGTCCATTTTCATTAAGGGAGGCTTTGAACTGCTGCGAATTGCTTCAAATATTTCGAAGTTCGAGAAATATTTAGAGTCGCGGGGACTGAGGTAGTCCAGACTCTGAGACCTGGAGGTGGTACAGACACTCCTAAACATCTCTGTCAGTTGTATTTCCTCTATTTAGGATGCTACGATCACAATACCAGTCAGGTGTAAAATAAATAATTGTTTTGGAACAGTACAGGCGGTGTTATTCAAATATGCCCAACAGCTGTCTTTATCAGACAAACAAAGTGAACTAATACAAATATCGACTTGGTGTGAGTGAAACACAATTTAAGTAGTGTTGGCTATATTCTAATGACCAAAATAATTGCACGTACTTATCGATGTAAGCAACCGCACTGGATTTTGACCACACCTTACGAACACATCAGAGATAAATATTATGCCTATTGTATCAAACGCTGCCTATTGTAGAAATGATTTGTAGTAAATTGGCGTATTAGAACCTAATTTAGTAAATTTAGGGAAATAATATCTGCGGGCATTTAATAAAGTGGCAAAACCTAGCAATTGTATTGAGCAATCCAAATATTCTGAACAAGCGCTCGCTAATGCACATCGTAATATCAACTCGAGCCTACCTCTGTTAGGGGCCATTAAAAGCTGAGAGAGGGCCTATGTTCTTTAAAGCTGATGGGTCGACGTGAACTGTAGAATTATGTTACGTCCATTGTGCCTTGCCACTTGGTTGTGGAATAAACCACATTTTGTTTGTAGGCTCACGCTTATGAGGACAGAGATCTTTCTAGGATCTCCGGCACTCAATTTCCTCTTCCATAAAAACAGAGAAAGACCTCCGTCATGGCCAGTCCGCCAATGGTCACGGGTCGACCGGGGCTAGCGATCAGGTCTTTCGAAGGTGCATGAAGTTCTCTGGCTACATACAACCGGAAAGAAACACTGTGTGGCTTTAGTCAATTCGAAACCGGTATGCTCATCTCATGGCATCGTTAGCTCCAGTGGAGTAAAGCTCTACACGGGAAAAAATGATGGCAAAACCTGGTTTGACGAGATGCACTTGAATGATTTCGCTACTAACTAAAGACGCCGAAAACCATGCGCCATGGAGAGAGAAAATTTTGGGCAAATTCAAATTCAATCGAGCGCTGAAATGAGTACAAGTGCGAACGGTACTAATATTTTTTTATTTCTTTATTGCTATTTAAAGAGGGCTTTATCAAATGATAATGCTGCCCTCATAGGTATAGTGCTAATTCTTGAATGATGATGATGAAAAGACGTAAGACATAATGATAAGTTGTTTGTTCATTATGACTTTTACTTGACACTAAAGTTGTTACGAACAAGTCCCGTTTAGCACTTCTGTGGTTAACCTTTTGATTGTTAACCGTTCATTGGCACAGTAGGTGCTGTCAGCTGTGGTAACATTTATGCGAATCAAACCCTCTAAAAGCTTGCAATTTATTCCACGTTCTGGATAGTTTGACTCCTAAGTTGTGCTTATTGCTGTGTTTATGTTTATCTATACTAATATTATAACGAGGAAAGATTTGAATGGTGGTTTGTTTGCATTGAATAGGCTCCGAAACTACTGGACCGATTTAAAAATTCTTTCACTGTTGGGAAGACACGCTCTTTGCGGTGAATATAGGCTATATTTTATTCCCGTATTCCCACGGGAATAGGAACTACGCAGGTAAAACCACATACTATATAATATTTGAAGTAGTTATGATAAAAACTGTCAAATATAAAGCTAATTCCATAAATTGAAGGTATAAAAAAGCTTATTCCTTATTTTCAAATCAAATCATTTTTTATTTTCTTCATTGGGTGAAGGTGTTAGAAGAAAGATACTGGTATAATTATTACCTACCTATTTACACCTCTTCGCTCTGTTACGGTTTTATAAAGTGGAAGTACCTAGTAGTAGTAGGTTTCAGTAGTCTTAGAAATCAATAGGGATATAGGAGTCACATCAAAGAGAGTGATAAAGGGGTCATGTTGTAGGGAGACCTTAGTGATGATAATGTACAATCAACAATAAGGTCAATCTATTTGAGCCTACTTTAGAAGTCATGTTTTGTTTATTGAAAATATTTAAAAAAAATATTGAATTTTAGTTTGCTTGTCTGTTGTACCTACTGAAAGAATATTGGTGCGAATTTCTCAAAATATAGGTCTTGTCTCGTTAAAAATTCTGATGTGCGACTGTTACCTAAAGTAAGTACAGAGCTTTTATAAAATTTACGAAAGCTTTTTTTTGTTTGTATGGCGAATGATCTCCCTGCCTCGGTTCTCCCAAACGCCTACAGTATGGGGTTCTTCAAAATTAGTCTTAGAAGGTTTTTACAGGGTCGGCAGCGCGAATGTTGCGCCTCTGATGTCCATAAGCTACGGTATCCACCAGTACATCTGGTGGGCAGTATGCTTGTCTGCCAACTAGGTGGTATAGAAAAAAAATACTAACTTGAAAATTTTGGGGAACATTTTATCTGACGTTAGATGCGGGTAGAACCGCGGTCGATGGTATTCCTTCTGTTGCATTCGGTTGCGTAATATATCATACAGATCACTCAACATTTTATCGTTATGTATTTCTACGATTATTTTGTTCTATTTGGTTTCAATTTATCTATTTAGGACAATGTCAATGGGCCGCGCTGGTCAAATGTCAACCGCTCCATAGATGGGAAGATACGACACATGTAACATGTAATAAAATAAATTATTGAATAATTGTACAAATTGGAAAATTTCGTCGATAGCTTAGTGGTGAAAGCAGCTCCAGCTCGAGCACGAGTTTTCTTTTTCACATTGAAAAACATGTCAGTAACAAAGTTATTGTCAGCATACTTATTATTTTTCAGAATTATTTCCAACTAGCTGAGTCTTCAGGTGTCGTTTGTAACATGCCTTGATAACTTATACTACTCTGGGATGAAATTTTGAAATCTCATGCGATGGATGCTATGCCGGACTTCTACCAACTAAATTCACGGTGCATTTCTTTGGTACGCCCTTAGAAGAACAACCTTAATCTAAAAAGTTTTGATATGTTGGTTGGACGACGTCATCTATCTCGGAATAAAGCTTTTTCGATTTAGATAAATTTGATGATAATGATATCAAACCGCACCACAATATATATTTTGTTTTTTGTGCAGCAACAGTTACAGGAAGATACATAGAATATGACGGCCTCAGAATCTTGATACTGACATTTCAAATGACAAGTCACTAAGTAAAATCAAAATAATATAGCCAAATCCAAACCAGTGTTGTATGGTAAGGCATTCTTGAATTTTGTCCAAAATCCTATACTAAAAGGGTAATGGGATAGCTAAACCTACGATGTTGTATCTACGGGCGGAGCTGCCATAAAATAAAATGGTGGTTTTTGTAAACAACTGGGGAAGACGCTAAGATGAATAAGAAGCCTGTCGTAACGTCGTAAGTATATAAAAAAGGAAACCACGAATAATCTCCGTGTTGATGTGAAAACTTAAATTGAATAATGAATTTGAGAACAATGTTATCGTGTGTTTTTAAATTGAATAATTAAAAATAAAACTTGAAACGTCAATGTTATTTAGCAATGTTAATGATGTCTGTGCATTATACGTGAAAGAGAATAGGTAACGTAAAATTTTAGAATCACTTTACGATCTCGTAAAAACGTGGAGATGCAAAACATGCAACAACTGCATATTCGTGACATTTTCGATTTCATCACTATTTTTTTCTTCTTTTTTTTTAGCGAGGAAAATCCGCTATGCCGAACTCCTACCGACTGAAAACCACTCGTTCCCTGCTACCTAATTAGCCTATGGTTGGGAGCCCCGGGTAAGGCCTCGAAAGGATATCCCCAAGATTCCCAACAGACCTTGACTGTCACTGCGCCCAGGCCTAGGGGGTTCATCAGTATTTAGGCGTCAGTCTCTTGAATTTGTCGGGAATAGTCGTACCTATCCTTTGAAATATATTGGACAGTTATTAGCGTTTTGTTAACGTGTGGAAATCCCTCATGGATGCTATGCCGGACTCTTACCGACTAAAACTACAAGTGCACCTTGTTGGCAAAAATATTGATGGTGGTTTCGCTAATGAATTCATACTTTTTGGATATAAAACACGAATATTGGTTTGGTACCTAAATAATATAAAACAACAATTTGTCCCTTCTTAAAGTATGCAGCTAAAATTTCAGAAAGTCGGTCACCACGATCTAGGGATGTTGCTAAGACTTATCGATTTTTGAAAATTGCTCATAAGTAGGTACCTAAAATTTATTTCTTCTGGTACAATAAATTAAAGGCCAGAAGACGTGCTCCACAACTATCAATCACCATAATTCTTAAATCTCACAAGAACACAATATCTGTAAGAAAAAAACTTTACAGTAGGTCACCCATAAGTAATTTGTAGGTCCATAAAGTATAGGTACATGCTGTATATTTATCTTAGTCTCAAATATTTATTCTCTTTGCGAATGTTAGTTATTATTACTATATTTTCTTCATTGGTTAACATTCGTAACCATCATATTTCAAGATCCTAAAAAAATATTAATATTACGCCAAAATAAAAACAAACACTTACCTCTGCAATGTCGATGCAGCTCAAACAGATCACCACTGCACACAAGACTAAACAATGTCTAAAACTCATGATTGCACTCTTTAACAACACTTTCGGGTTATACTTCAAACCAACAATTCATTTGTCATTAAAACAATGAAAGATTTGGTAAGAATCAGCAGACAATAATTACCAAAAAAGATGGAATGCTTACAATACAGCAAGAAATGTATTCCCAGTAATTCTAAAGTACAATACGATGCAACATTCACTAAGCTTCACCTTCCCTAGTAATTATAAAATTGGAATGTAAACAGCACTATCGATAAAATAATAACCGATATATTGATTTTAAAAATTTCGTCATGCACTAAAACGTCACTTAATTCTTTATTTGAAAATTTTCATGTCAGAGTTCGATTTAAATTTATTCGATACTTGAATTCGATTCGATCTCGTATAGGTTACGCGCGGTTTCGCCGGCCAGAGTAATGCGACTGCTTGACATTAGATCGCCGGTCACGAGTTAGCGAATCCTCCCTACTCTGCCTGCGATCCGTCCTTGAACGTAAACAATAGTCTCGATTTATGAATTTGCTGTGGTTTTATTATTTACACGTCGGTTATTATGAATTGGCGGATTCTTTTAATTAGCATCGTAATTTAAATAACCTGTTGTTTTGTGTTTGTTGATTAAAACAATAAGACATTATAATAGCCAAAAGAAAGGGTCAAGTGTATCTAAGTGAATAATAATAAAGTGACTTTTTAAATTAGACGTGGGTGTCGGACTAAAGAGCATTCTTGTTGAAACAAAATTACAGAATTTTTTTTTCATTGAACTTGTTGATTCTTTTAGTTTAGATCGATCTATCAAATAGAAAATGTCTGATGAAGCACGTATTATTGGCTAATGACAACAACTAACCCGAAGGGGTAGGCAGAGGCATATTACATGCCCACATTTCACCTTTTAATTTTGTCCCAAGTAATAGCTGGTGAGCCGTATTGCCGTGTTGATATGGACAGGCGCAGGTTGTGCCGGGCTGCAAGCCGCCCATATAGGCCTTCAACTTGCCTTAACGACTGCCAATTTACTGACAACCGGGACCAACGGCTTAACGTGCATTCCGAAGCACGATAACGCTCACAAATAAATGTCACAAACTGATGGTCACGAGATGGTCACCCATCCATGACCGGCCACAGTAAATGTTGCTTACTGCAATTATGGTTTAGAGGACACTGAGTCTGCGGGGCCACGAGCGATTCAGGCTGGCTTGGAGTACCGAAAACAGGATCGCTTCAGCCCGCAGGGGCGCACCGCTTCACGGCGGTTTTAAGGGCTAGCTGAGAGCACGAGAAGGTCGTATCTCCTAGGTCAGCAGTGGTAAGGGTTTTAATTACTTCTACTATAACGAAGAAGGCTGGTAGCTGTCGCACCTTCGTCGGTTGAGTAGAAGTCATCTTCTTCTTCTTATCAATAATTCTACGTCTTTTGGTTTCTTTAAACAGATTTGGCATAAAACTCTGCCGTCTCCATCTCTCTGTCGGTGGCATTAATGAGATCGGCCTTAGAGTAGGATGTAGGACAAAGGGGACATGCAAGCCTGGGCTAGGCCGCAGTGGCGGCCATAGGTCTGTTGGGAATCCCGGGACATCCTTCCGAGGGCTTACCCGGGACTACCAACCACAGGCTGTTAGGCGTTACGTGAGGTTTTTTAGTCGGTAATAGTCTGGCATAACATCCTGTGAGGATTTTACCTCACGTAAAAAAAAAAACAAAAAGGGGACATGCAAGCAAGTGTGAGGACTGCACGGGGGCGCAATTGAAGTCATTAAGAGATAAGTGTCTGATGCAGTAAGCGTAGGAGTTGGAAGGCGAATGGTAATCGATTTCATAACTGACTTTAATTTAAAAATAATAATTTAAATCTGCAAATGTGAGTTTCTCTAAACAAGACTGCCTCGTTGGTCTAGAGGACGAAATATGCGACCGCGGACCATAAGGGTTCGATTCCCACCGGACACAAAACTTTGAGTGATCCATAAATGTTTGTATCGAGAGTCTGGCTGATTTTATATATAGTATTTAAAATCGTGCTCTGGTACCCATAACACAATCAGATTATCCCTAGCTTACTTTGGGATCAGATGGCGTTGTGTGAAATTGTCCGTGAATATTTACCTACAAGATTAAATTTTGTTTTTAGGGTTCCGTACCCAAAGGGTAAAGAACGGGACCCTATTCATGAGACTTCGCTGTCTGTCTGTCTGTCTGTCTGTCTGTCTGTCTGTCCGTCAGGAGGCTGTATCTCATGAACGGTGATAGCTAGAGAGTTGAAATTTTCACAGATTATGTGTTTTTGTTGCCGCTATAACAACAAATACTAAAAACAAAAACATAATAATATTAAAGGGACATACAACAAACGTGTTTTTTCGCCATTTTATCTTATTTATTAATTAATAAGGTATCCTTCTCAATTTAAATACGTTAGTTGGCCTAAACATATAATCGAGATCATTCATTCCCTTTACACCATACAAATTAAATGAATACCTTAGGAGGTATAGCACCATCAAATATTGCTCAATGAAATTAATTTCCTGTCGCCATGATTGAACATTAAACGGGTCACATACTAATTTATTTTTCGACTTTCATCGTAAATATTTTTTTTAAAGAGTGAACAACGCTTTCAGCAGATTACTTTAGGAAGGTGTAATATTTCAAAGATAGCAATTTCATAGGAAATAGTCAACAAAGAGCCCATATTTTAGATTTTTCTCCAGTATAAACAATGTACATACAAACACACAATTCAATTACATGCTCGGTGCATGAGACTGTTGAGACGTTACGTATTTATATTGTCATCATTCATATGTCATCAATATTCTGAAAAAGAAATTAAACATAGAGTTCACACCATAGATTTAGAATTTTTCGCTACTCTCAATAGATATACAAAGCGTGCGAGCGAGACCTCATTATCCATAGCACTTAGCTCGAGAGGAAAAGAGAAAGCAAATTGTGTACTCATATGTCAGTATTTTGAATCGCTGAGCCCGCTGGGATCCTATGGCGGCTCTATGTTATTCATAATATCCAGTAATCTGTAGTGATCTTACGATTAAAATAGAAAATTTTATATTTTCAACAATATTGTCGTGTTTAGTGTGTGAATAGGATATTACAAAACGCAATTATATGAAGAAAGACTCGTTTAACAGGTCATTTGTGACTTCGTTCATTCCATTTTTGACGTACATCTTTTGCCAAATTGGATGTAAAATTTCACTGAAAGTCCAACTCATAACGTAGATTATGCATTTTCCTTCATACATAACACAATATTTAATGTGTAAATGCATTTTTGGAGGATATATAAGGCAGAAATAGAAAGGGCTGTTTACAGTAAAATAGTCATGGGTAGGTATCGATAAGGATGTCGATAGTTCATTATAGTGGCATTGCTGCAAACAAACTTATCTGGATTTAATTTACTATGAATATGATTGATTTTTACTCGAACTGTGTTATTTAACCTTATTTTTAGGGTTTTGTGCCTATTTTAATATAATATTTCCAAAATTTGTGATACATTTTGAGTTGAATTTTTATAATTTTACTTCACTTAAGGTACTCCACGCCACACCGGGATGTTTGCTGTGCAAGGCGCAGATTAGCCTCTGCGTCGAATACTGTTCTCACCTTTGGGATGACTGTGCGAGGTACTTACTGGACGCGCTTGGCGCTATGCAGAGACGTGTTATCCGATTTCAATTATAGGTTGTCCTAAGATGACGGTAAGCCTCGAGCCGTTAGCGCAGCAAAGAACCATAGCGTCCTTGGCTGCCTTCTACTGAATGTATCACGGCGAATGTTCTGAAGAGCTCTTCAACCTGATCCCACCATCTCCTTTCCGATTTCGAACAACACGTCGGGCAGAGGTGCCACTCATATATAGCGGAGAGAATCTTCGCCAGAACTGAGCGTTTCAAAAGATCGTTCCTCTGTCGAACTACAAAATCCTGGAACGACCTGCCCGCACATATGTTTCCCTCATTTTACAATCCCGGGTTCTACAAGCGGAGCGTGAAGAGGCACATCATAGGGCCGCTAACTTGAGGACTACTGTCAGAAGTCTTGTGTGCTGTAAGCATGACCCCCATTCGCTAGATGCGCCACGGCTTTCCATTAGTTTCCATCAGTGGCGACGTCAATTTGGCGAGGTTAATATATTTAAAAAAATCTACGAGTAATATCTTTTATTGTTACTAGGGTTCAATAATAAATGAGTTTCTAGGTTTAGTATTACGATAAGAGTTGGATTTTTAGTAAAATTTCAAATTCAATTGGCAAAATATATATGTACGGCAACAATGCAATGTACGATGCCATAAATTACATGTTAAAAGTGTATTTTCACATTCACACACTGAATCAAAATTCGTAAAATCACTACAGAATTTCTAATATTACGAGTTACCCCATATAATCCCATTTTTACTTTTTCATAGTCGATTACATTCAAATTAACAATTTATTCCCCAAAACAAGAAGTTGGAGATGAAACTTCTAAGCACTTTGTGTGCTTAGAAGTTTCATTTCCATTCCATCCATTTATACAGATACTTTTATCGATAACATAGGTGTGACCATTCAACAACACTATTTAACCCACACATAGATCTTTCATTTTTGGTCTCGTCTTCAGTTTGACACTGTTCATCTTGTACATTCTAAATCTATGGTTCACACACTCTTTTGGAAATATATGTACTGTACCTACCGTAGAGGATCCATATAACAGGATAGTTAACACTAAAGTGCTATAGAGCAACGCGAACTGTCTAAGGTGCGCGTTGCTCTGTGGTTAACAACCACCACAGTGCAATACTTATTTTATAATATGTAGTGTTAATAGGTAGGTAATAAGGGCAACCAGTAGACGCTTGAAATACTTTGAGAATATCGAGCAGGGTATTTTCATAAAAAAAATATAATTAAAACAAAATGAACATTTACTGGGACATCCTTTCGAGGGCTTACCCGGGGCTCCCAACCGTAGTCTGTTGGGCGTTATGTAGGATTTTTAGTCGGTAGGAGTCTGGAATAGCTCCATAAAGGATTTTCCTTAACGTTAAATAAAAGAAAAAGGGGGGCTCCCATGTAACAAATAAGACTTTTGTTGTTTTTGGTACGGAACCCTCCGTGTGGGAGTCCGACTCGCACTTGGCCGGTTTTTTTTTTTTTTTTTCATGGATTTTTATATTCATCTTGTCATATAAAGAATCCTAAGAATTACAAACCTGAATTTTTTTAATAAATTTTTCTATTCATAGTGTCTATTGAATAGTAGAATCAGATAATATTACTAATTTCATTCTCGTCAATGAACTATTGTCGAACAGAAAACTGATGCCATTCTCATTGTATAGAAATAATGAGTACAATTGCTTTTATTTTGACACGAGTCTACGACTATTGTATTTGTAGACTCATCGTCTCACTATTTGGTTTCAACTTCTATTATAATGGCCACTGCCATAACCGCATATATGGTGCAATGGAGAAAAAGATAAGTCACGTTCTCTGTTATTTCTTTGCAGCCATTTTTTTCAGCAATTGAGAGAGATCAATAAAACTTAATCGTTATGAAGGCGCAGAAACGTGTATTGTAGCGTGAGAGAGTCCTACGTCCAACCGGAACCTCCATAGCGTGATTTGATTTATTACTAATCGAAAGATTGATTATAATCGTTATAATAACAAAATTAGGGAGATTTTTTTTAACGTGAGGGAAAATCCATCATGGATGCTATGCCAGACTCCTACCGAATAAAAAACCTCACGTAACACCGAACCGCCTATTGTTGGGAGCCCCGGGTAAGCCCTCGGAAGGATGTCCCAGGATTCCTAATAGATCCACGGCTACCACTGCGGCCTCACCTAGGGGGTGGGGCGCCCTCCCACTTACTCCCGCTGAAAATCATGGCACGCACCATGGTCTCGAGCGAGAGAGTGTACTCGTCCAGACCCACTACGAGGACCTGACCACGCCGTACACTCCACCAGCGTGTGAAGCACTGTATCATCGCTGCGGTCCTCGCAGTGCTGACACTCGGCCGTGGTTAAAATTAGGGAGATTAATTTATATTTATATGCGTAATCCAAGAGAATGTTGTATGCTAACGGGAGAAAACATAATGTTGTGGCGATCTTCGTCCGAGGCCTATGCCATAGGATTTATTCCTTTCTCTTCTTTTACTTAGCCTATTAGGTACCCAGCAGCCTTCGTGGTTTAGAGACATAATTATTGTAACACATGTCTTTTATATTTTTCTTTTCTTCACTTCAACTCAGTAATAAATCACGCATTCTTTTATAACATTATGAAGTAGCCACATAACAATTATTAATAAGTCATAACCACCTGCCCACACGCATCCGGGCGTACATAATGGCTGCCGTAATGGTTGTAATGATAAAACGATGGCACTATTTGACATTTGTTGCTTCGTGAGAAAAATAATCCTGACTTATTGCTATACAATGAGTATTAGGAGTTTGGTATTAAATAGCGATTCATTAAACATTGAGTGTTTAAGTAAAGTAGACAGCTAACTATTGTGAGTCGCCTTGTGGGCAAAAGAATACGAATATTATAAACCTTCACCCTTTGCTGTAGAGACGATGGGCAGTTGGAGTGCGGACGCTAAGAATTTAGTTGAGGAATTGGGCCGTCGGTTGAGAGTCAAGACAGGAGACTCTCGCTCCGGTTCGTATCTGGTGCAAAGGTTGGCCATCGCTATACAGCGTGGCAATGCTGCCAGTGTAATGGGCACTTTTGCACCGGATACGGTGAGGAACGAGTTATTTAATTAGCTTTAAGTGTTATTGACATGTAAAATGATATTGTGACATAATAAATAAAACTGGGAATTATAAACCTTAAAAAAAATCTATTATTTTGATTGAATTGATTGTGCATTAAAATATGATGACTACGAGTATAATTACAAGCTCAATTTAAACTATGGTTTCGGATCGTTGAATGTACATAAGTCTATTCACCTAGTGAAATTGAAGTTAGATCAATCAATCAATCAAATCAGTCTATGGCAGTCCACTCCTGTCCCAGCCTACGACCTTTTCCAGATCGTCGGTCCATCTGGCGGGTGGACGTCCTACTCTACGTTTGCCAAGTCGCGGTTTCCACTCCAGAACTCGCTTGCTACATCGGCCGTCTATTGTTCTGCTGATGTGGCCGGCCCACTGCCACTTTAAAGTGCTTATTCTGCCTCACCAACCCTTCCCACTCCAGCGTCTTGAATATGTCCTCAAGCGCATTGGTGAAGAGCTTAGGCGAGATAACATTGCCTTGTCTCACACCTCTACGCAGTTCTATAGAGTTGGTTTTATAGTTTTCCAGCTGAATGGTCATGGTAGCGTTGTCGTACAAACATCTCAACACCTCGATATATCGCCAGTCGACACGACATCGCAGCAGAGCGTCCAGGACTGCCCAAGCCACACACAGCGGCTGATTGTACTCATTGGTCTTCTCTACAATCTGCCGAACAGTATGAATGTGGTCAACGGTACTGAAGCCTTTTGAAAACCTGCTTGCTTCCTCAGCTGAAACTCGTCGAGCTTTCCGGCAAGGCAGTTTGTGGCCACTCTCGAGAACAACTTGTAAACATGGCTCATGAGTGAGATGGGTCTGTAGTTCCTCAGCAAGATCTTATCACCTTTCTTGAATCCGCTTCATGCTTTAGGTGTTTGTCTCTGTTGGATAACGGAATTAAAGAGACTCGCTAGCTCTTTGAGAACCGGAGTCCCACCTGCCTTAAGAAGTTCAGTTGTTATTCCGTCCTCCCCAAGGGACTTGTTGTTCTTTAGTTGTCCGAGAGCCGCCGTGATCTCGTCCTGGTCAATGTCCGGAATGTCCTCGGTATAGTGGCGCGTTAGTGGAGCTCGGTGGTCATAATCAGACCCGTTGGTCTTTTTTGTTTAATTAGGATAATTATTATATAATTCTGTGTGCATCAAATCTGCGAATTGACGGCAGTGGGCTATTCTGTAGTAATGTGGCTATGTTGTAAACGTGGAAAGAGGACTTGAAAGGTCTCAGAGCAGTTTTTCCTAAACGAGTCACATCAGGTGCCCAACGTGAGAGACTAAAGTGTGGAGTATTAATACTTTGACCGAGTATAGCGGTATAAAGATAAATAATACGCTTCGTCAAACAACAACAATTGATATCTTCTAGAATGCCTCGTTTCGTTAGACTCAAGACTTTAGAAATTCAGTTAGGTACTAATTAAAAAATAAACAAGTTGCACTAAGTCTCCTAAGCGTTAGTCGTATGGCGTTATACCTGCGTAATCTTAAAACTAAAAGCGGAACGGATCACTGTGCTGGAGTCAAGGTGAACTTTAACTGAAAATGCACCAACATACCTACCTATTTGTTCAAGTGCAATGATTTCAATTTGCTATCTTTTTTGTCAAAGTGTCACAATCACAATGCATATTTTAACTACACACAGGTAGGTACTCGGTAAATAGCACCTAAAGAATTTGGATATCCCTTTCGAAGGATCTAATAAATAATGTGATCGAAGCGTCCCAAAAATCCTCTCCCTCATACAAGTTTCTGTTGTCAAGAAAATTGTTGCAGAATTGGTATGGGTAGTATCATTGTAGGCGGTTGTTATAATTGCACTACCGTCACTATGAAAACCTTCTAAAATCTCTTTTGAAGAATCCATTAATGAGACATTTGGGAAACCGTGGCAGCGCCGTACCCTAACAAAGCAAAAAAACTATTTTCTCTATTCTTATAAGGCTCCTGCATCCTTTCAATATCACAAAAGTTTTCAAAATCACGTAAATACCTACTTATTGTCAACAAATTAAACTATGCGAATTCTCGAAGCGCATAATATCATTGCGTAAGAGAATGTCGTATCCTTGACTTACTGATAGGGTCCCAGTTCGACAAATACCAGTCATCGATGGTATTCCAAATAGTTTAAAGTTCAAATTGAAGTAAACATACCTCTATCGTTTTTTAATCGCGTGATGAATTGTGATGGTGATATATTTTTGTACCACTAAGATGGCAGACAAGCTGACAGCCCACTGGAAAGTGATCACCGCAGCCTTGTTGGATGTTTGCAAAATCAGAGATGCTACACTCACGCTGCCGACCCTGAAAATATTTGTTCTCGATCCCAAAACCCCACGGGTAATTAGGTCGAAAATTTTTGGATTTAGGAGAGTGATCCTACAACACCCATAAGATTGACGCTGGGTGCGATACTATCAATCTTTAAGATAGTTTGTATCGTAGGACTTATGCCCAACATTAAGCGTCAATCGGCCTAAAAGAAAACATCTAATTATTTTGCAAAGTTTTATTGTTAAGTTTTAGATTGATTCTAGCTTTCCGCAGATAAATTAATAAAAATGTAAAGTAGGTATATAAGATTTTTTCTGATCTTAATTGCTTTAAAATTAAAAGGTAGGCACTACTTTGGTGACTGTAGCACCAGTCTCTACAATATCATACCGTGCTAGAAGTTTTAGAAAACTTTATGTGCATGACTAAACGGTAAACGCTAAGATGAAAATGGCGAGTACATAAAGAAGTGTGTAGAAATCGCTGCACAATAGCCACACATTGCGGACTGAACAATATAATTAATACAACTCAACACTCCACTACAGACATTTATCTTCGTAAATGATGGTCCCAAACAAATGATTTTTATCAGTGCGATAGTATCAGTTCATGAGAACCATTAAAGATTGAGGTTAGGGAATGTATGATAGTAGTAGTTACGTTTAGCTTTTCTGGTATACCGCAATACTAAATTTGAATATGGTATTGGCAATAGCCTCTCCACCTATTGTATGTGATAAAATATTGTAAGTTGTATGCCTCTACCTACCAATTCGGGGGAAAAGGCTTGACTATAAATGTAAGTATCAGTTCTTTCTAAGCTAGGTCATGCTAATTTCAACAATATAGGACACATATTGAAGCGCTCGTGGCCCCGCGGACTCAGTGTTCTGTAAACGATCACTGCAGTAAGCAACTTCACTATGGCCGGTCCATGGATGGGTTACCATCCATGTGATCACTTTGTGATATTTATTTGAGCGTTTCCGGGCTTCGGAAGGCACGTTAAGCCGTTGGTCCCGGTTGCCAGTAAAATGGCAGTCGTTAAGCCAAGTTGAAGGCTTTATTTCAACAGCAGGCAGTCACAACCTGCACCTGTCCATTTAAACACGGCAATACGGCTCACAACGTATTACGTGGGACAAATTATAAAAATAAGGTGAAATGTGGGTATATAATATGCCTCTGCCTACCCCTTCGGGGATAAAGGCGTGATGATGAACCTGAACATATTGAATAACGGCACGTGTACTGTTCCACAACATTCATTTATCTAACACCTAACCGGTTTCGCCTTTCGGCATTTTCAAAGATAAAAAATGTCAATTTTACACTTTTTAGGGTTTCGTAGCTTAATGGCAAAAACGGAACCCTTATAGATTCGTCATGTCTGTCTGTCTGTCTGTCTGTCCGTCCGTGTGTCACAGCCATTTTTCTCCGAAACTTTAAGGCCTATGCTATTGAAACTTGGTAACTAGGTGTATTCTGTGAACCGCATTAAGATTCTTATATAAAACTAGAAAAAACGAAGTAAATTTTGGAGGTCCCCATACTCAGAACTGAAACTCAACATTTTTTTTTTTCATTAAACCCATACGTGTTGGGTATTTATAGACAGGTCTTCAAAAATGCTATTGAGGTTCTTAACATCATTTTTTTCTAAAATGAATAGTTTGCGCAAGAGACACTTCCAAAGTGGAAAAATGTGCCCCCCCCCCCCTCTAACTTCTAAACTAAGAGAATCATAAATCTAAAAAAATTATATGTTGTACATTGCCATAAAAACTACCAACGAAAATTGGTTTGAACGAGATAGAGCTGGTAGTTATTTTTTAATACGTCATAAACCGCAATTTTCGGTTAGAAAAATCACTACCACTGCGAACGTGTTAAAACATCAATCAAAGTAACAACGAACTATAAGAACTTTTATATTATGTTACTTGCTGCTACGAAACCCTTCATGGGCGAGTCCAACTCGCACTTGGCCGGTTTTTTCACTTTGTAAATGCCGAATAGTACAAATGCCGTTAATCAATATGTGCAGCCGGTTCCACCAAGTGCATAAATAATAATTAAAGGAAACTCATAGATTTTTGTATGCTGCTAATAGGCGTAATAGAAACTTTGTCACAAATGCACTAGATACTTTAATTGGAACTGATTTTACTCTGATTGCAATCAATCTGGGACATCCTTCCCAGGGTTTTCCCGGGGCTACCGAACGTAGGCAGTGATAGGGCACATGTGGGATTTCCACTCATAAATAACCCAGACTGCAATTCCAGCGCAATTACCTTAAGGCTACCGCTCTATATCGAAAACTAATATCTAAATTCTCCTATAGTTTGATTGAATCAGAACACGTTAATCGATAAAACTATGACTGTTCTCGATTTCCATATCGATAGCTCGCGAATATGGAAGGTAGGAATTTTATCGTTTTTGTCTCTTACATAATAACATAGAGCATTGGGTAATTGTTTTGTTTCTAGCTCTTGTTACAAAACAATGCATTACTAGTAGAACGGAAAGCCTTTGTGCATGTCAAAGCCTGTTATGGATGAAGTTATTTATCGAACTTTGAATACTATGTTTGTGGCGTCTTTACAAAGTGTGCGGGGTACGCTTTGTAGAGATTTTAGATTACAATATATGGCGGAATTGTGCCCAGTTGTGCTCTCAGCTGCATCCCTGGTTTGACTTAAAGCTATTTATTACATTTGGAAGCGCTCGTGGCCCCGCGGACTCAGTGTTCTGTAAACGATCGCTGCATTAAGCAACTTTCACTGTGGCCGGTCCATGGATGGGTGACCATCCATGTGATCACTTTGTGTCATTTATTCGAGCGTTTCCGTGCTTCGGAAGGCACGTTAAGCCGTTGGTCCCGGTTGCCAGTAAAATGGCAGTCGTTAAGCTAAGTTGAAGGCTTTATTTCAACAGCAGGCAGTCACAACCTGCGCCTGTCTATTTAAACACGGCAATACGGCTCACCACCTATTACGTGGGACAAATTATACAAAGGTGAAATATGGGCATATAATATGCCTCTGCCTACCCCTACGGGGATAAAGGCGTGACCATATGTATGTATGTATGTATGTATTACATTTGAGGTGAAATTCTGTTGGCATAGACTTGATTTTGTTTCAATATATTGAACTGGAAAAGCTCTACAGAGACCGGTATCATAGATCTCCATAAAAACGATTTTGACCATAGATTTAGAATTTTTCGCTACTCTCAAATTTTGACGGTGTTATCGTGTGGGGTGATATATCCAATTCTATCTATTTACATAAAATTGATATTTACTCAATGGTATCTACATGCAATGTTCTTATATCAGAACGATGCTTGTCGATACGAGTATTAGCTCAAATATAGGAAGAAAGAGTATTTCTATAAATCGGGTAGTTCACGTTGAAGGGACGACTCCATTGTCGTCCTCTTATCAGCACACACAAGTCCACGGCCCCAAGACTATCGGCCGTAATGACCGGGGGCCTGAGGACCGTGAGAGGGCTGCTCACCGTACTTACAGAAGCAGGCCCTAGACAACAGCGTGGCAGCGGATTCACGCCCCCCCCCCTCCCCCTAAAAAGCGGGATAGCTACTACACCCAAAGACGCGGAATAGCACCCGAACCCCCCCTAGGTGAGGCCGCAGTGATAGCCGCAGGTCTGTTGGGAGTCCTGGGCTATGCTTCCGAACTCTTACACGGGGCTCCCAACAATAGGCTGTCAAGTAGGATACGTGTGGTTTTTAGTCGGTATGAGTTCGGCAAAGCATCCCTGTAGAATTTTCCTCACGCTAAAAAAAAGCAGAAACAAGGAAGAAAATGCACTCCCATAAATCAGTTAGGTACTCGTAGTTAACGCTTCAATAGGAGACGACTATTGCATAGTAAAGTCCACTGTTTAATATAAGCCGTGGCTTTCGAGTTTTTGCTAACAGTCACACCCATTGCCTTTTTGTACAATTTAAGTACTCAATCCGGTCTCAGGACGTTCTATTCAAGGACACGTCACATAGACATCTAAGGTTATCTTTTCTTTGACAGGTCGTCCCACTGGTACTTCAGTTTACTAATGAACTGAATTGAAATATTGAAAAATGCTTGTCGATAAAATTTCGAAAGATTTAAAGGTAGGTAATCTTCACCCGAGACACACGCCTTCGCTGGTACGATCATGTGGGAACCAATTGTATAAACAAACCCATTGGAGAATTCCGGGGAAATGGACGAATTGGGCAGCAGAATAGCTAGGCGGGCGTGCCATTCGCGTCCCCAAAAGAAAATAAATAATAACTTTGTACCTGTACCTACGGGAGAGATAATTACATAAATAATTGGCCTGACGTGGTGAACTATGACTTGCGGAATATACATGAAACTACAAAGTGTGCCTTAGACTCTGCGTTGTTGAAGAAGAAGTTCTAAACGCAGCCGAGTCTAACGCACAGATGATGATGATTGAAGACAGAAGTATAGATTACTACTAAAGCATCGATTCACACTTTTGTAATTCCAAATTGAATCGTGTTATGAGCAATCTATTTTAAAAAGAAAACAAGCCACTTAGTCCATTAGAGGTGTAAGTATGACACACAATACGAGGTGGTTTCAAGAGTGCCATAAATGGCTGTAGTAGTCATCTATCAGTGGTCCAAGCCCACGCGTCTCCGGCGCCACACTCGATGTCACTAGGCATACACATTCGTCAATTATTTCGACATCAAAGGGCATTATTAGAGTTGAGTCGCTTTGTACAATTTGGTAATGTAATCGAGATGGTTTATGCGAACGTGAGAATTTTGATGCTTACAAGGTCGGCTGAAATTGCTTTTTTTGTGTTTGAGGTATCTGTGGTAAACATTGTTGGACAGATGAGACGTACTTACTTAAAAATAGATAGGTATTCTTGTTTCCAAAAGGAAATGTCATTATTTATCGCTTTTTTCAAAGTCAAAGTCAAGGACCGACGAAGGTACCCTTTTCTCCATTCATGAGAGTCACTGTATTGTTTATGCCATGCCTCACAAAGCTCCCATTTGAATGCCAAACCTTTCGAACCAGAACGACACAGAAGTCCTTCATTCTATAATCGTCATCATCAAATCAATCTATGTCAGTTCACCGCTCGACGCAGGCCTCACCAAATCACGCCACAACAGCAGGCACCAACTGCCCTGCGAACTTTTTCAGGTTGGCATTCTATAATAAAATAGTTAGAAATTTATCCCAAGCGAAAGGAGCATTCGGATTTTAATACCTTTGTTATGTATGTTTATTATAAAGTTATTTGTTTGAACTAACAAGTCATTCTTATTCACGCCCTATGCAAAACGCACCAAACAACCTATCTAGAGTATTGCGTAAATGGGCTAACACCACAAAACCAATGTTTGATCAATGCTGATTGTACAATCTGGCGCACAATGCTGTTTATTATATTTATCCAAGTAGCTTTTGTGAACAACTTTATAGTATACAAGTGTACATAATGTATGGACAATTTGCTCACAAAGAATAAACGTCACTAAAGTTGTTTAATAAATATCGTCTAACCCAAACTAAGCTATAAGCTTGTGTTATGGGATCTAGACGACTGATAGACATACTTCTATTATTTATAAATACATAGAGAAATGAATACATAGAAAACACACAAACTCCAAAACAAAAATTATGGATCACACAAATATATGGGGATTATTTTGATTTTTTTTTATTCCACAAAATGCCTTACAACAGTCTATGGCCTCGAGTCCCGGGTAAGTCCTCGGAAGGATGTCCCAGGATAAACCGACCCGTTAATCGAACTCGGGACCTCAGCGCGGCCGGCGGTTACACTACCAAAAAATACACTACTATGTCGAGTAATAATTGATGTCAAATTAGCTGAGTGGAAAACACTCTCTCTCTCTCTTTCGTTCTTACACTGCTCAAATCCTTAAATCTGTAGAGAACCCTGGCCTAAAAATAAAGCTTATCGCTATTACAAAGATCAGATAATTATATCGTTCAGATATCCTACACTGTTAAAAGCTTGAACTTAGAGAACCGTCACTCTGCCATATACTTAGCAACCCATCACACAGTTGTCTCCTGTCATCAGCTGTCTGCCTCGCGGCACTACACGCGACGAGGAATCTTGCTTGAATTTAGGACGATGGCTATCTACTGTCGGCACAATAGGATTTGATAATTCATTTTAGATCGGTGAGACCGCTGTGAAAGGAGTAAAGTATTTTGATGTTATAGATTGTGCAGATGGTTCCGATAAGAGAGCTTAAGACATGCATGGGCAGGGCATACTTATAGAATTCAGGACTTCACGCAAAATACTTTTTATGTATTTACATGCACCGACGTTTCGGACATGTTGCAGTGGAGATCAACCCTGACTACGTGCGCTGCAACCCGAATTCTATAAGTAAGAAAAACCTATTAGTAAAAGTGTAAAATATAGTTTAAAAATAACATAATGCATGGGCAATTGGGCATACTTACCTACTTATTTTAGTGTTTTTTTGTTACGTGTGCAAAATAATCTACATGGATGCTTTGTCGGACTCTTACCAATTAGTAGAACCACAGGATACCACTTCCTTCGGCCGGGAGAACAGGGTAAGTCCTTGGAAGGATGTTCCAGGATTCCCGGCAGATAAGCCTAATAATACTTAATGCTTTATCATTAAGTCCTTGTTGTTGGTTATTATGTATGCCATCTTGCTCAAATTAAGTGATACCTACATACCTATTTAAAATTTGTGTTATGGGATCTAGAAAGCTTTACAGAGACTGGTAAAGACACTATGTTGCGTTATAGAGTTAGATATTATACTGCTGCCAGATGGCTTTTAAAATATGGGAATATTTTTTAAACATTTACCACTTACGACCACACAAGATAATTATTGGTGCGTTTTGTGTTAGCAATATTTGATTTTATCCAAAATATTCAACATTCCATGTTTCTAATGGTTTCTGACGCTAACGAGAATGACTGTACGTAATATTTGTGGTTTGGTATGAATCATATTTTTGTGAAAAATCGAATGGCAATCGGTTTTGAATGATATCCTTCGATTCTGAATATTTTAATATTTAAAGTTGCAAAAATTTCTACTTTAGAATCAACAGTATGACGCAATTATGGGGATGCTTACTAATCCTGGTTACTGTTAAGTTCTTAGCCAACAAATAGGAGTTCTGCCAGTCATGCTGGAAGCTTGGAAAACAGCAAAGCGTGACATCTATACTAAATATTATAAAGAGGAAAGATTGGATTTTTGTTGGTTTGCATTGTATGAATAAATATGTACGAAACTATTGAACCGATTTGAAAATTTCATTTACTGTTTGGAAGCTTCATTATCTCCGATCTCCGAGTGACTTATCGTCGTTGTCAAACCAAAATCTGCTATGTGCATTTTTTATGATTTTAACATTTTGACAATAACGACTGGTAAATGAACCAATCTATCGTATGAAAGAACTGCTATGTGCTTATAAGTACTGTACGACGCACTATGACAATTTAATAAAATATGCTATGTGGAGCCAGCTAGAATATTGTCAAATAAAATCTGCTAAGTGACCTGATTGCACATAGCATATTTTTTTTGACCTCGGGCAATTAACAAACTAGTAAATCGAATGCACATAGCATAATTTTATTCTAAACACGCCGCCAATCTCACATTGTAAAATAGAGGGTAAACGTAAATAAACCATAAAGATGTCATGACAATGTCTTTGTATTTTGCTATTTATTTATGTTAACCCTCAAATTTCGTTAGACATCTTGATACGTTATTATAATATAATGTAACTTCTTTGGAAATAAACTTTTAGTTACTCATGAGCAGTCAGTTCATAAACTGTGTAAGGTGTGATTCATCAAGTTATAAAGTATAGTGCTTAAGTACTGTGGTTTTGTGTATTTGCAAAATAAACAGGGGATAGAAATTAGTCAGTTTAGTTTTAACAGCGATTGATGATAAATGTTTCTTCAAACATCTCCCAAAGAATCATACGTACATACATACATATGGTCACGCCTTTATCCCCGAAGGGGTAGGCAGAGGCATATTATATCAAAGAATCAGTGTCTCTAAATCCAGATCCGTTGAATGCAATTGATCTCAATCAGCCCTCTACATCTTCTACCGTATAGGCAAACAACTAATCAATAAATTCATCCCCTGAAAGAAGCAATAGCTCACCGTTTCCTTCAACGACCAAACGGAGGTGTTACGTCATTTACAGCAGTGGTAATGATGACAGAGCATCTGATGAAACCCCTGTACAGGAATTGAGAGTGACCAGGAATATGCAAAGCAGCTCTCAAGAAGATGTAGTAGAGGGCTGACTGAGATCAGTTGAATTCAACTATTTCGAGACACAGATTCTCTAGGAGATGTTTAAAGTTTATGAAGAAACATTTATCATCGATCGAACTTAAAACTAAACTGACTAATTTTTTTCTCCCGTTCATGTCCCACACCTCTACACAGTTCAATGATGTTGGTTTTATAGTTTTCCAGCTGGATGGTCATGGTAGCGATGTCATACAAACATCTCAACACCTCGATATATCGCCAGTCGATACGACATCGCTGCAGAGCGTCCATGACTGCCCTGGTTTCGATAGAGTCGAAGTAATCCACAAAAGCCATCTCGTTATCCACAGCGGCTGATTGTACTCATTGCTCTTTAGTCTGCGGAACAGTATGGATGTGGTCAACTGTGGAAACTCGTCAAGCTTTCCGGTGAGGCAGTTTGTGACTACTCTCGAGAACAACTTGTAAACATGGCTCAGGAGTGAGATGGGTCTGTAGTTCTTCAGTAAGGTTTTATCACCTTTTCTTGAAAAACAGAGCCACCGCACTGCCGCTCCATGCTTTAGGTGTTTGTCCCTGTTGGAGGACGGAATTAAAGAGACTCGCTAGCTCTTTGAGGACCGGAGTCTCCCTGCCATTAGGAGTTCAGTCGTAATTCCGTTCTCCTCAAGGGGACTTGTTGTTCTTTAGTTGCTCAAGAGCCGCCCTGATCTCGTCCTGGTCGATGTCCGAAATGTCCTCGGTATAGTGGCGCGTAAGTGGGACTCGGTGGCCACGATCAGTACGACCTGTCGGTCTTTTTGTCCGTGATGCATACAGATCTTTGTAAAAGCTCTCAATTTTCTCCGAACCTTGAGGTCACGGTATTGCCACCCGCTGTCTTTAATTTCGCCAGACGGGGTCTTCCAAGCTGTTGGGCAAAGACCTTGGCACCCTGTTCTTCTCAATCGTAGCCTCGACGACGCTTGTGTTGTGTCGTCTGAGGTCACGTTGTATCAGCTTGTGGATTCTTTTCTTGTGGTTCAAATCTCTTTTGTCTGACGAAAATGTGTCATCCTCATAAGTTCAGATGGGGGAGCTTTTTCTTGAATGTTACCAGTGGTTTCCAGCAGATCAAAACGATTTTGAAGTTCCAATTGAAACCTATCAGCACCCGAGTCTATTTAGCTCATGATAGTTAGGAGAGTAGGCTTCATCATCCAGGCCCTTTCGGCGCGCGAAAGTCTAAATTTAAAAATGTTCGGACAAGTCGGTGATCACTGCCAATATAAAACCTGTGATCACAGAAACATCTCTTAAGATACACTCTCTCTCTCTCACTCCTCTCCGTCATGATGAAGTCCATCTCGTTCCTTGTGACCTTTTTGGGGCATCGCCTAGTCCACTTTCTATGGAGCTCCTTCTTAAAGAATGAGTTTATCAAGAAGAGCCTCTGAGACTCAAGAAAGTTTTCTTAAGAATCATCAATCAATCCCATAGTAAGAATTTTAAGTCTGATTAAAACTTGTTCTTTTTGTTTATCAATAGTAAAAATATAAAATAAATATAAATATATACTTATTTAAAACCTGTTATGTGAATGTTTATTGACAATATAAAATCTGCTATGTGCAAAAAATACTTTAAAATAAAAATATAAAATAAGTTGTTACAATTTATTATCATATAATCTTATGACATGAAGTGTATCATTGGTGCCTTGAAACCTGAATAGTTTTAAAAATTTCCTTTCATATAAAATTTTACAGGATCACTTTTTTTTCCAATATCTCAAAATCATATTTTTGCACATAGCAGAAATTGGTTTGACAACGACGTTATGCTATATTCGAAACACTTCGCGCGGTCCGCTAGTACTTTAATAATGAAAAAAGATTCGCCATCCTTATACAGAATGTGTCGTAAATAGTTGTCGAACGGTCAGGGTGTGATAAAACAGGTACCCAACTATAACATACTACAAATCACCCAAGTTTACCGAAGGGTTTCAGAAAAAAAAGGAATCTGGGTGAAATTGTAGTATGTTATAGTGGGGCACTTGTTCTATCATACCCTGACGGTTGGACCACTATTTACGACACATCTTGTAGAAAGGATAGACGATGACATACGTGTTGTACTTATAACTTATAGTTTTCAGCAATCTTTGCAGATATGCTTTCTCTGCAAAGATTGCTGAAAATTATAAGATTAGATGATGTTGCGCCAAAGGCTAGATGCTGTTGTCCTGGACCTTCTTGGAAGCTCTTTATAAAATGATAATTTTTATAAATAGTCCATTGAAATGTTACATGAGCTTTGGATTTATTAGAGGACGCAATTTTATTTTTGGGACATGTGTGGGGGCCAATAGAAGCTTAACCTCAAGTTTGTGGGGTCGCCACGCCACCCTTGTCGCCAGGGGGGAAAAAACACTTTTTTCGATATATCTCGGAAACTATGAGTCTTACAAAAAAATTGTAGAGGCATAACTTGTAGCATATTGTTTTGCCTACAAATATGTATATAACTTAACAAATTTTTTTACAAAAAATAAAAAAAAAATATAAAAAAAATCTTTTTTGCTCTATAACTTTTTTTGTTTTTTTTATACATTTTACAAAAAAAATACATCAGACTAATCTTGTAGATGATCTTTTAAGAGAAAGTAAAAAAAAAACAAGTCCTCAAAAGTCATCTACAAGATCGGTCTGAGGTAATTTTTTTGTAAAATATATATAAAAAACGCCACAGAGCAAAAAAAAAATTTTTACAATTTTATTTTAATTTTTTTGTTTATAACTTCTTTAATTTTTAATTTAGGGCAAAAATTTGTTAAAACAAAATTTTGTAGGCAAAACAATTTGCTACAAATTATGGCTTCACAAATTTTTTGTAAGACTCATAGTTTTCCGAGATATTGGGAAAAAAGTGTTTTCACCCCTTTTTAAGATTGCGGCGGTTGAGCTTCTATTGAACCCCCACACATGTCCCAAAAATAAAATTGCGTCCTCTAAGAAATGCAATATTCGGTCCTTAAATTGTAACATTTCAATGGACTAAAGTAAATTCTTGCGACTCTTGCGAGTACAAAATGAGGCTTATAAAAGACTGCCTTAAAACTACGTGTATTTAAATATAGGCGTTTTGATGACATGTGACACTTGCAGACATTGTGCCGTATAGAAGAAGACTAAGAAGTGATGGTTTCCGAAGGAACGGGGCTCAACGCTAGAACAATGAAGACACTTCAACAAAAAATATCAAAACTAAACACAACTAGTATTTCTGGTCACATCTAGTAATATAATAATTATTATAATAGTAAATTATGAATGAGTTTCCCACGGCTGTGACACGAGGCTCATTATAGGCATCACTCACTGACGTTGTAGAGGCGACAGATACCTATATCTAACGCGTTGGTAATTACCGCATTTTGAAATATTACTCACACGATCACACACCTACATACTTACGAAAATAGACCAATTGGTCTATTGGCTTGGCAGAAAACAATGCTTAAGTAAGGCGCATCCTGTGGTTAGATGATCTAAGGTTTTAGGCTACTTTTATCATAACAGCAATAAAAATAAAATAGCTTTAAAAAGTGATTTTACCAATAGATGGCGCTGGTTGTTTTTTTTAATTATATTCTGCCAGCTTCATAACAAAATATTATAAACAACCTATTTAGAAGGTACCTACCAGATTGATGTTTTTAAGAGAAGTTTGATTGCGGCCTCCTTGCATTCAGAATAATAACAGAAAGTACTTACCTAATAAAGAGGTCATATATGTTTTGCATGTTATCTTTGAACTTCTTGTACATTCGGAATTTTGGAGTTTTGGACTTTAGACTCTTGGAATTTTGGAGTTTTGGAGTTATGGAGTTTTGGACTTTTGGACTTTTGGACTTTTGGACTTTTAGAATTTTAGACTTTTAGACTTTGGAGTTTTGGACTTTGAACTTTTGGACTTTTGGAATTTTGGAGTTTTGGAGTTTTGGAGTTTTGGAGTTTTGGAGTTTTGGAGTTTTGGAGTTTTGGAGTTTTAGAGTTTTGAAATTTTGGAGTTATGGAGTTATGGAGTTTTGTACTTTAGACTTTGGACTTTTGGAATTTAGAAGTTTTGGAGTTTTGGACTTTTAAAATTTTAGACTTTATAGTTTTGGACTTTTGAACTTTGGACTTTTGGACTTTTGTACTTTTGGACTTTTGTAGTTTTGGGCTTATGACCTTTTGTACTTTTGGAGTTGGAGTTTTGGAGTTGTAGAGTTTTGGAGTTTTGTAGTTTTGGACTTTGGACTATTGGAGCTTTGAACTTTTGGACTTTGGACTTTTGGACATTTATACTTTTGTAGTTTTGGACTTTTGGACTTTTGGAATTTTGGAATTTTGGAGTTTTGGACTTTAGACTTTGGGCTTTTGGAATTTTGGAGTTTTGGAGTCTTGAAATTTTGAAGTTATGGAGTTTTGGACTTTAGACTTTCGGACTTTGGAATTTTGGAGTTTTGGACTTTTGGACTTTTAGACTTTTAGACTTTGTAGTTTTGGACTTTTGAACTTTGGACTTTTGGACTTTTGGACTATTAGACTTTTGGACTATTGGACTTTTGGACTATTGGACTTTTGGACTTTTTGACTTTTTGACTTATTGACTTCGGACTTTTGAACTTTTGAACTTTTGGACTTTTGGACTACTAACTCCTATGTATATTTCATGATATTTCTTTCGAAAAATAACGTCATGAAGAAGTTTCACTTCTTACGTGTGTACAATAGTACACGCACACATTTTTTTTAAATGTACCCATCATTCTGTTTGTTACTCATTTCTGATAGGTACAAAAAACCACCATAAAAAAGTCACAGCGAAGCATGGTAGGGTACCGCTAGTAACTTATACATTATTTATTCATGAACCAAAATACAATTATATTAGCTCAGTTGTCAGAGCGTTGCCCTTTTTAGGCAAAGGTCAAGGAATTAAGTCCCGTTCGAACCAAGTTGTTCTTTTTCTCCATCTATACGTTTAATAAAACTATAGAGGGTTGACAGTCTGAACATGAAAGATATTTTGAAAATTTTAATTGTAGGGCGTTCTCTAATCGATACTGAATCCGAAAATGTAATTTAAATTTTTCATGTCTGACTGTCTGTATCACGCCGAAACTACTGATTCAATTTGAATGATACTTGGCACAATCTGAGCTTATGCTCCGAGGAAGGTTCTAGGTTTGATCCCGATATTTTGCGAGGTTCCTTCATGAGAGCTTGACGATTAAGGCTATTGTAAAATAATTCAGTCCGCGCCAAAGGTGTCTTTTTGCTGAAGGGGGCAGGGGCTAGTATGCCCTTACCCCCTTCGTATCTTTCATCACATGCGTTTGCTAATAGTGTGTAATAGTGCGAATTACGAGACAAGTATCTCCGACGATGTGACGGAACATCAAGTCCGCCATCTCAGATCTAATCGTAGCAGATTTACTAAGAAGCTACGAGTAGCATTGGGCCTTTAACGTAGTGTGTTGTGTTACATACATTGTTATAACACAATATCCGTGTGAACTTACACACCACATGTGGTAAAACTTGGGTGTACCATAATAACCTTTGCAACTTTCGCTATAGCAGGCCCGATCAGTTGGCCGTAAGCTTGTCTGCCACCTAAAAGTAAAAAAAAATGGATGTGACTATTTTTTTAAATGAATTATTTTTTCCACCAACTGATCGTAAATACTTACCTATGGACGTCAGCAATACCCTTTATTTGCCATGGCCCTACCGCTTGGTACTACCAGTTTTGTATGGGAATCCGGAGGTGCTGTATTGGAGTTGCCGAGTCAGCAAAGCCGAGTTTCTTCATGGATCGCTTGAAAATACTTAACATAAAGTGATGGACGATCGGTAAAGCAGCCTAAGAACTATTATAAACGAGCGAATATGGGTGACAATTTTTTTGCGATACTACGACAACAATACTGCGACTGCGCTTTACTGTTGTCTGACCAATCAACACTCGTGCCACAGCATCCACGACCACGTCACCTCTTGCAGCATAGCTTGGCCCAAGATAAGATGTAGAGCCGGACTCTTACCGATTGTAATCACTCGGTCCCTACTAGCACCAGGAGCCGGAGCCGGCGTGGGGCGCCCAGTGCTAGACGGATAGTTAGGGAGGGTACCCCAGGTAACACCTCGGAAAGATGTCCAAGGACCATGGCGGAGCTCTTGGTCCCTCTCGTAGCTATTCTACAGGTAAATTCTACTTACAAAACATCAAACCGGATATCTTGGGATTTTACACTTTTGTTTTCAAATTAGGTAGATGTGGTTATAAGATTTTTTGCAGAATGATAACCAAAATGTTTTAAGAGTATTGTGTGCAAATCACGGTTCTTGCAGTTTTATTTTCCTCGCGTGGAAATTTAATTTACCTTTTAGGTATGGCATGAACGTATGTATTCTTATTATTAGTGTAATACCTATTAGCTTAATATTCATTTATCTATTTATGATATACTATTCTGTACACCAAGTAAATATAAATGGAGTACGTAGATTCCTTACAAGAGGCAGATACAATGGTCGGCCTTATCACTAAAAGCGATTTCGACCAGACAACATTGGATGGAGAAAGTTGGTTTAAGGTTATGGTAATATAATATTTCATGTTATTTTCTCTGTTCTCTCCAAACTAAACTCCTCTTGCCTACGCGAACCTTGATCATCACTTCACACGTAGACTAGCTATCTATCGGCGATTAAAACTTCAGCCCTGAAAATGACAATGAAGATCTGTTACACTGGTATCGGTAACATATATGTAAGTATATGAGTGTGTAAGAAAACTCTATACAAACTTTTCTCAAACAAAGGTTGATGACGTAAACAGGGTGTCCATGTCCATCTTATCGGATCTCGCGGATCTTTGCAGAACAGAACAAACGGTATGTTTCTTAACATCCGCACCGAATTTGAGGTCACCCAAATCCGTATAATGGAACAATTAAACCGTTGTTGTGTAAAACATTGACAACAACAGTAGGTGCACCACGCGATTGACCTTTGCGGGAAAATATTCCAACTATTTGTACAATTTGACCTACATTTTAACATTTTAAAATGCGTGAGACAGTTTTATCTATTGTTTTACACGATGTTTCTTGGATATCTCACTTGTTAAATTTCCATACCTAAATGTGGAAATTTTTTTTCGGCTGAGTTAGGTTGAGGGGTTGCAGTTTCCAGTTATGCAGTAAAAGTTTTTTTCTTGCATCGGAGTGTTATTACTTAATCATTTCTTTTGGTCTTATAATAATAACTCGTTAAAAATATTTCAGTTTAATGGATAAACTTACAAAGGTTTATGCGTAAATCTTGATCTTGTCTTGGCGCATACCGGTGGTTAGCTTGTTACAGGTCTCTCTAGTTAAGTACGGGACCCTAAAACGATTGGTATAACAATATAGCGTGATAGAGAAGGCATAACATTCGTGTTCCCACATTTAACCTCACGCAGAGGTCGAACTTGTGAATGACCAAAAATAGTTATATAGTTTCTTGTTTCAAAGTTACATTAAAGTTCTCATAATAAAATAAATTGACGGATAGACAACAATATCACGATGAACTTCGCTAAAGGTGTGAAACTGGAAAATAACTTCATCTACGTATTTGAAATAATAATGTAATTATGGTAGTTAAGTAAGGTACTTGTTATGGTAATGTGACAAAACGGTGGGAATTATGTTTTAGTTATGTCATTCTTAACCCAAGCCCAAGAATTTCATCCAGTTAAGTAACCGGAATTTCGAAAAGGTTTAGAATTATAAAGCACGTACAAATTGTTCAGCAATATGGACAGAAAACAATATTATCATATTAGCTATGCTATTGATGCTATTGCTTGATGTGCCCAGTTCTACTGCAGAAGCAGTCTAAAAGAGCCATGAACATGGGGAAAAGTGATTAGATATAAAATGGAAACAATTGAGTGCCGCCATTCCAAAAGACGTAGATCTCCTTGTACGACGTGATCATGGGACATTGGTGTTTACATTGCAGAGGCCTACACCATAATGGCTAAAACCAAAACGTCCCAGGAAACTTTACGTCCAGAATCGTATGGTCACCGTACTTTATTGACTGGTTGGCTGACCCCTGTCTCCCGGGTGATATACAAGCGCTGTTCTGAAAGAATCGCATCCGTTGTTTGTTCTATATATTAAAGTTTATACAATTTTTTGTTTTATTTTCGTCCCCGTTTAAAATATAGTGGGAACCAACTACCTACTACAAAAAAAATAACAAAATACTATAAAAGAAACTAAGAACGACTAATATTATTAACTAGCTGATGCCCGCAGCTTCGCCTGCGTAAAATTTGGTGCCGTTCCCGCTTCCTGTAGGAACTTATTCCCGGGATAAAAAGTAGCCTATGTGTTATTCCAGACTATAATGTACGCCTGTACCAAATTTTAACAAGTTCCGATCAGCCGTTCGAGCGTGAAAGAGTAACAAACATCCAAACTTTCGCATTTATAATATTAGTAAGACTAGCTGACCCTCGCAACTTCGTTTACGTCACATAAGGTGTACGAAAGGAGGGGTACTTCTTCATGAGTCTCATCAAGCAGCGTGTGAAACGGCCCTGTTTGCTTAATCTTAAAAGAGCTTTAAGATTTCCCCCTTATTCATAATCGTTTATTAAACCTATTTTAGTTAAAACACATTTTAAGTCTATTGCTGTCTCTAACCATACTCTGTCATTGGTTAGAGACAGCAATAGACTTAAAGTGTGTTTTAGGCTATTTCTACTTTTTACGATTATCATCGTCACCTTCATGGTAAATTTTAAATACTGATTATTTCAACAATTTTTTTAAACAAACACAAAGCGTTTGGTAAGTTAAGTAACATATATAAGTCAACAAGTTAAATTTTGAGTCAGATTTGGAAGAATAAGGTTTTGAATTATTTGATCCCACGTAGGTGACGCGACGATCCACGAAGGTGACGCAGTAGCTTTACAGACATTATTAATCATTATTTAAGTACAAATTATAAGTTAATTTGTTCATTCGGCAGTTATATGGTAACAGCTACTTAACTAAAAACAATTACCATATCCTATACCTACACATGCTTTTGACGTAAAAGTTATTCTGGAACCATATTATATTATAAAAATAACACATCACATCTCTTTGGCACAAAGTGGCAAATTATCAGTTGTCTAGATCCCATAGTATAAGCTTATATTGTCTTAATTTGGGCAAGATGATCTTGTGTAAGAATGTCCGAACCTGGCTACTTATAATGGAAGCACTCTGCGGCTGGACGATCGGCTCACCGAACTCGAGGTAGAACTGGGTAGCATATACTGGCACATACTGGTGTTGTGCGAAGTCCGAAGAAAGGGGGAGGACACGCTAACCCTTGGGTCGGGTGACCTATTCTACTTTCGGGAAGGTGATGGAAGACATTCTTCCGAGGGCGGTGTCGGCTTTACAGTGAAAAAGGAACTCGTTAGCAGCATTGTGGAGATCAGGAGTGTTTCGCCACGGGTAGCATACGTAATACTGAGACTTACCAACAGGACTCCATGACGGTGATTCAGGTGTACCTATGCCCCAACTTCGAGAAGCACTGACGAGGCAGTTGAGACCGTGTACGAGGACGTGGTGAAAGCATTACACGGTACTGCCAAGACTCACTACAATGTTATGATAGGGAACTTCACTGTCAAAGTGGGAGTACAAGAACGCGGTGAAACGAAAATCGGACTTTTTGGTGTTGGGCGTAGAAATGACCGGGGGTCGCGGGGCAGTATGCTTATCAACTTTCTTGAGGCTCAGGGGCTCTTCTTGATGAACTCATTCTTTAAGAAGATACCCCATAGAAGGTGGCCTTGGCGAAGCCCCAACAAGGTCACAAGGAACGAGATAAAATTCATCATGTCGGACAGGAGGTGTATATTTGGAGAAGTTGTCTCTGTGATCAACAGGTTTGATACCGGAAATGATCACCGACTCGTCAGAGCGTCTCTGAATTTAGACTTCCGCGTCGAAAGGGCCCGAATGATGAAGCCTACTCTCCGACCTACTGCGCTCCAAATAGCTTTGTGTGCCGAGAAGTTTCAATTGGAGCTTCAAAATCGTTTCGATCTGCTGAAAACCACTGGCAACGATCACGATAAGGCCGACACTGTAGTCAGGACGCTACAACAAGTGTCCCGAAGGTTTCAGTCTGGAAAAAAGCAAAAATAGGTGTTCCCAGCTTTCGCCCGAGACCCTCGAGCTCATGAGTATCAGACGGGAAACGCCATCTACATTTCATTGAAGTGCGAAAATTAGGATCATGCTGTGTTCGCACTGAGTTCTCGGCTGAACTGAGTCTAAATGAGCGATGTTGAATAGTCTTGCCGAGAATTCAGTTTGCGAACCTCAATAAAAAAATAAAAATCTATGCATACTTACTTTTGCTTACTTTTGGTCTTCGTCAGACCAGAGAGATTTAAACATCAAAATCCGAAAGCTACTATGACGCGACCTCAGACGTTATATCACCAACATCGTAGAGGCAGCGATCACACAAAATTGGGGTACTAAAGTCTTTGCCCAACAGCTCGGAAGACCTCGTCTGACAAAATTGAAGACAGCGGGTGGCAAAACCGAGACCTCGAGGTTCGAGATTTTCGAAGAAGTTAGGAGCTTCTACAGAGAACTATATGCATCACGGAAAAAAAGACCGACGGGACCTAGCGACCGTGACCACAGAGCCCTACTAATGCGCCACTATACCGAAGACATTCTGGATATTGACCAGGGCGAGGTCAGGGCTGCTCTCGAACAACTAAAAACCAATAAATCCCTGGAGAGGACGGAATAACGACTGAGCTTCTTAAAGCTGGCGGGACTCTAGTTCTCAAAGAGCGGACGAGTCTCTTTAATTCCGTCCACCAACAGGGACAAACACCTAAAGCGTGGAGCGGGAGTGCGGTGGCTCTGTTTTTCAAAAAAGGTGACAAGACCTTGCTGAAGAATTATATACCCATCTCACTCCTTAGCCATGTTTACAAGTTGTTCTCGAGAGTAGTCACAAACCGCCTTGCCGGAAAGCTCGACGAGTACTAGGTACCTAAATGTATTTAAGTTGATATAAGTATAAGGTAGTAGGTGCCTTGATTAAGCTTTAGGTGGCATGACTCTTTTCCAGGATTTCTTCTTGAGACTTGGACGCGAAGGTCATTGTGTCTTTGTTCAAAAGTTCTTAGCATGCCGCACGCCTCAAGAAGCAGAAAAGCATCTGAACTAACCCAAAAGACGCAAGATAACACCCGAACCCGTAGGCGAGGCCACACGGTGATAGCCTAAGCCTGTCGGGTACCCTGATACATCATTCTAAGGAGTTGCCCGGGGCGCCTAATACTAGACGGGTAAGTAGCTACGATGTGGGTTTAAGACGGTTTGGATCTGGCATAACGTCCGGTGGGATTTCTACTCCTATAAAAGGGCTTCACACGGAATGTTATAGGTATTGCTCTGTCCTTTGCCATGAGTGTAGGTACCTACTTATTTGTTCTACTATTATTCCGCTACATATCTACTACAATACGAATCTAAAAGAGTACCACTCTTACTGAAACTAGTCAGAGATCACCTTTGTGGCATAAACTCACCTTCGTGGGTAAAACGCCACGAAGGATGTGACACGAAGGTAACGAAAATATATCTTTTTTTCAAATTCCGACAAAGTTTAGCCGTTACGGTTTAAATCAAATACTACATAAATATCTCTATTTATTTGCGGTTTCGATGAATTGACTCTGACTTCAATAGCTATTATACAATGTACAAAAAGTCACCCACGAAAAGTACTCGAATTAAGTGTCAAATGTAGAAACTTACCGATATTTTTTTATCTCATGGAGCCAGAAGAAACACGTTGCACTCTTGCGATGCCGGTCGACCAATAACGTTCAGTTAAGTTGAGTTTTGTTATTGGGGCGGTCGTTTTGGTCAACAGTAAACCGTTTACTACGCAAATTTAGAGTACCTAGATTCGTGTGACCGATGTATATTGTGTTTTAAGTTCTAAATAATAGTTAGAAGATTTTTTTTGTAATACTGTGTGTGTAGTGTATGTTATTACGGTGAATTTAGTGTATGTAACTTCAAAATCTATGGAAATTTGGTGAAGCAGTAACCAAATGTTTAACTGAATCGGGAAGTGTGACACGAGTAGAATGCGAAAAATGACCCCGATTTTGACCTTTCGTGTTAATTTTTGGTATGAATATTTACTTCTATTGCAACAAATTTCATGTATTTTATAGCTTAATAGCTGTTTTATCCACTATTTTAAAACATTTCTTTCTAACTCATACGGTTTAGGAAATATAAGCGTGTGACCATCAAATTTAAGTAACCAGGAGAAATAGCCTTTAACTAAAATAGGTTTAATAAACGATTATGAATAAGGGGGTTAAAGTCTATACTAAAACAATTCAATCCACGCCTTCGGCGCGGATTGAATTATTTTACAATAGCCTTAATCATTAAGCTCTTTTATGATTAAGCCAACACACCCGTTTGGATTTACCCTCACATTCAAAAGAAACCTTGAATTCTAGGTTTTCCGAAAGTTGAGATGCTCCTAATTTCTGAACTAAATAACCCTCAATATCAAAACTTGTGTGGAATGATCCTTTAAGTACTCCCTTTCCAACACTGAAACAATATTTGAAATCGGACCACGCGTTGAGAAATTACAACTGAAAAACCATTTTGTCTTTCATACCCTCTCCCGCAGGAACCACGCAAAATATCGGGATCAAAAGTATCCTTGAACCTTCCTCGGACTATAAGCTCGGAATGTACCAAGTATCATTCAATTCGGTTCAGTAGTTTCGGCGTGATACTTATTCGGGATACAGACAGACAGACAGACAGACATGAAAATTTGAAATTACATTTTCGGCTTCTGTATCGATTAGAGAACACCCTCCAATTAAAATTTTCAAAATATCTTTCATGTACAGACTCTCGAACCTCAACAGTTTTATTATAAGTATAGATAGTAAGATAAGATTTGAGCTCTGTAAACTTTATGGCCATACAGGTGCGTTTTTAATGGAGCCCAAGAGATAGTTTACTTTTAAAAGTTGAATTGTCTATTTCAGTCAATAAAAAGTCTCACAGGTGATAAAACTTGCTGTTATTCATTGTCATTAGATCATTTCTGACGTGATCGCATGAGCTGCAGTTATTATAGTACTTTATAATGCACACAAGGCTTTAATTAAATAACAATAAAATATTATTTGATTATACCATTGCTAGACATCGGTATCTCTCAATTACATTCAGGGAGGATGATTGTACCATAATATACAATGTACCGTGGTACCAGAGTATACTTAAGGCCGTGGGTAAGCCTAACGAGCTTGACCATACGAAACACGCGTCCTTCAGGCTAGGAAATGTAGCATTTTATAGCTTACTAGCTGATGCCCGCAGCTTCGCCCGCGTAAAATATGTTTCCGTTCTCGCTTTCCGTATTTTATCCCATTGGGGGTAGAATTTACCAAAATCCTTTCTTAGCGGATGCCTATGGCATAACATACGCGTAAATGAAGCTCTAGAAGCATTTCACAAATGGTTTACTATTAACGGGTTGAATGTGAATGCAACTAAAACTAATTTGTTACTGTTTCGCACAACATCTAAATATAAGGACCGTCTAAATTGCATATTGGACGGTGAAAATGTTGACATGGTAGAGGTGGTTAAGTTCTTGGGCATTCAAGTTGATTGTGACCTTAACTGGAAGCCAGAACTTGAAAGCTTAGAACATTCCATCAGCTCAGCGTGCTATGTTTTGAGAAGTTTAAGAAATGTTATTGACATGTCGCAGCTAAGGAGAGTGTATTTTGCGTTAATAGAGTCCAAGTTAAGATATAGCATATTGTGTTGGGGAGGCAGTTATGAATATAACATAGATAAGGCCTTTGTATTACAAAAACGGGCAATTCGCAATATCGTCTGCATACGCCAGCAGGAATCGTGTAGGAATTACTTTAAAGATCTGAAGATTCTAACTGTACCATCATTGTATGTGCTTGTTCTTTTGCAAAACTTTGCTAAATATGTACATGAATTCGAAACCGAAGAAGAAAGAAAATGTAGGAAAAGTACTAGAAGGAAAGACTTCCAAACAAAATGTATTCCTCATCTTGATATTGTAAAACATGGCACCTGCCACATGTCGGTAAAGATGTTTAATAGGCTTCCCAAGGACTTGAAAATTTTGTTATACAAACGTAATTTTATATCCAAACTAAAACAGTTCCTGTTGGAGGGCTGCTATTATTCTTTAGATGACATGTTATAGATTGAACACGTGTGACTTAAATTGAATGTTTAAGTATGGATATTTTATGTATACATACAATCTATTTATTTTCTTATTGTACATATAACTCCTGACATATTGATTGATAACATTGTGACATTTGACTTAATCATCAATCATCATCATCATCATCATCATATCATATCATATCATATCATACATATAATAAAATCGTAACAGGTCGCTGTCTGTACATGGAAGATAAATAAGAAAAAATATTATAGGGGGGCTTTATGAACGCAATAGAACCCAAAACAATGATTTTTAGAATTTTTGTCTGTTTGTCTGTATGTCTGTATGTCTGTATATCTGTTTGTCTGTACGGTTGTGCACGCTAATCTCAGTAACCGCTCAACCGATTGCAATGCGGTTTTTTTTATTGTGTTGAGGTTTGCTCCAGTTAACATTTAGCGTTTATTTATGTAAATCGGTTTAGAAATAAAAGAGTTATAACTCTTTTAAGAATCAGATATTTTGAAAATTTTAATTGTAGGGGTTTCTTTGAATGTGAGTGAACCTAAACTGGCGTGTTGGCTTAATCGTGGACTGAATTGTTTTAAAATAGACTTAATCATTAAGCTCTTTTATGATTAAGCAAACAGGGCGGTTTCAGACGCTGCTTGATGACTCTGATGAAGAAATACCTCTCCTTTCATACACCTTATGTGACGTAAACGAAGTTGCGGGCTCAGCTAGTTTGTAATAACTGTTTGACATTTGCTAATACTATGATTTTTTTTTCTATATTCAATTTATTTGCTATTATAGATTTTTTTGATGTTTTTTTTATATAAATTTTGCATGATGTTCCTTTCATAAAATAATTATTTTGTAGCTGTCTGTCGGATGAATTTCTGCAGCAGTTCTAACTAACGTTCAACACAATGTAAAAATTTGTTATGAATAAATGATATGATATGATAACATCTACCCACATGCCAAATTTCAGCCCGATCCGTCCAGTGCTTTGGGCTGTGCGTTGATAGATCACTATGTCAGTCAGTCAGTCAGTCACCTTTGAGTTATATATATTTAGATTTTAGTTGTAACAAGATAATACTTATACTTATTCAAAATCGAAGAAAACCAGTTTATAGGTGTACATTTTCTTCATATGTTGGCATAAGTTTTTCTTTCGTGTCGATAAAATTTGAAGTCATAAAATGCATTCATCTAAAAATTTGGGGGTGATTCTATGATCATTTTACAAAATGTGTGTAACTAATATACAATTTACAACAAAACCATGTTTTGACACACATCTTGTAGATTAACAATCTATTTTTGGCTTTAATATTCCGTCTACTTATGCAGACAAAAAACGCTTTCATTTGCACCTCTTTTTCGGCTATTTTCTAAACCAGCCCCTTAATATATTCTGTTGGTGGCTACTGTACCACGCTGGCAAGGATTGATACTTGGTACAGAGTTTTGTTTCGAGTTTTCATTTCCTTCGCTATTACTTCTACTTCTCATTGCTCGTCGTTTGTCTTGTTTGTTTTGGTTTTTTACAAAGTATGTCTAGAATGATCTTTGACTGCCTCTGTGGCGCAGTCGGTAGTGATACCGCCCGCCTGCGGCGCTGGAGGTCGTGGGTTCGATTCCCACCGCAGACAAATTTTTGTGTGACCCATAAATGTTTGTCTCAAGAGTCTGGGTGTTTCTATGTATAACTAGCTGATGCCCGCAGCTTCGCCCGCGATGGCGCTGTATGTGAAATTTTGCTGAATTTTCTTTGCTATAAACCTCACGGAGCCCGAGACCTTTCCAACGAATGCAAAACCGTGGAAATCGGTTCGTGCGTTCTAAAGTTATAGCGTCAGGAAGGAAAACCCGACTTATTTTTATATAATAGATATGTATGTATTTTAAAAAAGTATATAAGTATTAATATCCGTGGTCTAATACCCATAACACAAGCAGGTTATTCCTAAAGTCGAATTTTTAATTAGACGAAGTAAAGTGACAGCAACTAATGTCACTTCTTCATACAATGTTGATTAATTTTTATGAAGAAGTGACATTAGTTGTTGTCACTTTACTTCGTCTCTAATTTAAAAATCGACTACCGCTTACTTTGGAATCAGAAAGCGTTGTGTGAAATGTCCGTGAATATGTATTTATGTATTTACTAGCTGACCCTCGCAACTTCGTTTACGTCACATAAGGTCTATGAAAGGAGAGGTATTTCTTCATCAGACGCCTTTTTTTTTTTTTGTTTAACGTGAGGGAAAATCCTCATAGGATGTTATGCCGGACTCTTACCGACTAAAAAACCTCACGCCACGCCTAACAGCCTATGGTTGAGAGCCCCGGGTAAGCCCTCAGGAAGGATGTCCCGTGACTCCCAACAGACCTACGGCCGCCAATGCGGCCTCGCCCAGGGGGTGGTTCGGGTGCAATCCCGCGTATATGGGGGGTTTCGGGTGTGACCCCGCTTCTAAGGGCGTGCGTGAGTTTCTCACGTCACGCTGCCGTCATGGGCCTGCTTCTGTAAGGACGGTGAGCGGCCCTCTCACCGTCCTCAGACCCCTGGTCATGGAGGCCGATAGTCCTCGGCGAAGACACGTCGGCGGCGCCCAGGGCGCCGACTGCGGAACTCGGGTGGGAGAGTTCTCTCCCGCACCCGGCCCGCCGCCTCCTTCGCGAGCATGACCTGCTCGCAGAAAGAGGCGGCGCAGTCCCACTTACTCCCGCTGGAGAGCATGGCTCGCACCATGGCCTCGAGCGAGAGAGTGTCCACGCCCAGACCCACTTCGAGGACCTGGCGCTGTTGTGCCCACGCCGTGCACTCCGCCAGAGTGTGGAGCGCCGTGTCATCGCTGCGGTCCTCGAAGTGCTGACACTCGGCCGTGGTTTCCCGGTGTTTTCGCCACAGATACCTACCGAAGCTACCGTGCCCGGCAAGTATCTGTGTCAACCGGTAGGAGAGAGCACCGTGTCTTCTCTCCAGCCACTCGTCCATGACCGGTCTGACGGCCGCGATTGTAGCGAATCCCCCCTTTGGTTGCTCAAGTCGCACCTTCCATGTCTCCATGGTTTCCTGGTGGAGCAGGGTCCGCTGGGCTTCGATTTCTCGAGACGCAGGCCTTTGGCCCCGCTCCAGCGCCTCCTTGCGCCATCTGAACAGATGCATACATCTTGACGCAAGGGCTCTCGCTTCCAGATCCCATGGAGGGGTCCCGGCTAGGAGACATGCCGCCTCACCGGAGATCGTGCGGTATCCTCTTATCACCCTGACGGCCATCACTCTCTGCGGGCTCCCATCACTCTCTGCGGGCTCTCATCAGACGCCTAGGAGCGCGTGAAATTGCCCTGTTTGCTTAATCAGAAAAGAACTTAAAAATTCAGTCTATTCTAAATACTGAATTATTTTACAATACCGTTAATCTTCAAGTTCTTTTATGACTAAGTAAACACGCCATTTTAGGATGACTCTTACATTCAAAGGAATCCTTGAATAATAGGTTTAGCGAAAGTTGAGATGTCTCTAATTTCTGAACTACATAGGTAACTCTCAATATTGTAACTTGTGTGGAACAATCCGTATAGTAAAGGGAGCTTTATAACACTAAAAAAATATTTGAGACTGGACCACGCGTTGAGAACTTACAACTGAAAACCCATTTTGTCTTTCGTTCCCTCTCCCGGGACAACCGCGCAAAATATCGGGATCAAAAGTATCCTAGAACCTTCCCCGGACTATAAGCTCGGAATGTACCAAGTATCATTCAATTTGGTTCAGTAGTTTCAGCGTGATACTTATTTGGGAAAGATCGTAAAAATAGGTGGATAGTTAGGACATAAAAACATGGAAATTGATGATTTTTATAGTTTTTAATATGTCCAGGCAATTGGGTAAATTATTTTGATTTTTTTTACACACAATCCTGTAAACAAATACTTGATTAATCATGAATTTAAAAAAATAATTTTAAGATTTCAGTACAAAAAGTGACCAACAGATGATCATCTGGCTTACAGTTTACGAATTTATTATATGTATAGATTAATGATGATAAATGAGGGGTGTGAGAGGAACCCGCTACACACCTTCGATTCGTCAATCCTAACGTACAACAGTTAAGGATAACAACAACTAATTAGTTAAAGATCGGGCCAGATTATTAGCGCTCAGTAGAAAGGAATCCGGTGATTGGTTGAAAGCTTTCCCTGCAGCCAATACCGGAACTTTTTTGGAACCGGACATCCTAAGAATTTCAGTTGGTTTGAGACTTGGCGTCACGCTTTGCGCTCCACATCGATGCCCCTGCGGTTTTAACGTTGACACTTTGGGGCATCATGGTCTTTCATGTTTAAAGAGCGCAGGCCGCTTCTCACGCCACGCTGCGCTGAACGACATCATCCGCCGTGCTCTTGCCACCGCCAATGTGCCTGCGCTCTTAGAGCCAAACGGCGTTTTCAGGGACGATGGCAAGAGACCGGATGGTATAACTTTGATACCGTGGGAGATGGGTCGGGTCCTGGTGTGGGATGCAACTTGTGTTGACACTCTAGCCCCGTCCCATCTTCCTAAAACAAAATTAAAAGCCAGTGCAGCAGCGGAAGCGGCTGAAAATATTAAAATTAATAAATATAAGGGTCTCGACTCATCGTATCGTTTTTGTCCAGTCGGTGTCGAGACCCTAGGTCCATGGGGTCCCAATGCGCAAAAATTTTTCAAGAATTTGAAAAAGCGCCTTGTGGAGTCAACTGGTGACCCAAGGGCTGGCAGTTTTCTCGCTCAACGAATAGGTATTGCTATTCAGAGGGGGAATGCTGCTAGTCTTTTGGGCACAATGCCACGGGGGCCTTATTTAGGTTTAGTTTAGATAGTAATAATGTAAATATAGATATGTAATAATTAGGTTTCTCTGTAATTTTTAACAATAAATGTATTCATTAGTTGATAAAAAATTAGTTAAAGTCTGTCTAGCTAGATAGTCTACATTGTAAAGTTTGAAACATTACAACGAGCACAAAATAACCCAGCGTACGAAGATTTCATTGTAGATTTCACCTTGAGGGCGTGACCACACTAGACAGATAGAGGGGCGACATTTTTAACACGTTATGATTAGCTTAGCATGTATGTATTTATATTGAGACTGTTTTAACAAAGGAGATGTCCAGAAATGGTTTTTTATTCTTGAAAAAATCCAACACCGTTGAACCAAATGTTTTTGAATAGTGTTACATAGAACTAATATTATAATTTATAAAATGGAATTTTAAGTTCCAGCAATTTTGAGAAAACATAATTTTTATTTTCGTCTATTATTAGGCTGAATACGAACAAAACTTACATTGCTTTAGCCTAATAAACATATTAAAAGTTTGACATATTGTCACGCGTGACAAGTGGATGACAGTTGTTTCAATGACAGTTCTTGTTTTTGTAAACAGTTATAATTTTTGTTTACTTTGGTGTGATAGAGGGTGAGATTTTTGTAAATATAAAAATAAATTGATATATTATGTCATGTTCAGACAAAATTGGTACCTGCTATTGATTTATCTATATGAATAGAGTGCAATATCCAACTAAGTAACAATATTGTTAACATGTAGTGTTTTGAAACCATGAGACTTAAACCGCATCATTGTATTCCTCAATTATGAAGCCGCTTAGCGTAACAACAAATATATGCCGAGTGGTTGTCCTATCTAGTTATTTTTTAATATTAAAGATTGATTGTAAGTCTATTAAAATATAACAAATTGTCTAAGGTTAATATAATTATTATTTATTTAACACCTTGATTTTCAATATCTTCTCATATTAATATATGGTCTAAAACTATGCAGATGGAGAAATGTCATTTTGATCCAAGCCCATCCAAGATACGAAACAATAGTCATCGCATCATGCGAAAAAAATACCGACGTAAACGCGGGCAGAGCCGCGGGCATCAGCTAATTTAATAATATATTTCACCTCCAGAGTAATCCACTCTTTTAGTATTGAGATAAACTCCGGACTCGTGCTAATAGCTTCATACTGAAACTGTTGCCTGGCCCGGATAGCTAAATTGCAATTTATGCATTAAGCCATGATACTCTTGATCTAAAAAAATAGGAAGTTTATTTGTAGTTACTTTAATACAAGTAAGCATTTAAAGTACTCCCTAAGAAAGGTAAGCAAAGTAGTGGTATGCTTACAGTCAGTGTTTTAAATTCGAAATTTCAAGTCCGAATCGCAAGTGTTAACAAATAACAGTTGTGAAAAAGCCAAGTAGTTTTATATACTTAAGTCCAAACACTATCAACATCCAATTCATGTGCACAGTCAAAGAATTCGTTGCGATAAGCCAAGTAGTCAAAATAAGTGGAAAAATAACGAAACCTGTGAATATAAACGATATTGACGAAACGCGATATTGACATAATTGACAATTGACATTGATTTTATGTGACAGTTTACAGTGATGACAGTCATAATTGCTATTACAAAAAATATGTTTGTATTGCCATCCATTTAATTAAAATATCTACTAACATAAAATAACTTGTGGGTTTCTTTTAAATGCAGGTTTTAAAAATTATTATGTAACTAATTCTTGATTCCTAATTTTAGCTACTATTTATCAGTGCAATTTCAGTCATGCTGGATTTTACTTGGAATAAAAAACCAACGTCCATACAAAAAGTGGACATCTCCTTTAATACTAAAATCAAAAAATAAGATTGCTGAAATTCCTAAACAAGAAGTTCAGGAATCGAAGCTCATAGTTGTAACTAATGGAATCAGGCGTAACATGGCGGAAATCCATCCTAATATGATAATAAAAGGAGGGGAGGGGGGAACGCTCATAGTTGTACCTAACAAGAAGTTAAGGAATTGAAGGGGTAAAAAGCGGGACCCTATTCATGAAACGTGGCTGTCCGTCTGCTTGTCAGGAGCCTTTTTTTTAACGTGTGGGAAAATCCTCATGGATGCTATGCCGGACTCCTACCGACTTAAAAACACGAGCGGTACTCTACTACAAGCAGAAAAAAAATTAAGAGGGTAATAGTTTTTCTCCATAATTAATTGTCTTCTTCTTCTATCGTGTCAATGATTCCTCTTTTTTTTTTAACCATTTTGGCATAAAACTCCGCCATCGCAACTGCTCTGTCGGTGGCGTTAATAAGGTCGGCCTTAGAGCAAGATGTAGGACAAAGGTGACATGCGAGTAAGTGCGACATGGACTGCACGGAGGCGCCGCAGTCACATGCGGCTAAGCCCGGATCTCGCATTCCCCACCTGCACAGGTTTTGTCTGGACCGGCCGACCATAGTTCGTAAGCGGTTGAGAGATCTCCACACCGGCCATCGGAGGTCGCATCCAGGAGGTAGCTTTTCCTGAGGAGGCAGAAAGTCGGAAGGTGGAGGTAGTTTCGCCTTCCAAAGCGAGACTCTCAGCGCAACAGGGTGTTCATTTGAGGCTATGGTTTTTTGGATAAAGCTTTTACGGCTCTTTAGGCGAGCTCTAGGTGGTTGGTGTCCGAATAGGCAGTGTTGGGAGACCGTCTCTTGTTTCGCCTTCTCCAGTCTGCATGCGGCGATTCGTCTTGTTGCTGGTGGGGCGATGCCGGCTAGTGGGTGGAGCATGGTGAGGGGAGTGGGCTTTAAACAACCGGTGATGATTCGACATGTATCATTTAGGGCTACATCCACCTGCCTGGCGTGAGCTGATCGGTGCCACACGGGGCACGCAAATTCACCCGCAGTGAAACATAAAGCCAAAGCAGTCGTACGGAGGACGCTGGGCTCCGCTCCCCAGGCCGTACTAGTTAGGCGGCGGAGTAGGTTGTTTCGTGCCCCCACTTTGGCCTTAGTGTTCAGACAGTGAGTTTTGAAACTCAAAGTCCTATCCAAGGTGATACCGAGATACTTTGGGTGAAAACAGTGATTTAACTCAGATCCCGACCAGGTAACCTTAAGCTGACGTTTGGCATCCCGATTGCGCAGGTGAAACGCGCATACTTGAGTTTTTGATGGGTTGGGTTTTAGTCCGTTTGTTCTATAATAACCTTCCAACCCGATCAAAGCTAAACTGAGATGTTCTTCAGCTTCCTCAAATGTTTGGGTCTGAGTCGCCAGAGCCAAATCGTCCGCATACAGAAAACTCCTTGTATTCGGAGCACAAGGCTGGTCATTGGTAAAAATATTGAATAAGATGGGTGCGAGAACACTTCCCTGGGGAAGCCCGTTTTTCTGACAACGCCACCGGCTTTTGTCTGTAGATAGGTAGACCTGGAACCGGCGGTTGTACAGTAACTGTCCCAGCACCCTAACCAGCTTTGTGTCTTCAGTCATGGCTTCCACTTTTGTAAGCAGCCGTTTGATGTTTACGGTGTCATATGCCGCTGAGAGATCGACCATACAGACGCCAGTAATTCGACCGAGCTCGAATCCATCCTCAATATACTGAGTGAGATTTAAAATTTGGCCGGAGCAGGACTTACCCGGGCGGAACCCAGCTTGTTCAGGAATGAGTGCACTATCAACTATAGGCATCAGGCGGTTGAGTAATAGCCTCTCGAAAAGCTTGTAGGTGTGACATAACAGTGATACAGGCCTGTAGCTTTTAGCCTCGTTTGGGGGCTTGCCTGGCTTCAATAGTGCTATAACTTTAGCTTTTCTCCAAAGCTTGGGGATTTTTTCATCTTCTAGGCAGGTGTTGAATAATGCCAGAAGCCAGGATACCGAAGGTGAGCCAAGGTGTTGGATCTGTTCCACTGTTATGTCATCGACTCCAGAAGCCTTACCGCATTTAAGAGACTGGATGCTGTGCACTAATTCCGTTATGGTAAATGATTGACAAATGGTGTTAAGTGAGCTAGGAGTAGTTGGACGCCCCACTTTTGCGACACGCTTCTGTGGTTTTCCATTCAGAATGAGCTGATGTGCAATCTGGTTAGCTGTTATATGACCCGGGTTCGTCGGTGCAGGTAATTCGTCGGTTAGTTTTTTAACAGTTCGCCAGGCCTTCTTGCTATTGTGGGTCATATTAATACTAGACACAGTCGATATTCACTTATCTCTTCGGTTTTTTGCGACTATTTGTAATAAATCCTCGCCCGCTGCAATGGTCTCCTCAGAGAATGGATCATTGTCGTAGGACCTCTCATACTTGGTCAGTAGAGATGCTGAGTCCCTATCTAACCCCGGTACATACGAACTGCGACAGCCAATAATTAATTGTGATTTGATTACATACCTAATATCATAGTTTTTTGTGTAAACGGAAAATATCCAATTGATTTTGATGCCATGAACGAATCTGGTCTCATAATGAATCTGATGCAGATTAAATCGGTCACTTTTCGCCAATCGCTGTTATACGCTAGTGTAGTCGCACCCTTACCTTCAATTGTAGTCTCGTAGATAAAACAAACAAATTTGTGCATCTTGTGCTCAAACAATGGGGCGTAATAACGAGGTTCGATTCCCGGTCAAGGCAAATGTCACGCAGGCTGATATGGATGGTTTCAGAGTGATGTATGAACGCTGTGCTAAGTATTTAAGGTCGATTGTAGGACATGGATTTATGTTAACTATTGTTTTAGCACCTAGTAGCTAAGATGTGACCTTACTGAGATTTGTTTGTTCGGCAATAGTAAATAGTTCCGTAGCTTGCTTCTCTGCTGGGTGCTCTCCCTTTCTCTTAAAAAGAGGTTGTGCTCTTGGATCTCCCGCTAAAAGATATTTTACATTGCGACATTATTCTTCGTCATTGATATACCCAGCCCAAAAATGGTTCTGCCTTATGATTTTGAAGTGACTGTACTATACATATAATTGCTGATACATTATTTTTATTTGCATAAAATTCTTCAGAAAAAGTTCAGATCTGGCGAAGGTTCTCTCCACGATATCATGCCTTGCCTTCAGAAAAAAATCCCACCCTTGATCCTCGAATAAGGCCACAGTAACCTATAATTGGATAATTTAATATCGTGTAGTAAACATATCACATGATGCTTCGGTAATTTAGTTTGTCCATATACTATAATACTCGTATTATAAAGAGAAAAATTTTGATTGTTTGCTTGTTTGCATCGAATAGGCTCCGAAACTATTGAACCGATTTGAAAAATTCTTTAACTGTTGTATATCCTCGGCCAACATAGGCTATATTTTATTCCCATATTCCCAAGGGAACGGGAGCTACGCGAGTGAAACCTCGTGACGTCGGCTAGTGTCCCGTATAACTAGACACTGCCTACTGCAAAACCATTCTCATTAGGTCAAAGGTGAGTATCGCAATTTCCTACTGAACACACATAATCACGAAACAAGTACAATTGCATTATCTCAATTACATATTAGAGCGCGTAAATTACAGTAATTTTGTACGAAAAATCACGTAGTTTGAAGAGTTAATGGTACTAAACCTAATGATCAATAAGTAATGGTCGATATTGAATTATTTTAAAGAATAAACAATAAATTGCGATGATACGGAACAAATATGATTACAAGTAATTTATTGTGAGTTCTAACGTGTGTCACAGAGTAAAGAATTACCGTTTATTCAGATTTATAACTACAAAATACTCTGTCCAGCGATAGGCAGGGTACAAATTTAAATTAATAGATACGATAAATGAATACCTACCAAATTACCAATGCGCTTGCGGTGAACGCATCTCATTGTCATCGTTGCGGAAACGCTGAAACAGTTGAGCGGGATGAATGATGCACAGTCTAAGAGGAAAGTCTCGACGTGCTGGCGTCGGCATGAACTTGGATAAAACCAATATCGTTTTCAATGAGCAAGTCATGCCGGGACCAATCTACGTCAAAGGATCGTGGCTTGAGGTTGTCCAGGAATATACCTACCAGCAACCAGTCAGGAAATCATACTAGTCTATGTCAAAGTTGCACAGCGAGCAATAGAAGTCGCTAATATATGCGACGAAGCATATAATAGGGTCCGCATAGCAATAAATGCACCCAAGGGACAGCATGTCTTTAATATGCAGAAGAAAGAGAGTTGGGGACAATACTGATCCCTGCGGAACTCTGGCATTTACCTGCAATAAGCAGGAAGCCTGACCATCACAGAGAACCCGTATATGTCGCCCACGCAGGAAGCTGGCCAACCAACGGCCAACCTGAGGCGATAGACCATATGCCGGCAGCTTGGAGAGAAGCGACGTATGCCATGCTCTATCGAAGGCTTTAGCGATGTCTAGGTCAATAGCTAAAGACTCGCCATGCCTCTCCATGGCCTCACCCCAGATGTGCGTTATGTACGCTAGGAGGTCACCCGTAGATATGCTTTATTTAAATGGTCTACTGGAGACACCTGCACTCTTGCCAGTTTTCCGTCCATATAGGTTTTTATATTTATTCGGCGGTATCTACTGTGGTAGTGTCTGTGTAATGACACATGCATATAAAATTGTGTTAGAACTATATATTTTGGTGTAGACCCTGTTATGGTCCGGCCATAACTGCTGTGCACTCCATGTTGTTGATGATTTTGATCTTGGAGTTATCAGAAGAAAAATTTATCAGTTTTAAAAAATATGTAAACTGATATCGTCAGATTTGTCCGACGTGTATTAATCGCATGTGTACTCATGCTCTTTTTTCCCCGGCTCCCACCTCGCCGCGCCTACCTCAGAGAGTGCACATCAGCTATGTCCAGACTATAGTAACTTTATCTTCATGTAAGCAAGATAACGATCTAAAATGTGCTAATTTTATATCGTTATCTTTGATATTTCCAAATATTGCAGGAATAATATCGATGATGCCGCTTCTATTTCATTCCTATGTACATTGCATTACAGCAGTGTTATAGCCCTGACCGTAGCTATCCTTGAAATGTTCAGTTACTGACTAAAAACACCTAATTACCTTATGATATACTATGCGCTACATTATCAAACTGTCATAATAACATCACAGATGACTCGATGCGTGTATCGAGTACTGATTTAGTCATGAACCAGCGCATTAGGTGCGAACAACTCGCCCGTAATTACTAGCAATAAATGCAATTAGCGACAACACAATCATCAATCAATATTGCATCATTATATCATTACGGACGGGCATCAATTTCTTGCGACGATAAGGATAGATTTAGTTCGGAAAAAATGTAAAGGTTGTTATCGACTATGTCTGTGCAACCGTTAATTTTACTTCTGATTTTATTATTTTACTAGTTGAGCCCGCAACTTCGTTTACGTCACATAAGGTGTATGAAAGGAGAGGTATTTCTTCATCAGAGTCATCAAGCAGCGTCTGAAACTGCCCTGCTTGCTTAATCATAAAAGAGCTTAATGATTAAGTCTATTTTAAAACAATTCAGTCCACGCCTTCGGCGCGGACTGAATTGTTTATTAATATTTATGATTAAGCCAACACGCCAGTTTAGGTTCACTCACATTCAAAGAAACCCCTACAATTAAAATTTTCTAAATATCTGATTCTTAAAAGAGTTATAACTCTTTCATTTCTAAACCGATTTACATAAAACAAACGCTAAATGTTAACTGGAGCAAACCTCAACACAATAAAAAAACCGCATTGCAATCGGTTGAGCGGTTACTGAGATTAGCGTGCACAACCGTACAGACAAACAGATATACAGACATACAGACAAACAGACAAAAATTCAAAAAATCATTGTTTTGGGTTCTATTGCGTTCATAAAGCCCCCCTATAATATTTTTTCTTATTTATCTTCCATGTACAGACAGCGACCTGTTACGATTGTATTATATGTATTGATTTTACTTTTGTTTCTTTAATGGGTTATAATTAACGTACCTAAATAAATATGTTATTGCAGATTATTTAGTTTTTTTACCGCGTATTTCAAAGTTCCCTTTTGCTTTTCACGTTCTCAGGCCGCTGCCTGTCAAAAGTAAAATAAACGATTGGACAGACTATAGATCGTGTCTATAATATAATAATACAAACATAATAGAAGTTTGTAAGTGAAAATTTTTAATAGATGGCATGTCAGACTCCTACCGGCTAAAATGAACGGTGCCAAATGAGTCCTCGGAAGCATAGCGTCAGGGCAGCACTGATACAGAGTTTGTTCGCCATTACGAGTTCACCCCATGTTTTGGAGTTTTATGCAGTTTCTTAGGGAGGCCAACACACCGAACTCAGGTCTGAGAACGATGGGCTGGATAGTGGATAGGCCTGAGCCTGAAATGGGAATTCTGAAGGGAGAGTTCGTTGCCGAGAGAGTGGTAGCAAATTTCGTTGTGGATAAAACTAAAAGTTAATTTTTTTTTTAAATTTGTCTCCAGAATAAGAAAGTTTACTATGATATTTTTCATTTACATTAAGTACACATCAGTGAACGAGTAGGTTTATACCGAGACCTTGCAATGACAATAGCACGGCTGAAATGCGAAAGAATGCGTTTAATGAACAGCGATGAACTGTGATATAACAACAGGTTTCAATATATCAGCTGGTAAATTTGTTTTGTGACTGTGATATTAGTCAGCTGCAATAACTTTGGACTCAAGACATAAAGTTGCTTATTTCAAAAGATAATCAATCAACCAACTCAGCCTATCAGCAGGTTACTGCTGGACGTAGGCCTCTTCCAGTTCACGCCACAGTACACGATCTTGTGCCTTTCGCATCCAGTCCCAGCCTGCGAACTTTACCAGGTCGCAACCATCGTCTCGACGAGTGAGGTCCATCGAGATACTACCAAGAGATACTAAAACCAGGAAAAAATATAAACAGTAAATGATCCGTTCTGCTGAAGGTGACAGTTCGGGCTTGCTATTCTCCTGGGTTTGATTTTTTGAAAAATGTAAAATTGGCCCCCAAACATAGGTAGATGTCACCAGATGAAACTATAGCTGATTAGTCCCGGGAATTTCTTTTCAGGGGAACGGACCTCTGTCCTTTTGCAGGGGCAGAGATGTCCGTTTCCTACTATACTTCCTTCACGTCATACGGTATCCAGCATTCTTTGTAATGTGACTAAAAGAACTCATGTCAATTTCTACCATTTCACGTCAGAAACTCTGACTGATCTTTTTAAGGTTGCGCTAGTCGCTATTTTATCCATACAAACTTCGGGAGGATATCAACTCAACTGTTTAATACCCTACATACCTACAAAGTCAAACATTTTACTGTTTTAACTCATCCTGTGCCGTTTAAAAAAAGGGAAATAAAATTTTATAATATTAGCCAAATTTTTAGACAACTTTTTGTGTAAATAAAAAATAACTCAAAATCTAAGTCTGTTCCGATAACGTTCATTTCTCAAAAAGTTCACAAAACTTTATTATAAGTTGATACATGCAGTACTTTTTTCATAACACCCTTCCTACCAAATCACCTTTGAATGAATGGATTGTCGCAGCTTCTGACTCTTACTATGCGATGTGAGATGAAACAGCATGCTTATTTGGCCGAGTTCGAGCGACCGACTAGCGCCGCCTTAATAATTAAATTACATACAGGTTCGAATCTTTCGTACACACGTTATGTTTAATTAACCAAATATTGATAGCTGACGTCCACATTGTTCTATAACTATAGTTTTTTGTTATTATAACAGATTGACGACGCGCGACCTTGGCCGTAGGCTTAAGGCCGGCAGGGCTGCCTGCTGACCCTAATTGACTATAGACGGTGTAATTATAATGATGGAGTCCAGTTCAGGAGGTGAAGGTCCCAGCTAAGTGGCGGATTTGATGACGTAATGGCACAGCTTTGAAAATATGTCAAAAAAAAGGTAGGTCAATGTAGCTAAAAATAGAGTATCTATGCCTACTTTTAGGGTTCCGTACCCGATTCTGTACCTCAAAACGAAAAACACGGAACCCCTATGGAATCACTTTGTTAACCTGTTTTATTGGTTTTCTAGGAGCGAAAGAATTTTACAAATCGTTTCAGTAGTTCTACATTTCATCGATTATACTCTTTTAATGTTTTTCTTATTTCAGTTTTGATAACTGACAACCCTAACATTTAAGATGGTTACAGGCATTACAAAGTTTTCATAATAACGAGGATGTGCTCACATATGGGCGGTTTAATGCATTCATTGCATAATTATAGTTAAGTATTTGATGCCGCATACTCCGGTAATTACTTTGTGTGCTGGTGTTCTAACACTCTTCCTTAATAGTTTACTAATTACTATATAAGTAACCTTTGTTTTGATTACCAGTGTTTTGTAATCCATCACAGCTTTTCGCTAGGGCTGCTCCTAGAACTTTTCTATATACCAGCGGTTTCGTGCTTCGGAAAGCACGTTAATTTCCCATCTGTTCGACCGAATGGAAATGTCGCATCAATCATCGTTTGGGAGCTACGTGTCAAACAAAAAATAAACCTCATACGGAATTCATGAAGGTAGTGAATGGGGCCATTCAAAAATCCCTACTTCCCTACTAATATTATAAATGCGAAAGTAACTCTGTCTGTATTTCTGTCTGTTACCCTTTCACGCCTAAAAGTCTGGAGCGATTGAGATGGAATTTGGTATAAGGATAGTTCGAGGCCCTGGAAATGACATAGACTCCTTTTTAACCGACTGCGCAAAAGGGGATTATGATTTTACGATATAACGACTCTTACGCGATAACGACTTCTACGCGGGCCCCGGGGAACAGCTAGTGTACTATAATATATATTTGTCCATGATACGAGCGGTTTCGTGCTTCGTAAATCACATTAAATCATTAACGTCTGCAACCAATTGGAATTGTCGCATCAATTTCCCGGATCTGTCAAACCTTTTTAGAGCTACGTGTTTAACAAATAATAAAATACTTATAGAATTCACGAAGGTAGTGAATAGTGCTATTCAAAATGCTAAATAAACCATCATAATTTTAAAACATAATAATGGCCTCGTGGTCCACTGGTTAGTGTGCCTGATTGCGGATTTGGAGCTAGTGACCACCCCCCCACCCAGGACAAAGAGTTCTGTGATTAGAGAGATCAATATTATGTATGTATTTATTAGAAATATATTAGTATGTCTATCAGTCTTCTAGAGCCCATTGCACAAGCAAGCGAGCAAGCAAGCTATGTTGGCTTAATTTGGGCCAGATGATGTGTGGTGAATATTTAGATATTATTTATTTTAAGCATAATCAGTAAATCGCGTTGTCTGATCAGTTTAATTTGATTGATAGATTGACCCATCAAATGAAAGGATATAATTAATATGTACCTCATCATTTAGTGCTCCATGGCCGGCAGCAATTGATGGCATTTTATGAACGTGCTTGCGTGGGAGATATCCATCCCAAGGCTGGTCTTTAAAAGTCAAACTAAAATGTGTATTTAGATCTGAAATTTAAACCAGTTTGGTAGCATTTGTACTTGATTGTGTAAAGTTTGTCAGGCAGCTTCCAATAATGCTGATGAAACGATAAACTTTACAACCTGGTCCATGCAGTCTGATACAAGTTTGAAATAAAAAAACTTCAGATCATGTCTTATGATCTGAAGTTTTTTTATTAAGCCTTAACATAGTAAACTTATATTCTGTAATTTTCTGAGAAGATGAGTATCCTGAAGACTATTTAATGCATTAGCCAGGTCCAGGGTACCATGTCATAAAAATATCACCAAAGTAACAGTATACTTATCACATTTCCGAAGAGTTGGTTTTCAACATTAAGGAAATTAAGGGAATTAAGAAGGTTGAGGGGGCGCCTGTGTGCCGCTGGCGCAGGAGACTAACTACGGCGTACGGAAGGGCCCCCGGTCCCCCCCCAATGCAGTGGCCGCGTCCACTCCGGTATCCTCCTCCGGCACGACCACAGCACCAGGGACTTTACACAGGCTGCTGGTTCAGCCTCCTGGGGCGGAGATTAATTGATCCCCAGGTTCGGGTTCCGTACAGCCTGCGGGCGGTCAGCGTTCAACCGTTTCACCGGGTCTCCCTGACCGCCGTACCAATACTCCGCGCCTCTATCCGCCAATGGAGCCAGGTAAGCCTCTGGTCTCACCGTCACCGGCACAAAGTCGCCCCAATGAGCTCTGGATCCCTGCTAACCGACGGAGAACATAACCCAACCGGAGTCAGGTTACTATTACCGCGGTCTTCTGCAGGGCGGAGGTACTGCCCCAGGCGGGCTGCTCAACGAACGGAGTACCGTTATGCCCTTCCTCCTAATGTGGGCTTTTTCGTTAATCCCTAAGATATTGAATCTTAGGGATCTCATTGAAGAAGCCACTACTGTACCCTCAGGGTGTAACGTTAGCTCCATGAGAAGTAACGCATATCCCCTACACCCCGAGGGGAAAAATGTGACATTTATTTCAGCGTTTCCGTGTTTCGGAAAGCACGTTAAGCCGTTGGTCCCGGTTGCCAGTAAAAAGGCAATCGTTATGCCAAGTTGAAGGCCTTTATAGGGCGGCTTGAAAAATTTCAATAGAAGGCAGTCACAACCTGCGCCTGTCCATATCAACACGGCAATACGGCTCACCACTTATAACGTGGGACAAAATCTTGAAAGGTGAAATGTGGGCATATAATATGCCTCTGCCTACCCTTTCGGGGATAATATAGCACAAATAGAAGATTAAGGTACAGTGGTACCTACTGCTTATTTCTAAAAGAAATATCTACCAGCCATCGATCTATATGTACTACGTACGTAGAATACGTCGTCGGTAGAATAGGTATATGTCATTGCCACCAGCAGACCGGCTGAACCACAGAAATATATCAAGATATATTTCTATTCTTGATATATTTCTGTGGGCTGAACGGATAAGCTTGGGTTGTGGAATCATCTCTGTGTCAACTAGTTTCCTAACAAATTGCAGTACCTATGTGATTCTTCAAATGAAGCCTTAAGTTTCTGAAGCACTGTCAAAGGCCTCTGATTTTATAAACGTTTTTAGGCTATCTTCCCTCAAGTGGGTGGACTTAATTGCCGTTCTTGCCGTGACAAAAAAATATAGCAGAGTTTAACTGCATCACGCCAGTGCTTTGTTTGTTAAGGAAACAAACCTCAATTCTATCAGCATGCACAAATGAACTAGATTTGAGCCTGAAGCCACAATAATCAACCAAGCATCTCAAATGATTGTCTTTTTGTGAGGAATTTTTGGTTTCGCTACACCATGGTGGCTAGACGAGTTCGTAGGTATATATTTTTATTTCGAGATGCTCTTGGCCAGACCGTATGGACAAAGAAATGTGCTGACACATTTCATACATAGATACATAGGTATAGCAGCACTAAATGATATAATTGCAAGGGACGTGAGGAATTCATAAATTGAAGGAACCTAATAATAAGAGAGAGGTAACAAAATTGCACATTTGAAACCCATCCATCAACACCTCGACATCGCCTGACACATTATGTAAACGTTATGCATTGTGTACACATCCATCTCAAATATAATAACGTGTATTATTAATAACATATTATTAAGATCGATTGTTATTGTTACACACACGTCACCTCTGACCGTGCCCCGAGCCACTTGTGGTCGTGATGGACGATGTCCGAACTGGGGTACGTCGACTACAATCCTCAGGCGATGAAATATTGCTGAGGAGTCTACTATGAATATGATCAATAATTCCCCTTTCTTAAATCTTACGTAACCCACATAAGCCACCATCACAAATGAACATAATATAGGTAGGTATATCAGTACCTAATGAGGTTTCTGAGGAGTGTTTGATCATAGGTTTATCAGTGGAGCAAACATAAGAGTTTACTCCTAGGTAGTGGCAGTCTGTGTATTAATAGTGGTAGGTAATTTAATTAACTTGCCGTAAGTCTAGGTAGAAAGTCTACCAAATTTACCTCATAAGACCAGATAGGCGGGGAAATTCTATTCAATTACTTAGAAAAAAAGATAGATAAATCGTTTTTGACATTCCCTTGTTAAACCTACATTCCAAACGATGAAGCCTTGACAAGCATTAAGAACACTCTTGACTTTTTTGAAGTAGTTCTTGATACAGAAACCAACGCAATGGATTATTGCGCCAGCTGTCTGAACATGATTCACGAAAATGCCAACATTTGTGGCATTGTTCCCGTCGTGTCACGTCAAGGTCCTCGATCACAATGGTGGCACCAAGAGGCTTGCTGTGATGGACAGGAGCCGTGATCAACGCATATTTTGGCTCTATATTTCGTTGATACGGTTTCAGGGTTACATATTGTGATCTGATTTGACAATGAGTGATTTGATTGCGGTAAATATTTATTCTATTAATTTTGTAAGTGCGAAAGCGAGTTCATTAGATTATAACTACGTTATTTAAAAAGCGTGACACAATATGGCAACATGACGTAGCGTCCACGCGTCCAACCCCTAACCAACTTAGTTAGCACCCTTACCAACCTCCTACGGAATAGTGACCAAACTCTTAGGCGAGGACGTGGTTGTAGTCAAAGTCTATGTGTGATCCCGGTACATCTTCTGTGGGTACATCCCTCCAAGGGCTTAACCGGAACTTCCCGAAGTAGGCACAGTGTGATTTAGCCAGCAAGGGTCCTGCATCATAGCATCCATGCGAATTTCCAAACGTAAAAAAACGTGACCATTCAGGTATTGCACGGTGTCATTAACAAACACTCTAAAGTAGGCTGATCAAATTATTACATCCTTTAAATTTGGAGTGTCAATAATTATTATTATATGTCCATCTAGATAATTATGATATAGGTAGATGAAATCATGAAATCATATAGACATAGGTCCTATATCAATATGATTTCAGCTCGTAATATGTTAGTAGGTACATACCTATCTAAAAACGAATCGAAAGAATCTGTTTTTCTTTGACTACAGAGTTGGTGACTGGCCTTAATCACCGCATCCATTATTTTTGCAATATTAGGTAACAATACAAATCACTTAAATGCTGTCGTAAATACTATTTGCACATGCTGCAACCTGCCGCCCGTCACCAGACCTCCCAACCAGAAACTCTGTGCCAGCATAACGTCCGATAATCGACAGGGGTACCAGCTTACAGGCGAAGGTGATTGAGGTGAGGTCTTGAAAGATTTGTGGGATCCGCTTAATATATTTTGAAGCGCTCAGCAATATATTGCTAACGATGCAACATTCAATATGGCCGATCCTTGGATGAGTGACCATAACGTATGCACTTTGTGACATTTATTTGCGAGCGTTTCCGTGCTTTAGAAGTAAGTATAGAACATAGAAGCGCTCGTAGCTCATTAAACGATCTGTACGACCGAACGAACGTAAACGATTGTATCTCTGTGGTATCTGTAAACAATCACTGTGGTAAGCATCTTACTACGGTTGGTTTTGAACTGGATAACCGTTTGTGACATTTCCATTTAGTTCTGTGTTTGCCAGTATTGCGATTTCAACAGTCGCTACCAGTAGCACGGTAGTTTTTGTGTCGTCGCCATGCACCAGTGCGCCATCAGAGAATCAATTACGTACTTCTTTAAGCGTAGGTACTACAAAGCGCGAAACTGTATTTAAAAGATGTTTTTCAAGAATACAATGTTACAATGTTTTCAAGATATGAACCAGTAATTACGGCAAATTAAAAACCTGTTAAATCATGGACGTCGCGGCTCATCCTCTACATCGGGTAATAATTGCTTCCTTGTAATTTTACACACGCACACCAAATCTAAAACTTTGAACGCAAAACTCATAGTCTTTTACTTTGCACCCGGAGCACGGTAAGATCCGATAGGGGCTTTCTTCAGAACGCCTACAGTATGGGGTTCTTCAAAAGGGGTATTTTAGATTTTTACAGGGTCGGCAGCGCGAGTGTGGCGCTTCTTCTTGTGTCGCAAACGTCCATAGGCTACGGTGACCAAAAGTCTTTCTGGTGGGCCGTTTGCTTGTCTGCCACCTTGGTGGTATAAAAAAAAAGTGTATCGAAAATACATAAAGACAATAGGTTTAAATGTGATGCCAATGCAATAAAAAGTAAAAACGCAACCAAAAAATAACCCCCAAAGGCGCAACAAAGCAACGGAACTCCTAGGTGAGGCCGTGGTGATAGCCAAAGTCTTCCGGGGATCTTGAGACATTCTCTTGAAGGCTTACCCGGGATTCCCAGCCGTAGGCAGACTGTAGGGCACCGTGTGGATTCAACGGTATGGTATTTTCACACGAAAAAAAAGGTAGCATAATCGTTGTATCAGTTGATATTTAACCACAAGTCACCATACCCTGATGTCGGATGCAACTAATATTAGCCTGCGAATGGGAGATGGATTTCGATTGTAAGCAAAACATTTAAGGTAACAGAAAATTCAGGCTTTTAGTTTTGTCCACAAAGATGTTACAGAGAGGTCGAAATGGCCTGAACTGCTTCGAGAAAAGATGGTAAACCCGTGCCGCTTTTCTGTGCGACTTGACGGAGGCACTACTGTGCCCCCAGATTATATGATACACAAAATAATCAATTGACGGGACATTAAATTTTATTTTCGAACCTTGGTGATGCGACAAGGCAAAATTTTAAGACGGGGCTAGGCAATTTGTGTGTCAACATCTACATTGTGTTCAAAATCACGCTTTAATTGTATTAATTCGATTCCGTGTTCTTAATTAACGCTAATTGAGTAATTTGTCGTAGCCTTTTATGGGTGTAGACTTCAAATTAGCGAATCATTTTACTATACATGTAAAATTTGTATGGTAAAGTCTTCCTGAAATAATCAAAGGGGTTCGAACATTTTTGTATGGGAGCTGGCCTTAGATCAGCTAACCACAGGATGCGCCATACTTAAGCATTGTTTTCTGCCATTCCACATGACCATTTGGTCTTTTGGCTTTATGAAAAGCCTGTACATCAGTACATCATTTTATATGATTAAACTAGTACATTACATTGTAGTTGACTGTACAATAACAATTAACACACAACAGCCATTACGCGTTTGTCGATTAATACATTTTTAAATGCAATGAAATTTTATATGTCTTTGTGTTTCCCCCTTCACTTGTATGAAAACTGGCAGAATATTTTTGTATGCAGTGGTTCGCAAAGGCTAGTCCCGTGTTATATGGTCTAAGGAGCTATAACGACTCGCGGCCATTTTGATTTTTTTTGAAAGTTTCCGCGCACGGAATAATTAGTAAATATGGATAGAGGACATTAAAACAAACAAAAAATGTCAAGTAATGGGTACCCTAAAGTGTCACGTTCCCGAGATATTTGGATGTAAAAATCACCATTTTAAAATTAATTGTAATTATATTAAGTTGTTAAGAATATTAAGAATAATGACTATTAATTAAAAATGCAACGATTACGTGCTTGTATGCATTCCACTGTATTCAATTAGTAGCTTCCAGGTTGATTTAACTATTAATTAGAAGGTAGTACACCTAGTAGCACGAGAAAACCACTTTGACCAATGACTTTTTTTATTTTTTTTTGTTTAACGTGAGGGAAAATCCTCATAGGATGTTATGCCGGACTCTTACCGACTAAAAAACCTCACGCCACGCCTAACAGTCTATGGTTGAGAGCCCCGGGTAAGCCCTCAGGAAGGATGTCCCGTGACTCCCAACAGACCTACGGCCGCCAATGCGGCCTCGCCCAGGGGGTGGTTCGGGTGCAATCCCGCGTCTATGGGGGGTTTCGGGTGTGACCCCGCTTCTAAGGGGGGGGGGGGCGTGCGTGAGTTGCTCACGTCACGCTGCCGTCATGGGCCTGCTTCTGTAAGGACGGTGAGCAGCCCTCTCACCGTCCCCAGACCCCCGGTCATGGAGGCCGATAGTCTTCGGCGAAGACACGTCGGCGGCGCCCAGGGCGCCTACTGCGGAACTCGGGTGGGAGAGTTCTCTCCCGCACCCGGCCCGCCGCCTCCTTCGCGAGCATGACCTGCTCGCAGAAAGAGGCGGCGCAGTCCCACTTACTCCCGCTGGAGAGCATGGCTCGCACCATGGCCTCGAGCGAGAGAGTGTCCACGCCCAGACCCACTACGAGGACCTGGCGCTGTTGTGCCCACGCCGTGCACTCCACCAGAGTGTGGAGCGCCGTGTCATCGCTGCGGTCCTCGCAGTGCTGACACTCGGCCGTGGTTTCCCGGTGTTTTCGCCACAGATACCTACCGAAGCTACCGTGCCCGGCAAGCATCTGTGTCAACCGGTAGGAGAGAGCACCGTGTCTTCTCTCCGGCTAGGAGACATGCCGCCTCACCGGAGATCGTGCGGTATCCTCTTATCACCCTGACGGCCATCACTCTCTGCGGGCTCAGCAGTCGAGCCTCATTGCTGGCCGTCAGGGTCTCCGCCCATACGGGAGTCCCGTACAGGGCCATGCTTCGCACGATCCCCAGGTACAGCCTCCTGTAGGGAGCGTTGGGTCCCCTGATGTTGGGCATCAACCGCGCGAGTGCGGCCGATGCTCCTCTCAGTTTTGGGACCAAACTTCGGAAGTGATGTCCGAAGTTCCACCGGCCATCGAGTACGAGCCCCAGATACTTCATCGAGTGCTCGATGCCGATGCTGACGCCCCCTACCTGTAGGCTGGATCCCGCAGGTGGCCCCATCCGAGGTCCGTGGAAGCACAGAGCCTCGGATTTGTGAAGCTCTCAAGTAGCACACAAGCTCTATAACAAGCCGTACAATAGCCGGTTAGAAGTCTTTAATAACGGCATAGCCTCTATGAATAAGTTCTACAATACATGTATAAGCGGCTATAGCACTGCTGTACCCCCGAAAGAGGCACCGATTTATACGGCTGATAGTTCTACAATGTATTTACAATGTTGGTAAATTCGTGTTAGTACGGAGATACAAAGGTGGTATGGGAGCGGTAGTGTGCACCTCATTATCTAAAATAAGTTATAGTAGCGTGACTGTAGATCGCGAGTTTACACATCTGATATACAGTGGCGATATTTTGGGGAAAGAACAAAACATAATAAAAATGTTAACAAGACCCAGTGTCATAGTTGTAGAACGACTGAAAATAATGAAAAAATAAACAACAAGGGAATGTGTTGATTTTTCCTTTAATGCATGTAAAGTACCATTGCGAGTACCAGTTTACTGTAAATATAGACATATATTTTAGTTAAAATTTTCATGCGCCTGCTATTTATGCAGTTTTCTTTAGTAAAAAGTACATTTAATTAAAGTGAGTGAATTTAAAATTTAGTTTATATAAGCTAGTTTAGCTTTCTAGGTAGTTTCTTTAGAACCCTGGGTGAGAATGAGTCACCAGGATGCGGTTTTTATACATAATTATGACATTAATAAATTATAAATAATCAAGAAAATTGCTTTTATTAATAATTATAATGGCGGCTCGGTTACAACAGCCTTCAGAGTTTACTAGAACCATTCTATCGATTAAAAGGACTAGTATCCACCATTGTAGACCTTTCTGTTCTATAATTGTGGTATTGACGCTCTAATATATTTTTTCAGGTGTACATCGGTAGTTAATATATTCCTATAAGAGTCTAAGGTTGTAGAACGTACCATTCATATTCTATTTTAGAGGTAATTTTATTTAGGGGTACATTTTCTGAATTTAAAAACCCCTGTTAATCCTTTTTACACTTTCTCATTATTCGTTTGTGTGTTTCTATTTAAACTTTACTAATTAAATAAGAGTTACGGCAATAGTTTTCGTTTATATACCTATCTACAATCAATTCAATATTTACAAACAATTATTTGAAGCTTTACATGATATAAATACATTAATTGCACCTAAATACGAAAGAGTTTATAAGCTGAGTATTGGCTCACTTCGGCCGCTATATTGGCCCTAGTAACGAAATTTTAAGCTTTTAGCTTTATAAGGCGTGGTTTTCTTGCCATAATCAGCTATTAACCATACAGTTGCTGTAAAATTCACCACTACATCGACCTACGTGCAACTACAGAGTTATATATCACTGCAGTAGAAATATGGTTTCAATGATGGTAATAAGTTCTATTAAACAGCTTAGACATTTAGAAATATGCAATATTCAACCTAAGGTGCTTTAAAGGAAGCTTATACCACCATTTAAAAAGTATTTACTATTAAAGCCCTCTATTAGACCTAGCGGTGTTATAAAAGGTATTTATAACTCTGCTTTACATCAGATGCTTGTACAATAACTATATAACACGCCTTTTTATCTTCATTGGGATTATATTTACTGTTGTACGGCTGTTGTATCACATGCCTGTTAAAGAGGTATTGAATACGCTACTGAATTACTTAAGTATCATAGTAAACCCCTAGAACAGCTATTATAGACCTTTCAGGTTTTAAAGAAGTCATATAAACAACTTGTGTGCTACTTGGGGGGCTACCTCGAGACCCAGTCGCCGAATGCGACCTACGACCTGAGCAACCCCTGCCGTGGCCTTAAGTGCTGCGTCACGGTGCGTTGCTCCCCGCGCCGTAACGAGGGTGTCGTCGGCGTAACACGTTACGCCGACCCCTCTGAGCAACGGACCACGCAGCACCCAGTCGTAACCGATGTTCCACAGGAGCGGTCCTAACACCGATCCCTGTGGAACACCGCACGACACATCTCGCCGACCCGGCCCTAGCCAGTTCGGGTAAGTTATGGCTCTCTCGGAGAGATAAGCCCCGACAATTCGACGGAGGTAGGGAGGCACTCCATGATAGATAAGCGCCTCCCTGACGCAGCTCCAGGGCAAGGTGTTGAATGCGTTGGCGATGTCGAGGGACACCGCCACCACCACCTCACCCTGTGAGACTGCTTCCTCCGTCAGGCCTCTAATGCGCATGATCGCGTCCACGGTGGAGCGTCCCTGACGGAAGCCAAACTGACTATCCGCCAGATCAGGCCCCACGCGTGTGAGGTGCCCGACGAGGCGTTGTGCAATAATGCGCTCAAAGAGCTTGCACACCTCGTCGAGCAACACGATCGGCCGGTACCCTGATGGGGAATTTGCCGGCCGCCCCGCCTTTCGAATCAAGACCAGTTTCCCTGTCTTCCAGACCTTGGGAAACTGGCCTTTTTCGAGGCATGCGCTATAAAGACCCATAAGTCGAGGCCCAAGCTCCTCGAGAGCCAGGACCCATGCACGGCCTGGAATGCCGTCGGGTCCAGGGGCGGTGTTTCTGCGGGATTTAAGCCGCAGGACAGCCGCCCCTAACTCACCCTCGGTGACTACGGGCACGTCGTTCTCGCTGCCTTCCGCGTTGGGCGCCTGAGACGGAGCCATGCGCGGAGGAACGTGTTCCTCCGCTCTCGACGGGAACAAGGAGTCCAGGACCCCCTCCAGCCGCTCCGGCTGGAGACTCTGGGTTAGTGGGGGCGCCTTAGGGCGTAATTTGCCTCTTACCATGAGGTACGGGCGCCCCCACGGGTTCCGCTCCAGAGTCTCCATCAGCTCTTCGCGGCCCAATTTTTTGGACCGCTTGATGGCGGTCTGGAGGGCCCTCTTGGCCTCCTTGTACCCATCGTAGAGCTCTGTCTCTCGGGCTGCCGCATCGTCTGGGCGGCGACGCCTCCGGCGAAACCTGGTGTACCGGCGGCGCGCGGTAACGCAATCCGCGCGCAACTGCGCGATTTCCGGCGTCCACCAGTACACCTGTTTCCTCGCCGGTCTGGGGCTAGCCCTGGGCATCGCCGCATCGCAGATGTGCGACATGGCTCTCCCGAACCACTCCACCTCGGTATCAACATCGGCAGGCCTGTCCGCTGTCGGAATCCAGGACTGCACGATGGCCGCCTCCAGGAGAGCCTCCCGATCAAGGCGATGGAGTGCCCAACGCGGTTCCGGGGGATTCGCAATTGCTGGCGGCAGGTTAGGTGGAGGGGAGACGTCAAACCGAATATATCTGTGATCTGATGACGTCTCCTCCTCCTCCACCACGCGCCATCCCTGGACACGGCGGGCGATCTCAGGGGTCGCAAACGAAACGTCTATGACCGAGCTGAGCCCCCGCCGCGTCCAGGTTGCGACATTCCCCCGGTTCAGGATGACTAGGCCACGTGTAGTGACCCAGTCCGTCAGTATCCTCCCCCTGTCTCTGGTTTCCCGGGAGCCCCAAGCCTGAGACCAGGCATTGAAGTCTCCCAAGACCAGGACAGGGCGAGGCCGGCATGCAGCGAGAACGACGTCCAGCTCAGGGAGCCATAGCTCAAACTGATGCTGGTCGAGGCTCGGCGAGATGTAAACGGCCACGACAGCCACACCCTCGTATTCCGCCGCGACACAACCCGGGCCTCTGGCGATGACCGCCAGACGCGAGTCGTCCGCGCCGGTCCACCCAAAAATGGTCGCCACGCCGTCCAGAGCCACCGGGCTTCCCGGGTGAACCCAGTACGGCTCGGCGACGACGACGATGTTAATGGACCACTGCCTGATGCTATGGTACAGAAGGTCCTGAGCACCAGTGCAGTGGTTCAGATTCACCTGCAGGATGCGGATATGGGTGTCCATTAATGGACGTCCATTTCCGCACCCTGCCGCGAACTTGCACCCACAGCCTCACCCCCCCGTGCGGACGGACGGGGCTTCGGCCTTGAGGCAGTGCAGGCTTTGCTGCCCGCCCGGTGGTCGGCCTCCTTGCCCTCCGCCACGCATTTATAACAGCGTGGCGGAGCGTCACAGGCAAGGGCCTTGTGACCGGGCTGACTACAGCGGAAGCACCGATCTCCTACGGTGACTTCCGCCGCACACTGCACCCCCACATGCCCCACGACCAGGCACCTAAAGCACCTGTCTTCGCGGGGCTGCAGGAGATGCACCTGCGCCCTCAGGAAGCCCCCAATTAGAAGGCTCCGTCCGTCCGCGACTTTTTGAGCCGCCGCGACGGGGCAGCTCACGACTGCCGAACCGTGACCGGTGGGGCCAAAGCGAATTTCGCCTGACCTCACCTGATCGCGCGGGCAGCCGCTCGCCTCCACGACGGCGGAGATTATCTCCTCCGTCGTGGCCGCGTCATCCAGACCCGAAATGCGCAGACTCGCGCATTTGTTGGGTCTGGTGACGCGGACGTCGCCCGTGTCCAGCGACGCCCTCAGCTAGGGGATCAGCTTTGGGGCCGCTGGTGGCGCCAGAGACCTCGAGGAGGCGTGCTCCGGTGCGCGTCACCTTGCACCGGAGACCTCCCTCAATGTCGAGGGCCTTGAGGTCGACTGAGGCTTTCGCCTGCCTCAGGACCTCGGCGTACCCCACGCCCTTCGCCTTGCCCTCTGCCGTCACCGTGATGACGACGGCAGTGGAGCGAGGAGCGCGGAGCCTCTTTGGCGCTTTCGCCGCGGCGGCCTTTGCCGCTTTTGCTGCGACCTTCGCCGTCTTCTTGGCGGCCTTCGCCGCCTTTCTGGCGGCCTTAGCCGCCTTCTTCTTTGCTCCCGCCACCTCCCAAACCCCCTCTCTTGAGGGAGTCAGGGGTGCAACGGGAGCACTGGCTGTGCTGGTGGAGGCGAGATTGCCACCTACACCAGGTGCCGTCTTCTTGGGGGCGGAGGCCTTCCGCTGAAGACCGGGAGCCCCACTGGGTGCAGCCGTCGTCGCGTACGACGCGACGGCGGGTGCCGCCAGCGGCGGGCGGTATGCCCGGTCCTCGAGAACGCCGAGGCGGCGCTCGATGGTCTCCAGCAGTTGGACCATCGTCGGGGTCGCCTTAGGTGCACGGGGAGCGGGGGTTTTAACACCCCGAGCCTCCCCGGCCCCCTGGACGAGCTGCGTAAGCTTGCCGATTTCCTCCCGCATCAGCTCTTGCTGCTTGCGGGAGTCGGCAAGCTCCTTCTCCAGGCTCGCAACCCGAGCCCGGAGCTTCCCCTCCTCGATGGAGACGCTCCTCTCAAGGAGCTCCTTCAGCGCCTTCGTCGCCCCTGTGACGGCTTCCGACACTACTTTCTTCTTGCCCGCAACATTCTTGGCGCCCTTTACGGCGCCAGTGATGCGGGCAAAAGCCGCTATTATTTCCTTCGCCGCCGGCACCTCCGTGACCCTCCCGCTTGGCAGCGGGGGCACAATCGCCGGCGGCTCTGCCACCCTCCCTCTCGCTCTGTAGAGGTCGGCTTTCCGACCTCTACCCGCGGTGGTAGCAGCTACCTTCCTAGGAAGGCTACCTTCCTCCTCGCTGGTGGAAGATTCGGACCCAGGCCGACGGAACAGGCCTTTGCCTGGTCCGCTTGACCTAGGTCTCTTCCGCCTCGCTTCTTCGGCATGGAGACCGAGGGTATCCTCGGTCTCGGTACCCATATCAACTGCCGACTCCATCTCGGAGCCGGCACGGGTTGACGCGACCTCCGCGTCACTGGGGGTGGTTTTGAGGCACACCCCTGGGCCTGAACTATGGTGACCCCTCCCATATACCACCTGGGATGAACCCTGGCGGGGGTCGACATGACGGATCATGCCAAGCGATTCCCCGGACACTGTCCGGGTGCGCTCCTGGGTAGTTACATTCGTAGTGTTTTGCTCCATAGTTGTTTTTTGCGTTTTGCGTCCGCCGACGTAAGGTTGGGAGTGGGGAAGTTGGGAGAGGATGTGAGGATGGGAAGGGTCGGAAGGTGGGAGTGACGCCCTAGGCACTGAGTTCCCCCCAGCGATGCAACAAATAGCCGGGCGTCAGAGCGTGAGTTTCGGGGTAATTTTTTAAAGAGGTTTTCTTCCTCGCAACTCCAAAGAGCCACCGTGCCCGTCTGTTGCCAGACGGGGTTACGGCTCGGCCGAACGATGGTTCCTATGGAACCGTGTACTTCGCCACTGATCACTCAGTGGCGAAGTACTCGTCGCCCTGGGAGTTCTCCACTAAGTACGCTCTGCATAACAGAGCGCATGTGGAGAACTCCAAACCGGCCATAAAGGCCCCCCCTCATTGGTGGACTATTGGCCGTGGGCGACGACGTGCGCCTCAGGCGAAGTCCACATCGTCGTCCACGTTACCAGGATGCACCACGTGGAGGTTGTCCTACCCAGCACCCCCCAATGACTTACCTACTAAATCGCATCGTATCGCAGTGAAACATTATTTTGCCTAATTAAAAATGCTTACAAACACGTAATCGTTGCATTTTTAATTGATAGTCATTATTCTTAATATTATTAACAACTTAATATCATTACAATTAATTTTAAAATGGTGATTTTTACATCGAAATATCTCGGGAACGTGACACTTTAGGGTACCAATTACTTGACATTTTTGTTTGTTTTAGTGTCCTCTATCCATATTTACTAATTATTTCGTGCGCGGAAACTTTCAAAAAAAATCAAAATGGCGGCGGGTGGATATGCCACAAACGCACTATCCCCTTTGATTAACTCTTTAATCCGTAATTCTCATAGCATTCCTTCATACTCGTATCATACGTAAAACAATAATGAGACATTAAAAAGCCTGCTCGGCCATTTTTAACCATGTTTATTTATTTTTTTGTAAACCAAAGATTTTGTGGTTTCTTTTATGTTTCCTACTAACCTCCCTATAAACATTTTGGGCTAAAGGTTTAATTGTGGTAAAAACACGATTTATTCCATCCCTAGGGGACAACCGTGGCTCCGCTTGCCTGAAATTTAACTTTGCAACCTCTTAGAAGTAAAATTCATCATGAGTTAAATGGTTGAAAATTTTCACAGATCAGGTATGTAATTCTGTTGCAGCTAAACAACGAATATCTACTAAAATAAGAAAAAGTTAGTGCAGCTTCCATCCATACAATAAACGTTAATACTTTGTCGTGCTTAGTAGGTAGGTACCTACCTACAGAACTTTCCGTGCACGGGCCGACTAGTACTTGACTTGAATTTATAGATCTCCACAATAAGTTCTATTCAAATTATTACCGATGACATAAATATTGCAGCAAACAGCGACGACAGGATGATATTATAATTGATTAAATTGACCTATCGATCCTCGCGATCAACTTTCTTGTCTTTAAGGACCGCCTGCATATTTAAACATAGCAATGCCTTTTATAGATAAACTGCTATCTTTCAGTAAAGGCGCATGCCTATCTATACCATATGAATTTTTCGCTACTCCATCTATACCTACTAACATTATGAAGTGGAAAGATTTGTTTGTGTGCTTACTACTGAACAGATTTTAAAGATGCTTTCACTGTTGGGAAACTACACTGAAACCCGGGTGGCTAAATAGAACTACCGGATGCGCAATGCGCACAAATTTTTCAATTTCTCGCTCAGCGAATAGGTATTGCTATTCAAAGAGGGAATGCTGCTATTCTTTTGGGCACAATGCTACGGGGGCCTTATTTAGGTTTAGTTTAGATAGTAATGTTTAGATAGTCATGCTACTGGGTACCTGACTTAATTACCTTTCAAACCACGAAACCCATAAAAAAGACTAGCCATAGTTTAAGGTGCTTTTTTTAGAGTAAAATCCTACAGGGCGGCTATGCCGAACTCCTACCGACTAAAAACCACACGTATCCTACCTACCTACCAGCCTACGGTTGGGAGCCCGGGGTAAAATGCTGTAAATAAATCGCTTTTGTTGTATGGAGATTATATTGAGGCCCATTATATTTTATCATTAGATTGAGGCTCATAAGATACCATCTGTGAAAATGTCAGCTCTTTAGCTATCGCAGTTCATAAAATACAGTCTGGAGACAGACAGCGAGTTCTCAGTAATAAGAAATCCTAAAAACTAGAAAAGTTCAGAATACTACCACAGATTACATAATAATACTACCAATACCTACAGTTTGATTTCGTAACATTTCATTAATGACTGTCTCGGTGGCGCAACTATCAAGTGTTAAAAACTACGTTGTTTAAAATGATAAATTTTATTTATTAATATTTTCAAGATAAAAAATAATAATTGGAGGAATCATCATTAGCCGAGCCATGAGTCTTAAGCATTGCATGTGGAATACGTGAGAGTTTACAAAAGATTAAAATATAAATAAGCAGACCGTAAAAACGGTGTTAAAATATAATTAAAATATAGCGGGACTTCCACAACTAAGCATTAAAGTCGTGGCATTTAATTTTGTCTTATAGTGAAAAGTGAATGAACCATCCATTGTTTTAGTCGAAAAGAGTCACTCGTCTGAGTGTCAATAATAAGACAGTGTAGTGATCAGGGGTGTCAACATTTTTCGATAAAAGTAGTGTTATCATCACACTTATCACCGATATAAGTGATACTGTTGATAATATTCAGTGCGCTAAGTCCGCTGCGTAACTCAACATGTGTCCGCCGCTCACTTGAATTATGGTGAGTGTTTTTTCCATTTTTTTGTGATAAATACAGTGAAAAATTGTGCTTGCAGTTTAAGAAAAGTTGAATTGACATGAATATTCATTATTTCTGTAGATAATAGACTTTGTTCGAAGTTGTGGTTTCTTTGTGTTTTGTTGTTAAAAAGATTGAAGTTGAAATGATTTTTTAAACAATATAAGTTCATATTTATATTTTGTCATTCATAAAATGATCTATTAGGCAATACTGAAACGTGGAAACCTAGTCAACTATCCGGTATATAGGCATATGAAGAACATTTAGGTCAATACAAGAAAATTCATTTTGTTTCTACAAAATCGCCATCTGTGACGCGAAGAGTACTTATCTCCTGTTATCTAGGTATCGTAGGCTTAATCTATTATCTTCCCGATAACAACAGTGATGTGTGAAAGGGATACGCATTCCACAAATCATAAAAATTCTTTCCACAAAACATTTAATTCTTTGTGGAATGCAATGTTTGAATGTGTTTCGAAATTCAATATTTAAAGGTTAGCTTCAACATCCTAGCGTCACTTCCTGTTGTTGTAAAGTACCCATTAACTGCTCCCGATAGTACCTAAGACCATTAATAGGCTAGTTGCTACTACTACTGTTCAAAAGTGCCTACTGTACTAAACTAAAGTACGACCGTACTTACATTTCACAAGGTTTTTTTTTTCTTTTACACCTTGAATTGTAAATGATTATAATTCCAAAGTGTTGCGGTAGAATTTAATTTTTTCCAATACATTATTATTTTACAGTCCTTCACTATATTTGCATGCCGATTTAAGTGAAATGTACACATTAGGTAAACTAGTTACCTAGTTACTTAAATATTTCGGCACCTTCATTAAAACCCTGCGTTTCACAAAAAAACATTCATTCATTCAACGAATTAATAAGGAATTTGTATAAATTAGCACTTTTAGGCATATTCAACTGTAAATATTGTAATAGGTATTTATATAGCCATTTAGAATTAGTTTTAAAATGTACCACGTAGCCTCTGGGAAACATTTAAAAATAAGCCTTAACACAATGTCTTAAAGAAGGAAATTCCTTGGAACGGTGAAGAAGAATTTAGCTTCAGAGACCAAATCGTACCCTCTTATAGGAGGAACCCAAAATATGGGTACAATATGGACCTGTAACAATTCACACAATAGTCACAGTCTTATAAACAAAGATATTAGAAAATCATTTCTGATTTCGGAGGACAAGAAACACAAACAGACACCCAACCACCAGTATGTCAGGGCTATATTTGATTGATAATTAAGTAGTTGAGTCTATTACTTACTAGTGCAAAATAACTTCACTAATCTTAAAACTACATATTGCATTTCATACAATACCAGTAAGTAGGTATAATCAAATTTAATAAAATGTGGATATACAATATCTGATTGACGTGCTAACTATTTATAAATAGCCAAGGATTAAAACAAGGTAACTATATTAGATTAAACCAATAGTCCTCCGACGGAAATAATAATAAACATTTTAATCTAGTATTGATGGCTTGTGACAAAACAAAAATAGTACCTAAGTACCTAGATATTCGGTGACTCAGTCTTCGCGTTAATCAACAAACAGATAAGATGTTCTTGGTACACCGGAAACATTGTTAAGTAAAGCCATCCGCATTATGAACTTAAGGCGAAGTGCAATTGTGTCTCCAGCGATTCGGAGGGGGTGAAGCAGACGCAAGATGTTCGGGACGCTCCGTGCGTCGGAAACGTTTTCGCGCGTTAGCCCGTTCACTACGCAATTGAAATCATTGACAGAAGTACAAGTTTACATAACTATTTTTTTCGCCCTGTTTAGATAAACCTCTTAGATTTTCTACTCGTGAGCAACTACGTAATTGATTTTGATGCAGTTTTTATCACTAACATGTAATGAAATTCATTTTCATAATAATAGTCCAGTCAAAGTAGACATTCCAGTTTGCATTAATTCCCAACAAGCTGGTTTTTTGTGCAGGCCTTGAATACGTCATTACAAATGATATGTCAAAAGTATAAGAATAGAACATAATATATTTGAGAAGTACTTCAATTTATTTTTTTACCTGTGACGATTTTTGCCAGGTTGAATGAAAAAGTAAGAATCTGCTGACCCTCTCCTTCATAGTTTTTATTTTTTGTTACTTTACTGTACTGTGAAATGGTACGGTACTGTACAAAAAGACTGAAAAATATATCTGTAAGGGAGCCCTCCGTAACTTTTTTTCTGTTTTTAGTATTCGTAAATTTCAAATGCCTAGCGATTGCAGTGGTGCATGAGAGATGACAGATAGACGGACGGCGTAGTCTCTGTAATAGGGTCGCGTTATTACAGATTATTTATACTGTTGGTTGATGGCACTTGGTGGAACCTGCAGCGCATATTGAATACCCACCACTTGTACTGTTCCACAGCATTTATTTACTCTACACCTGACCACTTTCGCCTCTTCGCATTTTCAAAAGGCAAAACTAACTTCATGTCATCAAGTTACTCTCTCCTCGTCTCATTTTATCCTTTGGATACGGAACTGTAAAAAACGGCCAAGTTGAAGTTGGACTGGCACACTGAAGAGGATTTGGCAACAAAAAAAACGCCAAAAGATTACGTTGTAGGTATGAGAGTAACCTTATTCATTCTTTATCTAGTACTAGCGGACGTCACGCGGTTTCACCCGCGTAGTTCCCGTTCCCGTGGGAATACGGGAATGAAATATAGCCTATGTTCACCGCAAAGAGTGTAGCTTTCCAACAGTGAAAGAATTTTTCAAATCGGTCCTGTAGTTTCGGAGCCTATTCGTTACAAACAAACAAAAAAACAAATCTTTCCTCTTTATAATATTAGTATAGACTAGCGGACGTCACGCGGTTTTACCCGAGTAGTTCCCGTTCCCGTGTGAATACGGGAATAAAATATAGCCTATGTTCACTGCAAAGAGTGTAGCTTCCCAACAGTGAAATAATTTTTCAAATCGGTCCAGTAGTTCCGGAGCCTATTCGTTACAAACAAACAAACAAAAAATCAAATCTATCCTCTTTATAATATTAGTATAGATTTAGATTATTATAGTTGTTACAGCGGTAGCAGAAACACATCTTTGAAATGTATAACTGCCTACTTCATGAGATACAGATGGAAAAACGGACTTCGAAGTCTCAGTAAAAGGGTCCGTTTGGATACGAAACCGAAGAATATACAAAAACGAATATTCCTACATGCATATATGCAAGGGTGTATAAAGGAATAAATTTCGATACTAGTTATTTAGACTAGACAAGGCTTTAGTCCTGTCCAAACTATTACCATTACCCAAATTAAAACCTTCTACGTTTCATTTCGCATAGCTCTTGCCCGCAGCTTCAGCTGCGTAGAATTCTGTTCACGTTCCCACCTACCATTGGATCATATCCAGGGATAAAATAGCCATTATGCTATTTTCTAAATTATATATAATATATCCAGGAATATATTGCAGTCTGGAAAAGCAGAAAATAATTATAATAGGCCACCAATTACAGCCAGATCTGCTCAACCGTTGGAACGTGATTTTGTCGCAAACATCTTCACAGACTTCAATTATATCATAATTAAATAATTCGTAAATTATATTAAATCATCAGGCACTTCTGAATATTTTGCTTTTCCGTGCTTCTGAGCCGTTGGTCCCGGTTTTCAGTAACAAATATTCACAAAATCATCTTCTAGCGCTTAACACATAGGTACCACTATCCATTGAATATTGTATTACTGTTTTACATTATAGCTTAAAAACAAAGTTTGGGTTGTATTGACTGTATCGGGTTGTAAGCTGTTTATTTTCAGTTCACTGTTGGTTAAAATTCAAACTCATACTTACAACTTTCAAATTCAATACCTATCTACATCAACTACGACGTACTAGTAGTAAAGTAAGACTACCAGAATATCAACAATACGCAATACGTTCATTGAAAACTGTAATTTTGGATAGGAGAATACCAATTTTTTGATTTTTAATTTATTATAGACTTAATTAAGGTTTATAACTACTGTTATATTGTAAATTTAGGAGAATTGGCCCACTGATTCATCAGTCATTAGTATTATACTCGTAATAACATTGATTTTACTTAAATATTAATGTAAATAATGTACATGTTATAAGCTCGGTCAGGGCGTCACATACATGAGCGCATTTATAGGTGAATCTTCTGGACTTATCTATTATGTGGCATCAGGCGGACTTTGTATTGGAAAGTATGAAAACGTTACTATAACTTATATATTACACCAAGGAAATTTACCCAAACAGATGCGATATTTTTACGCTCTTGAGCTTGAATCCTTTTTTTTTTGTTTTTTTTATTACCCATTTTCGTTACTACGGCAGCGAATTACGTCAGCGGGAGCGACAAAGTTGTATACGGGTGTCCTCAACGAAGCCTGTCGGCTGACTGAGCGGGCGCTGTGAGGTGGCTGATAGCGGCAAAATGCACTCCCGCTCAACAAAACGTATTTTATATTCAAACAATATGATTTTAATAAATAAAATAACAGCATAGGGCCTCGAGGTAACTTATTAGGGACATGGAAATAAAAAAAATATTGTGATAAATTATATAACTACTGAATAAAATTGGTTATAGTCAAGGCGGTCACAGGTAAATTTACAGATTCGAGGCAACTTTGGGATAAATTTCTATCGAGCCGAATTTACTCAATCGTGTTTTGGAGAGCTTACAACCCTAGTCAATATACTTAATAATAATTATCCATTTAAAAAATTGTGAAATCCTTGGTAACACCATTGCAAAATTGGTTCGAAATATGTCAAAATATGTATTTTGAGTCCCACTTCACCTTAAAGATGTAATTATTTACTACTAGCGGACGTCACGTAGTTTTACCCGCTTAGCTCCCGTTCCCATGGGAATACGGGAATAAAATATAGCCTATGTTACCCGGGAATAGTGTAGCTTTGAAACAATGAAAGAATTTTTCAAATCGGTCCAATAGTTTCGTTGTCTATTCGATGCAAACAAACAAACAATCGAATCTTTCCTCTTTATAATGTTATTATACCTAGAAGTAAAGACAATTGCGTAGGATGTCTGCTGACACCCATTCTTACAAGCGATTTCAATCAATTTCCTCAAAAGAGAGACTTCGCCTCCTTAAGCCTGTTCTTATTCCTCGTGTCTGATATATCTGACAAAATGCTTACAGACCTACCTTTTTAGGGTTTCGTAGCCAAATGGCAAAAACGGAACCCTTATAGATTCTTCATGTCTGTCTGTCTGTCTGTCCGTCCGTGTGTCACAGCCATTTTTCTCCGAAACTATAAGACCTATGCTATTGAAACTTGGTAACTAAATGTATTCTGTAAACCGCATGAAGATTCTTGTATAAAACTAGAAAAAAAGTAGTAAATTTGGGGGGGGGGGGGGACCCCCAAAATTTAGGTACTACTTTTTTTACTCAGAACTCTTTGAACTTTTTATACTCAGAACTGAAACTCAAATTTTTTTTTTCATCAGGGCATCTATAGATAGGTCTTCAAAAATGCTATTGAGGTTCCTAACATAATTTTTTTCTAAAATGAATAGTCTGCGCAAGAGACACTTCCAAAGTGAAAAAATGTGTCCCCCCCCCCCCCCCTCTAACTTCTAAACAAAGAGAATGATAAATATAAAAAAAATATATGATGTACATTGCCATAAAAACTACCAACGAAAATTGGTTTGAACGAGATAGAGCTGGTAGTTTTTTTTTTAATACGTCATAAACCGCATTTTTCGGTCAGAAAAATCACAACCACTGCGAACGTGTTCAAACATCAATCAAAGTTACAACGAAACGAACTATAAAAACTTTTATATTATGTTACTTGCTGCTACGAAACCCTTTTTTTTTTTTTTGTTTAACGTGAGAGAAAATCCTCATGGATGTTATGCCGGACTCCTACCGACTAAAAAACCTCACGTCACGCCCAACAGCCTGTGGTTGGGAGCCCCGGAGAAGCCCTCGGAAGGATGTCCCAGAACTCCCAATAGACCCACGGCCGCCACTGCGGCCTCGCCCAGAATAGCTACGAAACCCTTCATGGGCGAGTCCAACTCGCACTTGGCCGGTTTTTTCTTTCCTACTCACATGGTTACAAACCTGGAATTATTATTCTTGATTATGATTAGTAACCAGTTACAGAAAAGGAAGTAATAATCTTCTATCGTAGCTGGCTACGAAACTTGGTTACGGAAACTACAAATTAATGCTGTGTTCGTAGCTGGTTTTCAAAAGCCGGGGCCACATTAAAGAAAACGTCAATGCCCATCATCGCGATAAATATTGCGCTAATTATGGCGTTAATTCTTAACGTCACCATTTGAGTAGTGTGGCCGCTTCAACGTATTAATTCTCGCGTGAATGCCCATTCTTGGCGTTAAAATTGATGTTAAGTGTGACCGAATTAAATTTTACAAAAATACCTTAGCTCCTTAAAAATATACTGAATGTATCTATATATAATACTGGCACAGAGAAAATATACCGATAAAAATACCGATTATCAAAACGTGTTTATTCTTTAATTACTACCTTATTTTTATAAAAGAAGAACCTAGAATTTACATTTAACATTTTATTTGAAGGATTGAATTCAACGTCCTTCACCTGCAACACGCTTCGTAAAAAAAATTACCGAATGTTATTGCAACAAACCCTACAAAGAAAAAAATCATTGCGATGAGGAATTGGGTTTTTATTTTTTCAGGTCCTTAGCGAGCTCCGGGGGAACCTCCCATCTTGCTCCCCCGAGGAGAGACGCCGAACGGTTCTCGACGGGAATAATCTTTGGAATTCTTTGGCTTTCGACCGAAAGCCAAAGAATTTCCAAAGATTTTCCCGGCTTTCCGGATTCCCGGCTATAGGGAGGAGGAATACCACCAGGTTTAATGGGTAGGACGGCCCCGTTCCGGAACCGGGAGCCCCACACCCAGCTGTTTTACATGATAATTTTGCAATCCAATATGGCCGCCGCGCCGAAATCACAAAATTTCATGATGGGTATCGTTTAAGGGGTTTTTTGGTATGCTGAATACGAATTTCGGGTTAATTTAGAGATCCAATATGGCCGCCGCGCCGTTATCACTAAATTTCATGGTGGGTATCGTTTAAGGGGTTTTTTGATATGCTGAGTACGAATTTCGGGTCAATTTAGAGATCCAATATGGCCACCGCGCCGTTATCACAAAATTTCATGATGGGTATCGTTTAAGGGGTTTTTTGGTATGCTGAATACGAATTTCGGGTTAATTTAGAGATCCAATATGGCCGCCGCGCCGTTATCACTAAATTTCATGGTGGGTATCGTTTAAGGGGTTTTTTGATATGCTGAGTACGAATTTCGGGTCAATTTAGAGATCCAATATGGCCACCGCGCCGTTATCACAAAATTTCATGATGGGTATCGTTTAAGGGGGTTTTTGGTAGGCTGAGTACGAATTTAAGGTCAATTTTGCAATCCAAGATGGCCGCCTTACACCTTTTTAAAATTTCATGCTGTATATCGTATGAGGGGTTTTTTGGTATGTTGAGTAAGAATTTCAGGTTAACGTTTGCCATCCAAAATGGCCGCCGTGCCACTGTTGTGAAATTTCATGTTGTATATAGTTTATGGGGTTTTTAGTATGCCAAATAAGAATTTTAGGTAAATTTTGCTATCCAATATGGCTGCCTCGCCACCGTTGTAAAATTTCATGTAGCATATCGTATAAATGGAATTTTGATATGCTGAGTACGAATTTAGGGTTAATTTTGCAAAATTATCTTGAAATTCGTACTCAGCATACCAAAAAACCCCTTAAACGATACCCATCATGAAATTTTGTGATTTCGGCTCGGCGGCCATATTGGATTGCAAAAATTATCATAAAATTCGTACTCAGCATACCGAAGAACCCCTTAAACGATACCCATCATGAAATTTTGTTATAATGGCGCGGCGGCCATATTGGATCTCTAAATTGACCCGAAATTCGTACTCAGCATATCAAAAAACCCCTTAAACGATACCCATCATGAAATTTTGTGATATCGGCTCGGCGGCCATATTGATTGCAAAAATTATCATAAAATTCGTACTCAGCATACCAAAAAACCCCTTAAACGATACCTATCATGAAATTTTGTAATAGTGGCGCGGCGGCCATTTTGGATTGCAAAATTATCATAAATTTCGTACTCAGCATACCAAAAAACCCCTTAAACGATACCCATCATGAAATTTTGTGATTTCGGCGCGGCGGCCATATTGGATCTCTAAATTAACCCGAAATTCGTACTCAGCATACCAAAAACCCCCTTAAACGATACCCATCATGAAATTTTGTGAATTCGGCGCGGCGGCCATATTGGATCTCTAAATTAACCTGAAATTCGTACTCAGCATACCAAAAAACCCCTTAAACGATACCTATCATGAAATTTTGTAATAGTGGCGCGGCGGCCATATTGGATTGCAAAATTATCATGTAGTCACACAGAGATAGATTATAGTCTGAAATGATACAAGTTTTATCCCGGGAATAAGTTCCCATGAGACGCGGAGAAGAGAACAAAATTTCACGCAGGCGAAGCTGCGGGCATCAGCTAGTCTATAATAAATGTTATAACCCGGTTCATTAAAGAAAGGAATCTTAAATGGCGGTGCTTATCATGTTCTCTCGCTCGCAAACTAGTGCCGTCTATACTCACTCTCGCACGTACCGTAAACAAAAAAAGTCTTGATTTGCTTTCATGTTAACTTAATAAAAAATTTCGTTTATTTTAACCAACATCATGATCGTCCATGACATAATGTGATATACGTTGCGGGATGACGATACGGGATGAAAGCACTCTATGTCCGTTTCCGTACAAATCTACATACTTAGTGTCCTTTCATCCCGAAAAATGTAGGTAGGTACTGTTTCACAATTTTTGACTTTCACTCTGGCGAAGCCGCGCTGGCAGAAGCTACTCAGAAATTAATATGACCCGGTCTTGTTTTTATTTTATTTTTAATTTGAAAATAAAAAACTGACTTGAAATTTTATATGCTAACTGTACTATCCGTCAACGCAAGTACAAGCCGCCATTTAAGATTCCTTTCTTTAATGCATCGGCTTATACATTACACGCGAATGCTCGTGTCGGTCAGGGAGGTAGCATCGTAACGTAATGCTCGAGTCGAATCTATAAATGTTACATTACACGCGAACGCTCGTCGGTCAGGGAGGCAGGCCGTAACGTAATGCTCAAAGTCGAATCTAATTTGTTACATTACAGGCGAATGCTCCCGGTGAGGGAGCACCTTTACCCTAACCTTTTATTCAAAATATACCCAAAAATACTGACTTTTACCAATATACCCATTAATATACTGATATCGAAAAAAGTCAATAAAATATACCGAAAAGGTATTAAAATACTGAAAACGGTCACACTCTCACGGTGCGCACTGACACGCGTAGTGTGGCCGCTTCAACGTAATAATTCTCTTTGATGTGCCGCCACTTGAGGTATCGCCTAACGTCAAACGGCAATGTGAATGCCGTTGGCGAATTATCGCGATAATTCGGTGGCTACACTAACGTTTAACGTTCATCAACGCCATTATTAATGGCATTTCCCCTTAGTGTGGCCCGAACAAAAGGAAGAAAATAATTCCATGTTCGTAGCTGGTTACGAAAGAACAGTTACGATGGTGGACCAAAGGGTGTAAACTATGCCCTCGACTGTTTTCTATGATCATTCAGTGTTATTTTGACATATTGCATCCGGAGTATACACGGTATAGTCCGATAGGAGCTTTTTTAGACAAACTTAAATAGTGGAATATTATGAGCCGCAGGGAGCACGTAACTTCGGTTTTCCCAAAAGTCCACACCACTAGGCTTTTTACGGTTCTGTAGTTTTGTCAGCACAAGTTTCGCACCTCTGGTATTACAAGCATCCGTAAGCTAAGTTGACCACCCTCACTGATGAGCATGCTTCCGAAAAAGCCCACACTGTACTACAGTCGTAAACGGTATTTCACTATTCGCAATTAGTTTAAATACCCACCAGTTTCCTACATAAATAGCAATATATATAAGTTATAATAAAGGGTAACAAAATTTCATTAAAAAAAAACAACAATATCAAATAAAAATTATGCATCAAAAAACTCTTCCACATTACTGTCAACAACTACCGTGCCCAAAATGCTGGCGACGTTGCCACGTTGTCTGGCAATGGAGAGCCTCTGGCCCAAGTATACACCAGCATTTTGGTCACGAGAACCGTCGACCAAAATAAAATTTTGTTCCCCTGTATTATAACTTGTATGTACGTCCTTACAGAAGCAGGCCCATGACGGCAACGTGACGTGAGCAATTCACGCACGCCCCCCCTTAGAAGCGGGATCACACCCGAAACCCCCCAAAGACGCGGGATAGCACCCGAACCACCCCCTGGGCGAGGCCGCAGTGGCGGCCGTGGGTCTGTTGGGAGTACTGGGCCATCCTTCCGAGGGCTTCCCCGGGGCTCCCAACCACAGGCTGTTGGGCGTGACGTGAGGTTTTTAGTCGGTAGGAGTCCGCCATAACATTCATGAGGATTTTCCCTCACGTTAAAAAAAAAATAGTGTATAGTAATATTTCAATAGCAATATTAATTTTAAAAATGTAGGTAAGTAATGACAAAGTTGTAGTCATGTCAGTTTTCTTTGCGCCGTTATGTCTCACAACATTCAAACAACCGTGTTTCAGAGAAAACGCAACCGGACTTGTACAGCAACATCGCTTGTTCTGAAATCATAAACTTAATTCAACAAACATGTCTGTAATTGGAAATATGATCAATGTACACAATGCCACTACGTGTAGCTTCACAGCGCCTATCATTTAAGTTCAAGAGATTGAATACAGATGTCTAGTGTGAATGGAGATTAATACCTTATGTAATAACCTTAAATCAGTAAAAACAGGTCGACTGACTCTAGGGTTACCACGTCCTTTGCCTTTCTTCCAATCTTGCATAATTCCAATTCGTTGCCAAATTTGAGCCAGCTCTGCCTCATGTTCTACGTAGCCAGAACCAGGCATTTGTAATGGGCTCGCCGTATCCTGGATACTCTTTACACACCTTCTCCCCTCTCCGTCGATATGAAGATTTTTGTCTATGTGTTATATGTTATCATTTTAAGAGGGATATTGGCTGTACTGAGCTGTACTTGTACTCTGACTGTACAGAAATTTTGTTGCTAGCTTTCCTTCTCTTCGTCATGGTACGGGATTCTTCAAGAGGGGTCTAAGGAGGTTTTTACAGGATCGGCAGCGCGATTATAACGTCTCCGGTGATGCAAACGTCTATAGGCTGCGGTGACCACCAGTACATCTGGTGGGTCATAAGCTTGTCTGCCACCTTATTGGTATAAAAATATGGTTGTGTTCGAATGTCAGCCGGATCATTTACAAGTGACGTTCACATCCCTATGAACTCTCTATGAGATCCACAAGTAATAACTCTAATTACATCATATTCGCATTTAAGTAATTAACCTGGAATTTGTGATGTCCAAATACGATCATAATAGATAGGTATACAATATGTGTTTTAAATCACTTTAATTATCAATATTATCATTTATTTGTCAAATGTCGTTTCCGACGTTATCAAGTGCTACTTCAAAGGCCATGATTCAAAGAAATACTTAAGTTATGACAGAGCTATCAATAACAACATTACTTACTCATTGCGTATTCTTGAATTTATTTGGTAACGATGTAAAGGAAAGACAGAAAAACTTGCAATAAATTTAGTACTACTCAATCCAAATAAGGTCCCCGTGGCATTGTGCCCAAAAAACTGGCAGCATTTCCCCTTTGAATAGCGAGGTGTATTCGTTGAGAGAAATTACTGCCAGCCCTTGGGTCACCAGTTGACTCAACCAGACGCTTCTTCAAAATTTTAAACTCTCGGTCTATCCACTCGGTCTCGACGCCGACTGTAAAGACAGTTTTGCTTATTTGTTACAAACGTTACATTTGGAGATGGCGTGAAGGTTTTTTTGGGGCAAAAGATTCCTAGGGGGATCTTCACAGGGGTGCCGATTTTCGATCATGCGGTTTGAATGCGTAGAAGCAAATTTACTAGTGAATCTTGTCCATGTCTATTTAGAACCGGAAAAAATGAGACGAAAAACATTTCAAGATCCTATAATTGATTTGTTTATCCCAACGATTTTTTTGAGGAAACAGAACTGTTCTGAGTGTAGACTCGTAACTGTTACTGATTTATTGTACAATCTACCATTTCTACACAAATACACACACAGTCCGCCTTTATACCTGAAGAGGAAGTCAGAGACATAGTATACGCCCACATTTCACCGAATAGTTTTATGACCCACGTAATAGGTGCTATGGTAACCCTATTGCCGTGTTAAAATACCATTTCTAGTACTAAAGACACGTTAAAGAAGCCTTATTACCGTATAAAGGCAGCTCAATCTAAAATACTATATAAACCAAAAATCAGTAACCATTCAAACATAGTAGGTAAATCAATGTACTCGTTTTATCCCGACTACAACATCGGTAATTGTAAATCATTTGTCCTGTTCATTTACCAAAGACTACATTCTGGTAGTGTGAATTAATATATCTTTAGTGTAACTTAGCATTGAATGTACTAGGTAAATACATTTGCTTTGTGGTTCTAAATGAGGGCATCAATAGATCCACACTTATCACTTTACTATCTTAACCTAATTATCTTTATCTACCTTCCGATTATCAGCCGCGGTCACTTGACGTGCTTGACGGCTTGACGTCTATTAGTTTTGATTTGTTAGTGAAGTGATATGCACATGCATTGCTTATGTTCCGATCGTGCAATTTTCTGTAGTTATCGTGTAAAGTGCAACTTATATCTTTTACATACAACATTGTTATTATCTGTAACTTATGGTAAGTCAGGTCATAGAACTTGTGTATCTAGTGCCACTATATTATTATAACCTCTAAACTGAACGGATCATGAATTTGCTATAATTTATCAAATTTGTGTGTGAAATGGAAAACTTTATGATGTAAACAATAGGATGTTTACATCACAAAGTTTTTAATTTCATTATCGATATAGAACGCTCTTCCGCATGTTTGGTCATTCTACAACATTTATTCGTAGGTAAACGTTTTGTTTGTCGACGATAATGCACGTTTGGAAGATCTAGAGGCCTTCCACATTCCTGCAACGTAAAATTTGTGGTATTATTTGGCTTTTTAGGGTACCGTAGCCCGTACCCAAAAAAGTGTATGTCTGTCGAGTCCCTTTGTTTCAAACTAAAGTAACCTATTATCACAGATGAAGATGACTTAGGATTCATAATAAAATTTATTTATCATACCAAAGACTTTCCTCAATCAAAAATTCTTATCAAACCATTGATTCCTTGCTGATATGAGGAAAAACCCAACAACGCTTTCGTACCTATGTAGTTTATATCTACAGATTAGTATGGAAGAATGGATTGATTTATTTTGGTGTACATTTGGAGCGTAGAGGGCCTTACCTAGTCCCCGTAGTTCGAGTCAAACTTACAAGATGATGTAGCTCTCACCTGACCGTTCCCAACAGAAATAGAAGTTTATACTTTGCCATAGAATTAGACGCATAAAAATGTAGACATGACTATTATAACAATAATATTCATTCTTTTTTTTTTGACTTGCCTCGTGGTCCAGTAGTTAGTGTGCCTGACTACGGATTCGGAGGTCGTGGATTCGATTCCCACCCAGGACAAATCAAATTGATTTATGTATGTATTTAGAAATATATAAGTATAATTTATCAGTCGTCAAATAACATAAGCTTATATTAGCTTAATTAGGGCTAGATCATGTTGTGTGAGAATGTTTACAAATATTTATTTATTTATTTTATTTTCGTCTGAAAAAGCCGTTGTGATCGAGATCTTTTTGAAATTTGAAAATCATAAACTCCTTTCACAGGTAACCAAGGAATTTCACTAACGTTCACGTGTCTCATGGACATGATATTTGAAATACAGTTACTTTAATAGTATTTCGACGACAAAGTAACCTGGAACCTTTCTACTGCGTCAAGTACTATGCGACATATCCAACTAATCAGAAAAATACAGCGATACCATGCTTAGGCTTATCAGAACGGTTTAAGTTTCAGGCGTATTTAAATATTTAAAACTTGTGTTATTAAATAGTAAACACAATATTTTATATAGTTATGTAAATATGTATGCTATTATCGAAGACGGAAATCAATAGAAACATAGTCATACATTGGCCTCGACAGAAACCTTGCCATCGTCCGCTTGTGAAGCTTGAAAAGTTCTCCCTGAGTGGCAATTCTCGAACATGCGTATTGAATGCGATCTCGGAAAATAACAATAGAGATGGCAAATTAATATTTATGTGTAGTGTGTTGACCTTTACTAAATTAATATTAGTTACTTACACAATTTATAAATTCAATTTAAAAAAGAAAAACATAATTTAAACAAATAAAAATCTAAGAAAAGAACCTTTGTTTTTTTTTTGTTCACGAGGGAAAATTCTCATGGATGCTAACCTAAGTTATCAACATTGTAGAATGCAATGAAGAATTGAGTCACATACACTGCCACCAGAGTAGATCATTGTATTACCGTGTCACTATGCTGCCACTCTGTGCATTCGGGGCTGTTCATAGTCCTTTAGATTTATTTTAGCTTTTCCCTTACCATTCTACTAATTGTAAACTTGTTTATCTTTTACAGGATGTAGAAACACAGATAATAGTGGTGGGGAGCGTGCTAGGGGCCGCATGCCTCATACTCCTGGTCCTGGCTCTGTTCCTGTGCCTCCAGCTAAGGAGCGTGAAGAAGCAACTCGCCGAGATGCAAAACAATTCACGGATTCGGGTGCAGTAAGTATCTATGGACACCTCTTTTTATCCATTGTTTACCTTAATTAATTATTAAGGTAATTCACCCCCATTTTGCGGGCATACATATTTCACCGACGTAAAAGTTGGCGTGTCTATTACATACCGCATTGACATAGACCAGCGCAGGTTGTAGCTGATGAAATTTTGAAGCCTACAGTCATATGACCTACAGCAATAAAGCGTTCAAAATTTTATTATCTACCTGATAAGATTTGCCTAATGGCATTTTCAAAGTTTACCTAAAAATCAATACTCTCGGGCTCCCACCTGTAGGCAGTAGGTAACTTAGGGAACGTGTTGGTTTGTAGTCGGTAAAAAATCGGTATAGCATCTATGATGGATTTTCCACACGTAAAGAAAACCAAAGGTAGTCAATCAAAAAAACCTTTGAGTAGCCGTAAAACCCGGTCAGGTAACCATCAATGCTGTCCATCAACAGCAACAATAAAATTTCTTACGCAACCATTTTTCAAAATTTCCAGGAAGCTCAAAATGAACAACGACAAGAATCACTCGTTCCACAACCCCGCGCTGTCTCCTGATGAAGAGCTGTCCCGACGCGGGTACTCCATGTACATGGGACCAGACACTCTCTCCGACGTGGAGAGCGGGCGCTACCAGTCGGAAAGGCCCCCCGAGAGACCACAGGAACGGTACGGGTGACATTTTTTATAAGTTTTATGTAGTTTCCGTGAGTTTAAGATGTTGGTTCCTGTTGCCAGTAAAATGACAGTCGTAAAACTAAGTTGAAGGCCTTGTATACGACTTGGTAATTTTCAACAGGTCACAACCTGTGCCTGTTCATTTTAACACGGCAATACGGCTCACCACACATTACGGACAAATTTATTAAAAAGTGAAGCGTGAGCATATAATTATGTCTCTGCCTACCCCTTCGGGGATTAAGGCGTGACCATATTGAAAGTTCGAGCTCACCAAAATGACGTCGCTCGCCTGATGGAAAGAGATGACGATGTCTAGCGAATTCAGGGCCACTCTCACAGTCCTCAAGACGATTGACAGTGGTACTTAATTTGGCGACCCAATGATATGCCTTTTCAAACACTGCTTGAAGAACCTTGAATTGTAAGAGGACAAGAGAAAATGTGTATGATATTGTCAGAACATAATTTTTTGTGTGTTGTAAGAGGACTTCACCAAGACTTACGAGATCCAAGTCAATCCGACCCATAGGCGTGCGGTCAATTGAAACGATCCTATGTCAGCTCACTGGGGAGTAGGGAGAAACTATGCAAAGGCATGGAACCTTGTGTTTAGGAGCGTGAGTGCACCTAACGCTCATTAGATTCACATCTTACGGCGGGCATAATAGCCTAAATTAAGCTATTATTAGTTTGTGCTATGGGACCTACTGACAAACATATAAAATGTATACTCACAACGAGATTAATCCTGGGTCAGAATTCAACCCTTGACTCAATAGTAAGGTTGTCAGGTCACTCTAACCAACAAAGAGACAAGTCCAAATTTAAAATGACAAGAAAAACTTTAAACAGAAACGGACAATGTTATCGGAAGGTGATGTTGTCTCGTTGTTCATCTCGAATTCCTTTCTTTGATTTGACGAAAATAGCTTTCATTAGACTATGAGACCTTATACTAGTCAGCTAGCCCCTCATTCGTCGTTCAGTAGCTGCATCAGTTTGCGGATGACTTTTCATTTTCGTGTACCATGGACATTTTGAGGACCGCTCAACAGGCTTTCTTCATTACACGAATAACAAACATTTTTGTTCGGCTATTTCGTATTCAGATATATTATTTAGTTATTTTAAACATTACACGAGCAAATACCAATTTATTTTATTTTTCTATTTTAATTCTTATTTACATTGCGTTTTGATTGGACTTAGCAAGGTTATACCAAGCGTGAATGAGTACATTATTGGACTTAGCAAGGTTATACCAAGCGTGAATGAGTACATTATTGGACTTAGCAAGGTTATACCAAGCGTGAATGAGTACATTATTGGACTTAGCAAGGTTATACCAAGCGTGAATGAGTACATTATTCAATTGCAGACTATTTACTAATTTGCTGCTAATAGGCCTATGTTGCGGTATCTAGCCTATTGTGCATTCGTATTTTTACTTATTTTTATTTTAAACATAATTAAAACCGGTTTATTTTTGTATTCATGTCTTAATAATTGGTGCAAATTATGGCATACTTAATATGTTTTTCTATTTTATTCTAGTCGAATATTTGTAAATTTGTTTTTATTGGCATAATCACATTACATAGAAATATGTCAAAATTTAAATAGCAAATGTTTTATTTTTTTATTTTATTTATTTAAGGGATAACAAACGGCTACAGTATAAACATTACATGCATTACATATTATTTGGAAATAATGTTAAGATATTAAATAAACAATCCTAACATTGTATAATGCTGCAGCCCACTGCATTATCCACGGATTAACACATATTTTAGAAAACAGTGGTTGCCACAAGACTTGCAATACAACTAATTACTTTACATACTTAATAATAATAAATAACTACACAGATTACATATTATAATAAATTAAATATTATAATACTCCAATTTAAAACTTTAAAAATTAAAAAAAAAAAATTAAAAATTTAAATAATTTTGAAAATTATGATCATGATTATAATCTTATGACCTAATGTAGACTTATCAATATCTACAATCTAGGCATCATTGAATAATCAATGGGACAGGACGCCAACTATGTTACATCTAAATTCAAACTTGGAACAAGTAAACACATCAACATCAATAAAGTACCTATTATATGAGTCCAGCATTCGGTGAATTGGGCATCGAAGATCCGAATTAGTTCGGCAGGAATATACTGCAAACAGGGTGCCACTCCGGGCGCTGCGAACGTTAGCAGTTCGAGGTACCACGTAACAAAGTTTACTTGTGAGATCTATTGCATCGAACTTATTATGTATAATGCTGGGTATATCTACTATAAATAAATAAATAAATATTCACGGACATCTCACACAACGCTATCTGATCCCAAAGGTAAACTATAGGTGGTATGCATATAGGAACCTAGTTAGGATGCCTCTAAATTTTTAATGATGAAGTTGTATGTAGACTGATATAAGAATTCCAATGCCATCATTCTTAATGGTCGTTTTTCTCCAGTCAGACGGGTGGGCAGTTCGTAGATGAGCTTATACAACAGCTGGACCAACGGCAGACGAGGCAGCAGACGACCGCGCCGCCCTTCCTGCTGCAGAGCATCCAGGAGAACAAGCTGAAGACTAGGAACTCAGTCAACCCAGTCGCTAACGGGCCAGCCAGGCAAAGCGAAACCAATCCCAACTTTATATATTGATCCCGCTGAATATAGGGAACGTGTCATTTAGTACTTTAATAGTTGGGGGTGAAATAAAAAATGATATTAATGTTTACACGAATTGCCAGTAATTTAAATGATAAAGCTGATTATTTATTGATAATATAACCAGTTAAGTACCTCCAATAAACAGTGATTTTGAAAAATAAGTAAAATCTGAGAGTGGTGAGGTCTGAGATCGCAGATTTAATTGTAAACAATTGTTGTATATTGGAAATGAAATTATTTTTAGCATTAAAATAAATAAACTTTACATCTAGGAATTTCTAATGTATAATTCTAATTTCTTGCAATGAATTTCTAAAATTGTATAACTATATTGATTGATTTCAACGAAAAATATGATAGTCTCTTATAAAAACTGTAACCTACTGTACTTTACTATCTATACAGCATGTTTGCTTCTATTTTCTTAATTGTCTTCTAACTAAGTAGTAGCTGAGGACGCATTGTTATTATTTATTTATTGGACAATTATTTCTATTTAAGTTAGGAACCATTTCCTAAGTTAGGTACCTAATACCTAGTCTAGCTTTGTTACAATAAATTGATACTTTTCTTTTGTATAATATTAAAAAAAGAAAATGAAGTGAATATCAAATACCTAACACATTCATTTGAAAGATAATGTATTTATCAAACGCTCGAAATCGAACCAAACTTTCATTGGCTAGTACTTTTATATTCATTTTGATATAAGAACAACAGATTTTATTGTTTGAAATAGCAATCATAAGTGTTATATGGCAGAAGTAAGAGACTTGGGATATATAACCTTTAAATGGTAGATAGATACGTGCTATAGTCTTAGACCAAATTGGTCTAAGTTTATAACTTTCACACAACACTAGTCGGTCATATTTTTCATTAAACTTAAGTGTATAAGAAGTGATCTATCGAATATATTAAATGAAACTGTATGTAGATATTGCGATCTTTGCCTGCGACCTGGGTTGACCTGAGAATTATAACTTGGCTTCGGGCTACATGAGGCTAGGAGTGAAAACGCAGTAATTCAATCTTTGTTACTAATTTTCATTAGAAAATTAGATAAAAAAGATTATTACTATTAAAGAATAAGATTATTTTGTTTATTTAATAATAAATTATGATTAAAAATACATTTGTTGTCATGTTATTTTACAAAGAAATAAATTACTAAAACTAAAAAAATGTTAAGAGCTTAAAATACAATACATCGAAGGTCATTTCAATATTGACACACGTTTTCCAGTCAATCAAACTGGGGTCATAGTGGGACCTCACAATCTAAGACAAACTTACGTAAAAACAAGTACCATAACCATACCACATACCATGGACAGATAAATTAGGCGACAATCGCTCGCCTATGCATTTCGTCATCAAAGATTTGTAACATATAACAAAATAAGTATCTAGTAGTTAAGGATGAATCATATTAGAACGGGCTGTGTGTGTTAGTAGATGAGCTCGAACGGGACAGGGATAATTGACTCTGTAATATAAACTGCTTCATACGAAATACATGTAACGTTTTAATCCGTGCTCCGTTCGAGTCACAATCGGCACGTCCCGGGCACGGCCCGGTTTGACATAATTCATCCCTTTAAGAATTTGAGTGTGGTTTTGGACCCTGTCCGTACAATGAGAACGACATCAACATCATTAGGTGTGCAGCAACCGATATTGCAAGGCATCGCACTATTTGAAGAAGTTGTGACAATTGACATAAATATACGGTTCATTGAGCAATTCCTGCCATCTATACGACCACTAAACTGTACTGTAGTGAGAAAAAGTAGTGATTGCATCGGGTCGAGCTGATCACAAAGAAGCATTTAAGCAGTAAAGCGGCCCACTATAAAGTATTGCTAAGAGCTAGCCTCTTAGATGTTTTCGTAAAACCCGCACTGAGCAGTAGTGGCAGGTTAACCAAGACAAGTCTCAGGACCTCAGGACCGTCTGGGCCAAGTTGTCTTTTTTCACTTTATAATAAAATATTATGAAAAAGTTAGCATACTAATTGCTTTAAATATTAAAAATCCAAGTCTCAGGAGTTTGCCTCAGCCATCATTAACGAGTCTGTTGATGCTAAAGGCAAAACTGTTTCAGAGCAACTTGGAAGGGATCCAGGCGGTTATTAATGGTAAGGCACGGTCAGTGCTTGGCATGTCTATTGGAGGATTTAAGTGTAACAAGGGTACATGGTTGTAGAACGGAGTAGTAAGTCAGAAAAAGAAAGTGAGTCCTCTTCAAAAAGTGGCAAGCGTCCGAATCTCCCAAAGATTATGACGCGTACAGGCCTGCACCACTAATGGAGTTCTAGCCAGAGCCAGACGAGACCCCTTACAACTTTATGGCAGAAGTGGTAGCACGCTCCAGGGCCAGAGCGACGCAGGACGTTTCCAAGTGCCACTACCGGAGGTGCAGCTACTGAATCTCCCTCCAAATCAAAGACTAGTACTACTAGTAAAGTTTGAGGAAGTCCGGAATGCTGTTCACCTCGTGAAGAAGTAAAAAATAAGATTGATAAGAGAGTTTAGTGAGCAGTACATCATAAAAGGTGGCACTTATGGTGATGACATTACGCTGATGGGCTTCGACAGAGAAGGCTAGTGCGACTTGCGATTGCGTGAATAGAGTAGTCTGTTTTATACCGTAAAGACCAAGATTTTACAAATATTCCATGTTCGTCCACATAAGCGACAACACGGGTTAAGTATTTGGACCAGGTTAAATACATAACATCTGCGCTTCACGCGACAGATATTATCGATTTATTCATCAAAGCACACTTTGGTGCTACCTTAACCGATTGTTAGCTGTTATTTCTGTGCCCTGTCCTTTTACAAAAGTTGTGAAGCGCAGTAAGTTTTTTAGTTAGGGATAGAAGGGAGTGAGTATGACGAAGATGAAGATAATGCGGGGGGCTTGTAGAGAGCGGAAATTCCGTATTCCGTATGATGAAATGAAAAAGAAATTTCAAGAATATTATGAAAACGTACAATAATACTGCGGGTCTTATTCAGATTGGTATTATGTCAATATGATCCCAAAACATCAGTCTGCTAATAGAGCACTGTTAGTGGCATGATCCAATCAGAATATGGGGCGGACCCTAATGCACTTACCCGGTAGTATACGTCATCATCATCTCTTAGTCGATCGATGACTAAGGCAGTGAGACTAGATTATAAGAGATTCATCTGGTCTAACTTTTTTAAACAAGTCAGGTTCATTCTTAGGTAACACTAGTCAGGTATTTTGATTTTACAAAAACGCAATGACAATAAACATCAAAATGATTAACTGGTTAATGACTATTATGTGAAGTCATTTCTTTAACAACGAACCTGACGATACGTGGATGGTTGGGCGGTATGTTTTCCGCACTTAGCCTCACTAATTGGGCTTTTGTGCGATGGTGATTATTCTGATGGGAATGATTTCAGATCCGCCTAGATCCCAAAAAGTCTATGAGTGGCTCGCGTAAGATTTCTCCAACATTTAAAAGATTTTATCTTTAGAGTGACCTGCTCTGCATAAGAGTTAGATACTGTAGCCCAGTGCAACTAGCAGCCGGCATCATGATGGGATATGTTTGTACCTAAGAAAAACTCCTTGAAGTATCAAACACGAGTTTAGTCAAAATGTCCACGTCATTGAAACATCGATACTGGTCACACCAATATTACTTGCTACCTTAGAACTATCTTCAGCATTAGATATCAACAAAACAATACAATGCCAAGCATTATTGTCATCTCAGCCGATTGCCGCCTTTTGTGCGGCATAGATCATGGTAAAATGTCAAGTATACTATCTTATAAATACCTACTACATAACAACTACAGTTTTTAATGCGGTGGTCGGTCCCCGCCTGTGCGGTTTCCTTCTTGCTCTGTAAGTCACACCTCTTTTCCTACACTTATTATTGATACATCTAGGTTTATGCATAGTACTGGTGGTAATAATCATATGTGGCTTCTTCCTCTTAGTCTTCTTAGGATACTTCATATATTTCTTTTTATTCAAATTCATACTGTTCATGTTCATACCGCTAATACCATTCATACCACTCACACCATTCATATTCATACTATTCATATTCATTACATTATACTTATTAATATCTGGTATTTCTTGATAACCGCCATATTTGTTACCATCGTTAGCATATAGAATATCTTGTATACTCTGATACGTGTCTCCTTCTTGAGGTTCAGTGACTTTATAACCCTTGTAAGGTTTGAAACCACCCGTCGTCTTGGGTATTTTATTATGATTTTGTTCTTTATTAGTGTATTTTTCCTCATGCTGTAAGTTTTTATTAGTATATTTTTCCTCATGCTGTAAGTTTAAGGTGTAAGCATCAGGGTCAGTTTCAATACCTGCAACATTTTTTGTATATCTCACAACATTAATAGTTGATGTAGCTGGTTTCTTAGTCACTGTTTTTACAGGCTGTTGATGTACTAACTGGTTGTATTGATCGTTGAAGTTGTATTGATCATTGAAGTTGTATTGATCATTGAAGTTGTACATGTCCATTGGATTAGGCTCGGGCGCATCATAATTAATGAGATATTTTTCTTTCTTCTGGGAAGCTTCTGGTTTTTTATCATGTTTTTGAATGGCAGTTACAGGTGCAGGCAACACATCACCGTAGATATGTTTGTCTGAAGTTTTGCCATAAACTAGTTCAAACGTTTTGTAGTCATCGGTCCAAAACTCTTCAGCTCCTGAAAAATAAACAAAAGCAGATGAGTCGATAATAGGAAGAAAATCTTATATTACTTATTGACAAGAATTTAATTTTATTATTATTCCTTCCATTACTCGCTACCTTAGAGTATAGAACAAGTAGTATAGTATTACTATAGTATAGTTTTACTATATAGTATAGTATAGTATAGTTTTACTCTAGGCTCTCTACAGATAAGAATGCAGAGGTCAAACTATAGTTTAATAGTAGAGCAAAGAGAATAAAATTTAATTCATCTAATGTTAACTGTCTTTGTATGATAATTTTCGTATTAAGTATAATACATACATCACATTACGTCAATAGTAAATTTTACCATCTAATGGATATTTTGCATAAAAATCCACTTCCCGTTGACTCAGATCCAATTGTAAGTGACGTATCGTTGCGTCACCCCAAAATAAACAATTATCCGTATTAATATATTCAAATAAAGGCAGACAAACGGAACGGGGAAAATGAAAGTATTACAGTAAGTCAGAAAATTAAATTCTTTATTTTATTTGCAATAAATGGGGTGCGAACTTTTACGTTACAATAATAATATTTATCTTGTGTCAAAATATTAGACACGTTTTGTCTTGAAGACAGACGTGATGTATGAATCTGAATATAATATTATGAAAGAATCGTAACAAAATACGTAATTATATTTACAGAATATTTAAAAAATTTGTAAGATCATAAAAGTGCAAGATTTTAATAAATTTAATGAAATATAATAAATTACAAAACATGCACACAAATTTCTATTCTAGCCTTTGCTGGGATGAATTACCTATCATTTCCGTTTATTTACTAATTTGTGCTATCAAACAACAATTACAACGAATATGCAAAACTTTGCACGCCGCACGTACAACAAAACGCTTCATGCCTCCCTGCAGCGAGGTTGCGATGCGTGTTAATGCGGTCCATTTTAACTATTAACATTATTATGATATACTTAAATTACAAATTAAATTACATGTAATTTTCTTAGACATTTTTACACAGCGGCATCTATTACTCGTAGCTAGCGATCCCGTAACGCAAGGTTGCGCTACTGGATCGAAACATCAATACATATGTCATCATCAATCAATCAATACATTATAATAAAATCGTAACAGGTCACTGCCTGTACATGGAAGATAAATAAGGAAAAATATTATAGGACGACTTTATGAACGCAATAAAACCCAAAACAATGATTTTTAGACTTTTTTTCTGTTTGTCTGTACGTTTGTGCTCGCTAATCTCAGCAACCGCTCAAACGATTGAGATGCAGTTTTCTTTATTGGGTTGCGGCTTGCTTCACTTAACATTTAGTGTTTGTTTCATGTCGGTTGCTGAATCGGTACATAAATAAAAAAGTTATATCAATCTAAAGAAAATGCAGCCTACGAAGTCGCGGGCTACAGCTAGTACCTACCTAATATAGGTACGGACATGGAAAAGCCATTATTTAATATCTTTGCAATCATTTCCAACTCAGATCATATTAACGTCGACCCTCAGTTGAATAATAAAGAATGAATTGCATTTGTGCCACATTAATGATATCAAACATAGCTCACACAGAACCTATTTTGTGACCATTTTGTGTACATTTTCTATTAGTTAATCTTTTCTTGTCTTTCACATTGCAACAAGCAATAGAAGTAAATGGAATGGCCTGGTATAGAAAATGACGAGGAAGAGGTGGAAATGAAATCATTATTTGTCGGTCATAAGTAGACTCAAATTGGTAGATTTTTAATCTTCAAGATGTGTGTCAAAATATGCTTTTGTTATAAATTGTATTTTTATTATACACAACGTGTAAAATGATCATAGAATTAGCCCCATTTTTTTAGATGAATGCATTTTATGACTTCAATTTTTATCGGCGTGAAAGAATAAAAAAATTGCCTAATATACATACCCATATACATACAACATACCCCTATAATTAGGTTTTGTTCGATTTTGAATAAGTATGAGTATTTACTTATTACAACTAAAATAAGCTATAAAATACAAACTATCCTAGCTTAAGACACGTTTTTTTAAGGTCAGGGCTTGGGCTTCAATCAATCGAAGGGTCGGGATTTTAGCCCTATCAACGGCCTTACTTCCCGTCCTTCTTATTATAATACATTGAGATGTTCATGCATGAGAAATTTGTTCTGCAGGTTGCAAGTCTTTGCAGCATACAGAAATCACAACTGTAAGTTGTTTGAGTGCGGTTCCGTTATCGTTATTGACAATTACCATGTAAGAGATAAATAATTCCATGCAGAGTGCAATTGGATTAAGTTAATTAATTCCAGTGTACCTTATGTAGTAGGTGGCTATAGAAGATGTTAAGTTCTATTTAAATTGGTTGGAAAAATTAAACAGGCTAAGAGCAACTGGGAATAACGTCTTAACGAGCCTTTCGAAACATCTTTTGAAGAAGCCTTCCGAAATATCACAAACGGTATTTTACGTGTAGAAAATCTCATGGATGCTACGCCGAACTTCCACATGTTTTAACTGACTACGGCCAGCAGTCTCGGGTAAGCATTTGGAATAAAAAAACCCCAGAGCTTCCAAAATAGCCATCCTTTGTGAAGGGTTTGACCTAAGTGTAAAGATTACGCTTTGGAGACTTTTGTTTTTTTTATTTTACGTTTGGAATATCCGTCATGGATGCTATTATATACACTCAAAAAACAACACGTTTACCACCTATTTGCCTACGGTAGGGAGCCCCCAGTAAGCTCTTGGAAGGATATCCCCAGGATTACGCTGTACAGACTGATTTCTGCTTTCAAGCTATTTTTTTTAGAAGCTAATTTCTTCGAAAAATGTTTATGAAACTAAGATAACACTATTAAAATTACCTTCGTCCCAAACCCTGCAACCAATTGATAACACTACACTTACATTGGAATTTGTTGAGAGGATATATTGGGTGTAACAAAATTGACTCTTTAAATTTCGTCACGTGACGTGGCATCTGTCAAGAAACATTACAAAAATGAAGAAAAAAAAATTACATGAATACTTTAACCGTAAATCCGTTTTAAAGGTCCTATAAATTTTCATTTTCACCCTTTCTATCGCTACTGAGCGGCAGTAGAAAGCGACAACGACAGCCAGACGGGTGCTCCGTGTTTGTTTTGCCTTGGCGACCATGTTACCTCGAATTGCCGCGGTAAAAAACGAATTCTTAATGTGCGACAAAAAAATATAAAATAGACCCCCTTTTTTATGAAATATTTGTATTTGATATCCGATACAAAGTCGTCTCATGAAATTTGGATAAGTAATTTTGTTACACCCAGTATATAGATAATACTATTTATCTTATTATAGAGGTATGGACCCAGTGTACAGAAAAAAAATCAGATAAACGAGGTATGAGATCTGATATTAGTTTCACGAATCCTATTTCTTCTCCGATCTATATATTCTTTCTTTAGATCTATATATTCTATTAAGTATATCTTTGCTTCTAGCTGGGTATATAATATTGTGCATTTTTATGACTGAGTTCATTGGCAAGAAAGTAAACTGCTACGACATAAATCTCAAACTTTCTATGTCTGTGATCCTCGTACAAATAATATGTCACCCTAAGCCCGTATGCGAATGAGACGTAATATTTTAACGAAAGCAGTCATATAACAGTGACAAATCACAATTTGAACAGTGGTGCAGCGGCGAAAGCGCTCTAAGTGTGATATACTATACATTACACTTTCGAATATTTCACATAACACTAAAATGATATTGACTCAGCAGTTTTAGTTTGTGTTATTGCGTTACGAAAGTGAATACTCGTTACCGATGACACTTCGGTAATTAGCTTTGTATTTTGTGGTAAGTATATAACAGCCTATAGCAAGACTTACGTAGTAACTATTACATATTTAATATGTGCTAGGCTGGCGAACCGATTGCAAAGCATTCATCTTTTTTTGTGATGAATGAAGACTTTTTAGTTTTGTTAAGTTTTGGGACATTGCCAGATGACACCATCTAGCCCAGTGGTGGGCATACTTTCTTTATGGGGGGGCATAAAAATTAAGAAATTTCAGTGGAGGGCCAAATTCATGGAAAATCATCTCGAAGGACCGTCGGAGGGCCGGAATAAATGCTTTCGCGAGCCGAAGTTAGCCCGCGGGCCGTACTTTGCCCATCACTGATCTAGCCCATAAGCCCAACTTTAAGCTAAGATTAAGACAACTGATAAAGAAACCTACTTATTTAAATACCTAGAACTCTAAATAAAACATTTATGGGCTCTACAAATATTTATTCCGACCGGGGATTCGAACTCTGAACTCCAGCACGACTGCCATGACAGTTTCGGTTTGTCTTCATAACCTATAGGTATGGGTTCTTTCACCGGAACCTCCTCTGTTGTTCAATCATGCCTACTTAAATGCTAAATTGCTCCTCGATCCGTGTGGGTGGGATATCTGTAAAAAAATCTTTAGCACAAAATGGAGACCAACCTTTCTGAGGAGTGCCACAGCCACCATGGGTCGTCACTACCAGCAGAATGTACGCTGCCCACCACTCCATCTGGAACCGGACACAACATAACATACTTTTAAAAGGCAGGAAGAGAGAAATACATCAAATCTACCTATTTGTTGGAATTAGGCTTTATACATATATCGGAAATCTACGAAAGATAATAAAAATTATGAGGAATTATAAAACGTTCTATAATTCATCTTGGTTTGACCCCATTAACTAAGTGGCGTGCACAGAAATCAGAAAAGTGGCGTGAGACAGACGCAGACGATGTAATGTAAGGTGTGAAATACTTCGATCAAGAATAACCGAATACCAACATTAGACCTGTACCTAGATCGGCGTTTCGGACTCTTATAGATATTAATAGAGAGACAGAGAAAGGTGTATGCAAGGGGAGGAATTTCTTCATCAAGCTCATAGGAGCATAAGAACCTTTTCTTTATCCTTGTTCATTTAGGAATGTCCCTTGAATTCTATGTTTAGCAAAGATTGACATGTCTCTATATTTCAGAACTACAAATCCCAAAAAATTCAAATTTGTGTGGAACAATCCTTAAATTGAAAAAAAAAACGGGCCTACGCACAGAGGGTTCCGTACCAAAAAACGGCAATAAAACGCGTTTGTTGTGTGTGAGAGAAATTCAATTTTCTTTTATTTAGTATCTTATTTGTTGTTATAGCGGCAACTGAAATACATCATCTGTGAAAATTTCAGATCTCTAGCTGTCACGGTTCCCGAGATTATACAGCCTCGTGTCGGATAGATAGACAGATAGACTGACAGATCGACAGAAGGACGGCGTAGTCACATGAAACGGGTCCCGTTTTTACCCTTCAGGTAAAGAAACCTAAGAACCATTTTATATATCATTCCCTCTCCCAAAAGAACCGCAAGAAAAGTAGATAAGCCTTCCTCGGATCATAAACTCAGATTGTGCCACACAGACTTAGATTATTTAAAGTCTTTCCCCCATATTCATAATCGTTTATTAAACCTATTTTAGTTAAAACACACTTTAAGTCTATTGCTGTCTCTAACCAATGACAGAGTATAGAGGGGAGAAGGAAAACTAAAATAGGTTTAATAAACGATTATGAATATAGGGGTTTATGTCTATGCACTCAGGTTCATTTAAATTGATTCAGTAGTTTCGGCGTGATACTTATTCAGAATACAGACAAACAAATATTTTTAAATTACATTTTCGGCTTCAGTATCGATTACAATTTTTGATAATGTTCCATTTACACATTTTCGACCCCCTACAGTTTTATTATATGCATAGATCGACCTTCTCTTTATACGTCTGTGAGGATATCTATTAATTTGACCATTACACAATTCATTATTGAAACACACACTTGCACTTACATTCCACAATTTAATATGATTTAATAACACCTGACCGGTTTCGCTTTATAGCATTCTCAAAGATATGATAATGTTCTTACACTATTACTTCTAACACAGTATTTTTACTAGTAAGTAAGTGCAAGTGTGTGTTTCAATAATGTATTACAACAAGTTCCATCAAGTGCCGACAATCGAGAGTATAAATGACATTACACAATTCGTTTGAACCTTCCGAAACATCCTTCCGAAGGCTTACCCGGGGCTCCCGATCGTAACAGTGTAATAAGGCACGTGTGGTTTTAGTCGGAGAGTCTTTGAGGGATTTCTACACGAAAAAAAAACGAACATTAATAGGTTTTTTATACCTACTTAAAATACATTGAAACACCCCGACTCTTGGGACAAAAATTTTATGGTTCACACAAATCTTGTAACGTGGTGGTATCGAATCCACGACCTCGTGAAGTTGTCGCAGTATACCACCACTAAATAACGAATTTGATGATGAACTCATATTTTTTGTTAAGTCGTAGATGTAGGATCATTCCAAATAGGTGGTAAAATCTTAGAGTAAACATTAGCTAACTCATTACTCTATACTCTAAGGGTAAAATGTTTACAGAATGTTCAAAAGATATTAGGTATCTCAAAAAAAAACGTTTTAAATTTAGTTGGTCTATTCTAATAATGTTTTCCTATGAACATGGCACGAACAAACCATTTATCTCTAGTAAAGAACTGCACATCGAAATTAAACTGGCCAAATTACCGGCTGACCGAGAGTACCTGCTTATGCGGTAATTCTCGAATTTATCGGTGAAATATCATTTATGTCGTCATGTTCATAACGTCTTGCCGATTTTAACATGAGTTATCAGATGAAGAAACTCCGTTTCAAATTTGAATGGTAAAAGTTTGTTTTTGCACAATCTCAATATTATAGTTTTTAACGAGGTGTACAAATAAAGTTTTATTCTATTCTATTCTATTCATACGAAAATCGATCCAAAATGCGATATTTTAAGAATTATTGTTAGTTGATAATCCTAATAATGATTTTGTTTATTAGATCTGTTAGAGATATTTTAGCTAAAATATTCTACGAGAAGTGACATTTATCTGAAGACAGGATTGGATAGAAAGTACCTACCTACTTGCAATGTAAGTGCCCTGGGGGCAGACTTGACTTGTCACTGTCAACCGGTTAGAAGCAGTCGTAAGAAGCAACTAAGGAAACATTTCAAACATTTCGCAAAACGATCCATTGCTTAGAGAAGGACAACTCGAAATGTAACTCGGTTGTCAGTAAAATGACAATCGATAAGCCAAGTTGAAAGCCCTAGGGGCGGCTTGTAAAATTTCAACTGTGGATCATCTCAACCTGCGCCTGTTCATTTCAATACGGCAATACGCTCACCAGATAATACGTGGGTCATAAAACTATAAGATTAAATGTGGTGGGCGTATAATACTTCTCTGCCTATTCCTTCGGGATAAGGCGTGACTATATGTACCGAGGTATGTAAATAATTTAATAGATTCTATTTTGGATTCAGAGTACAGATTCCTGCAATCTAAAACTTTTTAGGAACAAATTCATGTAAAAATGTAAATACTATTCATTCATATACGAGTCTGAGGAGCACCCTGTATTTATTCCGTTCGATTTCAGCCAACACTCTTTGGCAACAAGTGTTAGGTATCACAGTTATAAAAAAAAATAGCTCAAGTAGATGTAAGATTCGATGCAATGCTATTTATTTACAGACCAAGCCATCTTGTACCTATAGATACTTATTCAGAAAATAACTAGCCAGCTTAACATAATACTCCTAATCTACTAATTTTAACGAACACACCCAACTTTAAAAATGTATTATTTTTACGGAGAATTAAATAAATAAATAAATATATTACACGGTAAGTATGTTTATCAATAAATCAATTTTATTGCTGAGTTTACACCAGTTATTTTCTTCAGTAATATTATTATTATTTTTCCCAATAAAAAAAATGTTTTGTCCTTTGACATTGGCCTATTTAAAAGATTTATTTTATATTTACCTAAATTAAAACCTTCCTTGAAAATATTTAGTAGATCAGATCAGTACTTTTTAATAGAAACACATACCTAAATACGGTAAAACGCCCGTTTGTTATCGTTTAAAAATAGTGAAATACTTAATTCCTTATGCAGCAAAACACAGCTTACCTTAATTTTTCACTGAATATACACAAATACAACTACATTTGCACCACTACGTCACTAACTACTTGTAACTTGCACTGGCGTAATGAAAGTAAGACGAGATCAAACTGCAACATCCTATATAAGCTCGCAGTGGAACTATAGAGTGGCGTCCGCGGAAATACGTGCGGCTTTGCTACGGCGAATATTCTTGCTAATAGAATATACGTCTAATTATTGCTTACATACATTACGCAAAAAAAATCAGAGTTTAGATGAGTAAGAGAGGCGGAGAAACGATATCGATATCGTTTCGTTGATAGAATGTTTTTTTTTATATATTAGAATACGACGCCACCCTCTTGATGGAAAGCAAGTTGAATTAGCTATAGAAAGCCAAATAATGCTACTTCTGCACTAAAAAAATAATTATTTAAAATAATTAAACACCAACTAATGACTTCATCGTATTATGCCACTTTCGTGATGCCTTATAATGCTAAAATGAGTAATAGCTCTCACAACAGCCCTCGTCTTTAGACGTTTATCTCTACTATTATAAAATTGCAAAAATAGCTGTGACGGTATATTTATACTTCTATAATCTAAATATATATAACTCAAAGGTGACTGACTGACTGACATAGTGATCTATCAACGCACAGCCTAAACCACTGGACGGATCGGGCTGAAATTTGGCATGCAGGTAGATATTATGACGTAGGCATCCGCTAAGAAAGGATTTTGATAAATTCTACCCCAAAGGGGATAAAATACGGGAAGCGGGAACGGGAACAAATTTTACGAGGGCGAAGCTGCGGGCATCTGCTAGTAATATCATAAAGAGGAAAGATTTGATTGTTTGTTTGTTTATTTGTTTGTTTGCATCGAATAGGCTTCGGAACTACTGGACCGATTTGAAAAATTCTTTCACTGTTGGGAAGCCACACTCTTTGCGGTAAACATAGGCAATATATTTTATTCTCGTATTCCCACGGGAACGGGAACTGCGCAGGTGAGACCGCGTGACGGCCACTAGTTCAAGATAAATTTAAAAAAATGACTGTTATCGACTAGTTTAGGGCTTCCAAGTTCAAATCTATAATTTCCTTTCTATGTGTCTGTTTGTTTGTTTATTTGTTCGGGGTTGGAGCAAAATTCAGTAGCCTGATCATAATTTTGTACTATTAGGATTTGTAGTTATTTTTACAACTTAAATATCGCTGTATGTTTCATCAAAATCGGTTCAGCGGAAATAATAATAAAGCTTGACCTATGTATTACTAAAAGCCGTATGCATTGGACAGTTCAACGTCGATTAGTCGTTAGTTAAAACCACCTCGCGCACGAAGTCTCGGGCAAAGGCTAGTTATTCTATATTACTCGATCATTAATATTACCTTCCTGGATTTTCATGGCGAAAACCATGTTACACACAATGTTTACTCAGCACCAAAACTGACCCACGTGCTGTTAGTTATTATGACATCAATATTACTGCCATTAATTTCTTAGGCTTTTCACTTGAGACAGGTGGTGTCGAAATTGCTATTTAGTGTAGGTACCAACGGACCTATTTTCGATTGATCAATAATTTAGTTGAAGGTTCTTCTGGAGCAGAACATTATCATTAAATACTTATCGAGTAAAACACCTTAATATTCGGCGTAGATAAACCTTGACTAGCCAGCGTCCATTAGGGAAAGTCAAGATCCCCGTAAACGTTCTTCCTCGCCCCTCGGAGACAAGTTCCACTTCACACTGGATGTACTGGATCTACCTGTGTTAGGAGAAACTTTAAGTAGACTGGCCAGTGTTGAGTATAAATACGTTTATAAATAAAACTCCTGGAACGAAACTCGTTAAAAGCCACTTTATTGGAACTTAGATTCGTCCACTTCCGTAGGTAATTATTAGCAGTTTGTTCAGTTTGTACGGCATATCATATAAGTGATCAGTTGAAAAGGCAAAAATAACGTTAACGTTAGTTTTTAAAATATTTTAAGTAAGGCTTAAAATAAGTCTAGGTGCTATACCTAATATAAGATCTACAAAGGGGTGGTCCTTCGTAGGGACCTATTTTAATAACGAGGTAATAGTGACAGGTAAAGTACGAAACACGCAGAACGTGAGGAAAAGTTTGAGATTTTATCATCCGCATCCTACACATTTCAGGCTAACCCGAAAGTATTTATTGGAATTATCAAGGAAAAACATGTTTTAATCACAGAGTCATGCAAAAAAAACGTAAATACAGGGATGATAGATTATAATGGTCTGGATTAACACATAATGCTACATATTTTTATCCCCGTAGGTACCTAATAAGTTCATAAATGGGATGCAGGAACAGAAGTTAAGGTAAGCGAAGCCGCGGGCATCCACTTGTAGGTACACGCTTTTTTGAATGTTTTTAATAGTATTTTCGATATTTCATTTATAGTAATAGCAATTGTAAATAGTTTTGAATTTCCATAACATATTTGATTTGTATAGAACTAAATGTATGGAAATATTGTTAATAAAGATCATAGTTGCGTAACGGCTCACGTTACGGTAAAGTTCACGACAGGTGCCTATAGAGTAAATGTATGGAAACATTGTCAATAAAGCTCATAGTTGCGTAACGGCTCACGTTACGGTAAAGTTTGCGGGAGGTGCCTTAAAGATTTTGCACTAAATTTGTATAATTTCGCATTTTTGATAGGCTATTATGTAGGAGCTGTGATTGGACGTAATTAATAGCGAATCACAGCTTAGGCCAAAAATGTATAAATACAGACGTCACTTTTGTACCGACATTCAGTCGACAGTTCAGCACCACAGGAACAAGAAGAAGAAAAGGAAACCAGGAAAACAGGAAGAATACTAGGAAGAAAAGGATAGCCAGGAAGAAAAGGATAGCCAGGAAGAAAAGGATAGCCGGGAAGAATAGGATAGGATTAGGAACAGTATTGTTTTATACCAGTATTAGTAATAAACCTCCGACCTAGTGACCGGTAAGAACTTTCACAGTGACTTTTATTTGTGTTTGTGTTTGTGTTTTGTGCCGCTAACCCGGCAACCTGTGTAACCCGCACCTGGTGTGGTCCACCACCAACCCCAGTCAAGGAAAGTGTGGATCTGGGTCACACGCTTTCACCAGTACAGTGGGGCGTACCTAGCTACCTAGTTGGTTAGGTGCCGTCACCCAGCGGAATAAAGTCGCCCCGCTGTACATTTTGGTCCTTCGCCGCCGGATACTGTGGGGACCACTACCAGGATGCCGGTCACCCGGTCAGAAGGAAGAGGCCGCAAGCGGGTGGAACAGACACCGCCATCTTCGAGGGACACTGCCGATTCGTCGAGGACTGGCGCTACTGGTGCTACAGTAATAGGGGCCCCCGTGACATCGGAGCCCACCATGCATCCAGAATCCACGCCGCCGCCGTGTGTCGCCGCCGTCTTAGCAGATGCCGCCGCCACTGCTGCCTCCGCCACCGCCGCCCGACTGACTTCGACTGCAATCATCGCCGCGCCGCTCGCCGCACGTGCCGGAAGAAAACCGACTGCGGAAAGGAGGGTGCCCACTATAGACGCACCTTCACTGCCGAAAGGTGTACCAAGTCAGCTATTGCCGAGCAGACAACAGGACCGCCCGGCCCCCGACCGAAGAGGGGGGAGGGAGGGGTCACTCTACAGCACCGAACAGCACCGCCCGGCCCCCGACCGAAGAGGGGGGAGGGAGGGGTCACTCTACAGCGCCGAACAGGACCGCCCGGCCCCCGACCGAAGAGGGGGTAGGGAGGGGTCACTCCACAGCGAACATGACCACCTTGCCCCCGACCGAAGAGGGAGTAGGGAGGGGTCACTCTACAGCGAACAGAACCGCCCGGCCCCCGACCGAAGAAGGGGGAGGGAAGGCTCTCTCTACAGACAACAGGATCGCCCGGCCCCCGACCGAAGAGGGGGAAGGGAGGGGTCAACTTACAGTAGCCGAGAAGACCGCACCGCCTCAAGCCGAAGAGGGGATGGGTCAACAAATAGCAAACGCAGGAAGTACAGACTAGCAAAGGCTAAAGAAGACCTCCTGCGCCTACAAGTGGAGCTAGCTGCAGCGAAGTTAGAAACAATAGAAGCCGAGGAATCATATGAAGAGGAAGAAGAAACCTCTCTCAGCAGCGAGTCAGAAGCCAACGAACGGGTCGACCACTGGTTGAAGACCCACGAACAGCAGCCCGAACCTTCTACGGTCAACAACCAACAGAAGCAACCAGTTGAGCCCTCCGTAGTGAAGAAAATTCCAGAGAAGCATGAAGAAGAACGCCACTCACAGCCAAGGCACCCACGGTCAGCACCGGCGGGAGCTCAACAGGACTTCGCTGAATTAGCCGCAGCAATCACCGGTGCTGTCAAAGCCGCACAGCGCCCGAAGTTTATAGAGCTGCCCTTCTTCAACGGGTCACATCAAGAGTGGTTACCCTTCCGCGCCGCCTACTACGAGACGGAGCACATGTTCTCTGCGGTAGAAAATACCAACAGACTACGGAGGAACCTCAAGGGGAAGGCTAAAGAAGCAGTTGAAGGTCTACTGATCACCAGCGCGCACCCATCCGACATAGTGAAGACCCTGGAGTCAAGATTTGGAAGACCAGAATCTATAGCCATGGTGGAGATGGAAGCAATCCGAGGCCTACCAAGACTAACAGAATCGCCTCGTGATATCTGCCATCTTCGCGACGAAGATCTCCAACAGCGTAGCGACATTGAAGACTCTGGGTTGTATGAACTACATGTACAACCCAGAAATAGCGAAGACAGTCGTCGACAAGCTCACACCTACGCTGCGCTTCAGATTCTACGACTTCGCCAGTACAGCGCCGATGGGTGAACCTGAACTCATGAAAATAGAAAAATTCCTCAAGAAAGAAGCTGAGCTATGCGGACGGTACGCATTACCTGAACAGGCCGTACCGTACACTCCACTACAGAAGAGGTCACAGAAGATACACACTGTGACAGATACTACAGAACAGAAACAGAAGAGTATGCCGAGATGTCCCATATGTGAAGAAACGGGGCACACTTCAACTGATTGCAAACAGTTCAAGTCCGCTGATGTAAATAGAAGATGGGATATAGCCAAAGCCAAGCGCCTTTGTTTCCGGTGTCTTCGCTACAGAACCAAGACTCACAGCTGTCCGGCCAAGGAGTGCGGTGTCAACGAGTGCAAGTACTCACACCACAGGATGCTGCACTACAACAAAACTTCGAGCAGGCCAACAGCGAAGAGTGAAGACACTACAGAAGCCATCAACTCAGCCTGGACTCATAGCCTCCACAGAAAGAAGCAATCATTCTTGAAGATCATACCAATAGCAGTCAAAGGACCGAGAGCTACAGTGAAGACCTTCGCCTTGCTGGACGACGGGTCAACGGTCACTTTGATCGACAGTATTATAGCAGATCGCATCGGAGCAAGAGGGCCTTCAGAAACCCTCAAGATAGAAGCCATCAACGAGTTGAAGACTACAGAATCAACGTCAAGAAGGGTCAACATACAGTTGAGAGGCATCAACGGGCACCAAGGCACGTACCATCACAAATCTCCAAGTTTCATCGCAGCGAGTTCCAGCGAGTCTGCTCGAAGGATGCCAGCATCTAGAGGACCTTCAAGAGCAGCTCACTTATGAAGAGGTGCGACCCAGAGTACTCATCGGTCAAGACAACTGGCATCTCCTGCTGTCATCCGAAACCAGAAGAGGTCGACAAGATCAACCAGTGGCCTCTCTTACTCCACTGGGTTGGGTCCTGCACGGCACTCACAGCAACACCATCGGGAGAAGCATCGACATCGTGTCACACCTCACAGAAAAACCGCAAGATGAACTTGAAGAATTGATGAAACAGTACTTCGAGATGGACGCGCTCTGCCTCAACCCCAAGAAGCCGAAGTCAGATCCTGAAGTCAAGGCTCTTCGAATCCTAGAGAAGACCACCAAGAAGACAGCAACAGGTCAATATGAAACCGGTCTCCTCTGGCGAAAAGAAGAAATTGAGTTCCCTGACAACTACGACAACTCGTTGAAGCGTCTCCTTAACACAGAGAAGAAAATAGACAGAGACCCAGAGCTGAACAAGAAATACACAGAACAGATGGAAGCTCTGATCTCCAAGGGGTACGCCGAACCAGCTCCGAAGAAAACAGCGCCGGGCAAGACTTGGTACTTGCCTCACTTCGCCGTCGCGAACCCTATGAAGCCAGACAAACTTCGAGTAGTACACGACGCTGCTGCAAGACAAGAGGAATCTCACTCAACGACATGCTGCTCAAAGGTCCAGATCTTCTGCAGTCTCTACCTGGTGTCATCATGCGCTTCCGTCAACACCAGATCGCCGTGACAGCTGACATCAAGGAAATGTTCATGCAAGTCAAAGTACGACCAGAAGACCGAGACACACTCCGATACCTATGGCGCGGCAGTCGACGAGACGACCAACCTCCAGAAGAATACAGAATGACTTCGTTGATCTTCGGTGCATCAAGTTCTCCGTCAATAGCAATCTACATCAAGAACTTGAATGCTACAGAACACCAGCACAGTCACCCAGAAGCAGCAGCGGCGATTATAGAAAAACACTACGTCGATGACTACTTGGACAGCTTCAAGAGTACAGAAGAAGCTATACGCATCGCGACAGGCGTTAGAAAAATTCACCTACAGGCCGGCTTCGAGCTCAAACAGTGGAAATCGAACTCAACAGCTCTACTCGAAGCACTCGGTGAACAACAGAACATAGAAGATCTGGAACTCTACAGATCAGAAGAAAATACAGAAAGGGTGCTGGGCGTAGTTTGGAAGCTGCACACAGACGAACTCACGTTCAACCTTAGCCTCGCCCGCATCCCACCGAAGCTCCTCGAAGGCAGAACACCGACGAAGAGAGAAGCTTTGAAGATAGTAATGTCCCTCTTCGACCCGCTGGGCTTCGCGTCACCTGTCACCATACGAGCCAAGCAGTTGCTGCAAGAAGTATGGCGCAGAGGCACGACTTGGGATGCCGAAATCGACAACGACCTAGCAGAACAGTGGAAGAATTGGATGGGTCACCTGAACAGTTTAAGAGATGTGACAATCCCGCGACAGTATCTCCACTACAGTAACGCCACTTCGCTACAGCTTCACATCTTCACCGACGCCAGCGAGTCTGCATACGCCGCAGTCTTATTCTGGAGAACAGAAAACGCCGATGGAGAAGTCAAGCTCTCACTCGTCATGGCCAAGGCGAAGGTGGCACCGCTGAAGTTAACGTCGATCCCAAGGCTGGAACTACAGGCAGCGGTCATGGGGACAAGACTTGCAGAAACAGTTATAGAAGAGCACGAGAGAAAACCAGACCGCAAGGTGTTCTGGACCGATAGCAAAACAGTGCTCACCTGGGTACGAACTGGCTCACGTTCTTACAAACTTTACGTGGCCCACCGTCTAGCAGCTATAGAAGAAAGCTCAACAGTCAACGAATGGCGCTGGGTGCCCACGAAGATGAACATAGCAGATGATGCCACACGAGACGTCCCAGCAGACTTCACGAAGAACCATCGCTGGTACAAAGGACCGGACTTCCTCTACGAGACCGAGAACCTTTGGCCTACAGAATCGACAACAGCAAAAACAGAACAGTCTACGGGTGAAGAGAAGACTCACCACGTCACACAGAAAATAGAACAGAAGCTCTCCAACAGCCTACCGGATGTCTCTCGATTCTCCAACTGGGACAGACTCCGGTACACCACAGCAAGAGTCCTGCAATTTATAGAACTGTGCAGACCCAACAAACAGGTGGTCTGCTACAAGAGAACACTGAAGAACAGAGAAGAGGACTCTACATGGACAAAGTCTAAGAAGTCCATCACAAGACAGACCAAGGTGAAGAAAATAGCGTCACCTTCAAATAGACAGTTTCTTCGAGTCTCTGCTGAAGATCTCAAACAAGCTGAAGATCTACTGATGCGTGCCTCTCAAGAAGACTCCTTCGCCGTCGACATAGAAAACTTGAAGAATAGCAAGCCGATGGACAGGAACAGCCGTCTTCAACAATTGAGCACAGTTTATGAAAATAAAACCATCCGACTGAGAAGCCGCATCCAAGCAGTTCAAGACGTTACAGAAGACTTGAAGAATTCCATGATCCTTGATGGCGGGCACCCAATAGTCAAACTCTGGGTCCAGGCAGTACATCGTCAGCTGCATCACGCCGGTGTCGAAGCTACAGTCAACGAGTGCAGACAGCAATACTGGGTACTACGACTGAGGCCCATCACACGCACTCTACTCCGAAGCTGCCTGTTCTGCCGAATGAAGACTCAGACTACGCCTCAACCAAGAACAGGAAACCTGCCAGCGTGTCGTCTAGCCCACCACAAGCGACCCTTCACCTACACAGGGGTCGATTACTTCGGGCCTCTCACCGTGACCGTCGGAAGAAGTCGCCAGAAGAGATACGTAGCGCTATTCACGTGTCTCACCACTCGGGCCGTGCATCTGGAAGTCGCCGCCTCACTCAACACAGACTCTGCGGTGATGGCGTTAAGAAGAATGATGGCTCGTCGTGGTCGTCCTACAGAAATCTGGTCAGACAACGGCACCAACCTCAAGGGTGCTGACAGAGAACTCCGACGCAGTATCGACGAAGCGACACAAGAAGAGGCAGCTAAGAAGACAATCAACTGGCGGTACATTCCACCTGGGGCCCCATTCATGGGTGGGTCCTGGGAGAGATTAGTACGGTCAGTCAAACAGGCGCTGACAGCTACACTACATGAGCGCGCACCTACAGAAGAAGTACTCTCAACATTACTAACAAAAGCAGAGTACACAGTCAACAGTCGACCGCTGACGCATGTGTCAGTGAACCCAGAAGATCCAGAAGCCCTAACTCCCAATCACTTCTTACTGGGGGGTCAGGGGCGAGTACCGCAGCCCGGGATATTCAGCGAGCAAGACACAGCATCGAGGTCAAGCTGGCGCGCTTCTCAACGGCTAGCAGACCTATTTTGGCTTCGCTGGATTCGAGAATACCTGCCTGAGCTTCAACACCGGCGGGAGCCCCACGGACGAGGTCAACCCATACAGATCAACGACCTCGTACAGATAGTCGACGCAAACCTTCCTCGCAACGTGTGGATCCGTGGCCGAGTCATCGCTACGTATCCGGGTCCAGACAACATAGTGCGAACAGTGGACATAGCAACCAAGGGAGGCGTTCTGCGGCGGCCGGTGAAGAAGCTGGTGGTGCTGCCAGTGTCTACAGACGTCGTGCCCGTACCGGAAGATTGATGCAACATAGTCTGCACGGCGGGAGAAATGTACGGGACAACACTGCGGGTCACAGCGGCGACTGCACATAGAAAACTGTAAATAGAATATTATAGGTCTTATAGCATAGGATACGTTCAATTATTAGGTTTTTATTCCATTTTTTGAATGTTTTTAATAGTATTTTCGATATTTCATTTATAGTAATAGCAATTGTAAATAGTTTTGAATTTCCATAACATATTTGATTTGTATAGAACTAAATGTATGGAAATATTGTTAATAAAGATCATAGTTGCGTAACGGCTCACGTTACGGTAAAGTTCACGACAGGTGCCTATAGAGTAAATGTATGGAAACATTGTCAATAAAGCTCATAGTTGCGTAACGGCTCACGTTACGGTAAAGTTTGCGGGAGGTGCCTTAAAGATTTTGCACTAAATTTGTATAATTTCGCATTTTTGATAGGCTATTATGTAGGAGCTGTGATTGGACGTAATTAAAAGCGAATCACAGCTTAGGCCAAAAATGTATAAATACAGACGTCACTTTTGTACCGACATTCAGATCAGCCAGTGTACCGCCGCGTGCAGACGTATCTGCACCGGTGCTCGGGCCTCTAGTACGGTTCCCTGCGTGACACCTCTCAACCGCACCTGCGCCCGGTAGTGACCCCGGAACAACACGACGTGCCGCCTGGCTTTGGTTCCCGGTCTGCCACCAGCGGCAAGCCCCGGGGACCGGGTTGGGTGGTTTCGGCGTGCCGGGGCCACGACCTAGGCCGCACTTCAACGGTACACTAACACCGTGACTCCGCGCTTCAATAATGGAGAGAAAGCGGCTATACCCGCCGCCACGACGCGCTACCCGGCCACGGGTGTTCACAAGGTCGGCAGTCCCCGCGTTATTTACCGCAGCGGTGAAGGCCGCCAACCTGACGCCCGTGCCCGTCCCCCGGCTCAACATCGTCGCGGGGCCAGCGACCGGTGCCGGGGAGGAGATGTTTATCGCCAGTCCGGTGATACGCACACCCTCCCCGCCACCCGACGCGCCCTCCACCAGCCGGGACCCCCGACTACACCGCCCCAAGACGGGGCCCTCAACCAACGCCCCGCTGCTAGCCACAACGGAGCGTGCACCGACGCCAGTCGCAAGAAGACAGCCCTCCCCAATGGAGATTAGCCATCCTCGGATGACGTTTGAGGAGCTGGCCGCGTTCAACGCGGCTAAGCAACTCGCGCCATCCGCCACGAGTTCCTCGACCTCACCGACGCCTCGCCCCCGGAAAACGTTCGCCGAGACTACGGCGGCGAACGAGGCGAAGAAGCCGGCGACGGTCGCAACCGGAGCGACCACGCCACCACAACCATCAACATCAGCTGCTGCCCCGGCCGCTCAAGACCGGAGAACCCGATACCCCCCTCTCGTCGTGGAGGTATTGCCCGACTGGCCGACGCACTTCAGGGAACTGAAGAGAGCGCTCGGCCACGCACCCAACGTGCGCCCCTTTGGCAGGGGGGTCAGGTTTATACCTAAATCCGACACGGAGTATCGGGTAATCCAAAGCTAACTCACCCGGCTGGAGGGAGAGAGCGGAATCTCGTGGTTCAGCTACTCCCTACCAGCCGAACGGACTATGAAGATAGCCATCAGGGGCCTCCCGGCCAACACCAACCCGCAAGACGTGGAGGAGGAGCTGCGCGAGCTCGGGTACATCCCGGAGCACGTGCGCACCATCCACGCACGCCCCGGACGTCCAGGATGCCTGATGTTCGCGCAGCTGCAGCGGACGTCATCCACCATCCCGGGCATATATGAGGTGCAGGAGCTCCTCTGTATGCCCGGAATCAAGATTGAGGCCTGGCGTGGACGCAAGGGCCCGGCGCAGTGTCACCGGTGCCAGCAGTTCCGCCATTCCTCGCACAACTGCCACAGGCCCCAGGCTTGTGTGCGTTGTGGCGGGGGACACGCCGCCAGGGACTGCCCGCGTCCCCTTGCGGAGAAGCCCACCTGCGCAAACTGCGCGGGTGACCACACGGCGAACAACGCCAACTGCCCCGTGTTCCGCAAGGAGACGCGGAACAAGCGCGCCGGTACCACTGCACGTACCGTCGCCCACGCCACCCCTACAACCACCGAGGCCAACGCCCCCGGCTCGCTCATGGCTGCCGCAAACCAGCCACAGCAGCAGCCGGGTGCAAAACGACGGAGGAAGCGCCGCGGACGCCGCGGGCGCAAGCCTGCCAAGGCGCCTGAGGAGGCTCCCCCCGCCGCCACACAACCTGCGCCACCCGCGGCCGCCGCCCCCGTAAGGGGAAAGGCGGTGCGCGTGGCCCAGCCCCAGCCCACCGGACATCTTTACACCGTCATCAGCGCCCTACAACAGGTGCTGATGGCGCTCGAGGAGGGGAGGGACCCCATCCCTCTCGTCACCAGGTGCATGTTGGAGCTCTGCAACTCGTTTGCATGAGCACAACATGCGCCCACCCGGTCTGCCCACGTCTACTACTCCACGTCGAGTAGTTAAGACTGTGGGCAGGCCCACCCGGACTCGACCGCTCCCCGTCGCTGGCTGATGGGCGCTCACTGGCGTCAAACCCCAGTGAGCTCGACCTCGCTGTGCGACGGGTTGAAGCCCCGGACTGGAGACGTCGCGGTGGCCACCGGCCGCCTTACGTGCGAGCGTGGCCGCGCCGCAGCGACGCCCGTCCACCTCGGACCTTCACGGACGCCTAGCGTCCAACCCAGTGACCCGTCTGTAGTCGCAGGCGGCGTTGCCCCTTCAGAGCATAATGACCAAAAAGCAAAATGAGCACTACAATCGAAATGTTCAAAATGCAAAATGTTCAGAACGCAAAATGTGCAAAACGCAAAATGTTCAATATGCAAAATGTGCAAAACGCAAAATGTGCACCACAAGCAAAATGTGCAGAACGCAAAATGTACAGCCGATACTTAGGACATGTTCATAACATTTGTGAATTATTATTTTTTTAACTTGGTCAATAGTCCAATTCTGCTCCGGAGGGCCAATTAATACATTTCATAATAAAACCTTTGCGGTCTAATTTTTGTATATATTTTTATCTATACTTCTATACTAATATTATAAAGAGGAAAGATTTGTTTTTTTGTTTCTTTGTTTGTTTGTTTGTTTGTTTGTAACGAATAGGCTCCGGGACTACTGGACCGGATATTTTATTCCCGTATTCCCACGGGAACGGGAACTACGCGGGTGAAACCGCGTGACGTCCGCTAGTATTTTATAATTATGCAACCTTGATGGCAAACTTTATCAAATATACAATTGATTTCTAGTGGGTTATGATCCCACCACATTACATCATAAATAACCCGCGCTGACACTACAAAATTACGAGCTGTCTTTGTGACCACACAATGGTCCAACCAACATGATGCCATGTGCCTATCTCACAAAAGTATAAGTGTCCGAGTTAGTACCTAGCAACTCTGTATCAACGCATATCCATTCCAATTCCTGAGCGAAATTTAAGGGCTCGTCAAAAAATTTACATGTTGGGTGAGCAATTGAGCATTGAAATCGCCCAAAATATATTATAACAGTTTTCAATGTTAGAGTTATCTATAACTAGCTGATGCCCGCAGCTTCACCCGCGTAAATGTTATACCCGTTCCCGCGGGAACTTATTTCTGGGATAAAAAGTGGTCTATGTGTTATTCCAGTATCCCTGTGCCAAGTTTCAGGCAGATCCGTTTAGCCGTTAGAGCGTGAAAGAGTAACAAACATCCACACTAACAAACTTTCACCTTATTATATTAGTAAGAAGTAAGATAGTAAGAAGTGAGATGGCAAACACTCAGGTAATCCGTGAATTCCACTAAATCACTCGCCTCGTCCATTCATCATTAAAGCCTTTGATGCTCTTTCTGCGTTCTGCACATTTTGCTTGTGGTGCACATTTTGCGTTTTGCACATTTTGCATATTGAACATTTTGCGTTTTGCACATTTTGCGTTCTGAACATTTAGCATTTTGAACATTTTGATTGTAGTGCTCATTTTGCTTTTTGGTCATTATGCTCTGAAGGGGGCGTTGCTACCACTGGAAGAGGCAGAAGAGCCTATATCAGTTACCCCGGGGCCCCCAACGGGTCCGCGTGGAAGACCTCGACGATACCGACATTCAATCGACAGTTCAGCACCACAGGAACAAGAAGAAGAAAAGGAAACCAGGAAAACAGGAAGAATACTAGGAAGAAAAGGATAGCCAGGAAGAAAAGGATAGCCAGGAAGAAAAGGATAGCCGGGAAGAATAGGATAGGATTAGGAACAGTATTGTTTTATACCAGTATTAGTAATAAACCTCCGACCTAGTGACCGGTAAGAACTTTCACAGTGACTTTTATTTGTGTTTGTGTTTGTGTTTTGTGCCGCTAACCCGGCAACCTGTGTAACCCGCACCTGGTGTGGTCCACCACCAACCCCAGTCAAGGAAAGTGTGGATCTGGGTCACACGCTTTCACCAGTACAGTGGGGCGTACCTAGCTACCTAGTTGGTTAGGTGCCGTCACCCAGCGGAATAAAGTCGCCCCGCTGTACATATTTTATGGACTTCGTCATCTAACTCAAATCGAGCTAAAAGATTGTGTTGCGATCTCTAGGCGACACTGATACACATATTAGGTATAATTTTAATGTGAATTTTTATGGGTTCATTGCTTTTTTTTTTCATCTTTTTATTATGTAGGTATTGGGTACAAATTTTTTCATCGTTCTATTAAGTAGGTATTGTATTGGGTACAAATCCACGTAGGTGTGTAATTGTAAATTTTACAATTGAGTATACTCCACCTTCATCATTGGTAGCATGATGATATAAATGAATTATTAGCTAATAGCGATTAGCGACTAATATATTTAGCTAATGTTACGCGAGTACTTCAGAATAATTTGTCTTACTAGTGATGGAAGAAAATCGGTTCAGTAATTTTATCAATCACAAACAAACAACCCCGTGTGGCGACGGGGTCCCGTGTGGCGACGGGGTCCCGTGTTGCGACGGTTAAAAGTACAAAATGTCGCCACCCGAATACATCCCGAGGTTATCGTAAGAGGCGACTAAAGGACATAGCCCAATTTAACGACTCTGCTCCAACACCGCTCCCACCCAACACTGCCCTAAAAGAAGACTGCTGCTCGCAGTATACGCGGCGACAGCTAGCACGCACCCAGCAGTCCACACGGCGACAGCTAGCAGACGGCCAGCTGTCCACCCGCCGACCACTCTCGCCTTTCGCAATAGACACAGTTCGCGATCGGTGCCGGTGCGGCGACTGCTAGCAGTAAGCGCGCGGGCACCGCGCCGACCGCTCGTCTACAACGCACGGCCAGCGAGGCGTCCACTCCCGAGCAGTCTGACGGCGGTAAGCTCGCTGAAAGCGAAGCGAGCTGTTTGCTAATTGATGATGGCAATGTAAAATATATCTAAAGAGCAATATTTAAAGCCTATATTTGAATTATATTATTTTTGCCGGGTGGGAGCAGAGTCGTGTAAGTGGGCTTTGACCTTAACGGAACACTTTCGCAAAAAGAATCATTGCGTAGAAAAGGAAAACTCGAAATGAAACCCGGTTGTCAGTAAAATGACAATCGTTAGGCCAAGTTGAAGGCCTTAATGGGCGGCCTGAATAATTTCGTGGAAGATTAAACTATAAGGTGAAATGTGACTCTGCCTACCCTTTCGGGGATAAAGGCGTGACTATATGTATGTATGTATGTAGAACGGTAGAATAACAGTAAAAAGTAGAGGGATTGTTCTAATTATTTTTCTATAATTGGTCGTAGCCTTCTGCCCGGGGCCGCCGGGGCCAATGCCGGCAATTCTGCTACGCTCTAAACTACAGCACTGTTTATTTATGATAATGACATTCACAAGTAAGAATACTTTAACTGCTGTCATTACCTACTTACTTCGCTATTAAATAAGTACCTATAATATTTACGATTTGGTTAGATAAGTAAACGTTAGATAATGTTAATTTTAAAATTTATGTCATATTGAATGATTGCTCAAACGACTTTCTATTGTACCGATTTTGAAAACGAAAAGGTGCTTAATGCGACTTATTATTTTCTGATGACTTGCAAATTATTGATTTTGCTATTTGTTTTAATAGGATAGGTTAGAGTTAGACATTTGTACCTAGCAATTTGAACTTTATAATAGGTTCAAAATCATGTAAAAGAAGTACCTACCTGCTTCTTTAATGCGTGGTGGTATCCCAGGGCGCTGATCCACAACCACTCGATGGAAATTTACGGGTAAAACGTCATCAGTCTCATATTTAGGATACTCGTAAATTTTCGTTCATGCATTCATGGCGTATGGCGAACTTCTGGGGCTATCTCCAATCCAGAATTTTCGAAACTACCGAACCAAACAGTTAGTTGCAAGCAAAATATGTCGAGTGGGCCCTGAAATAGGACGACCGAGACGGTACGTCGATTGCAAAGTTTCACAGCCTAGGTAGGTTGGTGATCTATTGAGAAATCCAAAGCAGAAGTTCATTCTGTCTCCTGCTTTTACTAAGTGCTAGGTAACGGGAACTTGAAAATTATTTTAAAGCCATTGATTAGATACTAGTCTACCAAAGAGAAATAGAGCAAAAGAGTCTTGCTTGTAAAGTAGATTGGCGTTTGACTTGCTTTCAAGTGACATTTGCATAGGTATCCACCTATTACCTACTAGATACTTATCTAATACACTCGAGAGCAATGAATCCGGGTCACTTAAAGAATGTTAAAAATCTCGGAAACTAAAAATGATAGGTTAATGCAATAAATTGTATTTAATAGACAATGTAATACTCCTTAAATGAAAGTAAAAAAAATATGAGTCACCATACATTTTATTAACACAAAATTACATAAAGAAAAAACTGCCGATCTCTCCTTAAAACAAAAATAGGAAACATGAAATTTTTGAACTTTATTACGATTTTCTTGAATTTTAATACTTCGTATTGTCTCCTCGTGCTTCCATTACTGCGTTTACGCGGTTTGGCATGCTGTACACCAAGTTCCTTATACGATTTTGGGGAATATTCTCCCATTCCTCTGTGAGAGCAATTTTGAGCTCACGAAGCGTGATTGGGGGAGGGTTTCGTTGTTTTACGCATCTGCCTAGCTCGTGCCAAGCATGCTCGATCGGGTTGATATCCGGGCTGCGCGCTGGCCACTCCATACGAGTAATGTTCATCTCTTGAAGGTAGTCATTCACAATCCTACCTGTATGAGGTCGGGCATTGTCATGCATAAATATAGCATCCTCACCTAAATTGACCATAAATGGACCAACGTGATCATTGAGGATTTCTTCCATATATCTTACGCTAGTTAAAGAGCCGTTTTCTATGATCACCAGCTCTGTGCGACTTTCAGAAGAAATTCCGGCCCACACAAGTACAGACCCACCACCGTAGGCTACTTTTTCTTCGATGCATGCTTGCTTGAATCTTTCCCCTGGTCTTCGATACACTCTGTGTCTTCCATCGTGCTTGTAGAGCATAAATTTTGATTCGTCGGAGAACATAACTTTTGACCAATCTTCAATACTCCAATTTACGTGGCTCTGGGCATACCTTAGTCTCGAAATACGATGCCCACGCTCCAGTTTAGGGCCGTTTGCAGGTCTAAGGGGTTTTAAGTTAGATTCAGCAAGCCGACGTCTTACTGTCCATGCACTTGGGTTACTTCCTCCGAGGCGTCGAAACTGATTGGTGAGTTCAGTTCCTGTGAGAAAGCGATTTCGAAGCATGGTGTTCACCAAGTATCGGTCTTCTCGTGCTGTGGTACACCTGGTTCTGCCCGTTCCTGGTCTGCGTAGGTTAGAACCAGTTTCTTCGTAACGTCGGAGAACTCTTTGTACTGTTGACAGCGACACACCGACAGTCCTGGCTGTATCGCGCTGACTCCGGCCGGTTTCCAGCATTGTAAGTATTCTGGTGCATTCTTCAGGCGTAAGCGACATAATTTCAGCTTGATTAATGAATATAGAGCACTATCAACATGGTTTATGTACCCACATAAATGACAGATTACAAACAAAAGCAACACCAAATGCTGTAATTTCGTAGTTCCATCTTCGAAAGTGGCCCTTTTTCAAATTTGATTTTTTTATGATATAACTTTACAATAACTAAGAAGTTTTAATACCTTCATTTAAGGAGTATTACATTGTCTATTAAATACAATTTATTGCATTAACCTAGCATTTTTAGTTTCCGAGATTTTTAGGATTCTTTAAGTGACCCGGATTCATTGCTCTCGAGTGTATTTAATCTGAGCACATCGTTTCATAATCCGTTTCTCGCCTAGTCAAAGATAATATAATAGTATTACATAGCCTAGTGAGAACATTTGAGATTGTTAGTTATATTGAAATTTAGGCTCTGAGCATACGAATAGAACATTCTACGAAATGTCAAATATGACTAATTATGTACCGACTTACATAAATCCCTCTTACATAAATCTCCTATTATCTTTGTAAAAAAAATGAAAACTGGTTATAGTAGATTTAAAAAAACGCAATGGAGCATAGAGCAAGTTCAAAAGTCAACCACGGACACTTCCTGATGTCAAGGTAGGTAAGTAGGTAAATAATAGCGCTCGCAGTCCCGCAAAGATCATTCCTCTGTCACAGTATAACCTCTGTCGAACTATAAAAACCTGGAACTTCTGCTCGCACACGTGTTTCCATCATCTCATCATCTTACAATGCCGGGTTCTTCAAGAGGAGCGTGAAGAGGCACATAACAGGGCCGCCAACTTGAGGACCACTGCCAGAAGTCTTACGGACTGTGAGAGTGGCCCCCAATCGCTAGATGCGCCATGGCTTTCCATCAGTGGCGATGTCAATTTGGCAAACTTAATATAAATAAATAAATGGTTTAAAAAACCCTAGAAAAATACGCTTTTATAATGCACGAAAAAACCAAAAATTAATTATGGATCGTTCAAGTTGCCTCTATTTCTGGGCTGAAGTGTAAACTATGTGCTTTTAGTTATTAATATTTGATTGCAAAAGCGTGGGGCGCTGGAACAGGAAAGACTTTCCTGGCGGAAGCTGCATGAAGTCTTGTCAGATTAAGGATAAGGTCACATTTATAAAAGCGTGTTTTTAAACTATTAATTTACACTGTCACGCTTTTATATATATCTATTGTGACTTTTACTATTATTAATATCATTTTAAATTTCGGAAATGTATTAACGATGATAGGCTTTAATTGAAATACATAACATACTTACTTGAAAAGTAAAGTAGTTAATCACGTCTACGCATTTTCAACACCCACTTTTGCCAGTTTTTCGTGACGCCCGCGTAATAGGAGCAAACCTATTACCGTTACGGATCTCTATTAGATAATTCATTGGTAGGTCCTTAAAGTTTCGGCATTCCGAGATATTTAGTACAATATGTAGTAATCACGTAATAGGAATACAAAAGCATATATCCCCAAGCGGGTTTTTAACGGTAACCAAAGATATCTCGTTCTCGAACAAGAACTCTACATTTTGCCACTGTTAACGTATTCCCGTCATATATCTACTTAATTGCCTGAAAGAAAAGGCGTTCCCTTTGGCAGCATAAACGTTATGCTCTTGTGCGACCTCATGCAGCTTTCGCCAGGATTTTTATTATATAAGGATTAGTATTAATAGGAATATGCTTACAAAAAACGCTTTCTTGTTCTAGCACCCCACGCTTTTATAATCAAATATTATAACTAAAAGCACATAGTTTACACTTCAGCCCAGAAATAGAGGCAACTTGAACGATCCATAATTTATTTTTGGTTTTTTCGTGCATTATAAAAGCGTATTTTTCTAGGGTTTTTTAAACCATTTATTTATTTTATACTTTTTAGTGCTGCGGCTTCATCCGCGTAGAAGTCGTTATCGCATAAAATCATTACCCTCCTTTCGCGCAGTCAGTTAAAAAGTAACCAATGTCCTTCTCTTAAACTCAAACTATCTTTATAACAAATTTCATCAAAATCGGTTTAGTAGTTTAGGCATGAAAACGTAACAGACAGACAGACAGAGTTACTTTCGCATTTATAATATTAGTAGGGATTTCTGTATTACATGGTGTCTTGTCTGATGTCGACTTATGTGAAAATATTCCATTATTACTCTATACATATACATTTTCTGCAGGTACCTACGTCAATATTTACACTCAATATTAACTTCAATATATAACAGGTTTGTTATAACCTTAAACCCTAATCGTGGTCTAAGCTCAGTACACGACTTTTCTAATAAATCCAAACACAGCTATGATACGATGTTCAATCATGAAGTTACAGTTCATATCTTACGACTCCATCATCAGATCAGTTTGACAGCACCATATTATTGTATTGTTATCAGAACTACAAACATCTGCCAATTTTCATGACGCTACGATCCTTGGAAGATGCTTAAATTAGTTACCTGAGATTCCATTGCATAGTTTTACAAGTCAATTAAAAAAAGGTTTGTTATAACCTTAAAACCTAAGCCTGGTCAAAGTTCATTACAAGACTTTTCTGACGAATCCAAAAACAGATATAATACGATATTCCATCATGAAGTTCCAGTGGATATCTTCCGGCTCCATCATCAGATCAGTTCGACAGTACCATATTATTGTATTGTCATCAGAACTACATAAAGCTGCCAATTTTCATGACGCTACGATCCTTGGAAGCTTGTTAAATTAGCTACCTTAGATTCCACTTTTTCCATCGAAGTTTCAGTGACTATCTTCCGGCTCCATCATCATATCAGTTTGACCGTACCATATTATTGTATTGTCATCAGAACTACATACAGCTGCCAATTTTCATGACCCTACGATCCTTGGAAGCTGGTTAAATTAGCTACCTTAGATTCCACTTGTTTTCTGTGCCTACCTTCGGGCTCCGTCATCATATCAGTTTGACAGTACCATATTATTGTATTGTCATCAGAACTACATACATCTGCCAATTTTCATGAAGCTACAATCCTTGGAAGATGGTTAAATTAGTATCCTTAGATTCCACTTTTTCCATCGAAGTTTCAGTGCCTATCTTCCGGCTCCATCATCATATCAGTTTGACAGTACCATATTATTGTATTGTCATCAGAACTACATACAACTGCCAATTTTCATGACCCTACGATCCTTGGAAGCTGGTTAAATTAGCTACCTTAGATTCCACTTGTTTTCTGTGCCTATCTTCCGGCTCCATCATCATATCAGTTTGGCAGTACCATATTATTGTATTGTCATCAGAACTACATACATCTGCCAATTTTCATGACGCTACGATCCTTGGAAGATGGTTAAATTAGTGTCCTTAGATTCCATTACATTGTTAGTTACATACACGACGACCTAATAAAAGCTTATTAAAAATGCTCCTATTTTTGTAAAAGATAGCAAAAATATGCATTACTCTATGGCTCGTTCCGAGTCCCGACACAGGTGACCACATTGTGGCATTTCCTTTTCAGAGAGTTTCCGTGCTTCGAAAGGCACGTCCATTAAACATGATCGTCGTTAAACCTTCAATGTATGGGGAAAACGGCAAAATTTATATTTTTTTAAACAGCTGCTATTGTATACCTATATGTGAGTACATTATAATTCAAGACTCTCCCGTCCCCCCGCAACCTGCGTCACCCCACCCCCCACCCCCCTTGAAAAGTGTCCCATTTTACAGATTTTCTAAATTTTCAAGAAAACTATACAAGATAGGACCAAATGGTCAAAGGCTAAATTGTTTATTAATAAATTACCTACAAATAAGGTCTAACATTCATTTTGGTACGAGTTACAGTTTTTAAGCTATGGTGCATCAAAGATTACGAAAAATGTGCCCTTAACAAAAATTTAACATTCAACACAGGAAAAAATAATATTTATTTTTTACAAACGTACATACATCACATATGATCACGTCTGTATCCCTTGTGGGGTAGACAGAGCCCCAAGGTCACATTTAGCACTTAACGTGCAGGCACATCTCTTTAGGTGCAGCTCATCAGCATTCAAGGCGTACTTTTCATCAAGTGCAATTATGGCGAGGAAACGCAATGAGCCCAGAAAATTGGGGCTGAAATAAAAATAATAACTTTTTATCACCCATGTATACCACTGAGTAACCAGCCCCACAGTCAATACTAAAAACAGTATCATGTACCAGCAAAAAAGGCTGCAAAAGATGTGGATGTGTCAGAGCTGGATTGCGTTGCTCCACCATGTGTAGGTACACATTGTCAGGGCCTTAGTAGCTTGAATCAAACTCTAGAAGACGATGAACATATCTACTGATTTGTTTTAGATTATAAGTAAACATAAACGCATTTGTTGTAAAAACTATTTTTAGTTTTTAATGGAAACGTATTTTATTAATCATATCACTAGGCGGTTCGGCAAACAAACCATCGCTATTATGATTGCTTTTACCATCTTTACGCCTACCTACATGCTAAATGTGACCTTTGGACTCTGTCTACCCCACAAGGGATACAGACGTGATCATATGTGATGTTTGACGTTTGTAAAAAAATAAATATTATTTTTTCCTGTGTTGAATGTTAAATTTTTGTTAAGGGCACATTTTTCGTAATCTTTGATGCACCATAGCTTAAAAACTGTAACTCGTACCAAAATGAACGTTAGACCTTATTTGTAGGTAATTTATTAATAAACAATTTAGTCTTTGACCATTTGGTCCTATCTTGTATAGTTTTCTTGAAAATTTAGAAAATCTGTAAAACGGGACTCTTTTCAAGGGGGGGAGGGGTGATGCAGGTTGCGGGGGGGACGGGATAGTCTTGAATTATAATGTACTCACATATAGGTATACAGTAGCAGCTGTTTAGAAAAATTATAAATTTTGCCGTCAAAAAATCTAGAATGAATATACTATTAGTGGAAGAACTTATAGGCGACTTGAAATTTTGTCAGCAGATGCCCACAATCTGCGCTTGTCTTCAACATGGCGATAGGCTGATCACCTATTACGTGGGACAAAATGCAAATATGATAAATATGGGCTTAGATATATGCGCCTCTGCCTACCTCTTCGATGATGATCCGTGACTCGAGTTCGTATATTATACCTACCTACCTACCTACTATATCTATGTCAAGGGCCCCTCATGTGATCTATTTTATTAGGCCGCAACCTCATCCCATTGGCTCCGATTCCGAAGTCTTGTGTGTAGATGGGAAAATCGCAGCGAAAAATTCTAAATCGATGGGAAAATCTATACTAATATTATAAAGAGGAAAGATTTGTTTTTTTTGTTTGTTTGTTTGTAACGAATAGGCTCCGGAACTACTGGACCGATTTGAAAAATTCTGTCACTGTTGGAAAGCTACACTCTCTGCGGTGAACATAGGCATATATATATTTTATTCCCGTATTCCCATGGGAACGGGAACTACGCGGGTGAAACCGCGTGACGTCTGCTAGTCTAATATAAAGATATCTTAAGTTTCGCACTGTACCAAATTAAAAATTCTTGATGGAAGAAGCCAAAACAAAGTTTGCCGTAACGTAACCGGGATAGAAACCGCGCGCCATTTCAGCAGCTCATGTCATAAGGAAACGGAACTAATTAGGTGCCTTAATTTAATTTCACTTTGAATTAAATAAACAATTTGCCATGCCAAACGACGGCGCCGTGCAGACATTACATCTGTTACAAAACCGCACGAAACGTGCACCGGTTTGACTGCTGGTGCAGCGGTTAATTGCTTTAATGAACTTTTACATACGTCCCCGTGTGGCAACTAGAAAGAGTACTTACAAAATGTCGACCCCCCCCCCCCCCATTTCATCCTGAGGGTGTCTTAAGAGGCGACTAAGGGAACACTTTTGCAAAACTCGAAATGAAATCCGATGTCAGTAAAATGACAATCTTTAAGCCAAGTTGAAGGCCTGGGCGGGCTGCTTGAAAAATTTGTCACTTCGGGTCCAATAGGTGGTGAGCTTATTGCCGTGCTGATATAGCACGGCAATAAGCTCACCACCTATTACTGGGGACATAAAACTGTAAGGTGAAATTTGGGCATATACTATATATACTATGCCTCTGCCTACCCCTACGGGGATTAATTTATGTGGCTATTTTATGTGTGAGCCCAAGACTCCTTTGGCTAAGACTGAAGGTTGGACTTACCCGCATCTTTGTTTTGGGAGTGTATGCTCCGCAGGATGCGCGGTGGCACCGGTCTTCAAAAGACCAAAGCGAGAGGCAGGCATTTTGGGAGAGTATGAGGGATATTCTGGATAAATGTAAACGAAACGAGAGAATAGTGATGTTAGGTGATTTTAATGGTTGGGTGGGAGTGAAGCGCGATGGATACGAAAGTGTATTAGGAAAGTTTGGTGATGAACGAGTGAATGTAAATGGAGAAAGCTTGCTAGAAGTATGTTTGGAAAGGAATCTTGTGGTAACTAATACCATATTCAACCACAAGGATATCCACTTGTATACAAGAGAGGAGAGAGATCAGAGAAGCATGATTGACTTTGTGATAGTAGACGCAAGACTGAGAAAGAAAGTGCTAGACACTCGGGCGTACCGTGGCACCGGGATCAACACAGATCACTTCTTGGTAATTAGCCGGGTAAGGGGTCTGTTTCAGCGGTGGCGACATCGTGTGCATGAACCCGTTAGTGTACTAGAGCGAATAAAAGTTGAGAATTTACAAGAGTTAGGCATAAAAGAGGCATTTGTGAGTAAACTGAGTGAAAAATTTGAAAACCTAGATGAAATATGTGAGATTGAAGAATTATGGAAGCCGTTTAAGGAAGGACTTGTGGAAGTTGCGATTGAAGTGTGTGGGGTTAGCAAAAGACGACAAGGATGTATGGCAAAGGGAATGAGTGCGGAAGTTCTTAATGCGTTGACTGGCAAGAAGAAAGCATGGTTGGAATGGTTGGCTACAAAGGCCAATCAAAGAATGCAAAAGGCAACGGATGAGGATGTAAAAATGGCAAAGGATGAATATAAAAAGTATAAACGTGTTGCAAAAGAGACGATGATGAGAAAGAAAGAGAATGATAGAGAAAAATTTGATAAAAGGTTATCTGAAGACTTCCAACGGAATATTAAATTTTTTTGGAAGTCCATAAGAACAGTGAGGAGTCAGCAAACAATGTCGCCGCTCAATCACATCAGAAACCAGGATGGAAGTTTTGTAAGAGGAGAAGAATGTGTGCTAAAGAGATGGAAGGAATATTTTGAGAGTTTATTCGAAAAAGAAGATATACAAGGCGATACGCGTGTTTTAGAACTGAATGAATTTGGCGATGAAAGCGAGTTAAGTATGGGAGAAATAGTGGAAGCGTTGAATTGTATGAAAGTAGGAAAGGCTGCTGGAATAGATCGGATTTCTGTCGAAATGCTGAAAGCTGGACGTGGCGTGGTAGCTTGCCAGCTGTACCGCCTTTTTAACTTTTGTTGGCGAAGTGGCAGAGTACCAGCAGAATGGTGTAAAGCTGTCATTGTGCCGCTTTACAAAGGAAAAGGGTCGCAGCAAGAGTGCAAAAACTACCGCGGCATAAGCTTGCTCAGCATCGTTGGCAAATTGTATGCAAAAGTGTTGATAAAAAGAGTGATGAATGAAACTGAAGGAAAAATGTGGGATGTGCAAGCAGGATTTATGAAAGGAAGGGGATGTACGGATCAGGTCTTTTCCTTACGATGCGTAGCTGAGAAAGTTTTGGCTAAAAGTCAAAAGGTCTATTGCATATTCGTGGACTTGGAAAAGGCCTATGACAGAGTGGTGAGGAATGAACTGTGGTCAATATTGTCCATGTATGGAGTGAACAGCAACTTGATACGGGCACTGAGGTCTCTCTATGAGGGTTCCAGTGCTTGTGTCAGGATCAACGGGGCCTGCACGGACTTCTTTCACATTGAAAAGGGTGTGAGACAGGGCTGTGTAGCGTCTCCGTGGCTGTTTAATCTATACATGGATAGTTGTCTGAAAGAACTGCAAGAGAGTATGTATGGCTTAAAAATGAATGAACTGACCGTCAAATGCCTCCTATACGCTGATGATCAGGTGATATTAGCATCATCAGCGGAGGAATTGCAGCTGATGGTTAATAGTATGAATGAGGCTCTAAAAAGTAGAGGAATGAAAGTTAATGTAAACAAGACGAAAGTTATGGTTTTTGAAAGAGAAGAAAGTATGACGAATTGCTCAATCTTCATTGAAGGGCAAAGAGTGGAACAGGTGAAAGAATTTGTATACTTGGGTTCCAAATTTGTAAGGGATAGAAAGTGTGACCAGGATATTGAGCGAAGAGTTTTGGCAGGAAATCAAGTGAATGGGGCTATGTACACCTTTATGAGCAGTCAAAATGTGTCTGAGAAGGCCAGGTTGGCTGTACATAGGGGAGTGCTCATCCCTACACTTATGTATGGTAGTGAAAGTTGGGTATGGCAGAAGAAGCATGAAAGCAAAATTAATGCAGTGGAAATGAGAAGTCTGCGAAGTATAGCTGGAGTGACTTTAATGGACAAAAAAAGAAATAGCGTGATAAGGGAAAAATGTGGTATAACAGAAGATGTAGTGACTAAGATCGAAAAAGGGATGCTTAGATGGTTTGGACACGTGGAGAGAATGGATGAGAATAGACTGACAAAGCAGATTTATGAGGCGAGAATGAATGGGCAAACTGGTAGGGGTAAACCTCGGCGTACGCATGCCGATCAAATCAGAGACGTTCTGGAAAAAGGCAAGGTCAAGAGTACCCTTAACCGGCGAGCGTGTATGAAAACAGTTATGAAAGTAGAAGAAGCGAAAGTTGTATGTCAGGATCGTAGCAAGTGGAAAGCCATAGTCTCTGCTTACCCCGATGGGAAACAAGCGTGATTATATGTATGTATGTATGTATTTTTGTTCCCACAAGCCTATTGCCGTATTGATAAGGACAGGCGCAGTTCATCGCTGCCTGCTGATGACATGTCTAGTTTTATTAGTTTTAAGCAAATTATTGATGAGGCGACTAATTAACAACTTATTAGGCAATTAACTACAAAAAAAATAACTTGCTAGTGATTAAAATAATATTTTAGCAACAAGTATACTTAGATATTATAATAAGCTATAAAACGTAATATCTATAAAAACTGGCCAAGTGCGAGCCGGACTCCAACACGGAGAGTTCCGTACAAAAAAAATCACGTTTGTTGTGTGGGAGCCCCCTTAATCATCCCTTTTTTCTATTTTTTTTTAGTATTTGATGATAAAGCGGTAACAGAAATACATTTAGGTACCTAATATCTTTACTATTAGGTATATAAAGAGATAAAGGGACTGACTGACTCATCGACGTGGAGACGAACCCCCTGAACCTAGTATTAAATAAAATGGCAAAAAACACGTTTGTTGTATTGGACCCCCCCCCCCCTTAAATATACCAATATTTTTTTAGTATTTGATGTTATAGCGGCAACAAAAACACATAATCTGTGAAAATTTCAACTCTTTAACTATCAGCGTTCATGAGATACAGCCTTCTGACTGTCAGACAGACAGACGGACAGCGAAGTCTCATGAATAGGGTCCCATTTTTTACCCTTTGGGTACGGAACCCTAAAAACTAAATAACGGCTGCCACTATAAGATAGCAAATTTAAACAGGAAAAATAAAATAATATGCGAGGCGAGGTATTAAAAATAATGACTTGGCAGTGAGTTGGCAGCTATTATTAGACGTGGGATATCAAACATTGTATTATTACCTACTATTATTAGCAACTATTGGCTTCCACATAAAAATACACTTTCGGGTAGTGATTTGCAAGCAGCTATAAAAATTAAAACGGGTCTTAATTTTAATTACTAAGATATCATAATTTTTGTTTGTAGAATCGTAAAATATTGAACAAAGCGACAAATGCGTTGGTTTCATAATTAGAAGCAGAGCGGTGGCCGCGGCGCGGGAGGTGGAGCGCGCAGGCGCGCATCAGCCATATTGGAAGCGACGACGGCGACGGCCGATCGTCACTTCGTCACAGGACTCGCTACTGCTTGTTATTCTTTGTATTATTCAAGTGCAACACGCGTAAACTTTTTCTAAAATAGTTTTTTACGTATTTTGGGAATCAAAGCTACGTTTAAATGCAGAAATGAATCAGTTGAAGTTAGCAGGACCGAGTCGTGTGATGAAATGTGATGATGGAGTACCGGATTATTGCTCAAGTGAATCAGAACAAGAGGATCAAGAAGAACCAAAACCGAAGCGTCGACGAGGACTTAACAAACTTTGGGTATTCTGTAATAAATTTTCTAACATAAAAGAGGCAGAAGATTTTGTGAATTCAGAAAAAACTTGGGCTCGGACATTCACACGAATGACAGAAGAGGGACAAAAACGATTTTACAGATGTAACAAAGTGCGGAAGAAGGGACCACAGTGCGCGGCAGAACTGTATTTGCTATTTGAATGTGGATCCGACTGTGTTTTTGTTTATCGTACGGAAGCTGATCATAATCATAATGACATTGGGGCACGAGACGACTACGGTATTAACGATCAAACTAAAATTGAAATTAACAAACTATTTGACCTGCACTTAAAGCCAAAAGCTATATTAGCTGCTCTTCAAAAGATCGATGGAATTAAGTTGCCTACAAAAACGCAACTCAATAATTATTTAAATGACAGACGGCGAATTAAATTTGGGCAACCTACCAATTACTTAGGCGAATTAGAAAAGTGGATACATAACCACGAAAACATTCCCGAACACGAAGATGAACCATTTATTATGAAGTACTGGATATTGGAGAGTGAGAGTGACCAACCTATCTTCGGGTTTGTTTTGACAACCAAAAAGTTATTGAAATTTACAAGCTCTATTGATGTTTTGCACGCGGATACCACCTACAAGTTAATTTGGCAAGGTTTCTCAGTTTTGATAGTAGGAACAACAAACAAAAACCGGAAGTTCTATCCGCTTTGTTTAGCAGTTTCAACAAATGAGAAGCAAGAAGACTTTGAAATGGTTTTTACTGGTTTAAAGGAGAAGATTGACTCTTTGTTTGACCTCGATTTTAAACCAAAAGTACTAGTGAGTGATGCGGCTCCAGCAATTAAAAATGCTTTCTTGGAAGTATTTGGTTTTGATACCACGGTACGCATGTGTTGGGCGCACGCCATAAAAAATATTAAGAAAATAGTTGAGCAAACGGTGAATAAAAAAAACAGAAAAGACATTATGCAGGATATATATGCTTTACATGACGCATCGTCACAGGAAATTTTCAATGCTGCTTCACAAGCTTTTATTGTCAAACATGCTTCGAAGACTTCATTTATAAAAAAATTTGAACAAGAATGGCTGATCAAACATCCTAACTGGTTCTTAGGAGCAGCAGCAACTCCTTCACCGACTACTAACAATGCTTTGGAAGCATTGAACAAGTCAATCAAAGATCATAATACGATACGGGAACGCTTTCCCCTATCACGATTCCTTACTGTGGCAAGCGAGATGGTTACACAGTGGTCAAATGATATCAATAAAAATTCATTCCCAGAAACTCATAATATTGAACTAAAAGAATGGACAGAAGGTTATTGTTGGGCAAAACAGAACGTTATAGTAAAGACTTTAGTATCTGATTGCAATAAAAAAGTATATTTAGTACCTAATGAAGAAGTTAAGGCTACGGGCATGACATATGATACATCATGGCATACATTTGATGAGTTCAAAGAAAAAAACTTTGCATTCTGGAAAACCGCATTACCTAGCGCAGGATGGTTGCAAGGCACATGCACTTGTCCTCAATTCTTTAAAATATACATTTGTAAACATATATTGGGTCTAGCCATACGGCTAAAACTAGCCACTCCACCTTTAGAGGCAAAATTGATTCCGATTGGACTCAAAAGAAAACGTGGGCGCCCTGCCAAATCAAAGCCTGCACTAATAATGCAATAGCTTCTTTATTATAAATTAAATACCTAAATTATAAATTAATATTCACGGACATTTTCACACAACGCTATCTGATCCCAAAGTAAGCTAGGAATAACCTGCTTGTGTTATGGGTATCAGACCACGGATATTAATACTTATATACTGTTTTTTTTTAAATACATACATATTATACATAGAAACACCCAGACTCTTGAGACAAACATTTATGGGTCACACAAATATTTGTTAGTTTTAGTACTACTTTCATTTATAATGGTAAGTACATAAATAAATAAACATAATTGTTCTTTTACGTTTGTGCCTTTTACTGTTTCGCCATTAAAAAAAATTACATAGACCAATATTTTTTGCATGCCGAATTTTGCTTTATAAGATCTTATAAAATGTCGCAAAGAGTATGTTTTATGACCATGTACATATTTTATTCTCATCTCAGTTAATTTTATAAACAACCTCATTGTATAATATATAAAAGCCTATTTCTACTTTACGAGTATAATTCGCCGCCAAGTTGTCGCCTAAAAATAAATCACTGCCAATTTAAATTTAAATTAAGCGCAGAACTGAATATAAAGCTGCTACTTATAAAGCTGCTACTTTAAACTTGAAATGCTATTTCACTGTAGCTGCCAACCCATTATTTTTCCTACCAGTTTTAACTGTTTTTAAAATCATAAATAAGATTACTTTGTTGCCGCGTTAAATACCTACATGCCTTAGTTTTACTTTTATTATATTATCTTCATGCATAGTCAGACACTTCATTAAACCAGTATTCATCTATACATAGATAGATATAATAAAATTGTAGAGGGTCGAGACTCTGTACATGGAAGATATTTTAAAAATTTTAATTGTAAGGCGTTCTCTAATCGATACTGAAGCCCAAAATGTAATTAAAAATTTTCAAGTCTGTCTGTCTGTCTGTCCATATCCCGGAAGGTTCTAAGATACTTTTGATCCCGATATTTTGCGCGGTTCCTTTGGGAGAGGGGATGAAAGAAAAATTGTTTTTTTAGTTGTTACTTCTCACTGCGTAGTCCAATTACAAAAAAAAATCAGTGTCATAAAGGGAGTACTTTAAGAATTGTTACACACAAGTTTCAATGTTAGGTAAGGGTTTTATAGTTCACGAATTAGAGACATCTCAACTTTTGCAAAACCTGAAAATAAAGGATTCATTTGAATGTAAGGGTAAATCTAAACGATTCCGTAACATACCTCCGACAGACGTTTGTCTGCCGTATGAGCCGCCGACAGAACGTTTCGATTATGAGTTGTTCACCGACAGAACCTTTCAACTACGAACGTTTCACCGACAGAATTATTTAAATCGACGACAGAATCGTTCACCAAATAAGAACTCATCGACAAAACAAAAAAAAATAACCACGAAGGCTAAGGCGGGAGCTCTGCTCATCTTCGCTCCCGCCTTAGCCTTCTAACCTAACCTATCCGAGTCGGGGTGTTAACCACTCACTTATTATAGTTGAATTAATCGTTCTGTCGGCGAAACGTTCGTAGTTAAAAGGTTCTGTTGGTGAACAACTCATTATCGAAACGTTCTTTCGGCGACTCATCCGGCAGAGAAACGTCTGTCGGAGGTATGTTTCAAAGCCAATCTAAACTGGCGTGTTGGCTTACCTAATCATAAAAGATTGAAAGTTAATGATTAAGGCTATTGTAATATAAATAAATAAATATTCACGGACTTTTCACACAACGCTATCTGATCCCAGAATAAGCTAGTCTAGTAGCTATATAATTCTGAATTGTTTTAGAATAGACTAACCCGTTATTCATAATCGTTTATTAAACCTATTTTAGTTAAAACACACTTTAAGTCTATTGCTGTCTCTAACCAATGACAGAGTATGGTTAGAGACAGCAATAGACTTAAAATGTGTTTTAACTAAAATAGGTTTAATAAACGATTATGAATAAGGGGGTAACCCCCTTTAAGCTCTTTTTTGATTAAGCAAACAGGCCAGTTTCACACGTTGCTTGATGAGTCTGATGAAGAAATACTTCTCCTTTCATAGACCTTATGTGACGTAAACGAAGTTGCGAGGGTCAGCTAGTCACTAATACCAAAGATACATAGCGAAGCGCTTGTTGACTACAATTTGGCGAGCTAAATATAAAAAAAAGTATATTGTTGGTCGAAGTTGTAGCCCCACTGACGCGCAACTCTGTACAGTAAACAATTCGTGATTGACGGGGAAGGGGGAAGGGGTTAATAAACGGACGGTCCAAATTAAGGCCTTAGTGATTGAAAGATTCGCACAGATGCCAAACGTACATTTTATTATGGCAAAAGAGGGGAAACGCGATTTTAAAGCCTTTGATGTTGCAAACGTCCATAGGCTGCGGTGACCACTTACCATCAGGTAGATGGACGGTATACATGTGTCACCTTAGTAATATGAAATAAACCGGTCAAGTGCGAGCCGAACACGCACAGGCAGTTTTTTTTCCTAAAAATCACTATTGTATGAGAGCCCCCCTTAATCCCCCCTTCTTTTTACTGATTTTAGTTTATATTGTTATAGCGGCAATAGAATCACATCAGCTCTCTAGCTATCACGGCACATCACGGTTTCTAAGATACAGCTTCATGACGGACACAAAGACAGACGGACGGCGAAGTCTCTTGAATAAGGCCTCGTTTCAGTAAGAGTCCGGCATCAAAAAAAAAAAAATACGCGGGAAAGCGTGTTTGTGAAAAATATTATTTAATAATTATTTTAGTGAAATAGTGCGAGAACTGAGAAATAAAATTACACATTTATTAAATAAACGGTGAATTTAAAATAATTTAATGTTATCCAGGCTCTAAAGGTTTTATTTTTGCGATTAGAGCCGGCGCGTCGTCAGCCGGTCGGCTGCGGGCGCAATGAATAGTGAGACTTATGTTGATAGCGATATAGTTGAAGATGGCTTATCTGGTGACGAAATAAATATCGATGCAGTTGTGGAAAATAGTGAGGAATGCAGATCAAGGATGCAAACGGAGGATGAGTTAGTTAGCAGGAAAAGACCAATGACACGGGAAGATTCCTCTTCCGAGGAAGGTTGGCAGCGAGTTTCTAGAAGGCACAAGGTGGCTTGTACTCGTGAATCCAGTAGTACGGAGCAGGAAAATGTACAAGTATGTGTTTCATGTAGTTCAATTTTGCCTAAACAGTTTGCTTTAGCCAAATTATTTAAAGAAAATAACATCAGTGGGGTAATTCGTGTCAAATTTGTCCATCAATACAAAATTATTGTCACTTTTGATGAAGAATGCAATGCCGATCGATTTATTTCTTGTAAGGCTTTTAGAGAACTTGAATGGAAAAGTCAGAAGACATCTGAGGTCGGGGTTTCATACGGGGTTATCAAGGATATTGACTTGAATATTGCCGAGGAAGATATTATTACCAATTTATTTTCTGATATTGAGATCATTGCAGCGAAAAGGCTAAACAAGCGAGATTACTACCAGGAATCGTCTTCTGGTTGGGTTAAATGTGAAGCCGTGCGTATATCATTTAAAGGCCCTTCTCTGCCCGCTTACGTATACATCTTTAACATGAGAGTAAGTGTGTTGCCTTATATCTTCCCAGTAACGCAATGTTCGCGGTGTTGGAAGTACGGACATACTAGATTACTATGCCCTTCGAAAAAGATTATATGCCCGAAGTGTACTAAAAATCATGAAAATTGCGATACTACCTCATTCCGCTGTATTAATTGTACTGGCAACCATATGGCGTTACAAAAGATATGTCCAGTGTTTAAAAAAGAGAAAAGGATTAGGGAACTTATGTCTGAATTTAACTGCACCTATAGAAAAGCCCTCACTTTGTATGTACCACCGTCTCCGCCTCCAGAAAGACATTCATCCCATGGTTTGGCTGAAGTTGAAACACCAAAGTTGGATTCACAGCAATTATTCCCTGATCTCCCATACGAAAAGACCAACCAACCACCAACTAAGCAGAAACTCATGTCCCAATTATTCAACACGCCACAACAATCTAATTCTAAAAAGGCTCAAGAACATAAACTGAAAAAGCCACGAAAACAGCTTCCTCGTGCTTCTCCATACCCGTCACGTCCTTCTTCACCGGTGAGATCGGAGAGAGCAGAGGAGGCCCTATATTCGGAAAGCTCTGGAGGCTACGTGGGAGTTAATAGTGAAACCAGCAACAAAGCACAGAAAGCTAAAGACATTAGTTTTTTTAGTGTATTATATAAGCTTTATAGATTAATAATGGAGAAGGGTTCTTTAGAGGATAAAATACATGAAGTTATCAAAATTTGCACGGAGTGGATTATATCTAAAGTAATGCAAGGAATGTCGGTGAGTTTTTTTTTCAATTCTTTTTCTAATGATGGATAGTGGTTTCATCGATATCAATTTAAACATTATACAATGGAACTGTCAAAGCTTGCGACCGAAGTCACTATCTTTAGAGGCCCTTCTTTCACAAAATAACATACATATAGCCGTTCTGAATGAAACTTGGCTTGAACCGGACAGTTATTATAACATTAGGAATTATAATATTTTCAGATCTGATCGTATTGATGGCTATGGTGGCTTAGCCATCCTCATACATAGCTCTGTCTCAGGTAGTTTAAGTATGTCACATAGCCCTAACCCAGGTATAGAACTTTTACATGTTAAGATACATAATTGTCGGTATATTGAGAACATATTTTCACTGTATTGCGCTTCAACTGTAAACACCGTGCAAAACGACTGGGATCATCTGTTTTCTCTCGCAAGTTCCAAGTCATTAATTTTAGGTGATTTTAATGGTCACCACCTAAATTGGTCGTACAAAACTGACCCGAGAGGATTACAAATATTTGATTCCATGATTGATTATAATTATATTTATTTAAATAATGGTGATCCGACTCGAATACAATTAGTGAATGGTGTATTGAAAAAGTCGTCCCCTGATATATCTTTCGTCACCTCTGATTTGGCTACGTTATTTACGTGGAAAGTGTGCAATGATTCGCTCGGCAGCGATCACCTTATTATTCAATTATCGGCCACTATTCATGTCCCCCGTGTCATATTAAAAAGACGTAAATATAAAAACAGTGACTGGCAATCCTACAATTCATATATAGAAGTTTCACTAAAGGATTATATCGTTCCCTCTGATTGTCAAGAATTTTATGATGTCTTTGAACGTACTCTACAGACTGCCGCCAATAAGTACATACCCTTCACTAAGGTTCCCCAGTACCCCTGCAATAAATTCAAACCCAAACCATATTGGAACACAGAACTTTCAAAGGTTGTGGCGGAACGCCGATTGGCGTTGTCCAAGTTCAGAAGATGCCCTTCTCCCACTAATTTGGAGATATTGCAAGAGAAGGTACGTATTGCTCAAAGACTCATTAGATCAGCTAAGACTAGGTCTTGGCACGGGTTTTGTGATTCCATAGATGCTACTACTTTCCCCTCTGAAATGTGGAACCAAATGAGATGGGTAAAAGGACATCGAACTAACACTCGTAATCACTATGTAGACAAAGAAAATGCTTTACAATTGTTGAATTCCTTAACTCCCGATTTTACGTGTCCTCCTATCCCTCATTTTAATTCAGTTAACACTTCTTTAGAATCTGAAATAAGTATTCAGGAACTGGAAAACTGTATTAAAAAGACAGATACAGCTCCCGGCAGGGACGACATATCATTCTCTATGATAGCACATCTGCCACCGACTGCTAAATTTTTGTTAGTTAAATTATATAATACTTTTTTAACTTCTGGCTTCGTTCCTGCACAATGGCGCGAGGTAAAAATAGTCCCCATTCCTAAACCGGGCAGAGAACATAACTCTCATCACTCACTTCGGCCTATAGCTTTAATTTCATGTTTATGTAAAATTTTCCATAGTATTTTGAACAAAAGATTAGAGTGGCATTTTGAAAAAAGGAAGCTTTTTCCTGAGTATATGGTCGGTTTCCGCAAAACTCGTTCATGCTTAGATAATTTATTTAGTTTAGTCTCTCAAATTCAAATTGGTTTTTCTAGGGACCATCTAACCGCGGCTTGTTTTATAGATATCGACAATGCTTACAAAAATGTGAACGTTACTTGCCTAGTAAATACTTTAGACTCATTTGGAGTAGGTTCTAAAATATGTTTTTATCTCTGGTCCTTTTTAACTAGCAGACAGCTTCTAGTTGCGGTTGATGGTCAAAATTTGGTCAGAACTACCGGTCAGGGTTTGGCGCAAGGAGACCCATTATCTCCTCTTCTGTTTAATATTGTCACAATCAATATTTGTAAAAATATCACAAATGTACATATTTCTCAATATGCCGACGACTATGTATTATATGCTACCCAAAATAATATTGATGCGGCCCTTTCGAATCTTCAATATGGCTGTGAAAAATTGAGCTGTATAATGTTAAATATAGGCCTGTCTATATCTCCTACAAAATGTAAATTGTGTATATTTAAAAAAGGGAGTTTTAGGCGTTCTATCGATTTTAGAATTAACGAACAACCAATACCTGTTGTTAAGCACGTTAAATATCTGGGCTTGTGGCTGGATAGTTCACTGAGGTGGGGCAAGCATATAAACGAAACAGTTCAAAAAGTAAGCAAACATATTAATTTGTTAAAAGTATTATCAGGTCCTGGGTGGGGTATTCATCAAAAACACTTGAGATGCTTATATATTTCTATTATACGTAACAAAATGGACTACGCAAGCTTTCTATATGACAATAGCTGTAAAACAAATTTACTAAAGATAGACAAACTCAAAATCAGGCTTTACGAGTAATTGGTGGTTTTATTAGGAGTACCCCAATCCACGCCATGGAAAATGATTTGTGCCTTCCCCCCCTTCAGTTTCGCAGAAGATTTTTGGCAGGTAAATTTTTGCTAAAATCAAAGTCTTTTGCTAATAGTTCTAGTGACCTGCTGAATCTATTAACATCTGTTTGTAACACTAGCTATTGGAATAATAAGAAAGTTCCATTACTAGTCAATATCAATCGCAGTATAGACACAGGGTCAATTCACTGCACTAATTTGCTAGAAATGTTTTCTTTAGAGACTTGGGTGAGTAATATCCCAGTAAACCGGTTCATTGCAAGCTCTATTCCGCTGATTGATAAAGCTAAACAAAATTACTCCTGTCGCCAGTTGAACTCAATTTGTACAAATTTCATTGAAGAAAAATACAGTCATTGTTACAAAATTTTTACCGATGGTTCTAAAGATAAAAGTAGCGCGGGGTCAGCTGTTTACGATCCACAGTCAGATTGTTTTGTAAAACTTAGGGTTGATTCTAATATATCAATTATGCACATTGAATTAATCGCAATTTCGCAAGCTTTATCTTACATTGATTCAGTGAATTTTGATCAATTTGTCATATTGACGGACTCAAAAAGCGCATTACAACATTTGGCTCGCTGTACCTCTCCCGTGAGAGGAATACCGATTGCATATAAAATATTAGAATCAATCTTAGGTCTACAAGCTCGACAGAAAACAGTCACGCTTCAATGGATTCCATCCCATATCCAACTTGAACCAAACGACATTGTAGACATGCTAGCTAAACAGGCATCAGTGGATGGGATTCCTTATACAGTTTTACCACTATTTTCGGACAAGGTAAGACATGTTAAACGGCATTGCCTGGATGTTTGGCAGGAGTATTTTGATGAGCGCTCACAGGAAAAGGGTATATGGTACCGAACTATCCAGCCACACATATTAACGTTCCCATGGATAGCCTCGATTCGACTAAACAGAGAAGATTTAAAAACCATTCTCAGGCTACGTTCCGGACACATTCCATCTAGAAAGTTTGGATATTTAATGAAAAGAATGTCATCACCTAATTGCATCGATTGCGGTGTAATTGAAGACCTGTATCACATCTTGATGGAGTGTGTCAGGAATGAACCTTTCAGGGCCACTTGTTTTGTTGGCGAATCGAGGATATTTGTGGGTCAGGTGAACAGCGCCTTGTCTGAGCCAGGCTCACAAAAAGCCCAAGAATTGATCGAATTAGTTAATTTAGGCTTAACCGATTCCTAGTTTATTATTTTAGTTGGTAATGTTGTAAGTGTTTTAGTTAGTTTTTAATTATTTTAGTTGGTAAATGTTCACTTATTTTTCGTAATTTTGTCGGTTGTCTTTACGGGACGATATAATCGCTCGGCGATAAAGTCCTTTTTAAAATAAATTGAAAAAAAAAAAAAAAAAAAAAAAGGCCTCGTTTTTGCCCTTCGGGTACGGAACCCTAAGAGCAATATTCTGTAACTCTGAGGGGTAAGAATAGCGATAATTGAGGTACACAGTGTAAGTTAATTTAACACATTTATTTAATGTATAAAAAAATTACCTACCTACAGATTGGTCTTCGGTACAGTCTTGGCGATAATATCCTGTCTTCAAAGTGATTTTATAATTAAAAATCATCACAACCAGAATTCCAGCTCCAGGTTTTGAACACTGAATATATTTACATGGTACCTAGTACCTACTATCTCGTACGGAAGCATCACTCTCTGTCCATCGCCCTTACCGCACACCGTAGTTTAGAAATCCGTAAAGTGATCAATCTTCAGCAATGTAGAGAAATTGCGTATTCTTCAGACTACTGTGGAGTCATATAGATAGATCACACCTGCGTATAAGAGCGAATTCAAGTTGAATTAGTTTAGTACTAAAGTCTTGCTGATATAGTGGTCCAACCACAGCCAGTCAGCTGGGATCCACAAAAAGTCTCCTCCTACCTTTCATAATAAACATTGTCCCCATTGAATAGCAGTTCATTCTGTGCTCTCATTTATAACTCCAATCTTGAGAGATATTGTTTCACCTGTCGAATCAATATCAATCTTTAATTCACCAGAACCTATTACCGGCTCCGTTTTTTTAACTCTCTGCAACTCATGCTCCTTTAGAAGTTGGACTCCTGAACGCTCCTGCATTTTAGCAATGTGTTTAATCCATTTATCGTTATCTATGCTATCAGCCTCTTCTGGAGGCTGTGACAGTTGTCTGTTCAACTCTTTTATCTTTTTTATATTATTTCGTATCTGTTTTTCTGTTTTTACGAGTTCTTTGAACTTGGCCAATTTTTCTAAATCTTTTGGCTGTTCTAAAAGTGAGGGTGATGACGCGATAGAACAACTATCCTGCTGAAATTTGTCTATGTCGGACCAATCGGCATGGGACATTGTGGAGCTCGTAGTCAGGGATGAACAACCAATACTGCTTCTGCTCATTGGTCTTAAATTGTCTTGAGTGCCGTCAGTTTTGTAGATATGGTAATCGGTAATGCCGATAGGATATGCGCAATCAACATTGCCACACATGAGAAATTTCTCGACCAAGTTTATTTGATACAGGTATAATAGTGAGTTGCAAAGGGGACACGTCTGAAATAAGAAATTACACTTTAACTAGATCTATTACAGAATAATTCTAATTGGGGTTAAATTTTGCAATCACCTAAGACGAAAATTTTTCTGTCTTCTAAAGTAAGAACCATCCATCCAACCATCATCGTTACATTATGTGTCACACCACTTTTTTTTAACGTGAGTAAAATATTCTACATGCTATGCCGGACTCCTTCGGACTTAAAACCACACGTTGCCTACCTAATGCCTACGGTTGGGAGCCCCGGGTTAGCCCTCGGAAGGATGACCCCAGGAAGACGTGTTGCACCATTATGGTGCAAGGATCTAGTTTACTTGTCTACTGTCGGTGGAATGGACTTGCCCTATATCATGTAATACCATGGAGCAAATATAAGAGAGGAGAGGGCCTAAGTAAGCGTGCACTGTGACCGTTGAATGCGGGTCCTGACGTCATCAGTGGGAGGGAAATCATATTACAACACCTCCTCTCTTATATTTGCTCCATGTGTAATACGTTTATTTTGGAAAGAGGTATCTTTCATTGTCCTGGGGTATCCTTCGGCGGGCTTACCCGGGGTTCCCATCCATAGGCTGTTAGCAGGACACATGACGAAAAAAGTATTTTTCATTAAAGAAGAACCCATAACAATCATCTATAATAAATAATAATAATAAATATTCACGGACATTTCACACAACGCTATCTGATCCCAAAGTAAGCTAGGAATAACCTGCTTGTGTTATGGGTATCAGACCACGGATATTAATACTTATATACTTTTAAATATATACATATTATACATAGAAACACCCAGACTCTTGAGACAAACATTTATGGGTCACACAAATATTTGTCTCCGGTGGGAATCGAACCCACGACCGCCAACGCCGCAGGCTTCTGCTTCTGATGGGCAAAAGTCTCCCCCGAAGATGGCCACAATGTTGGGTCTTGGGCTGGTTTTAGTGTCACACGGACCGTCATGCGTCAGTACGGACCGCTCCGCATAGACCAATCTGTATTACCGGCCCTATACACGTACAGTCAAGAGCAATAATATGTATACATTGTCAAGGCTCCTAAAATATGTAAACACCTTCGGCTCCAAAGCGAAGTACTCAACGTGAAGAGCATAAAATTGTAACCACGAGTTCACACCATAAATATATATACACTATTGCCTCATTAACGTGTATTCACGCGTTGATTCATAAGGTGTACTCATCTTATATTCCATTAAATTATATTTAACTTCTCCGCTAAAAACATGTATCTCAACGGTGCTGCATAAATATGTATCCACTTTTGATGAAAACCTCCAAATTAGATATATATGATTTAATATCTAAAAAGAACCTTCGACAAAAAGAATACTGAACTGAAAAAATAATGTGTACTCAAAATTGCATAGGTTTATATTGATATTTTGCTGGCACGGACTCTCAAAAATATTTTTTAATAATTTTAATGTTGTAAATCCCTACTAATATTATAAATGCGAAAGTAACTCTGTCTGTCTGTCTGTTACGCTTTCACGCCTAAACGGGTGGAGTGATTGAGATGAAATTTGAAATAGGGATAGTTTGAGGCCCTGAGAAGGACATAGGCTACTTTTTTACCGACTGCGCAAAATGGTGGTTGTGATTTTACGCGATAACGGCTTCTACGCGGTCGAAGCCACGGGGAACAGCTAGTATTTGATAAATACAAAAATCGTCTAATGTGTACCTACCTATAATGTTTGAGGAGTTCCCTCAAGTCCTAATAAACTTTTTTTTCACAAGGAGAGCTCCGCTTATGAACTACCTACGCTAGCGAGGCATGGGCTCGTGTGAGGGGCGCCTGGGAATACTCTCTAAAACTCCTTGACACCGATCTGCCTCTGTGACGGTGTTCTGTGATCTGTCTAATGCACCAAAACACTGAAGTCCTCATAAAGCTACCCATCAGTACAAAATTTTGAAAAAAAAAAATACCAATCTGGAAATATATCCTTTATTCCGGTTTATTCCGGTCTGTAAATGTCGGAGTTATGAAGAAATAAACATTAAAAAATAACCTCCTCTTTTTTTGGAGTCTGTTAAAACACATTCGGGTTTGCGATACCAAACAACCCATGCAAAGGTTTCAGATCGATTAACTAAAACTAATATTATAATACGGCACTTTAAAGAAAACAAACAAACAAACATTGTCATTATCATACACATATATAAGCCCAACAAATTATAATAAAGAACGGTATGCTACTATGGGGCAATGCCGCAGATATAAATACAATTTTTGTTTTACAAAAACGGGCCATAAGAGCCATATATAGATTAGGTCCAAAGGTCTCTCTGCGAGAAAAATTTAAAGAATTAAATATTCTGACTGTGGCATCACAATATATTTTTGAAAACCTTATGTATGTTCAGAAAAATTTATCTAGTTTTACTAAGTTAAGCGATAATGTGAACACCAGACATAAAAACAACCTTGCCGTTTATCATTGTAGACTGAACAAAGTCAGTAATTCTTTCCTGGGTAACTGTATACGTTTTTACAACAGGCTTCCAAGCGAAATTAAAATCATGCCCCTAATTAAGTTTAAAAAGTGTATAAAAAGTAAATTGTGCTGCAGGGGCTAGGTACTATACAATTGACGATTATTTGATTGATAAGGAAGCCTGGAAGTGATCTGCTTGCTCTACTGATGGAGTTTTATTTTAGAATCTACTTATTGTAAATATGTAGTGCACAAAAAGAATAGCCCGCCGAGTTTCTTGCCAGTTCTTCTCAAGCGGGCCGCGTTCCGAACTGGTGGTACGGTACTATTTGCATTGTATTCATGACGTGTCGCAAGTGCCTATGTATTAGGATTATGCGAAATAAATGTTTTTTGAGTTTGAGTTGAGTTTGAGTATCGTGCGGAGCTCACGTGTCGGCGTAGAACAGTCATGGCGAGTATAGTCATGTAATATAGGGCTATAACTAATAATACCCGCCACATTGGATCCACTGCGCGCGTCTGTACACTGCGGTGATCAGGACTATACTAAAACCTTCGATCAAGAATAACAACACTAAAACGACATACGCGGACGATCAGCGCGGATCACGTACGCATGGAGCGGTCCGTACTGACGGGCCGTGTGACACTAAAACCAGCCTTGAACTCACCTTCTACACCATATCAGAACACTCATAGTAGGTAGTACTGTATGTAGTGTGTATTGGTAGGTCCTTAGACAATACAACCTAATAGACAACGCTTGCCCAGAGTTACACACTCACCAACGTTAAGTAATGAGACTACCATACTGGCTGGCCCACCCCTTTCTGTCATTGAATCAGGTGTAATATTAATGTCGATTATAACGGCATGGCCTGAAGAAGCCAATAGTAACTAGATTAGCCATCCCAGCGCCCCACCAATATTTATCAATCGTGAAATCGCTCGTGGCCCCGCGGACTCAGTGTTCTGTAAACGATCACTGCAGTAAGCAACTTTCACTATGGCCGGTCCTTGGATGGGTGACCATCCATGTGATCACTTTGTGACATTTATTCGAGCGTTTCCGTGCTTCGGAAGGCACGTTAAGCCGTTGGTCCCGGTTGCCAGTAAAATGGCAGTCGTTAAGCTAAGTTGAAGGCTTTATTTCAACAGCAGGAGTCACAACCTGCGCCTGTCCATTTAAACACGGCAATACGGCTCACCACCTATTACGTGGGACAAATTATACAAAGGTGAAATGTGGGCATATAATATGCCTCTGCCTACCCCTTCGGGGATAAAGGCGTGATCATATGTATGTATGTTATCATAGCAGAGTTCATGAATGCATTGTCTTTTAGGTTGTATAGTCCGTTGGTAGGTCAAAACTAGGTACATAATAATATTTATAATAGACATTGATAAAAAGCAATGATTCCTCACCATTTGCTGTACAGTCTCACATTCATTGATGTCTTCATGTACCTAAAACACAAGGAAAGCCATTTTTAATGATGATTTTGGAATTTTTTAACACAGCAATAGGCTACACACCTAGGTGGGCCCAAAAAAACTATTAGGTGAATAGTGAGCCTCTAGGGAGAGCCCCTTTGGGGGTAAAGGCATAACTATATGTACGTATCTTTTTGGAATTTTTATGTTTGAGCAATGTTTTCTAAGGAGAATACCAAATGTAAGTATTTCTTGAGGTTTCAGTATCGGTTTAATTGATGGCCCTAAGCTTTCAACATAATTTTCCTATTTCCATGCAGATTGCCGAGATATTGGTAGATACTGTTATAGCATTTTAACTTATTAATAAACATATAATAAAATAAGTCAATATTATTGGGCATTCTTGCACAGCATCACAAATCAAGCTAATATAAGCTTGTGCTATAGGATGTACATAAATGATAAACACACATTATATCTCTACATACATATTACATTATACATGGAAAACAAACAAATTCAAAAACACATATTAATTGGATCAATAAATATTTACTCCAACTCATACAACAGCCCGCAAGCACAAAATAAGTATAGAAGGTAATCTACATACAAAATGCGCTTGAGCTATGAACATGTAGTTCACTTACTACATCCACGGGGACGAGGTCAGAGGACAGACTTTAATAGTAATTTTGATACTTGTTAGATCGCGAGTGTGGGTAGCGGAAAGTAGGTATGAAAAGTAAAGTACATGAGATTGCTTACTGTATTACTTTGAGCCTCAAGACACATTACATAATGTGACTTGAGGCACAATTAATAAGGTACAGTACACTGCGGCAGAGGCAGTCAAATAAATCAGAGCATGGCACGATTAATCTTACAAATATTAATGTACTTACGATAACTGAACATCGAGGCAGTTGGTCTTCCTGGCACTGTGCCATATTGGGATTTTTCAGGCACCAAATTGTCCTGGAATTATTTGCCTTGATGTTTTATTGCAAGTATGTATACCCACTCTTCACCGGCGGCGGTGTTCTTTTTATTGTTTGTGGGTAAAAAAAATTTAAAACTGACGTTATCTGAGGCTTACAACTTGATTATGGTGATGACAGATAACCTATAAAATTTATTTACCTCGCTAAGGTAACAACATTTCGTACTAAGACAGACAATTATTGCATTTGTTGGTAGACTTAATAGAGTTATACTGTTATTAAAGGCTTCATAAGAGGTTTTACAAAATTAAAAGCCCAGAGCACAGGCAGCTTAAAGATCTTTCACACAACAAAGTCATTATCCCAAAGCTTGGTGCTCGTGTCCACCTATTTTGAGTATAATGTTTAGTCAGGTACCATCACAACTAGAATCTTTGATGGCAATTTTACTAAACAAATGCAAGAAACACATTTAAATAGTTAATCTTTTTGTCTAAAATAATTCTTGTTTATTTTTCAACATGAGCGACGTCTGATCTGACACTCTGACAAATGACTTTTTGCTTTTTTAAATTAGAGGGCATGGGAGCACCAAATCGAGCCAGAGCGCGGCGGTGAGCGGCAGCGGCCGGCCCGGCAGTGTTTTATAATCGCTCAGTAGCGGTCACTCTATTTTTATGGCCAATAACGATAGATATAAACGTAGTACAGCATAATACATAGAGCAACGCGAACTGTCTGAGGGGAGACGGCATAGAACGATTGCTCGGTACAAAATTTTCTGTCATATTTTGCGGGTGGCGGGGGGAAATCTTCCTTCAGTTTGTATGGAACTGGGCACTTTTTGTCGTCGATATGTCACATTATGTGTCACATTATTGCCAGAGGGGGTTTGAAAGCTTTGGCCCCTCCCTCTGTAGAGGCGCGCGATGCTCTGTGGCATAATATGACACACCAAAATTTGAAAAAAAATTGGTTTTGAAATTATGAAGCTTTTCTTAAAAGGTCATTGAACTTTGACTAAAATATCTTTACAGATTTTGCTAGAAATAATCAAAATTTACTGTGGTTAAAATTACCAATGAATGGAGGAATATATTCGTAATGATGTGTAGAAGTTACAAGTCTGCACCTGCCCTAGCATACGAAATAAAAATTAATTTTCAAATTTTAGTAAAATAAATATAAAAACTTTTCTAGTGAGCGGTCGCATTTTTTTTCACTATCTAACTAATGTCCAGTTATGTAGCTTCCTATTCATAAATGTTTAATTTTTTTCAAAATGTACGGGTTCCGTACAGTTATGCTACTAGATTAATAACACTAAAATGATACTACTAATTGAATTGTAAAGGTAACTATCATTTATTGCTAAGTAATTAATTAATCTATAAAATATGATTTATTGCTAATGAGTACGTCGCCTTGCTGCTAGACGTGAACTGAACTTAGTATACGTAAATTAATAAATGTTATTATAGTCTCCATTATTGCTGTGTGCTGACCATAGATTTAGAATGTACAAGATGAACAGTGTCAAACTGAAGACGAGACCAAAAATGAAAGATCTATGTGTGGGTTAAATAGTGTTGTTGAATGGTCACACCTATGTTATCGATAAAAGTATCTGTATAAATGGATGGAATGGAAATTAAACTTCTAAGCACACAAAGTGCTTAGAAGTTTCATCTCCAACTTCTTGTTTTGGGGAATAAATTGTTAATTTGAATGTAATCGACTATGAAAAAGTAAAAATGGGATTATATTATGGGGTAACTCGTAATATTAGAAATTCTGTAGTGATTTTACGAATTTTGATTCAGTGTGTGAATGTGAAAATACACTTTTAACATGTAATTTGGCATCGTACATTGCATTGTTGCCGTACATATATATTTTGCCAATTGAATTTGAAATTTTACTAAAAATCCAACTCTTATCGTAATACTAAACCTAGAAACTCATTTATTATTAAACCCTAGTAACAATAAAAGATATTACTCGTAGATTTTTTTAAATATATTAACCTCGCCAAATTGACGTCGCCACTGATGGAAACTAATGGAAAGCCGTGGCGCATCTAGCGAATGGGGGCCATGCTTACAGCACACAAGACTTCTGACAGTAGTCCTCAAGTTGGCGGCCCTATGATGTGCCTCTTCACGCTCCGCTTGTAGAACCCGGGATTGTAAAATGAGGGAAACACATGTGCGGGCAGGTCGTTCCAGGATTTTGTAGTTCGACAGAGGAACGATCTTTTGAAACGCTCAGTTCTGGCGAAGATTCTCTCCGCTATATATGAGAGGCACCTCTGCCCGACGTGTTGTTCGAAATCGGATAGGAGATGGTGGGATCAGGTTGAAGCTCTTCAGAACATTCGCCGTGATACATTCAGTAGAAGGCAGCCAAGGACGCTATGGTTCTTTGCTGCGCTAACGGCTCGAGGCTTACCGTCATCTTAGGACAACCTATTGAAATCGGATAACACGTCTCTGCATAGCGCCAAGCGCGTCCAGTAAGTACCTCGCACAGTCATCCCAAAGGTGAGAACAGCATTCGACGCAGAGGCTAATCTGCGCCTTGTACAGCAAACATCCCGGTGTGGCGTGGACCCGCGTGGAGTACCTTAAGTGAAGTAAAATTATAAAAATTCAACTCAAAATGGATCACAAATTTTGGAAATATTATATTAAAATAGGCAAAAAACCCTAAAAAAAAGGTTAAATAACACAGTTCGAGTAAAAATCAATCATATTTATAGTAAATTAAATCCAGTTAAGTTTGTTTGCACCAATGCCACTATAATGAACTATCGACATCCTTGTCAATACCTACCCATGACTATTTTACTGTAAACAGTCCTTTCTATTTCTGCCTTATATATCCTCCAAAAATGCATTTACACATTAAATATTGTGTTATGTATGAAGGAAAATGCATAATCTACGTTATGAGTTGGACTTTCAGTATAATTTTACATCCAATTTGGCAAAATATGTACGTCAAAAATGGAATGAACGAAGTCACAAATGACCTGTTAAACGAGTCTTTCTTCGTATAATTGCGTTTTGTAATATCCTATTCACACACTAAACACGACAATATTGTTGAAAATATAAAATTTTCTATTTTAATCGTAAGATCACTACAGATTACTGGATATTATGAATAACATAGAGCCGCCATAGGATCCCAGCGGGCTCAGCGATTCAAAATACTGACATATGAGTACACAATTTGCTTTCTCTTTTCCTCTCGAGCTAAGTGCTATGGATAATGAGGTCTCGCTCGCACGCTTTGTATATCTATTGAGAGTATTTGAGAGTAGCGAAAAATTCTAAATCTATGGTGCTGACCGAGCAAATGTACGGTCATTAGCCCGTATTCGTCAATAACGCACCCAGAGTGCGTTATTGACGAATTCATGCAACCAAAACAAGCACAATAGACTCTTGTTATCATATTAAATATTTTTAGTAAATAAAACACGCGTGGTTACTATTTAAAAAACGACACACCGTCCATTCGTCTACTCGGCACAATCGCGACTGCGGACGCTGCTTGCGTGCTGAAAGGCCTGCCGAAAACGAGAATCGTAGGTATAGCTTGCGCTTCGTCCGTTTGTGGGGAGCTACAATACTGGTTAACAACATATATAATACTGTGCTCTCGGCTATCAAAGCCAAACACCCTCCCTGCTTGCACGCTTGGGTTTGTAGGCGCTTGCCGAGGCTTGGCAAGTTTGTTTAGCAAACTGTAGAAGTTTACTAGAATAAAAAAATTAGAACAGAACTTAATGGCAACACTTTTTACTGCTGCTGTCATCAATTATTTGGTATCTTCTGTCAGTGCGGCTGTTTCTGGTTTTTTCCTTCCTGTTCTTTTGACGACGAAGTTGAGAACGTTAGCCAGACTTGTTACTTTTAGCACGAAAAACTATCGTGAGCAAAGCTTAGCAGTGTTTTTAATAATTCTATAAATAAAATAAAAACATGCCGAAAGCTGTGTGTGTTATCAAGGGAGACGTCACTGGGACCGTCTACTTCGATCAGCAGGTTTTTTTTCTTTACTTTTATTGCTTTATCGCTAATAAATGTGGCCTTGAGCTATGAATTGCACTTCAATGTATAATCAACATAATATAAGTCGTTAGATAAAAAGAAGATGTTTTTACTTAACCACATAATACGGAATAAGACGTTACCGGCATGAACATGAGTGGGGTACCAAAATCCAGCGTCATTGAAATTATCGACCGTACAATCTCGGTAATTGATAGTCATCGTTTATTTTTGACCCTGGCGGTCGCAGCAAGGAATATTATTGACTTGATTTGTTAAAGAGTCCTAACCTCCTTATCAAATTAAAAAAGCAAACGGAGGCTCCGAATTATCCAACCGGGAATGACGTTCAGATGATTATCTGAGTCAAATTGAAAGTACTGTAACACTGTAATTTAATGCACTTTTCATAATTGGTTGAAAGAAAAAATCATTTTAATATGGAGGGTAGGAATCCTAAAAAATAATTCTGAAATTTAATTTTCGGTAAAAAATTAAAAAGTCGGTATTTTGATATTTATTATAAAAATCGGATTTTTTCGAACCCTGATGTGTATGCTTCATTGTGTGCCAAAATTAATACAGTAAAGTTTGCTGTTTTCCTCTCTAGAGCAAGTCTTTTTCACGAAGCTAGCAATCATAGGGTTATTTCAGTTGTCTTTAAACCATACTTGAATTTGAAACCTCTTTTCTTTTATGACTAACTAGAGGATGTCACGCGGTTTCACCCGCGTAGTTCCCGTTTCCGTGGGATAACAATATTTTTTCTTCCATAAGAACCTTCTCCTGACAATACCTTACACAACAAAAAAAGAATTAGTGAAATCGGTTTACCCGTTATGAAGTTATGCGCTTACCAACACATTTTGCGATTCATTTTTATATAATACTAGCTGATGCCCGCAGCTTCGCCCGCGATGGCGCTGTATGTGAAATTTTGCTGAATTTTCTTTGCTATAAACCTCACGGAGCCCGAGACCTTTCCAACGAATGCAAACCCGTGGAAATCGGTTCGAGCGTTCTGGAGTTATAGCGTCAGGAAGGAAACCCCGACTTATTTTTATATAATAGATAAGATTGGTTTGGCAATCTGTTGCCATTTCCAACAAAGATGACTATCATTACTGGAAATGGCCGCAGTCGTGAATTTGAAATCCATTTTGTGCCTGTGCCAGAGCCATTACAGGCGAGGCGACTTGGGCTGCAAAATTACTGGGTAAAGACCAAGTACAGCCCTCGTAATGCCTTTAAGACCTTTTTGAATATTAGTTTTAAAAAATCAACATTTATTGTTAAAAATTACAGTGAAACATTAATAGTACATTATCTACTTCTAGTTACATTATAAATTAATAATTAACTTTTATACCTATAAAATTGTAGAAAAAATCCATGAATTATCTATTTACATTATCACTATAAAATGATGAACATATTTCTAATTTAATTTCAGGATGATAAGTCCCCTGTGGTCATGACTGGCGAAATTTCTGGACTCAAAAAGGTATGTCTTATTTGTTACAGATCTGTACAGCTTATTATTTTTGCACAGCATTGAGGCAGGTTAGGGAACATTGCATTCATTTTTCTCAGAAACTATATCACTGCATTTTGAGACATGTGAGCTTAATAACGTAACCTTTCTGTGAAAAAATTACCTACCCCCAACTCTCCAGCACTTAAAGGAAAACTGAGTCACCAGTAGTTTCATTATTTTATGAAATGAAATCAAATTATTCTTCTTTTTTATATAGTACTAGCTTTTCCCCGCGACTTCAACTGCGTAGAACCCTCCTTTTCCACAGTTGGTTAAAAAGTAGCCTATGTCCTTCCCAGGGCCTCTAACTATCCCTAAGTATACAAAATTTCATCTCAATCGTTCCAGCCATTTAAGTGTGAATGTGTAATAGACAGACAGAGTTACTTTCGCATTTATAATATTAGTAGGGATTAGAGTAGTGCCAGACTATACACTCATGACATTTAGCCCCCTAGAAGAGCTGCAATTTCCTTCATAAGTTATTTTTCACCAAAAACAAATACATAACCTACAATGTGCATGAGTATGCGGTTTATCTACCTATCTTGAGTAGGTACAAAATTAAAATACACATTTATTATCACCAAGTAACAGGTCGAGGTCATGGGCTCGCGCTATAAGTATTACATGCCGAAGTGAATATGTTACATAACATTATCATATTTTAAAGTCGATTGGAGCATTATTTTTATTCTAATTGTGATTTCAACTTGTATCATAATGTTCTTAGGTTTCTTATTTTTAGGACATCCTGACACCACACCTTCTAGTCCAAATTAAGCTAATACAATTTTGTGCTATGGGATCCAGACAAAACTATACACATTATTATAGTATAGTATACTTATAACATAAATGACCAAAAATCTTAAAGAAATTTTTGCAGATTACACAAATATTAGTTCCCACATGAGATCAAGACTCAACATGGTAGTCGCATACACTCATCAACATCAACAACTACACATATTAGTAGGGAACTAATATTATAAATGCGAAAGTAATCTGTCTGTCTGTTACGCTTTCATGCGTAAACCGCTGCTGAAGCGATTTAGATGAAATTTCGTATAGAGACAGTTTTGTGTCCCTGGGAAGGACATAGGCTACTTTTCAACCGACTACGCAAAAAGAGGGTAATGATTTTACGCGATAACGACTTCTACGTGGACGAAGCCGCGGGGAACAGCTGGTCTCAGTATAATTAAATTAAGATGTCCACTTTTCCATCTATATATATAAAAATCAATGCCACTTTTCGTTGTAATTTTATAACTCAAGAACGGGTTCACCTATCCAAACCAAATTTTTAGGCTTTGTTCGGACTATTTAGTAGGTGGTTTATGTGAAGTTGCACCAAAATCGGTTGAGCGGTTCTTCATTTATCACGCAAACGAAGTTGCGCGGGTCAGCTAGTTACCTATAATGTTTCTTCTCAATGGTTTGGGGAAAAAGATCTTTGGAGCCCAAACGTCACCTGTTTACTCATTAACATAGAGGAGGCTCTATCACAATTATAACATTCATACTGATAGAATTCGGGACTTCACGCAAAATACTTTTTACTTACATTAAAAATAAGTTATAACATGTTTTTATAAAGCATGAAAATGCATATAAATACTCATGTAATTCCAGGGTAAACACGGTTTCCACGTGCACGAATTCGGCGACAACACCAACGGCTGCACGTCAGCGGGCCCTCACTTCAACCCCAAGGACACTGATCACGGCGCTCCCGAAGCCACAGTGCGTCACGTCGGAGATCTTGGCAACGTGGAGGCCTACACCGACGGTGGGGTCACTAAGGTATGACATATACAGTTTGACATTCACTGCATTATTGATGAAATATTACATAATGGCTCCAAAGGTGGTCAAGCGACTTCGAGTCAATTCTGTTGAAATATGTATTAAAGTCGCTTCAGTATGCGTGCTTTCTTTGTATGTGTGTGTGCATCGACGTGTATGTACGCATGACTTGAGTCCAGTCGCTTGACCATCTCCGGAGCCCATAACACATGCATCAGTCATGGCTAGAGATGTAAAATGACTGAATCTGACCGGTCACGATTGTCAAAAACCATATTTGACCGGTCATTTATTGTCAAATTCAATCAATTTGACTTAAATTTACTATTAATTCTAACTATTAAAGTGACTAAATATGCCAATTTTTCCCGACAGGGGGCACCATTTCAGTATAATCTATACATATAATAAAACTGTTGAGGGTCAAGAGTCTGTACATGGAAGATATTTTGAAAATTTTAATTGTAAGGCATTCTCTAATCGATACTTAAGCCGAAAATGTAATTTATACTTTTCATGTCTGTCTGTCTGTATCCCGAATAAGTATCACGCCGAAACTACTAAACCAATTCAGTCAGTTCAGAAATTAGAGATGTCTCAACTTTTGCTAAACCTATAATTTAAGGATTCCTTTGAATGTAAGGGTCATTCTAAACTGGCGTGTTTGCTTAGTCACAAAAGAACTTAAAGATTATGGATATCTATACATAATTATAATAAAACTGTAGAGGGTCGAGAGTCTATACATGGAAAATATTTTGAAAATTTTAATTTTAGGTCGTTCTCTAATCGATACTGAAGCCGAAAATGTAATTTAAATTTTTCATGTCTGTCTGTCTGTATCCCGAATAAGTATCACGCCGAAACTACTGAACCAATTTAAATGACACTTGGTACGTTTTGAGCTTATAGTTCGAGGAAGGTTCTAGGATACTTTTGATCCCGATATTTTGCCCGGTTCCCGCAGGCGAGGGGATAAAAGACAAAATGGTTTATTTCTTAACGCGTGGTCCGATTTCAAATATTTTTAAAGTGTTGGAAAGGAAGTACTTTAAGAATTGTTTTAGACATGTTTCAATATTAAGGAATTTTAAGTTCAGAAATTAGAGACATCTAACTGTCGCTAAGCCTATAATTAAAGTGTTTCGAATGGTAAGGGTCACTCATAACCGGCGTGTTTGCTTAGTCATAAAAGAACTTAATGATTAACGGTATTGTAAAATAATTCAGTCCGCGCCGAAGGCGTGACTGAATGGTTTTAGAATAGCCTTAATCTTTAAGCTCTTTTACGATTAAGCAAACTGGGCCGTTTCACACGGTGCTTGACAAGTCTGATGACGAATTAGGTACCTCTCCTTTCGTGCACATTATGTGACGTAAACGAAGTTGCGAGGGTCAGCTACTTCAAAATAAATATCAAAAAGCACTCAAGATCAAAGTGACTGTTTATGACCCTTTTTGACAATAAATGACCGTTTTTGACCAATTTGACCGTAAATGACAGTCAGTCAAATTCAGTCACTTTGGTCATTTTCATCTCTAGTCATGGCACTTTACTCTCAAAATTCACTAAAGGTTTTGCTTTTATGTAAAAGGTGGTCTTACCTTACTAAAATACAAAATTGCTATAACTACTGACATGTTATTGGCAGCTAAAACGAATATGTGATTTTTGAAGTGAAACTTCTTTATCGGCGTTGGAAAAAAATTTGCGTCACGTCACGTCACGTCACGTCACGTCACGTCACGATTTTTGGTTACGCGCCATCTTTGTTCTGTTCCCCACCACGGTGGATTCGAATTAAGAGTACTTTATCCAGGGATAGCATGTCATTTAAGGGTTTTTGGACTTTTGAGCTTTTGGACTTTTGGACTTTTGGATGGGACATTGGTACTTTGGGTCTTTGGGACTTTGGAACTTTGAGACTTTGGGACTTTTGAACTTTTGAACTTTTGGACTTTTGGATGGGACCTTGGTACTTTGGGTCTTTGGGACTTTGGGACTTTGGAACTTTGGGACTTTGGGACTTTGGACTTTTGGACTTTTGGACTTTTGGACTTTTGGATGGGACCTTGGTACTTTGGGTCTTTGGGACTTTGGGACTTTTGGACTTTTGGACTTTTGGACTTTTGGACTTTTGGACTTTTGGACTTTTGGACTTTTGGACTTTTGGACTTTTGGACTTTTGGACTTTTGGACTTTTGGACTTTTGGACTTTTGGACTTTTGGACTTTTGGACTTTTGGACTTTTGGACTTTTGGACTTTTGGACTTTTGGACTTTTGGACTTTTGGACTTTTGGACTTTTGGACTTTTGGACTTTTGGACTTTTGGACTTTTGGACTTTTGGACTTTTGGACTTTTGGACTTTTGGACTTTCGGACTTTCGGACTTTCGGACTTTTGGACTTTTGGACTTTTGGACTTTTGGACTTTTGGACTTTTGGACTTTTGGACTTTTGGAGTTTTGGAGTTTTGGAGTTTTGGAGTTTTGGAGTTTTGGAGTTTTGGAGTTTTGGAGTTTTGGAGTTTTGGAGTTTTGGAGTTTTGGAGTTTTGGAGTTTTGGAGTTTTGGAGTTTTGGAGTTTTGGACTTTGGACTTTTGGACTTTGGGACTTTGGGACTTTGGGACTTTGGGACTTTGGGACTTTGGGACTTTGGGACTTTGGGACTTTGGGACTTTGGGACTTTGGGACTTTGGGACTTTGGGACCTTGGGACCTTGGGACCTTGGGACCTTGGGACCTTGGGACTTTGGGACTTTGGGACTTTGGGACTTTGGGACTTTGGGACTTTGGGACTTTGGGACTTTGGGACTTTGGGACTTTGGGACTTTGGGACTTTGGGACTTTGGGACTTTGGGACTTTGGGACTTTGGGACTTTGGGACTTTGGGACTTTGGGACTTTGGGACTTTGGGACTTTGGGACTTTGGGACTTTGGGACTTTGGGACTTTGGGACTTTGGGACTTTGGGACTTTGGGACTTTGGGACTTTGGGACTTTGGGACTTTGGGACTTTGGGACTTTGGGACTTTGGGACTTTGGGACTTTGGGACTTTGGGACTTTGGGAGTTTGGGACTTTGGGAGTTTGGGCTTTGGGACTTTGGGACTTTGGGACTTTGGGACTTTGGGACTTTGGGACTTTGGGACTTTGGGACTTTGGGACCTTGAGACCTTGGGACTTTGGGACTTTGGGACTTTTGGACTTTTGGCCTTTTGGACTTTGGACTTTGGACTTTGGACTTTGGACTTTTGGACTTTTGGACTTTTGGACTTTTGGACTTTTGTACTTTTGTACTTTTTGACTTAATTTAAGGTGAGGTCAAAATTAAGTTTATGAAGAAGTTTCACTTCTTACGTGTGTACACTAAGTACACGCAATTTTTTTAAACAGACAGACTATCCTAAGTCTGTCTATAAATGTATGTCTCGGCAAACTTACCATAGTGATCTGTTACCCATAAAGGACTAAACCTATAATAGTAGATCTTTGAAAATCAAATCATCATAGTCGGGTAGTGCATCTAAAATATAAATAGCTGTATTGGTCGAGTAGTGCATCTAAAATAGCTGTATTGGCAGTCACATAAGTAGAGAGACATCGAATTTTATGTATCAAAGTAAGTAAGTATAACTATTTATCAAGTTGAATTTGCATGTTGCGGCCAGTTTTGTTGTGATAATCCCAAGAGCAGTAAGTCAAAATTTTATTTTTATTATTGAATTGGAATGTATATTGAAGCTCTTTTCCTTTATAGCTTTCATATTATCTATGTAAATTAGAAAGGAGTTTTCTTGTTAACTTTTTGAAACTGCTTTTCTATCGATTACCAGGCCAGAGTTATCGGGCAAACTCTAATTGCCCAAACTAAACTTGACATTTCTAATTTCTAGGTGTACATCCAAGACTCGCAGGTTTCCCTTATACCCGGGGAGAACAGCATCATCGGCCGTACCCTGGTGGTCCACGCGGACCCTGACGACATGGGGGTCGGGGGTCACGAGCTGAGCAAGGTCACCGGCAACGCGGGGGCTCGCCTCGGGTGTGGCGTCATTGGCCTCGCCAACTCTTAGACTGACTGGCTAAAACTGGCTAAATATCATCACGAACATATTTTTGTAACTGGATGTACTTATTAATTGAAATAGATTTTGAGTTATATTTTTTTATTTGACATGGTGCATATTGCTATAATATTATGGTCGAAATTATTGATTACAATTATACATTATCTAAGCATTTTGTTTTAAAATGTCAGCTTTATGAAATTTGTGCCTGTAGATTACACAGCGTTTGTAATTTTTATGAGTAGCATCTAAATAGTTATTTATTCATATTGTACGGTTATAAAGTTACTCCTACTGTGACGACCCTAGTGTTAATTCAGTGAATAAAACTTGTTTTTTTTTTAAGATCTGTGCAGGGCACATGTTGTTTGTTAAAATGACCTGTTTTGTTTCAATAAAATTGATACAATTTAAAATAGCTTTTTTGTTGGTACATTAATTTAAAAATCGAGTATCGGTGCACCATTCACTTGAACCATTGCTGTACTAATTGACATGAGTTTGTAACTGTGTTTAAAGAATGTTTATGAATAATGAACTGATGACCTGGAAAAGGTCTCGGGGAAGGACTCGATGCGGAAGGTGCAGGACCGTGTGTATTGTGGTGTAAATTGGGAGAGTTAAGCTATATCAATAGGTTCCTGGGAAGAGTTCCATCACCAAGATTATGGATTGTTGTTTTTGCCTATAACATTGTCATGCCTATTAACAACTGCAAAATGTACTTTTGTATGGCTTATATTCCAGAAGAGTTATAGAAGAAAATGAATCTCCACTTAGTATTACCCTGAGGAACGGAAAATGGTTTACACCTGAGTGCATGTATATTTCAAACTGTCACTGCTCTGATGGAGCATCATAGTCTATTTAACACAGTACAGCCAACTCTCAAAATATCTTCGAACAATACACAAGTGCCTTATCTTTGAAAACTTTCCATTTCCAGGTTTGCATCCAAGACTCGCAGGTTTCCCTTATACCAGGGGAGAACAGCATCATCGGCCGTACCCTGGTGGTCCACGCGGACCCTGACGACATGGGGGTCGGGGGTCACGAGCTGAGCAAGACTACCGGCAACGCTGGGGCCCGAGTTGGCTGCGGTGTCATTGGTCTCGCCAAGTCTTAGACTATATGGCTAAAACTGGCTAAACATCATCAATAATAATACGATTTTAATAGGATGTATTTCTATTAAACTCCTAATTTTTTCACCTTATAACATGGTGTATTGTACCATACACAGCCGAACCTAATAAGTACATATCTCTAAGCATTTTAATTTAAAACGGCACCCTTGTTGTATGAAATTTGTGCCCGTAGGTTATGCCACCTCTGTCAGTTAGAAGACATGTGAAGCAGCTAAATAGATATTTATAGTCGTGTGGTTTACAGTTGCTACTGGTAGCGACCCTAGTGTACATCTAGTGAACAAAAATTGTTTTTATTTTTTTAATTTTGGTGCAGGGCTAAAGGTGTATGTCAACGTTGACTGTTTTGTTTCAATAAAATCTATATATATTATACTAGTTGTTGCTTTTTTTATGATTGAATTGCAAGCCATCCCTAAGCTGACAGGCATAGCACAACTGGTAAGACGTACAAGCCCACGGCTACATTCTATCATCGCACCGCTCGCCACAGACAAGGAGTTCATCCTCACACTGCGTCCGGAGCGTTCGAGCGCGGTTAGATCCGATAGGGGCTTTCTTCCGCGCACGCTTAGGTTGTGGAATGATCTCCTCGGTTTTCCCAAACTCCTACAGTATGGGGTTCTTCAAAAGGTGTCTTAGGTTTTTACAGGGTCGGCAGCGCGTATGTGGCGCCTCTGGTGTTGCAAACGTTCATAGGCTGCAGTGACCGCCAGTCCTTCTGGTGGGCCGTATGCTTATCTGCCACCTTAGTGGTATAAAAAAAAGAATGAGATACATAATGATTGCACATTAATGATTAAACAAATCTATCGTCTCAATGAAGAACCTGGCTAATTATGAAGGAGAGTTACTAGAAATAGTTTTCATACTCTACATGGGATATCTGTGGGTATCAGGGCTATAGTTTCTGCTTTGGTTTACACTTTACAATACTTCATATTGAGCAAGTTATAGAAAGACAGTGCTAGATGAAACAAAAGGTACAAGTCCATTTCAGCTGAAGTTACAGCGTGAATTTTCTAATATTGTAGCTAATCGTTGAAGAGTGGACACTGAAAAAATGAGTGACACATGGGGTAAGACAACCTGTCAGATGGACCAAAACGGCCTGAAAAAGATTGCAGGATGTGGAAGGCAGTGGCGTAACTAGGCCATCTGGGGCCCGTGGCATATTCGATGGATGGGGCCCCCTCAGTGAAAATTCAAGTTTTTGTGTTACAATAGTTATAGACAGGGCTTGTAATTCAATGAGCGCTCACGAGAAAAGGGCATATGGTACAAGACGTTACAATGTGAGCCCCCTCGTGTACCTTGGTTTGGAGACATAAGGTTGGGAAGAAAACTGGTAGCTACAGCAATGCGTCTAAGGTCCGGGGACATGCCATTGAAGAAGTTCGCATTTTTAATGAGACATGCAGACTTCCCAAACTGCGAAATATGCGGCGTGGTAGAGGATGTGCATCACATTTTGGTGGAATGTGTACGTTACGAAGCAGCCCGAGAGTCTCTGATTGGGACTTGTAACCTGAACAGACTTAATGTAGGTATGCTTCATGACATATTGGCAACCCCTCGATGCGAAGCGGATATGAGCCTGTTCGAGTTAATTGGTCCCCATCAGAGTTAGTTGTTAAGTTTTCTTTTTATATGTCTATTTACTATATAGGTAAGTTACGATGGAATTGACATATTCATAATGAATAAAAATTCCTTAAATAATAAAGAAAAAAAAATAGGGCTTTTTTGTCACTTCTTATATTTGGGGACACGCTACATCCCCCCGCCCTCCCTGTGGCATAAGCCAACAATAATAACCATGAATCGACGTCAAACATGGGGGCCCGTTGAACTAGGTAGGTAACCAATTTCGGGTATGGGAACATCCATCGGGTATTATCCCGCTTTTTGGGGCTTGTGGTGTGCGTGAAACTCTCATGTCACGCTAACATCTTCGGCCTGTTTCTGTAACGATAGTGAACAGTTTCGCCGCTGTCCTACGCACTGGAGCATAATCATCGATTGTAGCCTCTAGAATTCGTGGCGAATAGAATAGATAGGTTCATGCTCCACAAAGCCCTAATGCAGGGCACTGTACTCATCGCGCGTCATCTCGACGTGGTGGTGAATATATCTAAAAAGTGTTCACCAGGTAAAAGTGGCGGCCTAGCTTGTCAGGGTTGTAGCCAAACCAAACCCTATCAACGGTCCTTATAGAGTGGTAGCCCAGGAGGATTTCCACATCAAAAAAAGCCTTGAACGTTGGTGTAGGTTTTGAAACATATTCAAATTCTTTGCCTACCTAAAATTTAAGTTCTTAATAATATCATGTAGATTGGGCCGTGAATAAATACTTTTTCTTACTGTCTTTACCTAAAGTTCCGATTTTTCTTTTGGGGGTACTGTGTAACCCTGCGTGCCCCCACAAAAATGCCCTGGTTATAGGAATTAATAGTTTGGTGACTTTATTCTAAAAATAAGGACAAATCTGCCGTAATTATATTCCTACAGAGCTCAACATGGGTATGGATGTTCAGAACACCATTTTGGATGAAGTGTAAGAAGTCTCCATCGACCTTTGAGTGGAAAAAAATCAACTCCTCCTTCCCTTTCTTAGGAATTACGTTTCACTTCATGTCTAAAGCACAATAATATTAGGCCTAAAGTGTACTCGCAAACAACCGCAAATGCGCTCTCCGACAAAACTTTATCCGTGAAGCAGAGCTGACATCACAGGACGGCCGCAAAGTAATCACAAAGACCGCCCCAGTGTGCTCGCAAATAGTGCCATAATCGCCCTGTCAACTCTACTGCACGTGCAGGAGTTGTCACCAGACTGCATGCGAGCCTGCACCACGTAGTAGTCGTAAGTACCCCCCGTACCAACATATTTAAGCTGAATAACTCGTCAGCAATATGTCCAACTTAATATTATAAGGCGCATGACGGTCATAACGTGGCCTCTGAGTGCTTTCTGGGCAATGATCTGACCTGCTCGGTGTTGGCGTGGTCTGCGTACCATCTGGGTTACACCATGGGAGAAAGCGAACGCGAGGGCGGCCCGTCCTACAAGAGTTTTCTTGAGGGATCCCAGCCTCTCAGTAGCCATTGAAGTGCCCCAGTAATACCAGCTCAGCGTTCAGAAACCGCAACTGTGCGTAATGAATATCTGAGGGGCAAGTGCGAGTTTCGGTGAGCGCCTGTCGACATTCACGAACGAGCGCGTTATCACCGATTTGTATGGGATCGAGACAAGTTCCCGCGTTTACAGCTAGGTGGCGGGGTTTCGATTCCAAACGAATTGGTGAGCCGTGAATGTCGACAAGCTCACGCAAAATCTCGCACTTGCCCCTCTGCCCTCAAAGTTAGGTAACAATAGTCGCACACGTTATCCTGGCTTATGGTGCCATGATTCATGTAGAGCCAAATGAAAGAAAAGGAAGAGTTCTCCTTGCAGCGCAATCGGCGCCAGCAAACATCGACCTTGACAAATGCACACACTCTGGTCTTATCTCAAAATTGCTCCTTGATTTAGTCGGGGTAACACAGGTACGATGTATCGTCAGTGCGTCACATTTATGATGTCGTCAGGAACATCACAGCTGGCCGTCTGTCTTTAGGTACCTAGTGGATGACGGTGTCTAGGTTTACATGAAGTCTACAATGTTTGTGAACGCCGCCTGAAATTGCGATTTTGCAGGGTTTGGTGCGGTCACTGCATTTTTTTGCGCACTGCCGTGGTGTTTAAAAAAGGGATGCGTTAGGATGGGCCGACATTCGCCGCAGCGCAGTGTGTGACTAGACGCAGGAGCTAGTTTCGTTTGTGTCTGTGTGGTTAAATGAAAGCTGATCCACAATACTTAGATTTGTTTCCTGTGGCTTATCCGACTGACGGAAGGGCCCCCGTACTGCATTGGGTGTGGTCGCCAGAACTCCGCGCTGGTCACAGTACCTACTGGTACAGGTCTATATGGTTGACGGGTCGACCCACGTCGCAAACACCATACTCTACTTGGCGTCTACTAGTCCCCACTTGCTGCGATCGATGCAGCAAGTGGGGACTAGTAGACGCCCGGGACCGGCTCTGTAGCTGTTACTTACTACTAGTGTTTGGTTACTTAGAGGGCTTTTCAGGCCCAACATCAACTACGTGGGTACCTTAACGCGGCGAGGTCTCGTCCGTTAATACAGGTGGTGGGCTCGGGCCTTAATATTCAAACAGTATAACTTTTTTTTCAATTTGCTCTCGGGCCGGGGCCCCCTTACGTCGGGGGCCCGTGGCATTTTGCCACTCTATAGTTACGCCACTGGTGGAAGGCACGGAATTTTTGAAGGAGCCTGTCTGCATTCAGGTGTAAACTAATCTATGAAAACTACTTATGCTGTGGTAAACAAACGGCCTGAAAAAGATTTCAGGATGTGACTGGATGTGGAAGGTATTGAATTGTTGAAGGTGCCTGTCTGCATTCAGGTGTAATCTAATTTAGCTATATAATCTCCTTATGCTGTGGTGAACCAACAGCCTAAAAAAGGTTGCAGGATGTGACTGGATGTGGAAGGCGTTGAATTGATGAAGGAGCCTGTCTGCATTCAGGTCACGGTGTAATCTAATTTAGCTATGATAACTCCTTATGCTGTGGTGAACCAACAGCCTGAAAAAGATTGCAGGATGTGACTGGATGTGGAAGGCATTGAATTGTTGAAGGAGCTGCATTCGGGTGTAAGTCCCTAAGTTGTGGTGATGCATGAAGTTGCTAATTAATAATAATTGAAAATTTGCGTTTCTTGGGTTGAAATCACCCTTAGCATAATTTAAACATAACATTCATCAATAATTAAATAAAAAGATTTGTCATGTTATGAATACTTTAATTGTCCAATTGTATGCACCACATTGCCATCATTTGTGAAATATACATTGCAAGATGAATCATGAGCCTGGAACATTCTTGGACTGCTAGTGCTCCACTGTAAGGGACTGTTTTCATCACTTTGTAAACTTAATGAAGCCCAATAGTGATCCATTTCTCTCGATGACACATGTTTATTTAAAAGTTCACACAAATTATCGACTAAAGATGCTGGTATGAAACCTTTGACTATATAAATACTTATTCTTGTTGTTTTCAAGGCGTTTTCACTATCTGGTGGCCTGTAACAGCTGATGTATGGTTCTGTAGGGTTCAAATCTGCATTTAGCGCTAACATTCCAATCCACTCTGTTATTTCTTCGATGTCTACATCCTTTATTGACGGTACTTCTGAAATGTCGGGTGTCATAGTCTTCACATTTAATATGTGTGCTGAAACACTAATGCCTCGATCGTTAAAATATTTTGCTAATGATGATGGACAGATCTTTTCATTGTATGGTTCCCAACTTATGTAAAAATCAAACAACTCTAGTTTTCTTAATCTTATTTTGATTTTTTCATAATTCTTTATAGATTTTAGATCAATTTTGATTTCATAAAAGTTATGAGGCCTTTTTGTACCTTCAAAACCCAAGGTTTGGAAAATATGCTCCAGGACATGTACAATTAGCACACCTTCTGGAGATATAGCTACACAATTCTGAACTATGCACTTTCTATTTGCAGATAAACAATATAACTTGCCTGTTTTAATAAAATTTTCTATGAAAGCCGGTTCAACAAGTTCTGTTATGGGAAAGCCTGATAATTTGTAATAATCACTGTCTTCTGTGATAAACTCCTGAATGACATCCGGTATTTTTATTTCATCGGGACATGTTACTATCATACTTCGATAGAACCAATTACTGTTTACGGTATTTGTTACAGATTTCAAGTCTTGGTTGTTTTTCTTTGATTCGATAACTTTTGGAGGCGGAAAATTCCACACTTCTGGACACAACATGATATTATTTTAGTTTTAAAGCCTCTTGTTGTTAGATAAACTATGTTTAATTAATAACCTCGAAGTCTTCCTCTGTTTCCGACTTTCCGTTGAATTTCCACTTCCAGTTTATTTATTTACGTACACATTGCCAATTTGCCATGCCATTTGTATTTGTCTAAATGACAAATGACGGTTTTGACATTGACAGTTCATGTCTATTATTTCTTTTTTGTTTCACATGGAACAGGCTAAAGTAAGATCATGCTGCCTAGTCATTTGTTTTGTATTAATATTAATATAAAATTCTTATACAGCTTGGCAAAGAATAGTAAAAATCAATGGAGGTGTCGCTTTGCTAGTCAGGCAATCATTTACGCACGCCCACACCCAAGAAGCAGGATAACACCTGAACAATCCCGCAAAGACACGGGATGGCACCTGAACACCGCCTTAGGTGAGGCCGCAGTGGTAGCCGTAGGTCTGTTGGGAGCCCTGGGGAGATACTTCCGAGCTGAGGTCTTACAGCATCCCTGAAGGATTTTCCTCTCGTTAAAAAAAAAGAAAAAGCTATGCAATGGAAACTGTATTGGAGCTGTAGAGGATTATTATTTTTACTAAGTAACCACCACATGACATTTATTTGCGAGACTTTCAGTAGGTACCTACTTCGGAAGCGCCCGCTTCCGGAGGACATCGATCGCTGGAGACAGTTGGCTCGCGATGATCTCTTCCGGGAGTGGACCCGCCGTCTGCAGGAGCCCTCCGCGAGGGCAAGGCTCGTGGGGGCTGTCCGGCCCGTACTTCGGGCTTGGATGGAGAGGGCATAATATATGGTGCACTGACGTACCACCTGACACAGCTACTTACAAGACATGGCTGTTTCGCCAAGTAGGTACATTTGGGAGGTGGTGGGCGTGGAGTCGGACCCTGTATGCTGTCACTGCCCAAGTGGTTCCCTATGTAACGTGTCTATACTCTACAGAACACACTCTTGCAGAGTGTGTGTCGTGGGACGGGCTCGCCCTCACGGGCCATAGGTATAGGAAATAATTTGTCGCTGCCGGCTGGGTGCGGGCCATGGTCGGTAGCCAAGAGTGCTGGGTCGCCGTCACCTCGTGCTAGTGAGGTGATGGTGGCCAAAAGAGAGGAGCTGCGAGTGCGAGAGCGTGCTGGCCAGACGCTCCCGCCCCGACGCGGCGTCCGGTTCTGGGGCGCCGCTTCGCAGCCTTGTGCGCGCCCCCGACTAGAGTTGAACTGGTGGGTGGAGGTCGGGGGACCTCGTCCACCGATGATCATTTAGCGGAAGACACCTCTCCGTATTCCAAAGATGCCTTAAGCGCCCACGCGCTCAACCGCTTTCTACCCTCTGTTTGCAGAGAGGAGCTCGAGAGCGTTGCGATGCAGGCTTAGGTTTTTGTCCGCTCCTCGAGGAGCTCTGGGAGAGCACCCCATCTGACTCCACCGAGGAGAGCCCTGGACGTGCGGGGCGCCCCCGGCTGGGCCGACGTGAATAAACTTTGGATATCCTTCGGTCCGGCTACAGGGTAAGGAGGAACACCGCTGGGTTTAGTGGGTAGAACGGTCCCGTCACACACACCGTCCCAGTCGCCGCCGCGGCTATGATGACGGTGCCCAATCGCATTCACCGTGTCAACAAAAAAAAACCTACTACCGGAAGGCACGATATTCCGTTGGTCCCGGTTGTCAAAATCGTCAAGCCAACTTAAAGGCCCTAAGGCAGACTTGAAAGATTTCTACAGTAAGTCGTCACATATACCTGATGTGCCTGGGTCGGCAGCGCGTGTGTAGCGTCTCTATAGTACCTATCCGTAATACGAACTGGCACTTTGGGCCATAAAAGTCACTTACTGTAGGGATTGAACCATGTCGATAAAATATTTAAGAATTTGTCGATATGTCATCGTAATCTGATATTAAGTGGGTACTTTGCTTTTAGTTGTAAATATGATATTAATAGCAAATAAGATTTTCTTAAATAATTAGCTAAATTTTAGCAATACAAAAGTTAAAATTAGTGAATTTGAAAAAAATTTTTAGTTAGTAATTCACCTACTCAACCTACTTATTTTAATATATTTATTTTATTTAATATATTTGTCTTAATAAATCAATGCTGATATAAAAATAAATAAATCATATTTAAATTTGTATTTCATTACTTTTGTCGATACTACTATAGAATACGTAAAATATTACCTGCACAGCACTATGGGTGCGAGTCCCGCTCCATAAGACTGTGTAGGTACGAAATGTTGACGACTTCGGGTTTCTAGAGGAAAACGGCTAGATTTCATCGGTATCACTTTACTTTATTAGCTTTACAAAATTACACTGTTCTAGTACGTACGGCCATCATTACTAAGCGCATACAGTGGTACAACGTCACAGACCATAGAGTCTTACTATAGACAATAATGAAACATATCAAAGACAACATACATATTCAACACTCCCCCTCGATTTAAACTTCTTGCACTAAGAAATTAAAATCGTAAATAATTAATTACATACGACACAGGAAAAACATAGCAACCCCATGTGTCAAAAAAAAAATGACAAGACATCACTGTCAAACAATGTTTGTTTACAACTTAAACTTTTTAGGTTATACATTACACATTAACAAAAAAACAACTGGCTGATAACCCAAACATAGAAACAATTAAAGTATCACTTATCTACTACAACCATTTTACATTCAATCATTGAAAAGTTTACAACGAAAGTATTCAAACTTACAAACATTCAAAGGTTTAGTCATTACATCAGCTACATTTTCACTTGTAGGAACATAACAAACTGTAAGTATCTGTTTATTCACTATATCTTTTATAAAATGAACACGAATGTCCACATGCTTTGATCTCTTAGTGTTTTCATAGTTATTTATCATTTTTAAAGCACTTTGATTGTCTACTTTCATCACAACACTGCACTGTTTTTGAAAGTCTTGTATAAGTCCACGCACATACAATAAATCACTAGCACACATAGATGCAGCTATGTATTCAGCTTCTGAGCTTGACAAGGCTACACATTGTTGTTTCTTTGAAGACCATGATATAAGGTTCTGTCCATGATATATTACTGAGCCACTTGTGCTCTTTCTATCTGATCTATCACCAGCCCAGTCAGAGTCTGTATATGCCAATATATCAGGTAAACAATTTGACTTATTTTTCTTGTATATTAATCCTTTTTCTTGAGTGTTTTTCAGATATCGAAGAATGCGTTTGGCGGCCATCCACAGCTGATCTGTTGGAGCATCGAGATACCTGCTTAAATAACTTGTAGCAAAGGTTATATCTGGCCTACTCACCATGGACAAGTAGTTAAGACTACCTATCAATTCTCTGTATGGCAAATTCTTAACCTTTCCATTTTCAGCATTCGGTTGAAATGTACTTTCCATAGGAGTTCTTGAAGATTTACACACATCCATATTATAATGCTGTAACAAAGTTTTAATAAACACTGTCTGTGATAATTTTATAGTATTTTCATTTCGCTCTATATCAATACCTAAAAAACTTGTCGCCTTTCCAAGATCCTTAGCATTGAACTCTTGCTGTAAGCACTTCACTGTGATATTTATAATTTCTGATTTTCCTGTTATAAGGATGTCATCCACAAATACTATTAACCAGATATTCTCTCCTTTATATAAGCATACATCATAAGAGGACCTTATCATGTTTAATTTATTCTTTAAAAACTCATTCATTGTACAATTCCAAACTTTAGGTGACTCTTTCAATCCATAAAGAGCTTTATTTAGCTTTAAAACATTTCTGGTATCTTCTATAACTACTCCTTGAGGTGGTGTTATATAAACATCAGAATCTAGTTTCCCATTCAAGAATGCACATGGTATATCGAGTTGTCTGATCTCCCAATCGTTCGATATAGCTTGTGACATGAACAATCTTATTGTAGTCATCTTTGCAACAGGCGAGTAAAGCTCTTGACCATCTATTTCCTGTTGAAAGCCTCTTGCAACTAATCTCGCTTTCTTGGTACCATCAAGTTTCGATTTGAATATCCATTTTGTATCTATAGGTTTATTCTTTACTGGTAAGGGGCACTCGACCCATACTTTCATACTTTCTAACTGGTTAATCTCTTTATTTATTGCTGTTTTCCAATCACTTTGTTTAATAGCTTCCTCATAGCATGTCGGGTCTAATGCGCTCATAGCATAAGCAATATTCATAATATAGTCATTATATCTCACAGGTGGTTTTATCTGTCTCTTGGGTTCTATACCTGGCTCGGATACCATCTCATCACCTGTATGTTCCTGTTCTGTTCTAGAATCAATATGTCTGTCTTCACATAATGGCACTGTTTCTTTTGACTTTTCAGATATGACTTGTTCTTCTTCATTTTGCATCTCATATTCATATATTATTCTTGGTTCATCTTGTTTATCTGTCTTTGTTACAGGCTCATGTCTGATATCGCTCTCATTAAATTTCACATCTCTTGAACTTGTCACTTCTCCTGTAACAGGATTCCATACTCTATATCCATTTGGGGAATATCCAACCATTCTTATAGGTACAGCTCTGTTAGATAGCTTGGTTTGTCTAGGCATTGTGACCATCCACCCTTTTGATCCAAATATTCTTAATTTATCCAATTCCATATCTCTATCATAAAGCTTACATGGTATTCCATAGTTTACAGCCTTTGAGGGGCTTCTGTTCAGCTGGTATGCTGCACACATCACAGCTTCTGGCCATAGGTACTTAGGAAGGTTTGATTCACATAGCATTGCTCGTACCTTGTCAAATATGGAACGGTTCATGCGTTCTGCTTTGCCATTTTGCTGCGGGCTATATGGTTGTGTATATTCAATGTTAATACCCTTTTCTATGCACAACTGCTTCAATCTGTTTGATGTGTACTCTCCGCCGTTATCACATCTTATTCTCCTTATTTTCTGTTCTTTTTGTTTCTCAAAATTATTTATGAACTCAATTAGCTTTTCAACTGCTTCTGATTTGTTCTTTAATGGATAGACAACTAGATAATGAGAGTAGTCATCAATTACAGTCATAAAATATCTATAACCTCCTTTAGATGTTGGATTTAGTGGACCTGCTATATCAGTATGTATAAGGTCACCAATTTTATGTGATTGAGCTTTCTTAATTGGTTTAAATGAGTTTCTTACTGCTTTACTCTTCATACAAACATCACATACCTTGTCGGAAACAGGTAAGTTCATTTTTGACAAACTTTTTCTATTTAAATGACCTAGTCTTTTGTGCCATATCATATCATCTGTTACTGTGTTACAACATTCAGTAATAGTACCTTCTAAAACAAATAATGGACCTGAAGTATTTGACTTCCACATTTGGTCATTTCTCTTTATCTGCACACCTTGTTTATTGAATGATATATTAAAACCTTTTTGAGACAATTTACTCACCGATAGCAAGTTGTGTGCTATTCCAGGCACTATTAGGCATGACAAATTCATTTTTATACCATTACTCTGCATTGATATCACACCATTTTTCTCTGCTTGTAGGACATTGCCATTTGCCATTCTTATGGCTACTGGTTGATCAAGATACTTCACACTGTTCATGTACACCTCCATTTCACTTCTAATGATGTTTTCAGTAGCTCCGGAGTCTATTATAAACTTTATGTTCTTATCGGTACATGACAAATTACATTGCTGCATGCTACTGATAGCTACCACACTCCAGTCTGTCTCTGAGGCATAATGAGTACTCGCTGACGGTTGACCACGGCCTCTTCCTCGACCTCGGACACTTCTGCCTCTACTGTATGGCTTGCTCTTACAATATTTAGCGATGTGGCCCTTCTTATGACATCTGTAGCATTCTATTTCAGTGCTAAATACCATTTCAGGCTCTGGTGTAGACTTGAAATTTTTCTTCAATTCTTCATCTAGAAGTCTGGCTTTAACAAACTCATATGTTACTGTACCTGACAGAGTTTCAATAGCTGTAATAACTGTGGCATATGATTCTGGTAGCCCCATTAACAGGTAACATACCTTATCTTCTTCATCGAGTTTCTTATCGATATTCTCAATCTCACGAACTAACGATTCAAATTTATAGAGATACTCCTCCATCTTTCCGTCTCCCAGCTTAATTGACAAAAGCTTTTTTCTCAAATGTAACTTAGAAAAAACATTTTTCCTATGAAATACGCCGTCTAGGCATGCCAACATTTCTAGAGAACTCTTGGCATCTTTTATTGTGTCCAGATATCTGTCTGGCACACACTGCACAATTAAGGAACGTGCCTTGGCGTCCTTTTCTTTTTCTGGTTCACCATTGACCTTCTCAACTTTTGTGATATCTAATAGTTTTCGCTCTTCTAGCAGACATGTTAATCGGAATTTCCAATTTGCGTAATTCACGCTGTTAAGTAGTGGAATTGCTACTGCCGCTGAAGGCGTAGACGCAATTGCGGTTGTCGCCATGCTTAATCCCGATTCTATTTTTTCTTACTAATCCTTCAATATTTTTCGTTCCTGGGCCATAACCTGTTGACGACTTCGGGTTTCTAGAGGAAAACGGCTAGATTTCATCGGTATCACTTTACTTTATTAGCTTTACAAAATTACACTGTTCTAGTACGTACGGCCATCATTACTAAGCGCATACAGTGGTACAACGTCACAGACCATAGAGTCTTACTATAGACAATAATGAAACATATCAAAGACAACATACATATTCAACACGAAAGAGATAGCACGAATCCGATGATTTATGGCCCAACGTGCCAGTTCGTATTGCGGATACTATAGTGATGCTGGCGTCCACAGGCTACGATAACAAGGTGGACCGTCAGCTTGTCTGCCACCTTACCAGTATAAAAAAGATCCCGTATTGGGAAAATCATAACCCACACACATAGAGCAATGCGAACCGCGTTGTTCTGTGCCCACACACAATGAACCACATCCTGAACCACTGATCTGTATTAGTAATTAATAATACAGATCAGTGTCCTGAACCCATTCTTATAAGTAAGTATAGCTAAAATGTTTCTAAAACAAAAGAAAAAAAAGCAAGTCTTCCAAAAGTATTTAATACCACCTAAAAATAGGTACCTACTTACATTATACATAACTAAAACAAATATCACAACACAGATTGTTCAGAATCTTGGTACAAAAGATAATGGAATGAAAGACATTAACTATCTACATAATACAATTCCATGCATTATTTTGTAGATATATCAATAACTTCAATATGCTGTAATCTCATCCTTTTTCAGTGGTACAGATATTTCCGCCATCATAAAATAGTCAATACCTAGTAACTACATTGAATCTTATGTCCATAATCCTGAAAGTGGCCGCTCCGCTTACAATCATTATTTTTGGTAGGTCCTTTTATGCAAGTTCAAGTTCCTCAGCCGGGACAGCCTTATAAAGAGCTTCGACTCCGTCCACCACGTTTGTGACGATAGCCTTCACAATCGGAGGTGCTATTTCTTTCATAACGTCCCTCCAATTATTGTTGACGAATTCTTCAACTGGAGTAGCTGGAATTAAAAAGAAAATTTAGTCATTCCTCAACCAGCTATCTGTACACACTCTCAGACAGGATTTTATTTCTAAGATTTGATAACTTCTTCAGGGGGATAGAGGCAGATCAGAGTTACCGTTTGCTCAAGCACTAAGGAGGTACCTACAATGAAACAATGACTGCGATCAGCATTTGACTTTATTTATGACTGATCTCTGACATGGGTGACAGCTGTGTGTGCGTTTTCGTGCTTCAGCAAGCACGTTATGCTGTTGATCCCAGTTGCCCTCGCTAATAAAATGGCTGTCTTTAAGGCGTAAGTTGAATTACTGGGGCACCTTTTCAATATCAACAGCTTGAAGCCACAACCTGCGCCTAGCCATTTCAACACCGCAAGTTGTAGGTAGGTAAGTTCACCTGAGAAATGAGGATTTGTAATAGTGTTTCTGCCTCCCTACCTATCTTAAAATAATCAGTTCATTTTAAACGTATAATTATGTTACACTTACATAGAACCTTGTTTCCGTTGAATAAATTTTCGAACATAAACCTGGCACTTGTCTTCACCTGGTAGGTATGTTTCCAGTCGTCGACGTGCCAGTGCTTCTTGCCGTCTGCACCGTCTACCACCACCATGTGAGCTGTCGTCTTCACCACTATGTCCTCTGCGAATAAAATATCCTTTGTTATATATGTATCTACTTATCTATGACTAGCGGATGTCACGGGGTTACAACCGCGTAGTTTCCGTTCCCATGGGAATATTGGAATAAAATATAACCTATGTCGTCCGGGTGTAGTGTAGCTTCCAAACAGTGAAAGAGTTTTTCAAACCGGTTCAGTAGCTTCAGAGCCTATTCAATGAAAACAGACAATCAAATCTGTCCTCTTTATAATCTCAGTTTCACCCGTGAAATATTTCGAACTTCGGATAGAGTAGCAGAAAATTGGATGGTCTATGTCGTGACCAGGAATGTGAGGGTGTAGAATTCTCTAACCTTGCTTTGCTATATGGCATTTTATTTACTAAAAAAGTATCAGGCATGTACAGTCTTCATCTAAAAGTCGAGTACCTATAGCTTATAATGAGCGATGAATAATATCGCGTGCACATAGTCATTTACCAAGGTATATAAATAGCTGTGTGAGTGAGTGTGACCTCTGCATGCGATATTTTTTGTTCACTCAATCTGGACTATTACAGCAGCTCAACTGACAACTAGACCGAAGGCGATGGACGGATCGTTCACTTCCAGGGAATGGACACTGATATTGTCCAGCGGATTAAGGGAGCGGAACAGTCTTTGAAAATTCAACAATTTCGTTATTGTTTTTGTGAAATCTACAGGTTCAAACTCTGGCTAGGTAAATTTAATTTTAGGGTATCCAATTTTTTTTAAATAAATAAATAGGTAATAATATTAAAAAAAAATGAGACTGCCTATTTGGAATCCAAATAGGCAGTGTCAGCTTTTATTAAAATCGAAAATCAAACCCGCAATTCCTTTCTGCTTTTAGTATCTATCTATTTTCCTCATGGTTTGAGATCCTCATGGTTTGTAAGTATAGGCAAAGATAATATAATAGTATTACATAGTATAGGCACAAAATAATAAGGTACAGAACGCAATCTCATGTAGGTACTTTTTTTTTCAAACCTACCCTTGGCTACGCACGCACACTCACGCACAGACCAACTATGTATAAACAAATAACTGCTTTGAGAATCCTTTGACCTGGTGACCGTGAACTCCGTGAGCGGTGTCTATGTGTGCGTAGGTATATGTAGGTTTCCTTCTGTACTCATTATTTTGTGGTATAGGTAAGTGCCAACCCTGTAGATATAAATATCTATAAATACTTACTTATATTAATCTTAAACTTTCCATCACCCTTGATGGGTAATATGAGTAGTTGTCCATCGAGGTGGTAGTCGCCGGTCAGCTCCACTGTGCATCTGATGGTCAATATCTGTTTGCTTTTGAGCAAGTCACGTCTGAAACAAATATGTACTTAGTTTAATCTATTTCACTGTACCAGTAGGAAAGGGGGGGGGGGGGGGGTTCCAGAGTGAGGAAAAGGCAACAAGTTTAAAATATAGAGCCATAGAGGTGAAAGAATTTTATTTGTCTACTAACAATAATTATACCCAATTTCCGAAACAAACTATTATTTGATATGACCCGGTAATCGAACCGGAGACCTCAGCGCCGCATTCACATACACATACCATGGAACTCACAGGCAGACAATATGGGTCGTATGTGCAGCTACTGATAAAGATTAGGTATGGTACGGATTTGAATTCGAGCGCTCGAGAAGATTTAAATTATGTTTAGATAAAGTGCAAATGACAAAAAATATATACCTGATGAAAAAAGAAGCGCTCGTGACCCAAAGACTTCTATATAAACTGAGGTAGACATGCCCTACGCACCGATTTTTGAAACCAATAAACTGAGCTAATTAGCAGCGTTGCTCGCACTGTTGTGAGTCAAAACTTCGAGAGTAGGTGCTCGACTTGCAATCGGAGTCCATACGCCTTCTCTTTTACTCCTTTTCTATTCGTATATTGCTATTATGTGTGGTGACAATTACGTAAAAAATATTTATAAGTGGGTGTAGTCTTAGTAATGTGTGTATTTGAGGATTGCTTTTGAAATCTCGTTTGTTAGAGTACGGCACGTCTACCTCAGTTTATATAGAAGTCTTTGTCGTGACCCCGCTGACTCAGTGTTCTGTAAACGATCACTGTAGTAAGCAATTACGATATGGCCAGTCATTGGAAGGGTGACCACTTTGTGACATTTATTTGCAAGCGTTTCCTTGTTTTGTAAGGCATTTTATGCCGTTGCTCAGCAGTTAAAGCCAAGTTGAAGGCTACATGTGTGACTTGAAAAATGTTAAAAGCGGGCAGTCACACCCGAACCGGTCCAATTCAAGACGGCAATACGACTCACCACCTATTACGAACACTAAAAAATGGTGAAAATGGGCGTATAATATACCTCTGCCTACCACTTCGAGGATAAAGGCGTGACCTGGGTATGTACGTATGCAATAATGAAAATTACATCAGTTGATCTAGTTAATTACCTGCTCTATAGAGAATGCGTATCGTGCCGTACTACACGTGCGCAATAAGTTATGGCACGCTACGAGAAAAACTCTTTCCGAGCGTGCCTCAAATTGCCGCGCACGCGTAGTACAGGCTGCAGGAAGCAAGTAAAACGTATATCTATAACCGGTTGAATAATATAAAGCTTATATAGGTATGTTGGTTTGTTACGTACGAGATAGCGCAGGTTTCTATAAGATTGCAGGAAAATATTAAAAATATTTCCATGACCTTAAACATACTGTGATCTGATCATAACCTTCACATTAACCTTGTAACTTTATCATACTACCATTTCTGAGAAATTTACTGTGGAAGGAAGTGACATGTATGAGCTAGATTCGCCTATTAAAGGTTCCGTACCAAAAAAACTACAAAAATTCCCGTTTATCAACCCCTAGTCATAGTACTATGGTAATAGCAGTCTCCGTGGCAGGTCTGGACGTGGACACTCTCTCGCTGGAGACCATGGTGCGAGCCATGATCTCCGGTGGGAGTAAGTGGGACTGCGCCGCCTCTTTCTGCGAGAAGGTCTTGCTTGTAAAAGAGACGGCGGGGCGGGAGCGGGAGCGAACTCTCCCACCCGAATTCCGCAGTCGGCAGGCGACAGGAACGCCGCTGACGTGTCTTCGCCCAAAGCTATCGGCCTCCATGATCGCCCTGATAGGCAGGATACGTGAGGTTTTTTAGTCGATAGAAGTCCGGCATAGCATCCATGAGGATTTTCCCTCACGTAAAAAAATGGTAATAGCATGCCGTTTTTTACCCTTTGGGCATGGGGCCCTAAAAAGATTTGGAGGGTAATATTATAAGCATATAATTAGACCTATTAAGTAATGGTCTTATGGAAAATTGTAGAACAATAATATAAACATAATGTTATAGGTAAGTAGTAGTTAGCAAGATGTGATAATATATCTATGTATCATATAATTTTAACCTTACAAGCTATACTTACTTTATTATTTTGTGCTATAATACTAAATAAGCCTGTATTACGTAGGTACATTATGTAATAATTCAATAACATGTAATGTGCAAAGCAAATCTATATACTATATACATATAAAAATGTACGCTTTTAAATCTCAAAATGTACTAAATCAATTGAGCTCAAATTTGGACACGATATACAACAGGATTCAGAGATGGTTTTAGGCTACTTTATGCACTTTTATCATCCCAGCAATAAGAATATAACAGCTTTAAAAAGTGATTTTAACAATAGATGGCGCTGGTCGTTTTTTTTTAAATATATTCTACCAGTTACAGAATAATCTATATATATAAAAACCAATGCCACTTATCGTTGTAATTTTATAACTCTAGAACGGGCTTACCTATCCAAACCAAATTTGTAGGCTTTGGACTATTTAGTAGATGGTTTATGTGAAGTTTACCTACACAAAATCGGTCGAGCGGTTCTTCATTTATCACGCATACGAAGTTGCGCGGGTCAGCTAGCTATATACAACCTACTTAGAAGGTACCTACTAGATTGCTGTTTTTTAAGAGAAGTTTGATTGTGCCCTCCTTGCATTCAGAATAATAAAATGGAGTACCTACTTAAAAAAGAGGTCAGATATGTTTTGCATTTTATTTTTAACCGACTTCCAAAAAAGGAGGAGGTTCTCAATTCGTCTGTATTTTTTATTATTTTTTTTTTGTTTGTTACCGGCAAATCGCTTGAAGGAGTTAACCGATTTTGAAAATTCTTTTTTTGTTTGAAAGCTGGTGCTTCCCATGTGGTCCCATATACAGGAAGTCAGAATCGGATGCTGGGATCCTGGAGAAATCGAAGAAATCCCTCGAATCGAGGGAATTCCTTAACGATTTACAGCAGTTATCTTGTGTTTGGGCTTGATTAATTTGTATTGGGGAGAACATTACCCCTAGACAGATATAATTTCAGTCTACCCGTCACAGAAAATCATGAAAAAAAAAAATTAACAAAATAAAACCGACTTCAAACAAAAACTAAAAATTGAAAAATAAAATTAACTTAGCACAAAGTAATAGGTGGTATATTTAGTTTTATATCAGATATTATTGACTGTAATACTGAAGTCGGTGCCAATAATATCTATAGTGGAATTCAACAGACTTAAAAAATATAGTAAACAAAGAAATTGGATCTCGACTACTCCATAATTACTTACATTTAATTATCAATCCTGATCGTAGTCGTTTCAAGGAACTCTAGTTAGATTTATGCGGACATTTCGACACTAATAAACCTTTAGATTATAGAATAATTTCATGAAAAATACTCGGATGGTAAAAATTTAAGACTGTCATTTTTGCTTGTCATTAAATTATTTTTTCTCAGACTTGTTTGTCTTTGCCATAGTGTTGTAAAACTGTTGTACTGGCCAATTGATTTTAAAAGGAGGTCATTGTTTTATCAATCCGTCAGTTCGAAAAAATGTACTTCCTTTATATAATATAACTTATTGACCCAGAGAGCGAAGAGTGCTAGTCCACAGAGTATATTGAATATATGGAGATGCGAGTCTTTGCCCCTTTTCACAAGTACCGGTTGCCGGGTGCCGGGTAGGGTGGGTATATGGCCGTGTACTATAGCTTTCACACGTACCGGAGTGATTTGCCCGCCAACCGCTTGCATTCACCGCCGCCGCCGCGCCGGTTACCCGGCACCGGCTACCCGGCAACCGGTACGTGTGAAAAGGCACTTTGAGTTTGGGTCTTCGATTCCACAGTATAGACGATTTTGCTTTCGTCCGTATGTGTGTGTACATGTCAGTTTCGGTCTAGAAGACGCATTTGTTAACCAATTATCTCCAAACTTGGCACACATGTTCTTTGATTTAAAATCATTGATCTACGAAAAGATAAAAATACAACTTTTGTCAAAAGTTTTTTTAATAGGGCGGAAAATAAGGGAGAAAAAGGTCCCCGTTATATATGATGGGATCATAAGGGATATAATTCCTCACAAGTTGTTTTTTCCTGGGCGCTCGCGAGGCCTACTCTTCGCAGAAGTACTTTTAAAAAATTGGGACTAAATAAGTATTTGTGCGACCCAGAAATCGTCAGAAGGATCCGGTTAGGCTTAGTACCGTGTGGAGGAGTAAATTTAAAGAGGCTAACGTTCATCAGCGAGCTGCCAAAAAGATAATCTAATGTTTCGAACGCCATAAACATTTAAATATGAATAAAAAGAAAAAAAAATGATTCTTTAGGGTAGACTGGGTACGGTTGACGGTGGATGGTTAAAATATTCAGTCCTAAAGTAATATATTATTGTAAATAAATGATTATATGTACTATTAAATTTTCTAAAAGTTTCTTTTTTTAAAGATCCTTTAATTAAATTAATATAAAAAAATTATTGCACATAATATATATTGATATACCGAATTTCATGATTTGATGAATTTGGCGATTGATATACCGAAGTAAATGAATGTACGGTGAACTAGATATAACTCAATGATTATTTACATACATAGAATCAGTATAGTTACAACACTATGATCATAGACAACTTCTGTCAACACATGACATGTTTACATGATTGCTGAGCTGTCCAGAAAAAGACTATACCTAAACCTATAGTTTTACATGGCGCCGATTTCAGTATTACATTCAATAAAATCTGATTTAAAACTAAATATGCTACCTATTACTTTGTGCTAAGTTAATTTTAATTTTCATAATTTTTTTTTTTTGCACTTAGAGTTTTGGCGCGTTAGGGAAATATTAACAGAGTGATTTTTTTTGATGGGTGTGCACTGTGCACGATGTTTTAAAAACTGAACATTTAACACAGAATAGATTTTTGTTTTCAAGTGAAACTTCTGTTGATTCGGATGTTAATTGGATTAGCTGAAAAATTAGATTCTGTAACATACCTCCGACAGACGTTTCCCTGCTGGATGAGCCGGCGACAGAACGTTTCGATTATGAGTTGAACAGCCGACAGAATCTTTCAGAATCTTTACGAACGTTTCACCGACACAACGATTAATTCATGAGTAAATCGACGACAGAATCGTTCACCAAATAAGAGTTCGTCGACAAAACAAAAAAAATAACCACGAAGGGTAGCATTCTAACCTACTAACCTATCCTATATTGAAAGGTTCTGTCGGTGAACAACTCATAATCGAAACGTTCTGTAGGCGGCTTATCCGGCAGAGAAACGTCTGTCGGAGGTATGCTTCAGAGCCGAAAGATTTATGATTTTGGTTACGGCTCAAAATTAAACTTTTTTAAATGTTCCTATCCTTTGGTTTGTTACTCATTTCTCATAGGTTCATGAAGCCACCATAAAACAGTCACAGCGAAGCGTGGCAGGGAACCGCTGGTAATACATAGATATATGAACTATGAAAATGGTGGACGCCATAGCCGCCATAGAGCAACACGATCTATGACGTCTATTTTGTACCCATAACACAAGCAGGGTATTTCTAACTTACTTTGAGATCAGATAGCGTTGTGTCAAATGTCCGCGAATATTTATTTATTTATCGGGAGGGGAGGCGCCATACTTAGCGGGCTCCGAAATTATTAGTACGTGTCTGAAATGGTATGGGTAAGTTCCATAGTGACAGCCGATTACTTTTGTAGTGGTGTATATGAATCATGAATACAATATCCCTCCGAAACATAACATATGACAGACAGCCCACCTGCATGCTATGCCGGACTCTTACTGACTAAAAACCACACGTTCCCTACCTCATAGTTGGGAGTCAGGAGTCCCGGGTAAGCCCTCGGAAGGATATCCCCAGGATGTTTACTTCCCTTGTACTGGTCGCGTATAGCGCAACGCGGGTGGACGCAGAGTAACTTGAGCGTAAACAGAAATTTTAGGGTCGATGCAAACTGGTGGATGTTTTTCCTTTGAGAAAATGATGTAATTCAAGCCAATACTCTCGTAAATAATTATGTGTAACTGTGAGGATTTGGAAAAAAAGAGTGAAAATACACTAGAAAGTCACTTTTAGCCTGCATCAACTCTCTGTAAATCAAATCTATGATTACGTCCTCATAGTCTGAAAGTTTAAAAATATTAACATATTTTTCAATAAGTAAACTTACTTGAGACCATCCACATGACATCCTTTCATGCCCTTCACGATGGTATTCTTGAACGTTAGTTGGAGTCCCCCTTGGCTTCCTTGAATGTCATCTAGGTGCATGGGGTCTAGCGATTTGATTCCCAGGCTGGGTATACCAACAGCTACGGAAGAGATCGCGGCCTGGCCTGAGGACTCGATGCATGATGCGTCGTCACTCTTGCACGGTGTGATGAAGGGTGCTGTGGAAGAATTGAAAATAGAGTTAGGATCATTTTATACTTCCCGGTTTGAAAATACTATCCAACTCTCAAGCTGCGCCAAGTGACAGGACCTGCTTTTTCATAAAGATGTTACTGTAGGGATGCTCATATGGATGAACTGTTTTAGGAACTCCTAGTCTTTTTAATGATAGGATTGCTGACCAAAATCTTTACGGGGAGAGTCTGCTGTAGTGCACAGACAGTATTTGAAGTTCAGTCCTTGTACCCGTGATTCCCGATCGTAGGCAGGTGGAGAGGCAATCGATAGGAGTCCGACATAGCATCCATGAGGATTTTCACACGGAAAAAGCATCTTCAATGATACACTTACTGACAATCTTAGTGACCGTGTGTAACATTTCCATTTATAAGCATTTCAGTGCTTCGAAAGGCACGTTATGCCATTGTTACCGCGCGCAAATAATATGGTAGAGGTTAAACCAATGTCAAGGTCTCATGTAATCAGTTTAAACAATTTCAACAGTCAGTCAGTCGCCATAAACTAGTACATTATATAAAAAATATAGTTTGGTACATGAGATATCAGATCAGTGGCAAACGAAACATTAAGTATCACGCATTCTGTTCTGAGTCATTTTTTTACTAGATGCGAAAAGATAAGTGTAGGTTTATGCTACAGAAAAACATCAACCTGTATTTTTTTGCTCATTTTTTTATTAATTGTCAGTAGGTACTGATGCAAAAACGATTTGCGTAACCTACAACATGACTATTGAAGATGTATTTTTTTTTTTGTTTTGTTTTTAAAATCTCTTTATTAAATAATAAATTTACATTAGTTTGTACATAATCTTACATAACTATGCATAAACCACCTTATTTAAAAGATAATTTGTGTAGACTATAACGCCTTTATAAATTATTTAGAATATATAAGCAAGAAGGTTAAGTTTGATTATCAACAAGTACTTGGAAAAACTATTATTTGCGTCAGCTAGATTGCATCACGCTTACAATTTACTATCTAGGTATTCTACAGTCAAGAAAACGATGTACCCACAAGGGGTACCTACTCACACTATTTCATGGGTATATTGAGTGCAACTATTTGCGATCTGTTGCTTAGATAATATATTATTAAGTATTTAAGTTTCAATTTCAACTAATTTTCTACAACAATTTGGATTTTTTTTTTTTTTTTTTTTTTTTTTTTTTAATACTAAGTAAGAATTAGAACCATATCTGTAAGATATTGCAATAACAATTACGGTAAAATATATAATGAATTTGGTACATAGATATAATATTATTACTAACTATCATAATTACAATACACAATACAGGTACTTTGCTTGCCTAGTAACATATACAGAAACCCAAAAATCTTAATATAACTTGGTAATAACCAATAAGATTGTGAGTAGGTATGTACCTAAGTTATTCAAATATAGTGTATAACATAAATTATCCTACCTTCTCACTGTCGCTGTAGTTCACTAGTGACTAATATGTTACACACAACACTTAGCACACACTGATATTCTAGATTTTACATCATATTTTAACCAATAATAATAAAATAATATTAACTAATTAGATACATTTTCTAATGTTATAAACTACACATTATACACTAGAAGAGGGTATTTATAATTTTAATATTTGGTCGAGCGGCGCAAGCCGATCCCGACCGATCATGCAATCGTATACCAACGTCATTCGCACCCAAGGAAATAGTGATGTGGCAATCGGTATCGATTGTAAGTGCCCGCGTATGATGTATGCAGTGGACAGATGGAGCCTATTTGTGTAATTAAGGGGTTGCTAGCACTTCTATTTCTAGTGTTATTATAAAATTGGCGGGATATTTTTAAAATAAAAGATTTTATTGGGGGATAATTTATACATTCGTGTAGTCTGACTAAGTTAGTTCGAAAGGGAGTGTTGAAGCATATTTTTATAGCCTTGTTTTGGACAGTCTGTAATAGTTTATAGTTGCTGTCACAAGTGCTGTTCCAAACAGGTGCTCCGTGAGTGATACACGGTCTCACAAGGGACGAATACAGTTTAAGTTTGGTTTTGGAGCTCAGATTCCAAAGATCCAATTTCAATTAATCAGATTCAGATCAGATTCCAATTAAAGCCATTAACGCCCTTTCTCCCATTTTAAACAGACCCGTCTGTTTAAAATGGGAGAAAGGGCGTTAATGGCTTTAATACCTTTAGTCTGTAAATATTTCGTATTTATAGTCCAGTTAATTTTGCTGTCGAATACAATTCCCAGGTATTTGACCAATTTGCTCCACGGAATAGCATGATCGCCAGCTATCAATTGACGTTTAGGAATTGAACGTTTCCTTGAGAATAATATGGCCTCAGTTTTAAGAGTATTTAGTTTAAGCTTCCATCTCTTAAAGTATTCAAGCAAGAGTTCTAGGGACCACTGGAGTCTAGTTATAATGATGTCATCATCGTCAGAAGATGTAAAACTAGCAGTATCGTCAGCGAAGCAGGCTAGAGACGTATGCGGTTGCTTAGGGATATCGTTGAGATACAACAGGAAGAGATAAGGGCCTACTATTGAACCCTGTGGCACCCCGGCTTGTATCTCCCTGTAAGATGATGAGGTGTCGCCTATATGCACTGAAAATTGTCTGTTGCGCAGGTAAGATTTGATGAGTTTAACAAGAGCAAACGGTACATCATGTTTTATGAGTTTGTGAAGTAAGCCAGCGTGCCACACGGTATCAAAAGCCTTTTCGATATCCAATAGGATCATACCTGTAGACGCTTTCATATTTAAGTGGTGAGCAATATGTTCTGTCAATCGTACCATTTGGTGCGAAGTAGAATGATGTCTGCGGAAACCAAATTGTTCAGGAATTATCTTATTTTCGACGACCTTTAGAAGTCTATTCGAAATGATTCGCTCAAAAACTTTACCCAAGCAGGGTAACAAGCTAATAGGTCTATAATTAGAAGGGATTTTAGGGTCTTTGCCTGGCTTTTTTATTGCTATAACCTTAGCAATTTTCCATATGTCAGGGTAATGAGATAATCTAAGGCAATCGTTAAATATTTTGGTAAGGAATATGATAGATTTGAAAGAAATGTTTTTGATTAACGTATTGTTTAGGTTATCATTGCCAGGAGCTTTGCGAGTTTTTAATTTTCTAATGGTTTTGTAGACTTCATTAGGAGTGACAAGATCAGTCGTAATTTCAGTATCACTATGGGAATTTAGTAAATCGAGTGAATTTTGAACAGCTATCTCGACCTCGGGCTCTGAACTCCAATCAGAGGTAAGAGTCATACTCTTAGCAAAAGCACTGGCAAGCAGTTCACACTGCTCCTCAATAGAAGATGTCACTGAACCATTATGATACTGGAGAGGAGCGATGCGTATGGCCTTTTTTGATATCGATCTTACAACCTTCCATAGATCTTGACTAGGGTTATCTACTTTAGCGAGTCTACTATTCCAAGTTTGATTATTAAACAGTTTGATATTATGTTTGATTTTTGCCTGGAGATAGTTCACGTGTGAAAAGAGGGCCTTTCTAATGGCTAGATTTGACTCTGAAAGGGCTGATCTTTTTACAAAATTTTTGTATTTAATTAGTTTTTTAATTCGCTTAGGTAGTTTGCTAGAAGCCGGTGTGACAAAATTTTTGGGAATGAAAGTTTCACGAGCAGCAATGACCACGTTCGTAAGGTATTCGATAGAGTGATCAATATCGTCAGGAGAATTGTGAGTGCTGGCAGTGAGAAAAATGTTATTATTTATGTGTTTTCTAAATCCTGCCCAGTCGGCTTTGTTATAGCAATAGCGATAGTGGGCAATGCGATCACAGATACCATCTACATTAAAGACAACAGGCAGGTGATTTGAAGATAGGGCCTCAAGTGCTTGCAGTTCAGATGAAGGTTTAAAGTTTTTACAAATCAATACATCGGGATTTGAGGGAGTATGATCACCATTATAGTGCACCAAGGTGTTTTTATATGGAGCTAAAACGTCGTAATCGTTCGCTATCATGTGTTCATGCAATGTTATACCTCTATAATTTGTTTTGCCGCAATTCCAGTAGGGATGTTTAGAGTTTAGATCGCCCATTAGAAAAACATGATATCCAATGCCTATCATTGCGTCAAGATGTGTTTTATGGAGAACTCTATTAGGAGAATTATAAGCTGATATAAAAGCAATAGGCTTGTTACAGACATTAACACGCACACCCACACATTCCAGTGCAAGGGTAGCAGGAAGGACCAACACTGAGTGTGGAATGTTTGCCCTAATCATAATCGCTACTCCCTGGCCACTCCCATCGGGACGCTTATCGCATCTATAGAAGGTATATCCGGGGGTATTTAGAGTTGCATTTAATCCAAGAAGAGTTTCAGATATTGATGCAATATCAATCCTAAGGTCATTCATTAGATCGAGAAGTTCATTTACTTTGGTGCGAATGCCGTCAGCATTCCAGTATAATATATTAAAAGTACGATCATTATCAAACATATTGACCTAGGTGAGTGAGAATTAATATGATTTTGTCTATCATAGACGTACATGCTTGAAACTGACCTTTTAAAGCCTTAATAGTCTGAAGAATCACTAGCATCTCTTGGGTAGGATCACCATTACCAAATACCTGATTCGGAGTCAATGTGATAGACGGTAAGTCTGGCTGGGCAGCTGTGCCGAATGTGGTAGGGTGAACCGGAGTTGTGGGTGCTGGGTCGCGACGAAGAGCATCAGTCCTCCCAGGTTTACTTATATCTGCATAAGAAGTGGATCCTGAGGTGAATTTAGTTGGCAGTCTTACGGTTTTAAGAGATTTGAGCTCCTGTTTGCGGTCCTCCAGTTTCTTTATGTACTTCTGCCGCTCACTGCAGAGACGGAAGTTTGCAGGATGATCTTCACCACAGTTACAGCACTTCGCTGGTTCGCTACGATCTTTTTTTGTGCATTCTTGGGTTAGGTGGGAGTCCAAACACTTGACACATCTTGGAGGAAGGTTGCAGTTCTTGGATGAGTGCCCAAACGCCTGACATCGGTAGCATTGGGTGCCAAGAAACGACTTGGCCCTGTATTTTTCTATGTTGACCACGCAGTTGCTGATGTATTTTATTCTCCTAAAAGCAGCCATATCGGAACCAGGAGGTAGCTGAATCAAAAATGGTGGACAAGGTGACTTGTGACCTTCTGCAAGTTTGATTTTACGTATAGTCGTTTCTTTGAAACCCAATGAACTAAGTTCTGCAGAAAGTGATTGTTCAACGTAGGCTGGCAATCCAAATATAGATATATAGAAGATGTATTTACTTTTTTTAATAAGTAGTGGGCTAGTTTTTGCGCTCGGTCGTGCTAGTCTAGTCTTTTTGCCATATCGAATCTGAATAATTATTATGACATGTCTTTAGTGACATTCACGTGATTGAATCGATGAAGTCAGAGTATGATGTATTCACCAATAAAAACTATAGATTCAGCCGACTGACCCGATGATCTACCTACCTGGTGGTCAGTGACACTGATCGTGACTTCGATCACGGTCAGTGTCGTGTCGTGAGTTTGACTCCCACCCTGGCCAAATCTTTGTGTGATGACGTGATTCAAATGACACCAAATTAAATTATTAGAAATACATTAAGTGATTACTTGAATTACTCTATAACGCGAAAGTTTGCCTAGATATGGATGGATTTTTGTTACTCTTTTAAGCATACATTACTTTAGTTAATATTTTTTGGTTTTTAATTTAGTTTGGTTACATCCATTGAAATATAATGCACTACGGGTACATCAGATTAGACATAGGTCACATTCATCCGAGAAACAATCTACTGCGGAAGACGTATACCGAAGAATTCACGACACAGCAATAAAATTTTTCGTCAACATTTAATGCGTTGTCTTTTTAGTTGTAAGTTTACTTTTCGAGGAGGAGACAGAGTCCCCCAAAAAGGGCCATACAAAGGGCCTCAGGACTGGCAATTCTCAAGCTCTGCTAAGTAGTTACATAATACTCCCGTCGTATTGCTTTTGAGGGCCCTTCTAAAAGCAGAGGAATATATAGCGATGGCTATGAACTCTCGGAACACTATGTGCTATTTATTCAAAAACGGTGGGTAAGGAGAGAAGAGGGCATGAAACTCTCGACATTAGACTCTCGAGACAATTATTTATGGAAATAATATTTATTTTTTACAAATATTATTATTTTTTGTCCCCACAGTCCGGGCGGCGCACAGTGGATCGATTCATACAAATCGGCGGACATAGGAATCTTGGAAAACTTTTTACTGATTTTACAAAAACTAATGATGCCATTGTGTTTATCTTAGTAATTGTAGTCGAAAACAATACGACACAATTTTGATTAGACTTCAATTTTAAAAAATATTCGGCAAAAACTGATTTCAATGTATGGAAAAGCACATTAAAAAAGGAATAGCTTGCGATTTTCTCTTGTTTTCTGATTTTAACGCTTATAGTGACTTTTAATGGGTTGTTAGCAAAATATCTACCGAACATTTTAGGTACCCCTAGGCACCCCTCTGGGAGCTATGTGACCAAATTTCATATTTCTCATTTTCTATAAGAAAATATGTCTAGTTCGTTTTTTTGCAGTTATAATGTTGATAAACTACATTTTAGCTTAGTACTGACCTACCCACATCAAAATAATATGACTAGCATACGGGATCTTGAGTTTTTGAGAGATACTTATAAGCAGGCGACTATAAGTTTATCCTACTCTTTTAGTGACATTTATGTATTGTATAGTGATTTTTCCTTATGATATGAAGAAAATAATGTATTAATCAAATAAAACAATAACGCGTTATATAAAACATATATTATAGTCATAAAATACAAAAAGTTACTTATAAAATAAAAAGTGGTAAAATATTAGCTTAAAATAAATAAAAATATTGAACAGAAACGATTAATTAACATGTATGTACATTAAATAATGAAACAAAATTAGAATTACATAAACTTTAAAAAAATAGTAGCTTAAAATAAACAAAAATATATAACAAAGACAAATAATGATTCGGAGGAATTCTACGACGCATGTATGTAAATGTTTGTATGTATTATATATTATGATTAGTTTTTTTGCTTTTATTTTTAATTTATGGTAAGATAGGTTCAATTTTTATTTACGATTGTACATTATGGTAAGTATTTTTTGCCGAGCCATTAAAGTTCTATTAAATTAAAACTATGTACATTAAATGATCAAACAAATTAGAAATATGTAGACAAAAAACATAATTATCCGAAGCTTCCGTTTCTGAATCTTCTTCTGCTTGCGCAGAGACTAACAATTCAACAGTAAGTATCTATAAATTCAATTTCAGAAACTTCTAGAATTAGTAGATTTAAAGTTTCTTTAAACGATGCCTTCTTTTGCTTTATAAATATCCGTGGCCGTATTTGTGCTAAAATTGGTTTGGATGAAATCAGCAAATTATTTAGAACATCTTCATTGCAAGCAATGCTATTTATTTTACGTGAATGGTGTTAGAAGAACTTATTCTTAAACTTATTCTTATAGATAAATCCTACTAATATTATAAATGTGAAAGTTTGTGAAGATGTTTGGATGTTTGGATGTTTGTTACTCAATCACGCTCTAACGGTTGAATGGATCTGGCTGAAATTTGGTACAGGGATAGAGTATAGTCTGGAATAACACATAGGCTACTTTTTATCCCGGGAAAATGTTCCCACGGGAAGCGGGAACGGGAACCAAATTTCACGCGGGCGAAGCCGCGCGCATCAGCTAGTGTTGAATAATTTATGGCCCGTGAACTAATAACTTATGAATACTTGATGGCATGTAGTACCAGGGTGGCAGAGCTTTACATAGAATTGTACTCTTGGTACTTCATGCCACAAGTATTCATAAGTTATTTTATTAGTTACTAATTCTAGAAGTTTCTGAAATTGAATCCATAGATACTGATGAATAATTAGGCTCTGCACAACCAGAAGAAGATTCAGAAACGGAAGCTTCGGATAATGATTTTTTTTGTCTACTATTTTCTAATTTTGTTTGATGTCAATTCTCATGGTGACGGGGGGAGCATACCCTTTGTGTCGGATGCTGTGTCAGCGTGATTGGTCCTCAGCGCGGGTGCGTCGATCCCTGAGGCGCGGCACCTTCAGCGGGCATGGGATGATGTGGGGGTGAGACGGCTTCAAGCTCAATTATTAGAGGGCGCGGCAGGAGCCGATAAGGCTAGACTGCGGGCGGTGTCACAACCTGAATCTGGAGCGTGGTTGCAGGCGTTACCTTCGCCTCACCTGGCACCCTGCTGGATAACGACTCCTTGCGTGTGGCAGTAGCTTTTTGCCTGGGCTGTAAGGTGTGCGAACCCCATACATGCACCTGCGGTTCCACGGCGGAAGCGGATGGCCATCATGCCTAGTGTTGCCGGCGGTGTACTGGGAGGTTTCCGCGGCATCACGCTCTGAATGATATCATCCGCAGGGCCCTTTTGTCGGCGAACCTACCTTGCGTGCTTGAGCCTCCGGGTCTTAGCAGGTTGGACGGTAAAAGACCGGATGGGCTGACCTTGATCCCCTGGAAAAACGGCAGGTGCCTTATCTCGGATGCAACTTGCGTCAGCACAGTCGCCGCCAGCCATCTCGGGCGCACTGTTCATTCCCCTTCTGCCGCAGCGGAAGGGGCCAGCTCAAGGAAGGAAACAAATACACCGAGCTGGAACCGATGTACTATTTTGTGCCCGTAGCGGTGGAGACCCTGGGGAGCTGGGGCAAAGAAGCCAAGGACTTTATAAATGAGATTGGACATAGGCTCACAGAAACCACGGGTGACTCTCGGTCCGGATCATTCTTGGTACAAAGGCTGGCCATTGCAATCCAGCGTGGAAACGCAGCAAGTGTAATGGGCATTTTTGCGCCGGGAGCGGTCAGGGGCGGGTTTTTGAATAGGTAGTTGATAAAATTATTTTAATTAATGTGACTACTTTTAATTAATTAATTGTAATTATTTCATTATTTCTTGTTGCTCATTGACATTGTATGTATTTGTTATTAATAAATTGAATACATAATTTTGTTTGATTATTTAATGTACATACATGTTAATTGAATCGTTTCTGTTCCAGGTGTTTATTTATTTTAAGCTAATATTTTACCACTTTTTATTTTATAAGTAAGTTTTTGTATTTTTATGACTATGATATATGTTTTATATAACTCGTTATTGTTTTATTTGACTAATACATTATTTTCTTCAAATCATAATGGAAAATCACTATACAATACATAAATATTGCTAAAAAAGTAGGATAAACTTATAGTCGCCTGCTTATAAGTATCTCTCAAAAACTCCCGATCCCGTATGCTAGTCATATTATGTTTGATGTGGGTAGGTCAGTACTAAGCTAAAATGTAGTTTATCAACAATTATAACTGTAAAAAAACGAACTAGACATATTTTCTTAAAGAAAATGAGAAATATGATATTTTGTCACATAGCTCACAGAGGGGTGCCTAGGGGTACCTAAAATGTTTGGCAGCTATTTTGCTAACAACCCATTAAAAGTCACTATAAGCGGTAAAATCAGAAAACACGAGAAAATCGCAAGCTATCCCTTTTTTAATGAGCTTTTCCATACATTGAAATCAGTTTTTGTCGAATATTTTTTAAAATTGAAGTCTAATCAAAATTGTGTCATATTGTTTTCGACTACAATTATTAAGATAAACACATTGGCATCATTAGTTTTTTTAAAATCGTTAAAAAGTGTTTCAAGATTCCTATGTCCGCCGATTTGTATGAATCGATCCACTGTGCGGCGGGGTAGATTTCCACCGGGCGCGCCCGATCGAACCCTCGATCTCGTGATCCGCAGTGGCACATTACGATCAACGAGGCTGTCAATTCAAATCACTAAAATGAAATTGGCTATTTCATTGCAATACTTTATCAATTTTCCATTCAGATTATTTACATACTTTCCACTGACATATTCAAGTTTTATTTCATAAAATGGTAGGTAGTAGGTAATGGTACCTGCACATAGTATTCTGTTGCTCTACATTTATTCGATCTCAAAGCTATTACGATCTCAAAACTGCGTTTGTAGAAGTGTAGAATATTATTAACTAGCTGATGCCCGCAGCTTCGCCCGCGTAAAATTTGTTCCCGCGGGAAGTTATTCCCGGGATAAAAGGTAGCCTATGTGTTATTCCAGACTATAATGTATCTCTGTACCAAATTTCAGCCCGATCCGTTCAGCGGTTTGAGCGTGAAAGAGTAACAAACATCCACACTCACAAACTTTCGCATTTATAATATTAGTAAGATTTACTATAATAACTGCCTACTTTTATTATGTGTGATAATAGTATTATACATATTAATTCACTTTCGTACAAAAAGTAAGATGGACAGTACGTACAGATGGAAACCTCATGTATGCATGTATGTACTTCTTTTTCACACCTACCCTCTGCTACACACACTCACGCACAAATCAGTATCGAAAACTACTATGAAAATCTCTTGACATCGTGTCTGTGAACTCTGAGAGCGGTGTGCGTGTAGCCTCAGCGAATTTATTAAATAGGTTTCCATCTGTACTATCTCTAATTTGTAGTAAGTATACTTAAAAATAACTTTTGCACTTTTTACGGGAATACTTTAACTGTATCAAATTTCACATACATAATAGCCTTTATCCCCGAAGAGGTAGGCAGTACGCCCACATTTCACCTTATTGTTTTATGTCCCAAGTAATAGGTGGTGAGCCTATTGCCGCGTCGAAATGGACAGGCGCAGGTTCTGACGCCCCACAGTTGAAGTTTCCCAAGTCACCCATAAGACCTTCAACTTGGCTTAACGATTGTCATTTTACTGACAACCGGGTTTCATTTCAAGTTTTCCTTCTATGCGCAATGGATCGTTTTGTGAAAGTGTTCCCTTAGTCTTACGACACCCTTGGGATGAATTAGGGCGGCGACATTTTTTGTTCTTTTCCGTCGCCACTCAGTTCACATGCATCGTTCCCATACTTATCTTTTAGCTGGATTTATTTAAGTACCTTCCTATTCTATATGTTATCGCTGGTTTAATTAGGACACACTTACATATAGTCACAACTTTATCCCCGAACGGGTAGGCAGAGGCATATTATACGTTCACATTTCACCTTTTGTATTTACTCGTGTAAAGATGTTTGATGTCCTGTTGCCGTCAACATGCGCAGGTCGTGACTACCTATTGTTGACATTCTCAAGTCGCCCATGAGCCATGACCCATAAGACCTTCAACTTGACCTAACGACTGTGTTTCAACTCAACTTACTTAAGTACAACTTAGTGCATCTTAGAGTCAAAAATATACATACAATATACAATTATAATTGCGTTACGTGTATGTAGGTATAATTAATAATTTGCCAATAGAACATTGACTATGAAGCTTTAGTTTTATTTTCCTCTTCTTGGGTTTTCTCAAGCTGAGAAAACCTAAACATAAGTGCTTTTATAACAGGTTACCATATGAAATTCAAATATATTTGTCCCTAAATGAGTTCAAAAAGTTTTTAACACGTAAATTATACTTTTCTTTTTTTGTTTAACGTGAGGGAAAATCCTCATGGATGTTATGCCGGACTCCTACCGACTTAAAAACCTCACGCAACGCCCAACAGCCTATGGTTGGGAGCCCCTGGTAGGCCCTCGGAAGGATGTCCCATGACACGTAAATTATGCTACAAGGGCTACTATACAAATAATGATTATTTGCGGGATAAAGAAGCCTGGAAATAACCTGCTCTGCTGGATTTAAAAAAAAAAATTAAAGTCATAGTTTTACCCGACTGCCGAAGAAAGGAGGGTAATGTTTTTCGAGACTATGTATGTCCATTTCTTTGTCACGCCCTACAGCCTGAACGGCTTGACGGATTTTGACATGCGAGGTTTCATTTGATTCACCGTGATTGTGTGAGTGACACCAGGTATAATACAATTTCTAGAAAATCAAAATGGCGGATTTTTGGCGACAAAACTTTTTTACCTTTTCAGTAGTATTTCTACTTTGCAGTCGGCTTTTTTGTTTTCTTAATAATTAATTTGTTGTTAGATTCTGTAAAATTGTGCATAGAATACTAAAAAGAAGAACCCGCTGAGTTTCTTGCCAGTTCTTTTCAGGTGGGTCGCGTTGTGAACTATAGCGGTAATTCTTTGGTTTATGTTCGGGACGTTTTACAAGTATCTACCTATATATTTGTCTAAGTGAAATAAATAATAATAAATATAGATTTGTTTGTTTGTTTGAGAGTATGCCAAAGTTACGTAAAATACTACGTCGAAAAAATCACGTACTCATGTACCTATATCCAAGTTTGAATTAAGTTCTACTTTAGTTATAAGCGTTGGAACCTTACTGGAGCTATTTGCAAAATTTATCGATAAACAAAATATGGTCGAATTTTACTGCGTTTTATCACTTTTCAACACTTGTGCACGTTTTCGAACCCTTATGTTTAAGACTCCACCTTTTTTAGGGTTCCGTACCTAAAGGGTAAAAACGTGACCCTTTTATTAATGAGACTCGTCTGTCCGTCTATCTGTCCGACACGAGGCTGTATCTCACGAACCGTGATAGCTGGAATTTTCACAGATTATGATTTTTACTGCCGCTATAACAACAAATACTAATAAAAATCGGTAAAAAAACTTTTAAGTTAAACGGTTTTATTTTATGTGCACTGAAAACTACAAAATAAATAAATAGTTACTTACATATCAACCTACGTAGGTGATCTCGGTCATTAATATCTCTGATGGTAGTGGTTATCATAACATGAACCATGTCAGCGGCCGAAAGGCAGTTCATGAAAGAACACTAACACCAGGGTTTGCTTGGTAGGTAAACTAAGCAGCCCACACTATAACAAGTAGGTATTTTGACCTTCTAGTTCAGAAATATTTTAGTACTAGGCAGAATAGCTTTTAGGCATATTAGACTAAAATAAAAACGTGGGGCCCATTAACTATTTCTGTATTACTTTCTACTATACTAAGTGTGGATTGCATCGACTTATTATAATCGTCATCATCATCATACTAGCGGTTTATCCCAGTCGCATCCGAAACCTCATAGCTCCGGAGTCCAGGGTCCGTTGAATCGACTTACTATAATCGTAACTGGAGGTTTTGACCATCAATAACCAGCCGTTACGGCTTCACCAGCGAACGCCGAGCTCATGATCTACCAAAGTATAAGATATGCTCTGCCATAGGTATGATTTCAGAGGGGCCCCACGTTTTTATTTTAGTCTAATATGCCTAAAAGCTATTCTGCCTAGTACTAAAATATTTCTGAACTAGAAGGTCAAAATACCTACTTGTTATAGTGTGGGCTGCTTAGTTTACCTACCAAGCAAACCCTGGTGTTAGTGTTCTTTCATGAACTGCCTTTCGGCCGCTGACATGGTTCATGTTATGATAACCACTACCATCAGAGATATTAATGACCGAGATCACCTACGTAGGTTGATAGGTAAGTAACTATTTATTTATTTTGTAGTTTTCAGTGCACATAAAATAAAACCGTTTAACTTAAAAGTTTTTTTACCGATTTTTATTTTCTTGTTTTTAGTATTTAGTGAAATTGTCTACCGAATATTCCTCATTCTATTTAATTCATTCAGTGCATCATTATTACATGGTTTCTTACCTGATAATTTAGTACAATCTAATTCCTCAATACAGCGCCCTTCCAGAGACTTGACTCGACTTAGAGCCACGTATGCTTGTCCTTCCTCAAACAATTTTGAGCCCAAATATACTACTGCATGGTCGACGGTGATGCCCTGCATTTTATGGACGGTGGATGCCCATGACAAAACTAAGGGCTGAAAGAAGAATGTTCCTTCTTTCAGCCGTACCATAATTGAATTTTGCTGGAAACTGTATGACTTTAGGGTGAATAATGTGCATGGCGTCTCTGCCAAAGTCAATTTGAACTGATGGTATATCTGATTCGTACATTTGGGTTCGACGGAACTGAGGCCAAACAATTTCTGTAATGTGGCCTATAGCGCCATTTACCAATCCTTTTGTAACGTCAATGTTGGACCGCAACATTACTTTTGCACCTACAAATATTTTAAGTACTGATGGTAAGCCTCCAGTCTTATTTATATCTGTTGGTATTATATTTGCTAAATTTAGATTATCTGTATACCGTGTGGCGTCAATTATTTGATCCTGCAATGGACTCGTTAGCGCCACAGGGTTGGATTTCCATATTCGCTTTCCACATTTTCAGCAAAGCAGGACTATAATTATTTACCCAACAATCTTCGCTTTTTCTTTTGAGAACGCAAATGCGACCACCATTATATATAAATTCGTTCGATGAGGGATCAATAATATGAGTTTCTGTACATTCCGAGCGAGGAAAGTTGAACCGACATAGTGTATTTGTATTGTTATTTTTCGTACAGGTATTAGTGTGACGATGTATTTGACATTGTTTAACCAATTCGTATAGTTCTAAATTTTCAGGTGGTGTGGCTGTGCTACATACTGAATCAATACGAGCAATTCCTTCAGGTGACTCCACAGATGGGTGGTCTTCTTCCCAAATAACCATATGAAGATGAGGACTTCCTCTATTTTGGAACTCTACTCTCCACCAGTGGGCTCTAACATTACCGCCAAATACTTTTACATCGATTTTAAGGAACTGCATCAGAGCATTGACACGTATCATGAAGTGCCTACTCACAACAACGGGATACATCTCAATGAGCCGTTGAGTTTCGTAAATATCTATATCATCCGGATCAATGTGTTGCCTTCCGTCGGTCATCAGGAGCACTTTTTTCATATCTTTTCAGTGCAAATCGTTGCAGCTTAATGTCACAAAATAGTTTGGAGGCCCTAAACATCTTATTTGTGCAATTAGGTCACTGAGAGCACTACGCCAATAAGCTGCGGAACCTCTGAGATTTTTTATGTACAAGTGTAGGTCTTCTATTCGATTGCCATTTTCGCCTTCCACTTTATGCTGCAATGGTTGACTTAACCCGGTAGTACTCAAACATAGAAAGTGTGTAGAATAAGTAATCGTTGCGCTGAAACCGACTATCGGCACCTAGAATTCGAAATTGATAGTAATCCAAAGGACTTATATTTACTGGTCTTTGTTCTTTCAAGCCGTTTCTGCCATATGGGAATAATTGATGCCACGTGAATTCTTCTGCCTTTAACTCATGGCCTTCATTGACAATGTTATTATTTTATTTTAATCTCGTTTACATTTTCTGACACCTCTAGCTCATCTTCGACATCGGGTTGGGCGCTATTGATCGGCAACATTACAGATGTTTGTATAGGGACAGCTACTGATGTTTGTATAGGAACAGTTACAGATATCGGATTCGAGAGTTGTCGTTGTACTTGCACCGACTGATGAAAATGCAGTCGGTAAGCAAATCCAACTATGTTTTTGTTTGTATGCAGAGACATTTGGTAGCAGATAAGGCAATAACGCTTTAGTGGGCTCCCGAGGACGGTCAATATGCACTTGACAAGTCTGTGAAATTTTAAATGAAAGTAGTTTCAGTGCGCGTGATTTCTTTGCAGGTGTTGTGCATCGAAGTGTGTGATACACATGATAATGACTCGGGTCGTAACTGTTCTCGACACGACTAATCATGCCCCCACCTAATACGCCATTTTGTAACAGCGTCCATCTTGAGTTTGAAATTTTGACATAATGACAGTATTCTGCTAGTGTAGTCCTATTATTTGATACCCATATTGTGGTGGTTGTGGAAAAATATGTACCTAGTCCGCCATATTGGAACGGCGTCCATCTTGAATTTTAAATTTTGACATAATCATCGTGTTTTACTAGTGTAGCACTTTCATTTGATACCCATATTGAGGGGGTTAAGGAAAAATATGCAATCCGCCATTTTGTATCGGCGGCCATCTTAGATTTATAATGTAATTGATTTTATTATATTTTATTGTCATCTAAATTAAATGTGTGTACCAAATTTCAGATCAATCTGACAACGGGAAGGTGCTTAAATTTCAATTTCTAATTTTGACCCAAATAAACAAATAAATTCCGTACGGGTCGAGCTAAATAAAACCGTTTAATAATAAAAAAGGAAAATATTATAATAGACTAGCGGACTCCACGCGGTTTCACCTGCGTAGTTCCCATTCCCGTGGGAATACGGGAATAAAATATAGCCTATGTCATCCGCAAACAGTGTAGCTTTCCAACAGTGAAAGAATTTTCAAAATCGGTCTAGTAGTTACAGAGCCTATTCGATGCAAACAAGCAACCAAACAATCAAATCTTTCCTCTTCATAATATCAGTATAGATAGATAAGGTCCAAGGGTCTCTCTGCGCGAAAAATTCAAAGAAGTAAATATTCTGACTGTAACATCACAAAATATTTCTAAAAATCTTATGTATGTACGTATACTATGCCTCTGCCTACCCCTTCGGGGATAAAGGCGTGTTAAATGTATGTATGTTTTCTTTACCAAAAGACTTCAGTATTTTCTGTACAAAACAAATGCGAAGAATAATGTTTCTATTGTTTAATCATAATTAGAATTACCTGCGTACGTCCTATTAAGTCATTCGCATTGTAACGCCCGATTGGACAGATTGTTGATTCTAAACGCTTTATTTTTAACGTGAAGAAGTTCCCACGGATGTCATGCCGAACGCGAATCGATTAAAATCACAAAGTCTTTGCCTATTCATGTAGTACCGGGCAGGCCGAGTGACTCTTCGAAAATATGTACATACCAAGTTTCCCGACAGATACTAATAGAGACACTGTGTAAGAATTTTTCATGCAGTCCGAGCAACAAACATTTATTTTATAGGTATGTAATTTTGATTAATTGCAGAATGTAAGGCACTCCGCATAAACCCTTTGTAGTTTTTTGGTTTACCATTGCTATTATTTTGTATTTTATGTAAATAAATAAATATGAGCCTGTGAGCGCCGCGTGACGACGGGAAAGAATAGAAAATGTCGTCACCCCAATTAAAACGAGCGTGTCGTAAGAAACGACTAAGAGGAACACTTTCTGATTTCTGTGTTCAGTATTTTCTGAATAAAAATAAATGATGCATCTATTGCTTAATCATAATTACCTATGTCCGTGCTATTAAATCATTCGCATAACAACGCCCGATTAGACACATTGTTGATGCTAAATACTCTATTTTTAACTTGTAGAAATTCCCACGGATGTCATGCCGGACTCTAATCGATTAAAATCACAAAGTCTTTGTCATGTCATGTAGTACCGGAATCACACAGTCTTTGGCTATTCGTGTAGTCCCGGGCAGGCCGGGTAACACCTCGGATTGATGTTCCCGACAGATACTTATGTGGACACGGTCACGCGACTTGAGTCAATAGCATGTGTATATCTAAATATATATAACTCAAAGGTGACTGACTGACTGACATAGTGATCTATCAACGCACAGCCCAAACCACTGGAGGGATCGGGCTGAAATTTGGCATGCAGGTAGATGTTATGACGTAGGCATCCGCTAAGACAGGATTTTGATAAATTCTACCCCCAAGGGGATAAACTACGGGAAGCGGGAACGGGAACAAATTCTACGTGGGCGAAGCTGCGGGCATCAGCTAGTAGTTACATACACGCCGATGCACACACACGTGCAAAGAAATCACGCACACTGAAGCTACTTTCATTTATATTTTAGCAGACTTGACTCAAGTAGCTTCACCGTCTCCTGAGCCCATAATAGAAGCACTGTGTAAGAATTTTCATACAGTCCGAGCAATAAATGTCTTCTTTTCTGTAGGTACGTGTGGATTCATGGATGTTATGCTGGACTCTTACCGGTTTAAACCACACGGTTTCCTACCTCTGCCTGCGTCCAGAACTACCGGAGGAACCCTCGGAAGAATGCCCCAGGATTCCAGACAGAGTAATTTAAAAGCCTATGTTGACTTGGTCTGTCTTCAGTCTAGTCTATTTTACGATATCTATACTAATATTATAAAGAGGAAAGATTTGTTTTTTTTGTTTGTTTGTTTGTTTGTTTGTAACGAATAGGCTCCGGAACTACTGGACCGATTTGAAAAATTCCTTCACTGTTGGGAAGCTACACTCTTTGTGGTGAACATAGGCTATATTTTATTCCCGTATTTCCACGGGAACGGTAACTACGCGGGTGAAACCGCGTGACGTCCTCTAGTTTTTAATAAAAGCCTTTGTTGACTTGGTCTGTCTCCAGTCTAGTCTATTTTATGATGTTTTATAATTAAGTAAGCAACTTTTTTTCCACTTTTGTTAGTAAAATACGTTATTTAAAGTTTGATCTAGTATAAAACTTTAAATAAAGTACTGTGGTATATATAACACTGTGGTGGTGAAAAAGAAATTTTAGAAAATGATTTTTGGTTATCTTCGCTACAGGTCAAGTGAGGATATTGTATTTTCTAGTCGACCCCGTGACTTTGGAAAGGTCTGTAAAAACTAAAAAGTCACTCTCAAATTGACACGAGTAGATACATTTATTGTTAAAATTACAGAGAAACATAATTATTACATATCTATATATTTACATTATTACTAATTAAACTAAACCTAAATAAGGCCCCCGTGGCATTGTGCCCAAACGACTAGCAGCATTCCCCCTTTAAATAGCAATACCTATTCGCTGAGCAAGAAAACTACCAACCTTTGGAGTAGATTAATTTACAGAAATAGGGTTTATTGAAGAACTGGAATTGTCAGCTTGATAGTATCATTTAAACTTTCAGCTACTAAAATGCCTAGTAAGATTTTGCTGAGAACCCCTGTCTGCTAAACTATCTAAGGCTAGCAGGATTTTTTTTTCGGTAGTCTAATGATCCTAAGTTCAACTCCTCACTAGGATACCACCGTTTCACAAACTAAAAACAGTTCATATAATATTTTCTCGTAGCAGTTATAATAAAATACCACTTACCTAAACCAGACTTCACTCCCAACACTAAACCCAGAAGCCAGACAATCTTCAACATTTTCCAACACTGACCTTCTTCAGACAAACCCACAACTAGTATGAAACGTACCAAGGAGATCGGCTGCCTTATAAGAAAACTATAATACCGTGACGTCACAAATACCTACATTATACAGACCGGTTCACACTTTGTTCAGCTTTATGGAGACGGTTCAAGTATTCTCGGAATCTTCTTGTATAGGAAGGCTTCACACTTACTGATCAAGGTATTTTATATCGATAAGTTATCTGGAAACAAAAAAGAAAATTACTGTACTACAAAAGTACCAATTACGGGCATTCAAATTTACTTTGAAATTTCTCATGCAAGACTTTGCATATTAGAAGTGTGCCTACTACAAACGAATTGCATAAACATATAACAGCGCCTTAATACCCCTTAATAAAGGGTAGGGGGTAGGGCAGAGACATTTTTTTAACATGAGGAAAATCCTGCTATGCCGAACTCTTACCGACTAAAAACGACACATTTTTTAGGACGCATGGAAATCCTTATGAAATCTATTTCAGACTACTTACTTCTTAAATTACACGGTCCCGGTAGAAGTCTGATAGTAATGTGACTACTACCGAAACTCTCGAAAGAATATCCCAGTACTGACAGGCGAGGATTGCACTCAAAGACTGTTTATGATTTTTTTTTAAATCCGTTGGTTTTGGTCGAAACACGATGTAGCAATGTCGCGCTGTCCTACTGGACAGCGCGACATTTTACCTTCCCCAGTTACTACTGGGGAAGGTAAAAGCTTTTAAATATCAAACATGAACAATGAAAAAGTGCTTAATAAAAATATCAAAAAATATTGGGGAATCTCTATCAGAATTAACAGACTGTAGCTATGTATGGATAGAGTAAAGAATATGACTTATGACATAAAAAGGTAATAGTAAAAACTCTACACAATCTCAGTCAATCAATATCATGTAGTTTTTCTAATGTTTTTTGTCGATAAGCTTATCGCAGACATAAACGAGTATCTTTTTTATAACTCATCGTAGTCCACTGCTGCACGTATACCTCTCTTAATTTATGCCATAACGCACAGCCTTCCGCATTCAACCCCTGCCAGCGTCCTGAGACATCATGCCGAGGGCTTACCCGAGGCATGGGCAGTGGTAGGGCACCATGTGGTTTTAGTATATTTAGCATCCATTAGGGGTTTATTACATACATACGTAAACATGGTCACGCCTTTTATCCCCGAAGGGGTAGGCAGAGGCATATAATATGCCCACATTTCACCTTTAAGGTTTTTGTCCCATGTAATAGGTAGTGAGAACTAGGGGTTTGCCCACGTAAAAGAAGTTCCCACTTGCGACCTTTTCTATGTTCGTGGTCCGTCTGGCGCTCCTATCTTGCGTTGGCCGAGTCGTGGTCTCCGCTCAAGAAATATGATTTTTTCTCTTAATTTTCTTTCCAAAAGTAGTACAGAAGGGAAAACTGTACATAATTCCATCATGCCGTAGGAATGGCATACAAGCACGGTGTCTCCAGACTCTCCAGCTGCGGCCCCACTCACGGAAAATCGGCTGCTAATCGTAGTAAAGTAGCGAAGACCAAAAAAAGGCTCATCTCTTCACACCCGCAAACAGGATGAGTAAAGAACCCTTTCATGCATGTCGTTGCCCTACTAATATTATAGATGCAAAAGTTACTCTGTCTGTCTGTCTGTTACGTTTTCACGTCTAAACCGCTGAAACGATTTTGATGAAATTTGGTAGGTATCGAGATAGTTTGAGTCCAAGGGAAGACATAAATTACTTTTTAACAGACTGCACAAAAGGAGATAACAACTTCTACGCGGACGAAGCTGCGGGAACAGCTACTAATTTCATAATTGTTTTGTGTAAGTTCCATAATGATTTTGTAGTGGTGTATGATATCATTCAAATAAAGTAGTAATCCGTCTCCTACTTGAATGAACCGGAAGCAAAATGCTCTTTACCGACGATAGCTTGACAATTGACATCTATACAATACATAGTATGCTGTTACCTTGATCTTGAACTGCGTGTGCTGTATTGTATAGGCTATAATTTGTATTTACAATAATGTCTTTTATTTATCTATCAACATGCCAGTAAGATGGTAGTCGTTACGCTCAAGTTGAAGGCCGCTGCATCCTGCAACAGTACATTTCCATTTATGTGATATGTAATTTTCGAGATATTTTTGAATAAATAAGTATACACTTATTGCAATAATTCGTAGCTAAAAAAGTTCGTAGCTCGCAGCAAAAGCACATTTTAGTGGCAGTGTGCTGGCGACATCTACAGAAGAAGCAACGGCTGCCGATGGAGAAAACGAGTTTTGGAGTGAAGACTGCGACTTGGTATACGTGGGATAGGACGTCCATTCGCCAGATGGACCGACGACCAAGAAAAAGTCACAGGTTGGGATTAGGACTAGCTGCGGCAGGCGCAGGACCTTGGTGTGGCGTACATTGAGAGAGGACTACGTCCAGTATTGGACTAACTATAGCCTGGTTTGATTGATTGATTGGTCTGAACTTCTAGTTGGTTGGTTTTAGCGCAGTATGTCCATAGGCTGAACAATAACGGTAAGTCACTTTACCCATTGACTTTGGGCCCATAAACCTTGAAATAAAGGATGTTTTGAATGACCCCATCAATTACTACCTTCTTGAGTTTCAAGCGTGGTTTCGGTTGTGATTACACTCGTAGTTCAAAACTTTAACCCCTCCCGGAACTTTATACGGCATATTGTTCAAGTCAAAGAGAGGTTAGCTGAGAGGAATGGCACTTCCTATTGTCCACAGGTCAACTCTTAGTCACAGAGGGGCATTCATAGCATTTGCATGAGCATTGACTGTTGGGGAAACTCAACATCAGTTGAGTTTCCCCAACAGTCAATGCTCAGTCAGCTTGCTTTTTAGGGTTCCGTACCCGAAGGGTAAAACCGGGTCTCCTTTTCATGAGACTTCTCTGTCAGTCTATCTGTCTGACTGTCTGTTTGTATATCTGTCCGTCACGAGGCTGTATCTCAGGAACCTTGATAGCTAGACAGCTGAAATTTTCACAGATGATGTATTTCTGTTGCCGCTATTACAACAAATCAGAAAAAAAGGGGGGATTAAGAGAAGCCCTCATACAACAAACGTGTTTTCTTGCCGTTTTTGGCACGTAACTCTCCGTGCGTGACTCCGACTCGCTCTTGGCCGGTTTTTTTTATTGTCATTAGTATCACTTAGGTACAATTATTTCAATTATCTGCGTCTTAGATATATTACTACCTACGTACTAGGTTCAATCTCAATTATGGGTCAGTAATTCACTTTGATTATGGTCTTAGTTACATAATCGATATTGTAAGCCATATAATGCGGCATGACATAGCCGATAAACATAATAAATTAAATAACAGAAGCTCTAGAATCTATTACCGGATCATAAAGAGACTTGATGGCTTTTTTATAGCACTTAGGTGACAAATGGATAAACGCGGTTCATCTAATTGACCGTGATTACTGTATCCTATGTACGACGTTATACACTAGAGTTCCCTGAAAAACATACTTAAAAGCCTCTAAACTCTATATTCAAAAATATCGAGAAATTTCTGGCTTTTCATTTTTTTATTGTGTCGATGTTGAACTCCTTCCACAGGGCGGAAACTCCAGCTTGAATGTGTGCGTGTGACCAATAATGTTAAGCAAATGTTCCCTCAACACATCCGTCAACTATAATGACAGCTGTGGCGCGGCAGGGAGTTGTCGATCTGTATGTAAGTAATACTATTTTATTATCTTTGCTCCTACCGAAACCACACGGGGCTTATATCCAACTCGACAGAATAAAATCCTCCCTTTAGTACCTATGGGAAGAGTCAGTAAAGGCAATTAAAATATCATAGCCGGTATGGAACTGGGTCTCCAATTTAAATCTTACCGATACTCAAAATTTTAAACTTGACAAAGCGCGCGCATTGAACTCATTAAACTCGACTGTTGAAACTAGAGTCGCTGTGTGATAACTGATAAATCACCTTACTGGTAATCGTCAAATTGCTCTGGGTCCTCCTAAAGATCAAATTATGGTGATTGTATTTGTTCTGGTCTTCGACAAAGAACTCCCCAAATAGGTTACGAAATATCTTCGTGGCTGTAAATCTTTATGTTTCTTAATTCTTTGTCTAATTACAGAATTACCTGAGATTTACAGGATTGACACTTTTCAGGTCAAAGGAAAAGGAATGTTCAAGTTTGCTCTGCTTTGCTAGATACTCGTAATAATATTTCTGTACAAGTGTACAATCACATACCTATCTGTGCAGATTCATTTTTTACCTACACCTACTTATGTTAAAATTAATGGCTGGAACTTTGCACATTGAATATGGGTAGGAAAAAGTTTAAAGGGCATTTTTTGTCTTGTTTTTAGCAATTGAAGATTAACCTATATAACTATTAATTATCTGTGGTATAATTGTAACAGGTTTAGACAAAGATAATACGTAATAGCAGGTAAGGTACCTATTAGTTATTCCGTGATAGTATCTACTACATAGTTGGTATAAGGAGCTGACGAGGTGGGGCGACCCTCCGCAGCTCCGCCTTAAGGACCGACGATCTGGAAAAGATCGCGGTCGTGGGGACGGACTGGATGCGGAAGGCGCAAGAGCACAGAAACCGAACAAATTCTGTTATGTGTTGTGACGTAAATTGGTAGAGGCCTACGTCCTGCAGTGGACTGCTATGGGCTGATTTTATTGATTGACAGATTGATATACAAAGATAGGTCTATCAGATCATGGCAAAAAATGTGTATACCATACTATCTTGATTTTTGAAGTAAAACTTCTTTAGGCGCGACTAGGGGTAACTCAGATTTTTTTCCTGACGGAAGTTACGCTACTGTTTGTTACTATTCAAAATTCGAATGAATGATATTTATATAACACTAGCTGACCCGCGCAACTTCGTTTGCGCCACATAAGAGAGAGTATTACCTGTTTCCGTCGCATTTACTCCCGTCGCGTTGCGTTTACTCCCGTAGCGTCTCGTCGTTATATTCAATACTATGTAAGGAAGAGAGACAGAGAGAGAAAGAGAGAGAGAAAGAGAGAGAGAGAGAGAGAGAAAGAGAGAGAGAAAGGTTTCTCGTTGCGTGTATTCCCGTCGCATTATTTTTAACCCCCGACGGAAACCCGGAAGGGGTGTTATAAGTTTGACGTGTGTGTGGGTGTGTGTGTGTGTGTGTGTAAGTCTGTCTGTGGCATCGTAGCTCCGAAACGGATGAACCGATTTTGATTGTTTCTTTTGTTTGAAAGATGGGTTAGGGGAGAGTGTTCTTAGCTATGTTTTATAAAAATCGATTTAGCCATTTCAAAACTATGAGGGGTGAAAGTGGTGATAAAAATTTAATGTGTTTAAATATACCCGTGTATCAAATGAAAGGTCATAACTTATACATCACGATACCGCAAGTTTTATGAAAATCGGTTAAGCCATTCGAAAGATATGAGGAGTGGAATGTATTGCTAATTCTGTAACCACACTCCGCGCAATTTGCGTTAGCTCTGAATAATTGTTGATAGACTATTCGTCATTGTTGACATTAAAAACCCCTATAAAAAGCAAAAAATAAAAAAATAAATTAAAAATTTAAAAAACCCCCGACTCACAAAAAAACAACAATAAAAAACCTGTAAAAAGTCGGGGGTTTTTTAAATTTTTAAGAACAATTGCGTTTATGAAAGAGGTATCCCGTGGCATTATTGTAGAAAAAATTGATTGCCATTAAAATGGTTATTGTGCACCAACCCAAAGATAGACACATGCTATCGCGCATTTTTTTTAGAACTTTTTTAAGAGAAACAATTTTGTAGTACATATTTTTTACATAACTATAAATAATTACGCAGCACACGCAACGAAGCTCTCAAAAGGAATAACTTTTCCACCGTTTTTGAAACATTTGCTATTACTGCTCCGCTCCTATTAGTTGTAGCGTGATGCTATATAGCCTATGACACTCCACAATAATGTGGCTTTCTATTGGTGAAAGAATTTTTAAAATCGGTTCAGTAGATCCCGAGATTACCCCATACAATTTAACAAACACACAAACTTTACTTCTTTATAATATTAGTATAGATTTGACGCAGTCAATGGCAAACAAGTTTACTTCAATCGCGCGATAAGGTTACACGCACATACTCTTTTTTTTTGGAACACGATTTAGATATGAATGATTATCCCTTAAACTGTGTCGGTCGGGATCTTCGACATCAATCTTTAGAAGATTGAGACACAAACAAAGGAAGACTTTTTTAATCACCAATTTGCCATGAGATTCTGGTAGACATTACATAACTACCTTTATTGTACCGACTCTTAAGCTTCAATCACTGAAACAATCCGAATAAATGCAAAATAAAAATTACCAGATGTTCATGTTAATATTGTAATCATTTGACAACAAATTCCGTGTAGGGTATACTGTCGAAGAGCTTCATGACTTGCTGCAGGATCTCCGCCACGATGGCCTTCACGATAGGGGGCGCCACCTCCTGGAATATCTCTCGCCAGTTGTCGTTGGCGAACTGACTTACTGCTTGGGCTGAAAGTGGAGAATAACGTAATTCGATATGTTGTTCGATGTGTTTGAAGTTCATTTTATTTATGTTAAAATATTTTTTTTCATTATTTTAAGTGACGGATGGACTGAAAAATCTATCTATCCAGTTGTAAAGTTCTCATCAATACAAATCAATCAAGCCCAAACAAGGTAACTACTGTAAATTGTTAAGAAATTCCCTCGACTGTCTGGAGTCGATCTGATGAGAGTCGGAACTCTCATCAGATCGACTCCAGACTCCAGACCTTCATTAAGTTGTAGTACATTTAAGCACTTAATTAAAAGTCAGCAAACGCCCTAGTTGTCCCTACAATTTTCGGTGGTTGCCCTCGTTTTCTCCTGGATCCTATCCCATCATCAGATCCTGACCTGGTGAAAATGGGACCACCTCGGACTGAAGTAAACCTTATTCGACAAAAGAAAAAAAATTAAATCCATCTATAATTGACGGACCTCCTTTTTTGAAGTCGGTTAAAAATAGTTTAACTTCAATTATAGATAGGGAAGCACCTAATATTTAGAATCTTTCAACATATACACTCGAGAGCAATGAATCCGGGTCACTTAAAGAATGTTAAAAATCTCGGAAACTAAAAATGATAGGTTAATGCAATAAATTGTATTTAATAGACAATGTAATACTCCTTAAATGAAAGTAAAAAAAATATGAGTCAACATACATTTTATTAACACAAAATTACATAAAGAAAAAACTGCCGATCTCTCCTTAAAACAAAAATAGGAAACATGAAATTTTTGAACTTTATTACGATTTTCTTGAATTTTAATACTTCGTATTGCCTCCTCGTGCTTCCATTACTGCGTTTACGCGGTTTGGCATGCTGTACACCAAGTTCCTTATACGATTTTGGGGAATATTCTCCCATTCCTCTGTGAGAGCAATTTTGAGCTCACGAAGCGTGATTGGGGGAGGGTTTCGTTGTTTTACGCATCTGCCTAGCTCGTCCCAAGCATGCTCGATCGGGTTGATATCCGGGCTGCGCGCTGGCCACTCCATACGAGTAATGTTCATCTCTTGAAGGTAGTCATTCACAATCCTACCTGTATGAGGTCGGGCATTGTCATGCATAAATATAGCATCCTCACCTAAATTGACCATAAATGGACCAACGTGATCATTGAGGATTTCTTCCACATATCTTACGCTAGTTAAAGAGCCGTTTTCTATGATCACCAGCTCTGTGCGACTTTCAGAAGAAATTCCGGCCCACACAAGTACAGACCCACCACCGTAGGCTACTTTTTCTTCGATGCATGCTTGCTTGAATCTTTCCCCTGGTCTTCGATACACTCTGTGTCTTCCATCGTGCTTGTAGAGCATAAATTTTGATTCGTCGGAGAACATAACTTTTGACCAATCTTCAATACTCCAATTTACGTGGCTCTGGGCATACCTTAGTCTCGAAATACGATGCCCACGCTCCAGTTTAGGGCCGTTTGCAGGTCTAAGGGGTTTTAAGTTAGATTCAGCAAGCCGACGTCTTACTGTCCATGCACTTGGGTTACTTCCTCCGAGGCGTCGAAACTGATTGGTGAGTTCAGTTCCTGTGAGAAAGCGATTTCGAAGCATGGTGTTCACCAAGTATCGGTCTTCTCGTGCTGTGGTACACCTGGTTCTGCCCGTTCCTGGTCTGCGTAGGTTAGAACCAGTTTCTTCGTAACGTCGGAGAACTCTTTGTACTGTTGACAGCGACACACCGACAGTCCTGGCTGTATCGCGCTGACTCCGGCCGGTTTCCAGCATTGTAAGTATTCTGGTGCATTCTTCAGGCGTAAGCGACATAATTTCAGCTTGATTAATGAATATAGAGCACTATCAACATGGTTTATGTACCCACATAAATGACAGATTACAAACAAAAGCAACACCAAATGCTGTAATTTCGTAGTTCCATCTTCGAAAGTGGCCCTTTTTCAAATTTGATTTTTTTATGATATAACTTTACAATAACTAAGAAGTTTTAATACCTTCATTTAAGGAGTATTACATTGTCTATTAAATACAATTTATTGCATTAACCTAGCATTTTTAGTTTCCGAGATTTTTAGGATTCTTTAAGTGACCCGGATTCATTGCTCTCGAGTGTATTCGTTGCATCAATTTATATATTTAAAGTGGAATAGATAGAATCTGACTAATTCTGGTAAGGTAGACAGTGTTACCATCCTAAGGACCAGGCACCTACAATGTGAAGACATCCATAGAATGCAAAAAAAATGGTGTCTAGTCTAGGTAGGTACAAGTAGTCAGTCAGGGCGGATATGACACGTCCAAATTTCACCATTAGTGTTTGACCCACGTAACAGGGAGTGCGTCAAATGCTGCATTGAAAAGGAACGAATGCCTTATTACTGACTACCGGGACTGCAGCTTTAAGTGCCTGTCAAATCACCGAATTGTTTGCAAACGAATTGTCACAAAGTACGCGTCTTCCCCATTGCTAGGGGTCACAACTTATACACATTATACTGTGGACACTACTCTCGACCGTTCAATTCTTTCATCTCATTATGTCTTGGGGCGACGTAGACTCTCTTCAACTTACCCAGCTGCTTATTGCCATTGAATAGGTTAGTGAAATGAAAATGTGCGCTCTTCTGTACATCCGTAGAATGCTTCCAACTCTTCACCACCCAGTACTTCTCACCGTTCACCTCTTTCTCATCAACGTGGAACAGAATCTTCACTAAAATGTCACCTGAAAAAGTGAAATGTTATAGAAGTTAAAAAAAGCCTCAGTGGAGTCGAGAGAGGGATAGAAAGGCATTTTGTAGTTATTTCTCTCGGCGAATAAGTCAATTGCTATTCAAAGAGAAAATGCTGCCAGCTTTTTGGGCACAATGTCACGGAGGTCCTAAATTTTGATAAAAATGTGAAATTGACTTAACACGCTTTAAAATACTTAGTAAGAAATAATGTTGAAGTGCAATAGGCGAATTTTTAGGGTTCCGTAGCCAAATAGCAAAAACGGAACCCTTATAAATTCGTCATGTCTGTTTGTCTGTCTGTCCGGCCGTGTGTCACAGTCACTTTTCTCCGAAACCGTAAGGCCTATGCTGTTAAAACTTGGTAAGTAGATGTATTCTGTGAACCGCATCAAGATTGTTATATAAAAACATTTTTCAATAAAAAATACAACCGACTTCAAACAAATCTTGAAAAATTAAATTTACTTAGCACAAAGTAATAAGTAAAAAATCTGATAAATGAAATTTATCAGATTTTTTATTCAATATCATATTGAAGTCGGCGCAAGTAAATTCATAGATTTAGGTAGGTATTATTCATGGCACCAACTTCAATATTATATTAAATAAAATCTGATAAATCAAAATACATATTACTTTGTGCTAAGTAAATTTCATTTTTCAAGATTTGTTTGAAGTCGGTTGTATTTTTTATTGAAAATTTTTTTTTTCAATATTTTAAGTGATGGGTGAACCGAAAAATATATCTATCTAGGTGAAGGTTCTCATTAATACAAATCAATTAAGCCCCAACACAAGGTAGCTGCTCTGTAAATCGTCAAGTAATTCCCTCGACTGTCTTTTGGTTCCATCATCGGATTGACTCCAGACCTTCATTAACTGTAGTACATTAAAGCACTGAATTAAAAAGTTAACAAACGCACTAGTTGTCCCTATAATTATCGGTGTTTGCCCTCGATTTATCCAGCATCCCATAATCAGATCATAACCTGGTTAAAATGGGACCACCTCAGAAGTAAACCCTATTCAACAAAAAAAAATTAAATCCGTCTATAATTGACGGAAATATCGGTGAACATACAAAAAACATTGAGAACTTTCTTTTTTTTTTAAGTCTGATCTATCAATCTAGGTGTAAAGTTCTCATCAATACAAATCAATCAAGCCCAAACACAAGTAAACTGCTGTAAATTGTTAAGGAATGCCCTCGACTGTCTTGCGACTCTATCATCAGATCGACGCCAGACCTTCATTAGAATGTAGAACATTAAAGCACTTAATTAAAAAGTTAACATGCGCACTAGCTGTCCCTACAATTTTCCGTGGTTGCCCTCGATTTCTCCTGGATCCCTTCATCAGATCCTGACCTGGTGAAAATGGGACCACCTCAGAAGTAACCCCTATTCAACAAAAAAAAAAATTTTTGAAATCCGTCTATAATTGACAGAAATATCGCTTAACATACATAAAAAAAATACATACAGACGAATTGAGAAGCTCCTCCTTTTTTTGAAGTCGGTTAAAAACTAGAAAAAAGCAGTTTATTTTGGGGGTCCCCATACTCAGAACTGAAACTCAAATTTTCTTTTCATTAAACCCATTCGTGTGGCGTGTTTATAGATAGATCTTCAAAAATGCTATTGAGGTAAATAGCATCATTTTTTTCTTAAGTGAATAGTTCGCGGAAGAGACACTTTCAAAGTGGAAAAATGAGTGTCCCCCCCCCCCCCTCTAACTTCTAAACTAAGAGAATGAGAAATCTAAAAAGAATATATGATGTACATTGCCATAAACACTACCAACGATAATTGGTTTGAACGAGATAGAGCTGGTAGTTCTTTTTTAATACGTCATAAACCGCAATTTTCGGTTATAAAAATCACTACCACTGTGAACGTGTTAAAACATCAATCAAAGTTACAACGAACTATAACTTTTATATAATGTTACTTGCTGCTACGAAACCCTTGGGCGACGATGGGCGAGTCCAACTCGCACTTGGCCGATTTTTATTTACAATTACAATCCTATGCCTTACAGATAGCTCGTCTCTACTTTTATCAAGCAAGTGTCAACACAAATGTGAGCATCTATGAAACGCGATGTAAACCAGATGTTGTCAGAGAGGCTGTGAAGTACAAAGTCTGAACTAAATTATCATCTTAAATAGCAACCAAGTAGTGCAACCCAGAACAATCGATATTATCAGTGAACTTTTTTTATCTGATCAGTGAACTTTTCTTGTGATATCCCCACTCTTTATCTTGTGATATTTCTCACGCCGGCCCAAACTGGCTAAACCACACGATGTCCACCTAGCCAACCTATGGACTCCTACCGACTAAAAAGCACACGTCTTCCACCCAATGTCCGCGGTTGGGAGCCCCGGTTAAGCCCTCGGAAGGATGACCCCAGGACTTCTTTGTAAGCCCTACAACATACGAAAACATGATCTGTTCTGTCAAAAAAACGAACAACTATTATGATACTTACGAATCTTGATGGTATATTTGCCGTTCCCTTCAATGGGCATGATGAGCAGCTGCCCGCCGAGGGTGTAGTCTCCCACCATGTCGACGGAACACTTCAGGTCCAGGTACGTTCGTAGGCCTGCACGTCTGGAACATCGTCATACAACATATATTATTGCTTTACTTTACTGTACCTAATCTTAAAAATCGAACCGACATAAAGCCCAAGAAGGTTGTTGAGTTTAGGAACATGATACGCCTTTTATTACTGATCCCTTATATCTTCTGCCTGTTGTTAACCGCGAAGCTGCCAAACTTCTTTTTTTCGTGTGGAAAAGCAGGACTCGAACCGACTTAAACCACACAGAGGAATGTGTGGCTTTAATAGAAACGACAGACGCGGGATTAAGAAAAAAATTACGAACTATAAATCAGGGACGACCGATTTCCAAACTGAATTTCGAAGAATCATCTAACAACAAACTTTCACGTCGACAACATGCAATAATGATAGGTTATTTATTATGGTTGTGGTCTGTACTTGATACCTTTTCAAATTTTAGTTAATTGAGATGAGTAGTCTATTCAAGTAATGTTTCCGGATAGTTCTGAAAGTCGCGTTTTAGATTCCAGAATTTGATTTCATGAAGGCTTTCCTGAATTACCTTACCTATACAACAATAAACTAAACGTCTCTATTTTGAAACAAAAAAAAACATAGATAGAGTAATTGTTACTCTGAGGTGACGGCAGGCCTCGAACCGTTAGCGCAGTGAAGAACCATAGCGTCCTTGGCTGCATTCTACCGAATGTATCACGGTGAATGTTCTGAAGAGCTCTTCAACCTGATCCCACCCTCTACTTTCCGATCCCGAACAATGCGTGCCGGGCAGAGGTGCCACTTATACACAGTGGAAAGAATTTTCGCCAGAACGGAGCGTTTAAAAAGATCGTTCCTCTGTCGAACTATAAAAACATGGAACGACCTGCCCGCACACGTGCTTCCCTCATCTTACCATCCTGGGTTCTTCATGAGGAGCGTGAAGAGGCACATCACAGGGCCGCTAACTTGAGGACCACTGTCAGAAGTGGCCCCCAATCGCTAGATGCGTCAAAAAGCGTTTAAAATTCATTCAGCGTAGTTTCGCCCAAAAAATATGTAGAGCTTATCGCACGGTCTCCCACGACTCGGCTCTGGTGTTGGCCGGAATACTTCCCCTTGACCTCAGGGTCAAAGAGTCAGCTCTATTGTATAGAATTAGGAAAGGCGCAGAACTACCAGACCTAGTCGGGAGGGAGATCGAGCGAGTGGCCTCATATGCTGAGAATCCTCATCCTGCCGAGCATATGCGCCTGGAGTTCATTAAGGTCGAAAACGAACACCAGATAGCACAAGTTAAATGTGATATAAAAATATACACCGACGGCAGCAAGATTGCGGGTAGGGTCGGTGCCGCGCTTTCCTTGTGGAAAGACGGATCCGAAACGAGGGCCCGCAAGCTTGGACTGCCGTCCTACTGTACTGTATATCAGGCGGAACTCCTGGCCATATGTGAGGCAACGAGGATGATCACAAAACACAGCGCGAAAAGCTTCGGGGTGCTCAGTGACTCGACCGCGGCGCTCCAGACGGTCGGAAATCCCAGTTGTCTCCATCCCCTCGCTGTTGAAGCCCGTAACAACATCAGAAACTGTATTCTGGCAGGCAAATCAGTCGATTTGTTCTGGATAAAGGCACACGTCGGGATGGAGGGAAATGAGAGGGCCGACCAACTGGCCAAAGAGGCAGCTTTGGGATCGAGGCGGGCACCGGACTACGACCTGTGTCCGGTCTCATTCGCCAAGCGTCAGATCCGTATGGACACGCTTGCCGAATGGAACCGGAGATACGAGTCGGGTGAAACCGCCTCGATCACAAAGCTCTTCTTCCCCAACGCGGTGGACGCGTACAGTATAATTAGGAAATTCACTCCAACGAAACACACCACGCAGGTTCTGACGGGGCATGGTGGGTTTTCCGAGTACTTGAATCGTTTCAAGTGCAAGGATGACCCATCATGCGCCTGTGATTCCGAAACGGAGGAGAACATCCCTCACCTACTGGCGGAATGCCCGATTTTCTCGAGGCTGCGGTACGATGTTGAACAAGAGATTGGCATGAGTATCGTGGTAGGTAATTTCAAGAACATACTTACAGGTAAAAATAGAGACAGATTCCTAGGCTATTGTACAGAAATTTGTAAGAAGATAAATGAAAGAAATAGAGTACATTAAATAGATATTACAGCAACATAATGATTGATTATGCTGCCGGTAACATAGAAATAGAGTAAAAATATAGCGTGTAAAGTATAGTAGACAGATAAGAAAAGATGTATAAAACCACTAGAAATAAGAAACCAGAAACAACCAAGAGTGAAAAACACTTAAGGTTGATAACTGTAAGAGAATTAGAGAAAGAAAATAAAGAAAATAATAATAAAAATGTAATAGAATAAGGTATACATAAGAAAAAATGTAAATGTAAAAAGGAAGAGAAGGAATGGTGAAGAGCAAATTATTTACCTGTGTTTACCATAGATATAAGAAAGATAAATATATAAATAAAGAAAATTAGAAGAAAGACTAGCAGGCAATCCCACCTGAAGTATAAAAGAGATGTATGAAAGAAAGATCAAGTATGCGGAAAGATTGTGAACATAGAGAAAGCGAGAACTGGTATGAAAGGAAACAGTAGGAAGGTCTCCGAACTATCAATATCGGGGGATAGATAGGAACACACCCAGCCACCCATGGTGGCTGGACAAAAAAAAAAAAAAACAAAAACAATCGCTAGATGCGCTACGGCTTTCCATCAGGCTCGTGGCGACGTCAATTTGGCTAGCTAAATATAAAAAAAAAACTCCATAACTCAAAAACTACTAAATAGATTGTCTAGATTCTTTACCAGTTTTGTAGCCTATTATGTAACTACGTCAAAATAATGTATTTCACAAAGATATTGAGGAAATTCCCCAAAAGATTTTGTGGCAGGGTCACCGATATCATCGCGACAAAAGGCACCTATTACGTGGAATCAACTAGAGTAGACGACTAGACGTATGTGTAGATTTAAGATAGACTGTCGAAAGTTAGAACGAAACTCTTTACACAAATATCAATTTGTGTAAAGAGTTTCGTTCTAAAAGCCCTATTGCGCCCGATCTATTGAGAAAGTTCAAACAGCATCGTGTACGCCTCTGCCTGCCACTTCAGGAAAGAAGAATTCATTTTTAGATGGTACTCACTTCAAACTAAGAACTTTGCAATTCTTCAATCCAGTCACTGTTGTGTTTCTAAAGTCCATTTCAAGACCAGCTTGTTTGGTCTTCACTTGCTCCATAAACATGGGGTCCATGACAGTTATGTTGTACTCTGGGATGCCGGCAGCCATTATGGGTAGGGCTTTCTCCGCCGACTCCTTGAGACAGACGGTGTCTTCCGCTTTGCATGGCTTGATGAAGGGAGCTGGAATGAAGAGAAGGATATACATACAAGCTCGAGTTGGAGAACGGTATGAAGACGCGAAGCATTTCTGCCATTAGCAAATGTTTGGCAATTTACATCCACCTACGGTTGACCCAGATCTGTCAGAAGTGGCTAAGAACCTTCCTGAGACATGTCGTAACCGTGATAAATCTTAACGGCAAGGATCTTTCTAGCTGTTTGGCAGTTGTAAGCACGCACAACAAAAAATTATAGCATTCCGCAGAAATGTAATAAATATTTTTGGGCATATTTTACACGCCATCTTACCTAAATAATCTTGTACTAAATGACCTAGATAACTGATAAACATTCTGATGTAGTTCTAATACATACGCGTTTTATAGTGAACACTCAAACTGCGTAACCAACATTTTCTAATCACACAAATGATAATAAAAGATTTGGTCCATTTCGGGATTCGAACCCAAAATCTTAGTTCGGTAGTCGCATACACTGAAGAATGGAGGAAAGGTAGGAAAAGTGTCGGACCATCTAGGTAATTAACACCAACAGGAGGGACGACAGCCGCGGCTCCACCCCTGTAACATTCTGTTCCCATGGGAACTTATTACGGGAATAAAAAGTAGATAGCCTATGTGTTATTCCAAACTATAATCTATCCTCGTTCTAAGTACGCAGGTCACGACAAACGCGTTCAGTTGGAGCTAGAGGTCCCGAGATAAAGCGGCGAAGTCGCCTGAATATCGTACTGTGGTATCGTGTCGTATCCCTACAATGGTAAATTACCGCCAAGACGGCAAGACCGCCCCAGAATGGGGAGAGGGTCGGATAGTCCATTGTGAATGTCTACAAAGTGCGCGCCGGAAAGAGCGAAACTACCAACGATTCGGTCTTCATGGCCAAGAGGCTGATACGGCCATGGGCTGGTGGAGGGGACGATCCTCGTACTAAATTTCAGCCATATCCTTTCAGACGTTGCGGGCGTGGTAGAGTCACGATTATCACGTTCACACAGCTACACACACATCCACACTCACAAACTTTAGTAAGATCTTCATGTGTATGAACTTTTTTTCTCATGCACTTTCAATTTAAATAACTCTCCTAAATGATAAAGGAATGTCATTCAAGCCGCAAAAAGCGTCACCGATTCATTGAACTAATAGACTTACATTGTAACTAAATGCACCTATTAGTGGAAATCTATCAATCTGCTTTTAATTTACTCGATTAAAATAAAATGTAATTATTGCATTTTAATCTAACGTTAGATTAGCTATAATGTATGTTTTATTGTAGTTTAATTCACAGAATGCAGACCTAATTAGGTATCTCTAGTAGATACACATAAAACTCCAATCAGTATTTTTTAATTGCTTTTCCTTGTAAGTTAATAGAGCGGATAAAAGAGTATGGATGGTGGATGTTCCAAAAATGAACACTTATCAAATTGTGTATGAACTTGTTGAGATTTTGGACATTGTTTAACGTATGATAATCTTCATGCATGCCGTTCTGGACTCAAACCGACATAGCCACACCGTCCCTGCCTGCAAGTCTAGCGCCACCCAAGCGCCTCAGGCCAACTCATCGTTTCCGTGCTTCGGAGGGCACGTTAAGCCGTTGGTCCCGGTTGTCAGTAATATAACAGTCATTAAGCTAAGTGGAAAGCTATAAGGGTGGCATGAAACTTTTAAACAACGGGCAGTCACAACCTGCGCCTGTCCATTTCTTCGAGGCAATCCGGCTGACCACCTATTACGTGGGACAAACATTTAAAAATGATATGTGTGCGTATAATATGCCTATGCCTACTCCATCAGAGATAAAGGCGTGACTATATACGTATGTATGTACTTTGTGAGGTCCTTAAATATTTATTCAAGGGTACCATCTGGTCCATGAACCAATCCCTGCAATACCAATACTTGTGGTTCTAGAGATAGTCAAGTTTACTTGTCTTAGGATACTTTCTGTGAACCGCTATATCAGTACAAAAATGCCACGTCTTTCATAAATTTGGAAACCAGTGTAAATACATACATACATATCGTCACGCCTTTATCCCCGAAGGGATAGGCAGAGGCATAGTATACGCTCACATTTCACCTTATAGTTGTATGTTCCACGTAATAGGTGGAGAGCCTATTACCGTGTTGAAATGGGCAGTCGCAGGTCATGATGGCCCAAAGTTGAAATTTTTCACGCCGCCCATAAAGCCTTCAACTTGGCTTAACGATTGTCATTTTACTGAAAACTTGTTTCATTTCGAGTGTCCTCTACTCAATAGATCATTTTGCAAAAGTGTTTCCAAAAGTCGCCTCTTACGACACTCGAATGAATTGGGGTAGCGACTTTCTCTACTCTTTCCCATTGCCATGGGGGCCCCATCGCCACACGGGGCCCCAGAAAGGGAGCCAAAGAAACCAGTGAATTAAGGAAACATAAATTTCAATTTGAGTCGATGTGTCGCCCTGGGAGCTCCAGACACACAATTTGAGTATTCTAGTGGCGAATTATTGCTGATCCTGAACTTGAGAAGGTTCCAAGATTAAGGCTTCTGTGCTCTTAGGGGTCCTAGAGGCGAATTGAGGATGAAGCATATTTTTATGATGGTCACTGCAACATTGCCAGCAGTAGGCAAGTAGCCAAATATTGAATCTTCACTCGACTCAACAATACGCATTGGCTCCAGCTCAGCTCTGCTATTTTTCGGCACGTTTGCCACTAACTGCCCTCTGACTTCCAAACGCAACTAACCCATACCCTTCTTCATTTCTCAACAGATACACCAGTTTCAGGTGACGCTGATGTGAGTTTGCAGCCAAAAAACAGAGAAAGGTGGGACTTAATTCGGCTCCCGCAGATCTTCCCCTAACAATGTAGATTATAAATTAAGGGAATTGGTGGGATGTTTATCAACCTACATAAAATGTACTAAGCACTTACCTCGACGAGCGGCAGCCAACCCACACAACAAAACAGAAACATAAACTACATAAACCTTTGCCATGATTGTATTGTAATAAAACTATCTACATAACTAATTTTTAACTGTTTATATAACGAAAGACAAACGCAAAATGCGCACGACCGGCCCTGTGCGTGCATTTTTATATCGCGAACCACGCACGTAGATAACATAAGCAGAACGGTTGACAATACAAAGAAAGTATGTAAACTTCTTTTGTTAATTAATCAACTTCATAAAAGGTGATTTATGGGAACTACTTACCAACATCTCAGTGGTTTCGTTAAGTATTTGACTTCAGGGGGCCTAAGAACGGTGAGAGGGCTGCTCACCGTCCTTACAGAAGCAGGCCCATGATAGCAGCGTGACGTAAGGGATTCACGCACGCCCCCCCCCCTTAGAACCGGGATCACACTCGAAACCCCCCAAAGACGCGGGATAGCACCCGAACCACCCACTAGGCGAGGCCGCAGTGGCGGCCGTGGGTCTGTTGGGAGTCCTGGAACCTCATTCCGAGGGCTCCCAACCATAGGCTGTTGGGCGTTACGTGAGATTTTTTAGTCGGTAGGAGTCCGGCAAAGCATCCATGAGAATTTTCCCGCACTTAAACAAAAAAGAATTTAACATCGCACTAATATTTCAGGTAATGAGAATCGTCACAGGAATTGCAGTAGCTTCGTTCCTTAGTCTTAGTCATCAAAATGTGTACAAGAAGCTGGTGGTGGTTCTTGCTACTAAACTAGTTTCAGAAATACGGTGCCATAAACAGACATACCTTTTCTGTCTGTATTTAACGATGTAGGTACTTATAAGTGGCAATACTTTTTCATGCTCCGACCTGCGCTTGAACTCAGTTGGTGTCATCCGAATGAAACGTAGAACCAGCAAAGGATATGCCGGCGCCGTAAGTTTTGATCAACAATTGATAGGAGGAAGTAAGTGAAATGTATTATAATATCTGTGCCGTAAGTACTTCTCTGATAGAGTCGAAGAGTGGTCACCTGTTATACAACTGATACAGGTACATCACTATCTTACAGAAATCGTTGTCATTGTGATCTGAGCATAAGATACCTACCACTGCAACTAAGTTCTAACATCTGAGTCGGAGATCCATTTTTCTTCCCATTTCACACCATAGAAGAGACTAAGCACATAAGACACGACTGTCTGATTGATTTACATGGAATAGTTATATGATCGGTCCTTATTTCGATGTAAACATCTGCTACTGATTAATCAGGAGTGCGCCGTTAGAGTAGCCAGTTCAGTTCGCAGTTTTATGGTTTTAGTCAAACTGTAGTCTGTCCTGAAAGTCTTGGCGCCAATGAGCTCTCAGCCTTTAGTAACTCATCCTACAATACGTCCATACTTGGGGTTATCCTTCCAAATGCCTTACCAGGACTCCTAAGCTATAGGCAGTTGTAAGTTGTAGGACACCAAACTCCGAGGGCCTGAGGACGGTGAGAGGGCTGCTTACCGTTCTTACAGAAGGAGGCCCATGACGGCAACGTGACGTAAGAGATTCACGCACGCCCCACCTTAGAAGCGGGATCGCACCCGAAATCCCCCAAAGACGCGGGATAGCACCCGAACCACCCCCAAGGCGAGGTCGCAGTGGTAGCCGTGGGTCTGTTGGGATTCCTGAGACGTCCTTCCGAGGGCTTACCCGGGGCTCCCAACCATAGGCTGTATTGATGACTTTTAGTCGGTAGGAGTCCTGCATAGCATTCATGATGGATTTTCCCTCACGTTATAAAAAAGGACACCAAATTTAGCATTCATGAGGACTTCCATACGTAAAAAGAAAATTAAACGTCAACACTTCTTTTCAAGCATACACATTATTGCACATAACGCACATACTATCCGTTCTCTCTAAGTTTGCCGGTCGCCTCCCCTACTACGCCTCTACACCAGCCTCAACGCCAGCGGCAAACTTAGTGAATAGGCTATAATTATGTACCTTTATGTCCGTAACCACAAGTCATTGTAAGTTCTTCATGAACACAGACTTCATCAATAATTTTAAGTAAGATGTGACGTAGATATAGTGTACTTAATCTTTCCTTTAAAAGTTCGAATATCACGAACGTTGTTTACCGAGAAAACACCTGGTCAAGTGCGAGTCGGACTCACGCACGTTAGGTTCCGTGCCAAAAAATGGCATAAAAACTCACTTTTGTTGTATGGACAGCCCCTCTTAAATATCATTATTTTTCTAATTTTCGTGTGTGTTACAGCGACAAAGGAAACACAGCATCTGGGAAAATTTCAGATCTCTAGCTATTACAGTTCCCGATATACACAGCCTCGGACAGACGGACAGACAGACAGACGAACAGCGAAGTATCATGAATAGGGTACCGTTTTTAACCTTTGTGTACGGAACCTTAAAAATGAATGTGACATTCCGAGTTTATTGGTATGCAAGCATGCATACTTGCGTATCGTACACGTGGTATTTAAGTCTGAGTGGCAAGTGCGAGTTTTTGCGTGAGCCTGCTGACATTCACGGCGCGCCAATTAGTATGGAATCGAGACCCCGCCACCTAGCTGTAAACGCGGGAACTTGTCTTGATTCCATACAAATCGGCGATAACGCGCTCACCCGTGAATGTCGAAAGGCGCACGCTGAAACTCGCACTTGCCACTCTATTTGTTTGTTGTAGGTACTTCTGTGAGGAGGAAATTGAATGTGCGTAATGGATACCGTTATTTTTTTTTGCTGGAGCAATTTCCCTAGTAGATTGTATAATGTATTTACCAGAGGCAATAATGATGCTTAGTTTCTGTTGGGAATACAAAACGTTGCTAAATATTATTCCGTTGCTAAGGTAGGTATTGAACACATCTATATTTTTATTATTTCATTTTTACTACTGAAGTGGCAAACATGATTACGACTCATCTAATCGAAAATTGACATGGTAGCTTATGAAAGTTTACGTCACCAGGCCACGCTACTAGATGCCGAAACCAATGGCCTTTTTAGGGTTTCGTAGCCAAATGGCAAAAACGGAACCCTTATAGATTCGTCATGTCTGTCTGTCTGTCTGTCTGTCTGTCTGTCTGTCCGTCCGTGTGTCACAGCCACTTTTCTCAGAAACTGTAAGGCCTATGATATTGAAACTTGGTAACTAGATGTATTCTGTGAACCGCATTAAGATTCTTATATAAAATTAGAAAAAAAGCAGTAAATTTTGGGGGTCTCCATACTCAGAACTGAAATTCAAAATTTTCTTTTTTGTCAAAACCATACGAGTGGGGTATCTATAGATAGGTCTTCAAAAATGATATTGAGGTTTCTAATATCATTTTTTTCTAATCTGAATAGTTTGCGCAAGAGACACTTCCAAAGTGGAAAAATGTGTGTCCCCCCCCCTCTAACTTCTAAACTAAGAGAATGATAAATCTAAAAAGAAGATATGATGTACATTGCCATAAAAACTACCAACGAAAATTAGTTCGAACGAGATAGAGCTGGTAGTTTTTTTTTATACGTCATAAACTGCAATTTTCGGTTAGAAAAATCACTACCACTGCGAACGTGTTAAAACATCAATCAAAGTTACAACGAACTATGAGAACTTTTATATTATGTTACTTGCTGCTACGAAACCCTTCATGGGCGAGTCCAACTCGCACTTGGCCGGTTTTTTTTTTTATTAACGTGAGAAAAATTTTACTTGGATGATGTGCCGAACTCCTACCGACTACAAACCACACATATCTTACCTAACGCCTACGGTTGGGAGCCCCGGGTAAGCCCTCGGAAGGATGAGCCCAGGACAAATTATTTGTTTGACTGCCACTGTGGCGCAGTCGGTAGTGATACCGCCTGCGGCGCTGGAGGTCGTGGGTGCGATTCCCACCGGAGGCAAATATTTGTGTGACCCATTAATGTTTGTCTTAAGAGTCTGGGTGTTTCTATGTATTTAAAAAGTATATAAGTATTAATATCCGTGGTCTGATACCCATAACACAAGCAGGTTATTCCTAGCTTACTTTGGGATCAGATAGCGTTGTGAGAAATGTCTGTGAATATTCATTAAAAAAAAAGAGTACAGAGTTAGAGGGACAACGACCGCTTGAATCAAAACTCACATTAGGTAGGTCGTTAGGTATACCAGTACCTTTGTGCACTAATCGATGCTCAGCACTTATATTTAGTCACCTTTGTCGTTTTGTTTGCTGATGACCAATAAACCGCAAATGCATTTTTGCTTACTGTAGTTACCTTCCTATTTGATTTTCCCTTTGTTTGATTGTTTTGTATAAATTTTTATTGGCGTGTTTGTGTGTTTATTAGACGCCAGAGAGTCATACCTACATTATTTTAGGTATGTACCAATATCTCTGGCACTGTATATCTCCGGCGTAGGTACAAGTAGGTATTTACCTGAAGTTAAGGTTATTCCAAAAATTATTAGCTACAACATAAATAAAAATTCTTTTTATTATTATATATTTTTTTCTGGTCTTATCCAGAGGTTCTCAAATAGGGGCCTGAAAATGCGGCGAAATGGTTTCAGTAAAGAATGGTACGGCAGTGTGTGCTTCGCGCTCGACTTGGCTTGGAGGCACTCCTGTGCCCCCAAATTTATTTCGCAAAATTCTAATACATAGGCACTTACGAAATGTCAGGAATACAAATCATAGTTAGTACCACCAGTTCGGAACGCGGCCCGCTTGAAAAGAACTGGCAAGACTATTCTTTTTACATACATACATATGGTCACGCCTTTATCCCCGAGGGGTAGGCAGAAGCATATTATATGCCCACATTTGACCTTTGTAGAATTTGTCCCACGTAATAGGCGGTGAGCCGTATTGCCGTGTTGAACTAGACAGGCGCTGGTTGTGACTGCCTGCTGTTGAAAATTTTCAAGCCGCCTAAAAAGGCCTCCAACTTGGCTTAACGACTACCATTTTACTGGCAACCGGGACCAACGGCTTAACGTGCCTTCCGAAGCCCGGAAAAAATGTCACATAGTGGTCCACACGAAAGGTCACCCATCCAAGGACTGACCATAGTGAAAGTTGCTTACTACTTACTCAGTGTCCTGTAAACGATCACTGTTTACAGAACACTGAGTTCGCGGGGCCACTAGCGCTGCACTATTCTTTTTAGTGCCCTAGTTACTGTAATATGGAGTAAAATTTTAAAATATTGTTTGTTTAAGAATCCAGCACAGCAAGCAATCATTTGTGAGACAAATAATCGTTAATTGTATAGAAGCCCTTGCAGTATGATTTACTTTTTATATACTTCTTTTTATTTAGTTTGGTAGCCTCATAGCCTGTTGTAAAAGCGTACAGAAATAAGATTACTGACTTTATGCAGTCTGCTATGATAACCAGCAAAGTTATTTTTATGTCTGGTCATCGATCTATATTTACTACGTATATGTCAATGTGTCTAGTATTTATATAATGATAACGCTCAATTTTGCGAAACTCGATTATTAGGGTTCCGAGCCAAATGGCAAAAACGGAACTTTTATGGATTCGTCATGTCTGTCTGTCTGTCCGTACGAATGTAACAGTCACTTTTCTCCGAAACTATAAGGCCTGTGCTATTGAAACTTGGTCAGTAGATGTATTCTGTGAACCGCATTAAGATTTTGACATAAAACTAGAAAAAAGCAGTTAATTTTGGGGGTCCACATACTCAGAACTGAAACTCAAAAAATTTTTTTTCATTAAACATATTCGTGTGGGATCTATAGATAGGTCTTCGAAAATGATATTGAGGTTTCTAACATAACTTTTTTCTAAAGTGAATAGTTTTCGCAAGAGACACTCCAAAAGTGGAAAAATGTGTGTGCCCCCCCCCCCCCCTCTAACTTCTAAACTAAGAGAATTATAAATCTAAAAAAAAAAAATGATGTACATTGCCATAAAAACTACCAACGAAAATTGGTTTGAACGAGATTTAGTTGGTAGTTTTTTTTTAATACGTCATAAACAGCAATTTTCGCCTTGAAAAATCACTACCACTGCGAACGTGTTAAAACATCAATCAAAGTTACAACGAACTACAAGAACTTTTATATTATGTTACTTCCTCGTACGGAACCTTTCATGGGCGAGCCCAACTCGCACTTGGCCGGTTTTTTTGTAAGTGCATAAGATTTTCAAAAATATACCCATTGTGATGCTACAGTCTGAATATCTATATATTATTATAATCTACCTATGTATTCAGAATAGACAGTTATTAGATAATTATAAATACAAACACCGCTTTCTTTATTACTTATCTTATTTTTTTGTTTCACAAACTATAAATTTTATTTTCAAGTAGATAACAAGAAAATATTATGAATTATCTTTATTTATTAACTTTTAATTACATCTAATAATACTATAAACTTAAATTAGGGTCAAGTCCAACCATAAGGACATGTATGCAGTATGGTTGTCTGATACCTTTGTGGTATAAAAAACGTCTGATAAAGACGAGATACATAGGTATACATAGGTACTAATTGAGCTGACAATTAGTTTCATACCTAAGGCTTTCCAAGAAGCAGAAAATAAATCAAAGTAATTAATTGCAGGCCATAACGAGGGTTCCGGTTCAGTTATAATTAGAATACCTACCTAGGCTGAGAATTAGGCTTTATGTGTTCGAGACACGCAGGCTCATCAAAATCATTAGTGTGCTTTTCCACTACGCTACGTTGCTATAAATGCGTTCAACGCTACGTTGCTATAAATGCGTTCTACGCTACGTTGCTATAAATGCGTTCTACGCTACGTTGTTATAAAAGCGTTGGATATCCAACCACCGTCCGTGCAAGAATACCTAGCTATTAAGTTATGTTTTTGCTTGTCGGACTACTTACCGACGAAACATGTGAAACCTTTTAAATTGTAACACGCATGACCACCATGTTTAAGCAAATAAAAAATTATATTCTATAGAAGCTAACCATCCAGCTGCACAATTGAGGCGGTAGTCCATATAGAAACTTGCAAAAGAGCGACACTTGCCATACTCTATCGAAGGCTTTCGCGATATCGAGGCTTATAGCCAACGACTCGCCATGCCTCCCCATAGCCTCATCTCAAAACATGCGTTACGTACGCCTGGAGGTCACCCGTAGACCGTTTTGGCCTAAAGTCATATTGTAGATCATTGAGTAGCGAACTAGCGAGTGATCCTCGAGGTAACGCATGAACCGTTTGCTGATGATCAGCTCAAATATTTTACATAAGTAATTCAGAAAATGACGTCACCGAACCATATTTGAACCAATGACCTAGAAAAAGTCACAGGTGGTCGTGGTTGTGGAAGGCTGAATACCGTGGTATGATGAAAAGGTCTTTGATGTGAGTGACAAAATGTGATGTGAATGATTGGAGAGGTCTGTCCGGCAATGTTGGTCTAGAATGTAGCAAATTTGTTGTTTTGCTCCATTCGGTGTAACCAGGAACATCGATATGCCCATATAAAGATACCACTGTAACCCAGACTAGCATAGTACCTTAATTGACCGTCAAGTCAGTATGGTATGGCAATATATCCTGGGATATCCTTCCGAGGGCTTACCCGGGGCTCCCGACCGTAGGCTGTTGGGCGTAACGTGAGGTTTTTTAGTCGCTAGGAGTCCGGCATAGCATCCATGAAGGATTTTCCCTCACGTTAATAAAAGTGGTATGGCAATACGACGACTCTTGAGTCAAAAAGACGTATTTTCATCTTCAGGGTGCTTCTGCTAGAGGGACGGCTAGTCCGAATGGTAACTTCTACCCCTCCCCTCCCCGTCTTAAATATACTCGTCTATAAATACAAAGCCACGTTATTTTCCATAGCGCACTTTCCAGAACCCATTAGTCACATAACAACTAGAGACTTGTTTACCGTGTCCACACGTAGTATACTTATTGTCCACTCGTAGTATACCTACCTACTTATTACTCATATACTGTAATCAGCAAATCTAACAAACTGGTACTCGTCAAAAAACATTCAGTTTTAACCGCAAATATCGTCTTATTTAGATAATGTAGAATGTAAAATTTTTATGTAAGTTATTATACGTAGCGCTCATTATTGTTTTGTAAACGATGTATTAAGTATCTAACGCTATGGTTAGTTTTAAGATGGGTCACTGTTTGTGGCAGTTTCTTTGACAACGTTCCCGTGCTTTTGAAGACACCGTTGGTCTTAGCTTCAGTTCTTGTCAAGCTGTTAGTAGAATTTTCAACAGGTCACCACATGTACGCCTGTTCTTTTCAATAGGAGCTGCTCTTACAACTCTTACAGCCCTGATTTCTGAAAGAAGGGCGTCAAACTGCATATGCATGACTGCCTCGGTGGCGCATTCGGTAGTATGACCGCATGTCGCCCTGAGGTCCTGGGTTCGATTCCCGGGTAGGTATAAATATTTGTGTGCTCCACAAGTGTTTGTTTCGGAGTTTGGATGATATTCGATGTATAATAAGTATGTATTTAGAAGAAGCACTCGTGGCCCCGCGGACTCAGTGTTCTGTAAACGATCACTGCAGTAAGCAACTTTCACTATGGCCGGTCCATGGATGGGTGACCATCCATGTGATCACTTTGTGACGTTTATTTGAGCGTTTCCGTGCTTCGGAAGGCACGTTAAGCCTTTGGTCCCGGTTGCCAGTAAAATGGCAGTCGTTAAGCTAAGTTGAAGGCTTTATTTCAACAGCAGGCAGTCACAACCTGCGCCTGTCCATTTAAACACGGCAATACGACTCACCACCTATTACGTGGGACAAATTATACAAAGGTGAAATGTGGGCATATAATATGCCTCTGCCTACCCCTTCGGGGATAAAGGCGTGACCATATGTATGTATGTATGCATGTATTTAGATATATATAAGTTAAGTATGTCTATTAGTAGTCTAGATCCCAAACCGTCTGCTGACCACTGTTAGCATTGCCGATCGGAATAGCCTTACTTATCATCAGGCGATGTGACGTCACTTTGACTAGAAAAGAAGCCCATAATTTCATTCATGTTATCATCTTGTAATACTATTGTTTGTTAATATGACAAAGTACTTGTGACGTTGGAACTAGTTAGGTACTATTATTACATAGCAATATAGGTTGAACAAAGTCAGCCGTAGGTACTCATAATAAAAAATAATAAATGTAAATAATGCGACGGGAATACACGCGACGAGAAACCTCTCTCTCTCTCTCTCTCTCTCTCTCTCTCTCTCACGTAGTATTGAGTATTAACGACGACACGCTCCAGGAGTAAACGCAACGCGACGGGAGTAAATGCGACGGGAACAGGTAATACTCTCTCTTATGTGGCGCAAAAAAAAGTTGCGCGGGTCAGCTAGTGCTATTAATAAATGTCAAAAAATTGTCTAAAATGTCCAAATCCCCCGTCCATAAACAAATAATGTCATCTACATATCTATACCAGTAAATAATAAACGATCTGTAAGTATTGTTGTTCACAATCTGCTCTTCAATGTGGTTCATGAAAATATCTGCACATTTTCACACACACAAGCACAAGTTGAAGTTTTTTAATATGTGTAGCAGGTTCCATCAAGTGCCATCAATCAACAGTATCAATAACTAGTATTACATAGCAATATAGGTTGAACAAGGTCAGCCGTAGGTATTCATAATAAAAAATGTGGCGTATTTCTCGTAAATTAAGTAAACATAAGCTTTTACTACAGTATTTAAAAACTAATAAACAACTTATACAAACATTTTAAAGGGGCTTTCTTCCTCGCACGCTTACATAGTGGAACGATCTCTCAGCCTCGGTTCTCCGCCTGACGACGAAGACGCCTACAGCATGGGGTTCTTCAAAAGATCCTTAGAAGGTTTTTACAAGGTCGGAAGCGCGAGTGTAACGCCTCTGGTGTTGCAAACGTTCATAAGCTATGGTGACCACCAGTAAATCGGGTGGGCCGTATGCTTTCTGCTACCTCAGTGGTATTAAAAAAACAGAAATAGAAATAGCTTTTAGCCCTGAAGGGCAGGCAATGGCGTAATATAGATGCCTACACTTCATGTTTTGCCCCATGTAATAAACGTGAACCTAGTGGCGTGTTGGAATTGACAGGCGCAGGCTGTGACGACCCGCTGTTGAAAATTTTCAAGCCGCCCATCAGGCCTTCAACTTGGATTGACGACTGCTGACACACCGGGACCTACAGCTTATCGAGCATTCCGAGGCATGCTAACGTTCGCAAATGAAATGTCACAAAGTGGTCACCCATCCGAGGACCAACCATAGCGATTGTTGCATACTTCAGTGATTGTGCCTAAAAAAATATAAAAGCGTAAATAAATAACAATTGCTAATGGTTTCTTTTTAGTTAGGCACGTGAATTTATTTACTTTACGTAACACTACGGAACGGTGTCTTTTCTAGATATTTTTTGGATGGTGGTTTCTGATTCGACAACACGTATCTATTTAGCTAATTTCGAGTTTCGTCACATGCATTACAATAATAAACACATCGCCTGTCAAAATGACATGAGCAATGCTGATTTCTTGCATCTTGCTAATACTTGCTGTAGTTCAAAAAACCTACCGTATTTCGCTAAGGTGGTAAACAAATATTGGATCACTTATTTTTACAGGGTCCTTGAGAATATAGGGGACTTTCAAGTTCATTAGTTACGTGTGGAGTGAATAACGTGTGGTTTTATCCGGGTCGAGTTCTATCTCAACACATCTCACCGTTATCTCCAGTGGAGTGTATTCTATTCTTGGAACAGAGGAACCTCTTTTGAAAAACCTCGTACTGTTGACGTTTGCAAAATCCATGAAGGGGAATCTTTCACAACCCTACGTGTAGTAAGGAAGTCTCTTTCTGTGCTTATTGTGACTTGGACTCATGGTATTGGACTCATGGAGCAAAGTTGGGCAAATATAAATGTTATTCGGATCGGCAGTTATAGTGTAATACCTCTTGTGTTGCAAACGTCCTAAATTATGCGAATAAAGGTAATTTCCGACCTCCTTTTTATTTAACGTGAAGGTAAATTCTTCATGGATGCTATGCCGGACTCCTACCGACTAAAAAACCTCACGTAACGCCCAATAGCCTATGGTTGGGAGCCCCGGGTAAGTCCTCGGAAGGATGTCCCAGGGACTCCCAACAGACCTACGACTACCACTGCGACCTCGCCTAAATTTTCGACCCCAAAAATGCTGAAAAGTGCTGAACACATTTTATTTTAACAGAAAAATTCTTTTGCGTATAACCGAATTTTACGCAGCAGAGCCGATCAGAGCCGAGCCGTGGGTGACCTCTAGTTATACATAAACAAGTTTCATAGTAAATACTTTATTATTATGAACATAACTGCTGGCAATTTACCAGTCATTATAGGAATTAGATCATGTTTACGTTAGTGGTGTCACGTACGCCTGTTGACGTCGTTAGTGTTCTGGCGATGTCAACGACCTTCTCGTCAGATTAGGACAACATAATTTAAATTATTGACCAGTTTTTTATGTTTTCTTTTAATTAATTGTAAGGTCAAACGTTAAAAGGGACACCTGTAGAAGAAACATGAACGTTTATGTCTCATAACTAGCTTTAACTGTATACTGGTCGACTAAATCTCCGCTAAAGTATAGAAAGTTATCTAAATGTAAAAACAATAATTGTATTACCAACTGCTGGGCCATTGCTTTGCATCAGGGGAGCGTCGTCATTTTGATACGATATATACCTATCTGTCCTCTCATGTGGAACTAACACACACTTTGTATGGAACCACAGGTGGAACCCTGTCGATACCTACGTTGAGTGGCAAAAATGTACTTTAGTATTATCTCCTCTCTTCCGACACCTTTTTCCTGAAGCTCTCGATTGCAGTAATTTCCCTCTGATACTCTTTCACTTGTCTTTCTCTGTATTTCAGCATCTCAATTTATAAGCACTGTCCACTACAACGCCGGGATACAACTTTTACTCGCACTCCATAAATAACTGTTTTCCTCTCCAATGTAAAACGATTATACAAAAGTCTTTCAAGTTCAAGTTATTAAACCAATTATCCAACAATTCTGAGTAATGATAACCTATTCAACCTAACAGCCATGTCAGGCATACAAATGGCCTAATAAAGATGATCTTCGTCGTGTGTGACGTCATGATGTGCGTAAGCGTGAATATGGTACGTGCAGACTCGCACAGACCGGTCGTGTGCGTCAGATGCGTACTTTTTCTTTTTAAATCGAAGGTAGAAAGGACATTATCGGGGTATCTTTTTATTTTAATCGAATGAAAGAGCTTTTACGTAGGTACTTTAGCAGGGCCAGTATACAGTACCAATATATAAACACATTATTTTTAACTAGTGATAAACCACCACTGCCGCGGGATTTAATTCCCGCAGCAGCTGAAACTCACTCCCTCACTGACATCAGCTAACGGGCACCTGACGAGAACTTCTCGACAGTTTCGACTTCGCTGATGTCAAGTGCCATCCCCTGCCAAGTCGTCGCTGGCTCGCAGATCGCTCACCGGCCTTCCCCTCCAGAGGCGATACCCCCGGTGGGGGCAGGTCTCGCTAGCGGCGCCATTAACTTCCCGGACTTGACAACCGGAAATGACACCACGGTGACCACCAGGCCACCCACCCAGTGACCCGCCTGTATTCGCAGGTGACGATGATCTCACTGTAATAGGCATTGCCTAGGGACAGTTACCCCCCGATTTCCTTAGGGAAATTGTGAGAAGACCAGAAGAGGTAGTGATAAACCGACGAACAGAGTCTGTTTGACAAATTTAAATAAACTTTTGAATTGAGTATTTGTTGTGATCTACCTACCTTGATGTACTTAATAGTGGATTAATGTTAAAAACTGCTTCATATTTTAAGTATACCTCACCTGCCTGTATAACCTATGTTTTACGAAATAAAATTATTTGTATTTAAATTATCTGTTGAAATTGACTGGTGCAGCGCAAGTTGTCGCTTCCTGATGTCGAAAAATTTAACTCGCTTATAAGATCTTCCACTTAGCATAACTACAATTAAGATACGATGTACACCTTCCATCATGCAAACTCGGTTTCCACTTATCTTTTGGGTACATCATCTCCAAGATCCAGTGGCCCAAGCGACCTCGCCGTCAAGCAGTGCACCAGCTTCAACGCAACCCGGTACCCACAAGGTGGCTAAGACTCCCATGTGGGTACCTGATTGCGTCAGAGATTGGTGGTCACAGGGGTAAAGTCCCCCAAATAACCCTTCCCCGGTTGCGTTGCACTTGCTTGAGGCTCAACATAAGAATTATATTATGTTGACTGCGGTTCAGCAGCTGCACAGCCGGGCCGAATACAAGTTATCGAGAAAAAGTGCCGATTATTTAAATCTAGTTGGTCTAGTTTGAGGTATTAAATAATTTTGATATTAGCCGGTTATTAGGTTTCAGGAAATCATTGTTTTTTCCATAGTAGTTAGTTATGTTATAGCTTACCTGCAAAAAATATAGTTAATCCCCCAGTTAATACGCCTTATACTCGTAAATAATTGTAACTAGCTGGTGTCCGTGGTTCCGCCTTCTCCCGAACCAGTCTCCGTAATGAACTTGTTTCTAGGGTACAATGTATTCTATTTATATCTTAATCCAAAATGTAATTTAAGCTCAAGATACCACGTAAAAAACATTTTTTGTTATTTTTTACACAAACCTTGTCACTTAGACCATCATTAGACACCTTATCTGAACAATAACCAATTAAGAAAAAACAATATTCGATTTGGTGTAGTCAATTACAACTCAAAAAGGCCGTTTTTAAGCGGCTTGAAAATTTTCAACAGCAGGAAGTTACAGCCTGCGTCTGTCCATCTCAACACGGCAATACAGTTAACCACCTACTACGTGGAACAAATTCTAAAAAGGTGAATGTGGGCATAGAAAGAAAGAAAGAAGAAAGAAAACAGTTTATTTTGCAACAATACAGACACAATATTAAGTACAACAAATTATGTGTAGTAGGTACCTTATCTTAAATTAAACCTAGTCATCACAAAATTGTTGTGTATTCTTAGTATTATAGAAAAAAAAAAAATAAAAAAAAAAAATCAAATAACCACCACCACTAACACACACACACACACACAAGAAGAAAGAAAAAAAAAATTGACAATTATAATCCTACAGGGAAAAGGTACCACACAAACAACAATAAGCATAGTAAATTGTGCCCATCTTGCGCAAAACTCGGCCCTCTCTCAGCTTAATGCTGTCAATTTACATTGACTGCGCTGATTTTCAGAGAGTGCCGAATATCGAGATGGCGTCACTACCCCTCCCGACTCCCGACCAATGATCAGGGTCCAAAATCTAAAATAGTTCACAAAAAAAAAATGCATATATATATAAACCCAAACATTACAATAAATATTATTAATGTGTAAGTTAGAATTATAATAATTCAGGACAAAAACGAAAATCAAAAAAAAATAACATGAAATCATAAAACCAAATTACTTTTCAATGCGGCAACACAGCAGCAATGTCACCCCTGCGGCATCGTCACTGTCAAGTGTCACATAATGAGCGCGTGCTGCCACGCGTCATCTACGTACGTGGCATTATTAATATTAACCTTAATTATTTTATTTGGTTCAGGACACAAGAAAAAAAAAACTTTTATGATCAAATCAGAATTAAATCACGCAAGCTGTTTCCGCCTCGTGACCAGAAATAAACTCTGGAAGGCAATAAAAACAAACCCACACACAACCACTCAAAAAAGACCCGTGACAAGCATATAATATGCCTCTGCCTACCCTTTCGGGGATAAAAGCGTGACTTATATGTATGTATGTGTGTAGGTATGTTTACAACTCAACAATTCATTTTATTTATTTACCTATATGAAGATACCTGCATGTCAGCTAAATGATGAAATGGCGTGCGCAAGCGCAGTGTACCTGCGCATTGTGTCTTGTGTCTGCAGAACTTGATTGATGACGTCACGTTGGTCAACCGAACGCGTGCAGGAATTGATTGACTTCCTAGTTACTGAGGCGAAGGGACACTTACGTTTCACATGATTAATATGTATTTATAACTTTATGTGTCCCAAAGACGATCATGTGATTTGACAAGTATCACGTGCATCAAGTCCCGTGCACACTATTCTTATTCTTTTCACCGGTCAGGTGTAAAGTAAATGAATGTTGTGGAACAGTACAAGTGGTGTTATTCAATATGTGCAGCAGGTTCCACCAAGTGCCATCAACCAACAGCATAAATACTTCTTCTTTACATTTTTTACTGTAAATTAATTATATCAATTGAATATATCCCATAGCACAAGCTTAGTTTGGGCTAAATGGTTATGTAAACAAAACGTTTCAGAATTTATTAATAAATAAATATTTGTGGACATTCAAGCACAACATCACCTAGCTCAAAATAAGTTTGTGCTATAGTATCTAGACGACTGATATACATACTTATATATTTATAAATACATACATATACATAGAAAACACCCAAACTCCAAAAATTAACATTTGTGGATCACACAAATATTTGGACCGACCCAGGAATCGAACCCAGGACCTCCAGCGCCGCAGGCGGTATCACTACCGACTAGGTACGCCACAGAGGCAGTAATCTAGTTTTACCCACTGCCGTGCCCCCAAATTTATAGACTAAGATTGTACCTATTCATCTTGTAAATCAATGATGTTTCGAATTCAATAGCCATTGTGATGTTTCGAATTAATTAGCCATTTCCTGCAATGAATAAAGTTATTCGACGAGCTATTTTTTATTCAAATTCATTAGCATAGAAACATAATTCATAGTATTTTGTTTTCTACGTATATTTTTTGCGTAGTTTAATCAATTAATGTTTACGTGAGTTCAAGCGTTAAAAAGACGAAAATGTGTATTACATAGATCAAATATATCTCTTATTCTACACAGCAGATAATATATTGTTATATTTATAGAATTCAAAGTAGAGAGAGCAGCTGGGGAAATATGAAGCTAGTTGGAACCATCGATTACGTGGAACAAATAACCGAAGTCTGCCGGGAACCCTGGCACATCCTTCCGAGGGCTTACCCGGGACTCCCGGCTATATACTGTTGTAAGGCATTGTGTGGTTTAAGTCGGTAAGAGTAAAGCATAGCATCAATGGGGGATTTCCACACGCTAAGAAAAAGGACTCCAACCAAGCATAGCTCGTTCTATTGTTCGCAGCGTAACTAATAGCATAGACTAACCCCACGTCTCGGTACCGTAAGTCATAACTCGTAGAACGCACTCGAACTGAAATATTGTAAAGGATCAGTAAATTAATTTCTCACTGAATTTGAACAATAACTTGTTACATTTCAGTTATGATGACATTTGTATCAGAAACCATTCTCTTAGTCTCGCTATTTTCGCGTATATTCATATTTACCTCATGTTTTATCAATTTTCATCTTCATGCTTTCTCCTTCGTCAACTTTAACTAAACCTATATGTGTTTTTGGTGCTTCCAACAGACATGCACACACATTAAGGTTTTTTTTAATGTTAGGGAAAATTCATCATGGATGCTATGCCGGACTCCTACCAACTAAAACACATCACGTAACGCCCAACAGTCTATGGTCGGAAGCCCTGGGTAAGCTTTCGGAAGGATGTCTCAAGACTCCCGACAGATCCACGGCTACCGCTGCGGCCTCGCCTAGGGGGGACATGCACATTATGGTATATGAAAATATCGTAAACGTCAAGCTTTAAATTAATATATTCAGTTCAATTAATTAAATAGTTATATTACAAAGATTTATATATTCATTTACCACAAACCAGATCACCAGTAGCTCGTAGATCACAAGAACGCGCATAATGGCCTCTACATAACTTGTTTTTGTGCAACCTGCTGATTAAAATGACGAAATTTGTAATATAATATAGCGTTTTACATATATTACTAGATTAAACTAATATAATATCATTTTAACAAAAAAGAAAATGCGCGTTCCTTCGACCGGCTGTGGGCAAAGAAATAATAATAACATTTTAATTCAGTAATAAGTATATTACGATTTACTTAGTTTTTAACTTACCGCCAAAATAGTAAGTAAGTAACACAAAATTACTAGATAGGTATCTATACAATACATATATATGTATATAAAGTTATAGAAAATCAAAACTGTACATTGGAAAAATTAAAAAAAATACTCGCTGGGTGTTCAACATAAGATACCGAAACTTAAAAAAAATATAGTTGGATTTTTTTTTGTCTGTTTGCTTTGCTTTGTTCGGGAAGGATCTCGAAAAGCATTCAATAGATTTGATTCAAATGTTGCACAAACATGAACTAGGTGTAGGGTCTTCAAATAGGCTATATATTATATCACACTACATATCCTAGGGGCTAAGCAGAGAGCAATCAAATTGGCATTATAACATAATTTTCACGCGTACGACATCGCGGGCAACAGCTTTTTTTTTTTTTGTTTAACGTGAGGGAAAATCCTCATGGTTGTTATGCCGGACTCCTACCGACTAAAAAAACCTCACGTCACGCCCAACAGCCTATGGTTGGGAGCCCCGGGTAAGCCCTCGGAAGGATGTCCCAGGACTCCCAACAGACCCACGGCCGCTACTGCGGCCTCGCCCAGGGGGTGGTTCGGGTGCTATCCCGCGTCTTTGGGGGGTTTCGGGTGTGATCCCGCTTCTAAGGGGGGGCGGAGGCGTGCGTGAATTGCTCACGTCACGCTGCCGTCATGGGCCTGCTTCTGTAAGGACAGTGAGCCGCCCTGTCACCGTCCTCAGGCCCTCGGTCATGGTGGCCTATAGTCCTCGGCGAAGACACGTCGGCGTGTCTCCTCTCCAGCCACTCGTCCATGACCGGTCTGACGGCCGCGATTGTGGCGAATCCCCCCTTTGGTTGCTCAAGTCGCACCTTCCATGTCTCGACAGTTTCCTGGTGGAGTAGGGACCGCTGGGCCTCGATTTCTCGATAAGCGGGCCTTTGGCCCCGCTCCAGCGCTTCCTTGCGCCATCTGAACAGTGACGCAAGGGCTCTCGCTTCCAGGTCCCATGGAGGGGTCCCGGCTAGGAGACATGCCGCATCACCGGAGATCGTGCGGTATCCCCTTATCACCCTGATGGCCATCGCTCTCTGCGGGCTCAGCAATCTAGCCACATTGCTGGCCGTCAGGGTTTCCGCCCATACAGGAGCTCCGTATAGAGCCATGCTTCGCACAATCCCCCCTGATGTTGCCGCACTGGTGCGGCTGATGCTCCCCTCAGTTTTGGGACCAAACTTCGGAAGTGATGTCCGAAGTTCCACCGGCCATCGAGTACGAGCCCCAGATACTTCATCGAGGGCTCGATGCCGATGCTGACGCCCCCTACCTGTAGTCTGGAAATCTGGCCCCATCCGAGGTCCGTGGAAGGACAGAGCCTCGGATTTGTGAAGGGCGACCTTGAGACCCAGTCGCTCGCGGGCAACAGCTAGTAGATAATATCTCAAGTTTCTTGATTACAAGATGCGAGAAAACTTACATATGAACTAGGTAGTCGTATGTGTTCCAGGCTTCAAGTGCCAAACCAAAAAACTGAAACAGTCAACCTCACCAAAGCTTTGATTGTTTGTTTGCATCGAATAGGCTCTAAAAGTACTGAACCGATTTGAAACTTCTTTCACTGTTCGGAGCTACGCTATCCCCGGTGGGGATAGTGTAGTTCCGAAGGGACGAGGGCTACGCGGGTGAAATTGCATGTCATCGGCTAGTCTAATCAAATAAATAAAATTGGAGTGTCTGTTTGTAATATTAAAATAATCGCTTTCTACTACATGCATATCAATGTATATACGGTACACATACCAAAATATATATTTTAAAATTTTGTCTGTCTGTCCGTTTGTTCCAGCTAATCTTTGGAACGGCTGGACCGATTTGGACGGGACTTTCACTGGCAGATGGCTTATGTGATAAGGAGTAACTTAGGCTACTTTTTTTAGATTTTTTTTTATTACATTCGCAGGCACAACTAGTTATCAATATTTTTCAAGTCTTAGTCAGCAGGTGCACCACACTGAGGAAAGACCACCATAATACCATAGGTCTGAGAGATTTTAGAGATCAGGATTCGGCTTCAGTTTAGTCAAATAACCTAATGACAATGTATACTTCCCCTAATATTAAGTATGTAGGACAGATTTCGTAAGTAAGTACCTTGTATTGTAGTGTAACGTAATGGCGGATACAGAAAAAAGGAAGTCAAGGTTAAGGACAGACCTCTGAGTGAAACATTATCTTAAATCTGAACATTGAATGGTCCTCTTACTACCTGAATGAATTTGTTTTCTTGTTCCCGTTTCCCATGGGAACTTCACTCCAGGATGAAAAGTAGCCTATGCGTGGTTTAAGACTACAATCTTTTTTTTTTAATACCACTAGAGCGGCAGACAAGCATACGGCCCACCCAGATGTACCGGTGGTCACCGCAGCCTATGGACGTTCGCAACACCAGAGGCGCCACAATCGCGCGGCCGACTCTTTAAAAACCTTCTACGTCCCCTTTTGAAGAACCCCATACTGTAGGCGTCTGGGAAAACCGAAGCAGGGAGATCATCCCTATTTTTACATTTTTACATTTATATATTATTTTTACATTTAATCTATCCCTATTTTTACATTTCAGCTAGATCCATTCGCCGTAAAAGCGTAATAAAGTCATAAACATTCACCACAAATTAGAGATAGTACAGATGGAACCCACATACTAAATTCGCAGAGGCTACGCACACATAGAGAACTCATTCACAGACACGAGGTCAGGCGGTCTCAACTGAATTTTCGATACTGATTTGTGCGCGAGTGTGTGTAGCAGAGGGTAGGTGTGAAAAAAAGTACATACTGCTCGTTCGCTCTAACTTTGCCGCTCGGCTCCATACTAAAGTCGAATTTTTAATTAGACGAAGTAAATGACAGCAACTAATGTCACTTCTTCATACAATGTTGCGTATTTTCTATGACGAAGTGACATTAGCTACTGTCAATTTACTTCGTTTAATTAACAATTCGGGTATACGCCTCTACGCCAGCGGCAAAGTTAGAGCGAACGGGCAGTACATGAGTTTTTCATCTGTACTATCTCTAATTTGTGCATCCACACATCTATACCCGGCGTTAGTAGGACTGATAGGGCAATGGGAGGTTTTAGTCGGCAGAAGCCCAGCATAACATCCATGAGCATTTCCACAAGTAGACATCTACACTCAAAAACGTTAGTTATCTCAGGCCAAAAAAGCTGAAAATCGGAACATCTTTAATAACTTAGAATATAAAAGAACGAACTAAAAATCTAATTACAAAAACAACCGCGCTCGTTGATGTCTTTTGATAGGTAAATTTGTCACCATTTGAACTGTGCTCGTTGGAATCGTGACATAATAATGAATGCTTTAAATGTTTCAAGGGCACTGACATAATACTAAGAATTGTGACATTGTACTAGTTGTAAAGCTAGCGAAGATCTGTCACAGAGGTCATGGTGACACGACGTACTAATTAGAGCCATTATTATTTTTCGACGGCATCAAGTTCCCCTAAATTTACTCTGAGACTATAATTTTTGAAATTGCTTCGAGTAAGTTCGTGTAATTGTAACATGATTTCTGCAATGCATTCATTTTCTAATATGAGCATATTGAGAAATGAGAGCCGTTTTGTAAGTTATAAAAAATAAGAAACCAAGGGATTATAAAAAAACAGAACCAAAATATTCGAATAGCATTAAAAACACTTCTACATTTTTTTTATACCAATAACGTGGCAAACAAGCATACGGCCTCACCAGGAGTACTGGTGGTCACCGCAGCCTATGGACGTTTGCAACACCAGAGGCCGACCCTGTAAAAACCTTCTAAGACCCATTTTGAAGAACCCCATACTGTAGGCGTTTGGGAAAACCGAGGCAGGGAGATCATTCCACAACCTAAGCGTGCGCGGAAGAAAGCCCGGTTATCGGATCTAGCCGTGCTCGAGCGCTCAGGACGCAACGTGTGAGGATGAACACCCTGTGTGTGAACAACCTTGAGACTGGAGCTGACATACACACAGACATACGGACAAAAGCAAAATCGTCCATACTGTCGAATAGAAGACTCTCGTTCGCTTCGCTCGGTCAAAAGTCTACGATATTTGTAATACCGGTATCGTATTACACTATCGTAGATTTTCGATGACCGCGCACGTGTTCAATGATTATACTATACCTCATTTGAAACACGTGATGCTATTCTGACAAAAATTGACAAATAACAAAGCGCACTAATGTCAATTGACAAAAAAAGTTACAAAAACTCGACATATACACTATAAGTGATAGTCATTAGATGAATTATAAGCTCGGGTTAGACCCGCAAAAACTTAATTGCCGTAAAAAAAGTTACACTGAATTTATTTGAAGGTTAACTTAATCAATGTATGATACAAACTAGTTGATGTTCGCGGCTTCGCTAAAAATGAACTTTTGAAAGTTCTAATTCCTTTTTCAGTTCATTTTAGCTTTTCCCGGATTAATTTCCCGTCCCTTAAATTATATTATTTTGAAAAAGAAAAAAAAATTATCGAGCCCAAAAAGAGTCGGTTACAAACAAGCAAGCAATCAATCAAACATACAGGGGAAACTAATAAAAGCGTTATAAAAACAATTTTGTCCTAGACACAGTGCATATATATAGTGCAGTATAGTGCATAGGAAGCTGTGAAAAGGTAAGTCCTGGGGTATCCCTTCGAGCGCTTACCTGGGTCTCCCAACCGTAGGCTGTTAGGTAGGATACGTGTGGTTTTTAGTCGGTAGGAGTCATAGCATTTAGGATTTTCCCCACGTTAAAAAAAGGCCTGAAAAGTTATAAATTACTTCATTTATTATTTGCTGCTTCTTTCCTATTTACTGCAGCGTAATGAATTCATGATAGCTTATAACTTTCAATACAGTTATTTTTAATAACAACCTGTTCCTGAGATCAGTTCGAACAAACAATATCTTTAACTTTGTGATATTAGTATAGATAATCGCGCAAGTTCAAATCTTTTAGATTCAAAAAGACCTTTGTCAGACCTATTCATATTACAAACGCAATTTGTCTTCGGAAGTGTGATGACAGTTTAGTAACGTTAAATTAATCTGTTCGGCGTGTTTTGTGATATAGCGCGAGTGTAGGTATGTATTTATGTGTAGGTAGTATGTATTAACACAATACCATTTTATTGATTTAAAATCAGGAAAATACGAGTTATATTGATGCCACATGGCTCGTCCTGCGAGTACAAATGTTAAAAATTGAGTGCCTCGTTGGTTTAGCGGTCGTAAAATGCGACTGCAAATCATGAGGCCGTGAGTTCGATTCCCACCGGGGACCACAATTTCTATGGTTCATAAATATCTGCCTCGAGAGTCTGAATGTTTCTGTGTCTGATAAATATGTATTTAAAATTACCTTTATAAGTTATAATATCATGGCTTACTTTGGGATCAGACGACGTTGTTTAAAAATTAAATGTCCGTAAATACAAGGTCCTTGAAAACCTCTCACATCAAAATCAGTCATGTCGTTTAGGCGACAGGATTTTTTGGTTAAATAAGGTAAAATTCAATAAGCATTGTATAAACAAATATTTTATTTTATTTATTTATTTTTTATTTTAAATTTACAGAAAACTTACAGCTAGTCTTAACAATTTAACATGTGTTAATTAGTAGGTGATGGCCAGTTACAAGTTTTCACATATAATATGAGTTTATGACAACAAGTTACGAACAGCAGATAAAAACAAAATTTAAACAAACCAAAACAATGAGATATATATAGGTAGTATAGGCGTCCAAAAAAGATGTCAAAGATTCAGGTCCCCGAAGAATGAGTTACATAGGATCTTTCTAACCGAATACACACTGTTATTAAATATGTCGAGATCAACACTCCGGCACGTCTCGTTGTACATGCGACAAGCTCTGATTATGTACGAGTTCTGTCGATAGGTAGTCTTTACTATGGGAGTATACAATAGGTCTAATGTCCGTAACGACACAGTTGGAACCCACAAACTTATTTTGCTAACTAACTCTGGGGTGTCGACAGAACCATTCACTATTTTGAACAGGAATGATAAGTCGGCTATTCGTCTTCGCTCGTGTAGTGGTAGGAGGTGAAACTTCCTACACCGACAAAAGTAGTTAGATAAATAGCATTGCGATCTAAATTGTACATACCTAAGAAACTTCCTCTGTATGTTCTCTATTCTATCAATGTATGTGTTATAAATAGGATTCCATACCTGAGAATTATATTCAAGGTGACTGCGAACCAAGGAACAGTATAAAATTTTTATAGTTTTTATGTTTGTGAATTCGGACGACATTCTCAAAATAAAACCCAATGCCTTAGCAGCTTTATTGACTATTGTATCAATGTGGACATCAAAGAGAAGCTTTGAGTCAAACACGACCCCTAGGTCTCTGATAGAATCCACTCTTGACAAAGATACACCCAACAACTTATAGTCATGAGCAATGATGTTTGGTTTACGGGTAAAGGCCAATATGACCATGATTTCTATGTAAACAAGTTAATATAAAACATTAGTTCTGAGAAGTACACTGATGTTGTTTACGTGAGTTTCATGATTAATCTAAGAGGTGCTTACCGCTTTTTTTTTAACGTGACGGAAAATCCTTATGGATGTTATACCGGACTCCTACCGACTAAAAAACCTTACGTTACGCCCAACAACCTATGGTTGGGAGCCCCGGGTAAGCCCTCGGAAGGATGTCCTAGGACTCCCAACAGACCCATGGCTGCCACTGCGGCCTCGCCCAGGGGGTGGTTCGGGTGCTATCCCGCGTCTTCGAGGGGGTTTCGGGTGTGATCCCGATTATATGGGGGGCGTGCGAGAGTTCCTCACGTCACTCTGCCCTCATGGGCCTGCTTCTGTAAGGACGGTGAGCGACCCCCTCACCGTCCTCAGACTCCCGGTCATGGAGGCCGATAGTCCTCGGCGAAGACACGTCGGCGGCGCCCAAGCCGCCGACTGGGCGGACCGGGCGCGAACGGGAGAGTTCTCTCCCGTTCGCGCCCCGACGTCTCTTTCACGAGCATGATGCTCGCAGAAAGAGGCGGCGCAGTCCCACTTACTCCCGCTGGAGATCATGGCTCGCACCATGGTCTCGAGCGAGAGAGTGTCCACGTCCAGACCCACTACGAGGACCTGGCGCTGTTGCGCCCACGCCGTGCACTCCACCAGTGTGTTCAGCGCGGTTTCATCACTGTGGTCCTCGCAGTGCTGGCACTCGGCCGTGGTTTCCCGCTGTCTTCGCCACAGATACCTACCGAAGCTACCATGCCCGGCAAATATCTGTGTGAACCGGTAGGAGAGAGCACCGTGTCTACTCTCCAACCACTTGTCCGACCGGTCTGACGGCTGCGATTATGGCGAATCCCCCCTTTGATTGCTCAAGTCGCACCTTCCATGTCTCCACGATTTCCTGGTGGAGCAGGGACCGCTGGGCCTCGATTTCTCGAGACGCAGGCCTTTGGCTCCGCTCTAGCGCCTCCTTGCGCCAGCTAAACAGAGACGCAAGGGCTCTCGCTTACAGGAGGTGCTTACGAGTACCCTGTATGTTGAGACCTACTATTTATAAGTAACAACTGTACACACATGAATTCAAATAAAATTGAATTGAATTGATAAAGGCGGGACTGTAATGTTTGTATGCATATTAAATACGTTGTCAGAATTTACTTTCTATTACTTACTGTAGCAATATTGGAAATCAAAGTTTCAAATCTTGGCCGCAATATTTACTATTGAAGTAAATTTCAATGGCTTCCCTTTAAAGAAATAATGTTAGAATTGTATCCTGCATTATAATTTCTAGTACGAAATTTCGCTTGGATAAGTTGAGAGCGACTGGTATCTGACATTCCTAAATGAGCATCTGTGCTCACAAATTACAATTACTTAATTATTTTGATAAACAAACTAACATAAACAAATAACAACATTTTTCGGAATCCAGCTATCAATGAATTTCTCAGAAGACATAGCCGTAAAAAGGTCCTGACCGGGGAACAACAGGGTGAAAATTGTACAGGATTCTCCTTTATGCAAGGTACTAAAATGTTTGTAATAGAATAACTCTTACTTTATCTAATTACTTTTCCCGTTCTAATAGTCCATGGAAATTTAATTCAATTCATTAAGCATTTGCTAACTTTTAAGTTCACTACACAAGTACACACACACACACACAATCACTTATACTGGGAATAAAAGTAGCCTATGTACAACTCCAGACCAATCTATCACTGTACCTACCTATTTTGAGTCAGCTTTTTTTTATATTCAGCTCGCCAAATTGACGTCGCCACTAGCCTGATGGAAAGCCGTGGCGCATCTAGCGATTGGGGGCCACTTCTGACAGTGGTCCTCAGGTTGGCGGCCTTGTGATGTGCCTCTTCACGCTCCTCTCAAAGAATCGGGAAACCCTGTTCCGTTCGGTCGTTCAATTTTTATGTGTGCATAATTATGCATGTGCTATTGAATGAAAAACATTTGAATGTGCTTATACTAGAAAGAAAGAAAGTAAAATGTTTTTAATCCTGCCAAATGGACAGTACACTGATACACCAAACAATAACTTATAACTAACTAGTGGTTCGCTGCCACGCTTCGCTGTGACTTTTTTATTGTGGTTTCATGTAGATACGAGATGAGAAATGAGTAACAAACCAAAGGATGGGTACATTTCAAAAAAGTTTAATGTTGAGCCGTAACCAAAATAATAAATCTTTCGAAAGTCCAATTAACATCCAAATCAATAGAAGCTTCACTAGAAAAAAAATCTTTATCTGTCTCTTTATCTCTTAAATTCTGTGATCAATGTTCAGTTTTTAAAACATCCTGCGCACGCCACAAAAAATAAATTTACAGTGATTATATTTCCCTAACGCACCAAAACTTCTTCAAAAATAACATGCAAAACATATCTGACCTCTTTTTAGGTAGGTACTCTCTATTATTATTCTGAATGCAAGGAGGCCGCAATCAAACTTCTCTTAAAAAGCAGCAATCTGGTAGGTACCTTCTAAATAGGTTGTATGTAAAATATTGTTCAGACGTCACGGACTGAATAGAGGTGGTGATATTTTGTGCTTTGGATACTTAAAATCATGACTGTAAGTGAATGAACATTTTTATTACATACATTGTGTATTTGATAAAGTTTTTGGGTAAAAAATGTTATTACTAAGAATATACGACTTTTTTTGATAAAACTGGAGAAAAATCACAAATTCTGAATTCCAATGCAAATTGGTATAATGCATTACAAGGCAAAACCGGCCGAACCTATTATTTTTCAATAGCTTGTTTCATAACGATTCCGATGATATGACTTTTGTATGTAGCCACCATACAAAGTTATGTTATGAGTTATCGTCGATTGAAGAACACTCGCCCGCGTCGCTCGTGCCGCCCGAATATACTTAGTCAGACGCGGGTTTTCGCGCGCTGACGTCACGGACTGAATAGAGGCTAAATAGGTTGTTTATAATATTTTATTCTGAAGCTGGCAGAATATAATTTAAAAAAACGACCAACGCCATCTATTGCTAAAATCACTTTTTTAAGCTGTTTTATTCTTATTGCTGTTATGGTAAAAGTGTATAAAGTAGTCCAAAACCATCTCTGAATCCTGTTGTATATCGTGTCCAATTTTGAGCTCAATCAAATCAGTAAATTTTGAGGTTTTAAAGAGTACGTATACGCACATAACATTTTCATATATATAGAAGAAGAAATATAATAAAAAATGGTTCTGTATACCGATCTACTACTGATTTGCTAGTGGAAAACTCAAGAGGATGGGACATAATATTTTTAACATTCTACTCGTAAAGCTATCTTATACTCTCGTACATACTCGTACCTACTTCTCTCCTCTTAATAATGTCCGAGCTGAACAGTCATCTGTGAACAGCGGCGAAGGTACGTGAATTATTTTGATTGATTTGATAAAAGAAGCGCTCGTGGCCTTTGTGACGTTTATTTGCGAGCGTTTCCGTGCTTCAGAAGGCACGTTTAGCCAAGCCAAGTTTAAAGGCCTTGAAGGCCTTGAAGGCCCTGGGCAGCTTGAATATATTTTAACAGCGGGCGGTCATAACCTACGCCGGTCCTTATAAATTCGGCAATACGGCTCACCACCTATTAAGTTTTTCACCACCTTTCCTATCCACCAATCCTATTCCTACCTCATCTTCTTCCCATCCTTTCTCCGCCAAGCCAACGTTGCCGTGCGTATGTGCTGCGTGACTAGGGGCGAGCCTAGTATTAGCGTGCCAATTGCCCTGGGGCCGGGCGACCCCAGAAGAAGGCTAGCCTTACTTAGACATGCGGGGCTCTGTCTGGGTGGACTTTATTTTCCCTTGCTTTTCGTGGGAACGCAATGGACAAAACCAATAACAAAATCCGAAATGGCGGCGATGTGGTTCGCAACCCATCACGTCTCGTTTCCCATCGAGGCGAAAAGTGGACTTGGGATAGCCACTTTGCTACGTTGAATGTAAGAGGAGGTATGATAGACAAAATTGAGGAAGTATGCAAGATGATGAAAGAGAGACGACTCGATATTCTGTGCGTGAATGAGACAAAGAGGAAAGGATGTGACACCACCACACATGGACCCTACACTGCCTACTGGTCGGGTGTGCCTAAAACCAGTAAAGCGTGTCAGGGCGTTGGTGTAGTACTGTCTGCGAGAATGAATGAATGTGTCACAGAATATGAATGTGTAAGCCCAAGACTCCTTTGGTTGAGGCTGAAGGTTGGACTTACCCGCATCTTTGTTTTAGGAGTATATGCTCCACAAGATGCGCGGTGGTGCCGATCTTTACGAGACCAAAGTGAGAGGCAGGCATTTTGGGAGAGCATGAGTGATGTTTTGAGTAAGTGCAAACAAAATGAGAGGATAGTAATGTTAGGCGATTTTAATGGGTGGGTTGGAGTCAAGCGTGATGGGTATGAAAGAGTATTGGGAAAGTTTGGTGATGAGCGAGTGAATGAAAATGGAGAAAGTTTGCTTGAAGTATGTTTGGAGAAGAATCTTGTGGTGACTAACACCATGTTTCACCACAAAGATATCCACTTGGTTACGAGACAAGAAGGAAGTAAGAGGAGCATGATTGACTTTGTGATTGTTGACGCAAGGATGAGAAAGAAAGTACTAGACACTCGAGCCTACCGCGGTGCTGGGATTGACACAGACCACTTCTTGGTTGTCAGCCGAGCAAGAGGTCTGTTTCAGCGGTGGAGGCACCGTGTGCGTGAACCTGTTAGTGTACTAGAACGCATAAAAGTTGAGAATTTGCAAGAGATAGGTATAAAAGAGGAATTTGTGAGCAAACTAAGCAAAATGTTTGATAATTTAGATGAAGTATGTGAGATTGAAGAATTATGGAAGCCGATTAAGGAAGGACTCGTGGAAGTTGCGATTGAAGTGTGTGGTGTGAGCAAGAGAAGCCAAGGATGTAAGTTAAAAAGAATGACCGCGGAAGTTCTGAAAGCGTTGTCTGAGAAGAAGAAAGCATGGTTGGACTGGCTGGCCACAAAGGCCAAATAAAAGAATGCAGAAGGCAACGGATGAGGATGTAAGAATAGCCAACGATGAGTATAAAAGGTATAAGCGTGTGGCTAAAGAGGTGTTAGTAAGAAAGAAGGAGAATGATAGAGATGAATTTGACAAAAGGTTATCTGGTGACTTCCAACAGAATATAAAATTCTTTTCGAAGTCCATAAAAGCGGTGAGGAGTCCACAGACCACATCACCGCTTAATAAGATCAGAAACCAGGATGGAAGTTTTGTGGGAGGAGAAGAGTGTGTGCTAAAAATATGGAAGGAGTATTTTGAAAGTCTATTTGATAAAGAGGATACGCAAGTGCAAACTCATTTTTGTGAAATGAATGAAATCGGCAATGAAAACGACATTAGTATGGAAGAAATAGTGGAAGCATTAAATAGTATGAAACTAGACAAGGCTGCTGGGATTGATAGGGTTTCCGTTGAGATGCTGAAAGCAGGACGTGGCGTGGTGATTGACCGCCTTTTTAATCTGTGCTGGAGGAGCGGCAGCGTACCAAAAGAATGGTCCAAAGCCGTCATTGTGCCGCTGTACAAAGGAAAAGGGTCGCAGCAAGAGTGCAAAAATTACCGCGGTGTAAGCCTGCTCAGCATCGTCGGTAAACTGTATGCGAAAGTGTTGATAAAAAGAGTGATGAATGAAAGTGAAGGAAAAATGTGGGATGTTCAAGCAGGATTTATGAAAGGAAGGGGATGCACGGATCAGGTCTTCTCCTTACGATGCATAACAGAAAAAGTTTTGGCGAAAAGCCAAAAGGTATATTGCGTATTCGTAGATCTGGAGAAGGCCTATGACAAAGTGGTGAGGAATGAACTATGGTCAACATTGTCTTTGTACGGGGTGAGCAGCAGCTTGATACGAGCACTGAAATCTCTTTATGAGGGCTCGAGTGCTTGTGTCAGGATCAACGGAGCTTGCACGGACTTCTTTAACATAGAAAGGGGTGTGAGACAGGGTTGTGTAGCGTCACCGTGGCTGTTTAACCTGTACATGGACAGTTGTTTGAAAGAATTGCAAGAGAGTGCGTGCGGTATAAAACTGAACGAGCTGACCATCAAATGCCTCCTATATGCTGACGATCAGGTGATCTTAGCTGCATCGGCGGAGGAGTTGCAGTTGATGGTTAATATTATGCATGAGGCGCTGAAAGGTAGAGGAATGAAAGTGAATGTAAGTAAGACTAAAATAATTTAGCAAAGACCAAGATTATGACTTTTATAAACAGAATAAATAGATTAAGTGACATACAAGTTAAATATAATGACATCAGTGTTGAACATTCTGACAATACAAAATTTTTGGGATTAACTTTAGACTCTTGTCTGCATTGGTCCTCACATATAGAAATACTGTGTAGCAAGCTGCATCAATTCTCGTATGCATTGTATATGCTAACAAAGACGTCTAATATATCGACCGTGTTAACGGCCTATCATGGACACGTTGTATCCATACTGCGTTATGGAGTAATATTCTGGGGTAATTCCACAGACAAAAATATGGCGTTCGTTGCACAAAAAAAGTGCATTCGTTCAATTTTCAAGTTGAAACAAACTGAGAGCTGCAGACCTTATTTTGTTCGTTTTGAGTTGCTCACTCTCCCGTGTATTTACATTTTCGAGGTGGTGGTATTTGCAAAAAAAAATATAACTATATTCGGAAACTTAACTAGTAGTAGACATAGACTAAAGATAAGGCTGCCACCAAATAAAACGGCGTTCTTAAACAAAAGTTTATTTTGTATGTTGCCACGTATTTATAATCATTTACCCACGTCAATTTTAACCATCTCTAATCTTATTAAATTTAAATCAACTGTTAAAAAGCTTCTATTGTTAAAAGCATACTATTGCGTGAATTATTATTTGACAGACAATTTATCAGATTATGAAAAGAATATTTGATTTGGTTTAGGAGGACCAACGTGTAATTTTGTTATAATTTAAATGACATATATTGACATTACTTAATTAGAATCATTGAAAAATTGTTAAATATTTATTTATTTATACCATGTAATCTAAAATTTTTAAGGTTTAGGACGACTATGTGTAATTCTGTATATTGGAATGTATAACATTGACATTAATTAATAGAAATCATTGACAAATTGCTGCCATTTTAATTTAATATTTCTAAGGTTTAGGACGACTAATGTGTAATTTTGTATATTGGAAATGTATAATATTGACATTATTTAATATTTCAAAATTCAATAAAAAATTTATTGTTAAAAATTACAGAGAAACATAATTATTACATTATTTACATTAATTAATTGAAATCATTGACAAATTGTTACTATTTAATTTGATATTTCTAAGGGCGTGATATACCTAATTATGTAATGACACATGCATGCAATTGATTAATATTTTTTGCCTACCTACTTAATTAAATGTACCTATCGTATGCCTCAGGGTAAAACATAGTAGATCTTCACATGTACTCACAATAAGACCTGTAAATTATTTACCTATGTTTACGAAGTGATTAAATGAATATGAATATGAATGGTTTTTGAAAGAGAGAAATGTATGACGAATTGCCCTATTATTATCGAAGGGCAAAGAGTGGAACAGGTAAAAGAATTTATATACCTGGGTTCAAAATTTACGAGGGATGGAAAGTGTGACCAGGATATTGAGAGAAGAGTTTTGGGAGGAAATCGAGTGAATGGGGCGATTCATACCTTTATGAGCAGTCAAAACGTGTCTAAGAAGGCAAGAGTGGCTGTGCATAGGGGTGTGCTTATCCCCACACTTATGTATGGTAGTGAAAGTTGGGTGTGGCAGAAGAAGCATGAAAGTAAAATTAATGCCGTGGAAATGAGAAGTCTGCGAAGTATAGCTGGAGTGAAATTGATGGACAAAGAAAGGAATAGCGTGATTAGAAAACAATGTGGTATAACTGAAGATGTAGTGACAAAGATAGAAAAAGGGATGCTTAGATGGTTTGGACATGTTGAGAGGATGGATGAAAATAGACTGACTAAACAGATCTATAAGGCGAGAATGAATGGGCAAGCTGGTAGGGGTCATCCTCGGCGTACGCATGGTAACCAAATTGATGACCTGTTGGAAAAAGGCCAGGTCAAGAGTACCCTTAACCGGCGAGCGTGTATGAAAGCACTTATGAAAGTAGAAGAAGCGAAAGTGGTATGCCAGGATCGTAGCAAGTGGAAAGCCATAGTCTCTGCCTACCCCGATGGGAAACAGGCGTGATGATATGTATGTATGTATGTATGTACCTATTAAGTGGGACAAAAATCAAAAAAAATGTAAAGTGGCATATACGAGTAATATGTCTCTGCCTACCCCTTGCGGAATCAAAGGCATGACCATATGTATGTACTAGCTGTTCCCGCGGCTTCGATCGCCTAGAAGTCGTAATCGCTTAAAATCATAACTGGGCGCCGATTCTCGACCACCCGACGTGAATGCGTGGACGCAAATTTACGGGTGAAACGTCGTCCGTCTCATGTTCGCCGTTCCTAAATATGAGACAGGCGATGCGTCACCCGCAGATTTCCGTCCACGCATTCATGTCGTGTGAAGCGAGAATCGGTGCCCTGTCCTTCTGCGCAGTCGGTTAAAAAGTGGCCTATATCCTTCCTAGGGCCTCGAAGTCCCGATACCAAATTTCATCTCAATCGCTCTAGCAGTTTAGGCGTGAAAGAGAGACAGAGTTACTTTCGCATTAATAATATTAGTAGGGATAATATAGTAGGGATGTATGTATATGTATTTAGAATAAGATCAGCACATTCAACCTTCATGACCATATATTATAACCTTGACAGTGACTTCAAACAATGAACTGATGACCAGGCACTAAGCAAACTGAGATCTCAAAGAGCTTATTATACTGTTATATTGATATTTAATTACGGTCCGGTATTGGAGGTGCTTGACTCCGAAGTGGACCTACACAAATATCATGAAGAGAATCAAGTTTATAATAACCTGTACTTATGTTGGAAGGGACTGTTTACTCAGTGCAAATATTGTGGAATCGTTGTTTTAAACAGCGCCATCTAGACGAAACTAAGATACTTACTTTAAGTTTTTGTTATGGGAATTAAACAAGCGATAAACGTAGGTATTTATATATTTTTAAATAATAATGATACATAAAAAAGCATCTAAACTTGTGTGGTTCACACAAATCGCGCGGCAATCGGTTGCTCTACCACTACGCCACAGAAGCTATCACTAAAATAATCTGCTAGAATGAATCTTTTAATAATTTTTGCAGCTTGTCTCGGCACATTATTGGGCTGCTAATTTGAGGGCCACGGTCAATTGTCTAGAGAACTGTGAGAGTGAATTTTGTCATGGCTTTCCAAAGGACGGGCGCCATCCAAAAAAAAAGTGTGTGCGTGTAACCTTTACGCGCGATTGAAGTAAAACTTCTTTGCCATTGATGGCATGAAATGTTATATTAATATCATTCATTCGAAGTTTGAATAGCAGAACTACGTTTCCGCTATTCAAAATTCAAATAGTAAGCGTTGCTTTCGTTAGAAAAAAAATCCGAGTTACTGCCTAGTCGGGCCTAAATATCTTTTACTTCAATAAAAACAAAAAAGGAGCGTCATCTCATGCAACTAAGATTCACTGCAGGACAGAGCCCACCTCCAAAAAACGGCAAAATGTTTGTAATGAAATAAAGCATTTCATTACAAACATTGTGCAGCAGGCTCTATTGACCTTCATGAGGTCGTCAGGTCATTTGAGGTCGTTTATTCATAGTAAATGTCAACATTGCAATTTTTATACATGGCATAATTGAATTAACACACCATTTGCATGTATCTACCTTATTCAAAACTTTTTTATATTACTAGGCATAAGATGCTTAACGTCTTCTTTAGTTTTTTGGTCGTTTATTTGCGACTGCCTCGGTTGGTTTTGAGCAGAAGTAAGCGGAATTGCCGTCGCGTCTTTTTACAAGAAGGTAATTTTCGCGAAAGAGGCTGTAAGGATACGGGAGACAACTCTCTCACTCGTGTTCCGCGGTCTGCGCCGAGGACACGGGCACCGCAGGCTTGTCTTCGCCCAAGACAATCGACGTCCATAATCGGGAACCTGAGTATAGTGGGTGGGCTACTCACCTTCATTACAGAAGTAGAACTAAGATGGCGGCGTGATGAATTTCGCTCGCGACTCACGGGGTCCCGACATGATCAATTGGCAATTGTCAATAACGTAGAATTTCATGTGCACGTATACGTCGATGCACACACACATGCAAAGCAATCACGCACACTGAAGCAACTTCCACTCATATTTTACGTCATTGACAATTGCAAGGCATGATCGTCTCGGGAGCCTATCACGCCTCCAGAAGTACGAGTAGGATGACACCCAAACCAACCTCTGAAAAAGCAGGACAACACCCTTTGATGAGCGGTGATAACAGCCAAAGTGTGCCGGAATCCTGGGAGGTGATAAACATATTATTAGGTTTTTGAGTCCAAGATTTCCTTTTTTACGATCTAAGAGCGAAACGGATAGGGCTGACATTTGGTACTGGAATAGATTATACTCTGGAATAACACATAGGTTACTTTTTATGCCGAAAAGTTAGCATGGGAAACAATATTCCATCTAGTGTAAAATATGTATATCAATATATTTTCTTATTGAATGGGCAATAGCAATCTCTTTAAACACAAAATTGTCTTCAAGGCCATTACCATTTTGGACAGTTTCTATTAACGTTTATCTACAGAACCCCCATTAAAGGTTTAGGTACAAGGGTCAAGGTGCAATGTTAATGTATTTAGTTTAGTTCGTGACTATGCGTCAGCAAGGACACGCACTGGTTGCGAGTGTAAACAAAAATTTTCCGCTAATGTGTCTCCAAATTTTACTGTGTTTTAAACAAGATTATGTCTGCATCAGTCATGCAGATGTGATTGACACACAATACCCTGCCAGTCCCTTGGGGATATACTTCCGAGGGCTTACCCGGGGCACCCAACCGTAGGCAGGGTAGGGAACGTGTTGGTTTTTGGTCGGTAAAAGTCCATAATAATAGCATACATGACGAATTTTCAACACGAAAAAAATCACTCTGTCAGTAAATTTGTTGGTTCCTTGAATAAAAGGCAAGACTGTTCCATTACACGTGTTATTTCAATTACTGATACAAGTAACAATGCTGATCGGTTTCGTCCGGCTCGCTAATTCCCATTCTCAAAATTTTCCGGTTCACCGTCTGCACTATTCTCAAAACGTCCGATAGCGGAAGCAGAAAGAGTACTTGGGAATTTTACAATACGTAATTGTTACAAAACTGTACCCACCCATTTTCGATATTTGTGTGCATTTATCTCTCTTAACTAAGAGTGAAGTCTAAGTTGCGTACAACATTTTAAGGGTGTTTAATGTAAAATCATCTTATTAGGAGGAATCATTTGAGGTAATTTTGCTGTACCTATTTAGCGAATCTTCGTCTTATGACATAATTATATGACATGACTACTAATAAAACATGAAATAATGGCATTGCTGAAATAACAATTGAATTTCAACCCTACCCTACAACCCTTAGTTGAGGTAAACCTTGACCGTTTCCTAAAGAAATTTGTTTTTGGTATAAATAGGAACCTTTAAGTCCTTTCCTATATATTATGTATATCAAACCTACTATATTTCTTCAGAATTGGTTCAGCGTGAAAATGTAACATTCAGGCAGAGTTAGTTTAGCATTTATATTTTAGTAGAGTTTATTCTGAAATCGCATCTGCAGCATAATAACATTAAAACGCGCATAGTCTAAAGCGAAAAATTCTAAATCTATGGTCTAAACTACATAACTATCTTAGTATTACACAAAATATGTAATTGGCTCATTAATGAATTTTCAACATTATCATTGTGGGGGATTTTTCATATCTTTGTCTTGGTTTGCACGGTAGGAATTCTTTGCCAACATAGCATTCCTTCGTTTTCAGGGTTCCGTAACGTGAGTTTGGATGGCATCTAATAAAATTGAATAACACATTTTAATAAAAATTCCAATGTAAAATTAGAGTGGTGGTGGTAGAGAATGGGGCCCATTCGAAAATAATACATATCTACCAACATTAAAAGTGGTGACCCGCACTATACGCATTATACACATGTTACGCCTTATATTCCCGAAGGGATAGGCAGAGGCATATTATATACCCACAATTCACCTTTAGATATTGTTCCACGTAATAGGTGCTGCACGGAAACGCTCGCAAATAAATGTCACACAGTGGTCACCCATTCAAAGACCGGCCATAGGAAATGCTGCTTACTGTAGTGATCGTTTACAGAGTAGTTTACTTTGTATATTTGTAGTGCTGTACGGTGACATTGAATTCTTTTCTTTTTTTATTTTTCAAATATCAGTCGGTCAGCTGTTAGAGCTCGTTTCAGTAACAAACTTTTACATTTATGATATTAGTAGCATTAAATTATTTTAAGTAGATACTATTGTGAAACAATTGATGTTTTCTTCAGCACGTGACTTTATACCTAAGAAAATAATATTATTCTTACAAATATTGCCACTTACTGGCTTGACTCACAGGAAATGATTACTATGCTACTAATTATCGTCTTTAACAAGTATTAAGCCACAAATATTTAAACTAAGGTGTTATTGACATAGTTGTCTATGCTTAACGCTAACTGTGGAATTTATACGCTCGGTTCATTCATTAGTACAACACATAAACATACCTAGTTAGTTTTCTGTGTATCGATGCTTGGGAGGAAGTTGTTTTTGAATGATTACTAGAACAGTCGTAGCTCATGGTCTTTGGGCAAACTATACTCCGAAAATGAAAATTAAAAAATGTCTATTCATGAATCTTTTCAGACTAGCTGATGCCCGCAGCTTCGCCCGCGTAAAATTATTTCCCGCGGGAACTTATTCCCGGGATAAAAAAGTAGCCTATGTGTTATTCCAGACTATAATTTATCTCTGTACCAAATTTCAGCCCGATCCGTTCAGCCGTTTGAGCGTGAAAGAGTAACAAACATCCACACTCACAAACTTTCGCATTTATAATATCAATAAAGTAGTAAAATTCGAAACGCAATGGCTAGAGTCTGAGAGAAAAGAACCTGGCAATTAAACTCATGGCCACTCCTTTTCTTTCTTTTTTAAACTTCCGATATTTTACAATAGGCCGCAGTTCATAACACTCTTTGAAGGTTGAAAGTATTGTTGTAAAGAGAGATGCATGCTTAGCAATGCTTGACGAATTTAACCACTCATCGAGACACTACTCTCAACGACTAATTCCTTTACAATCAATCAATACATATAATAAAATCGTAACAAGTCGCTGTCTGTACATGGAAGATAAATAAGAAAAAATATTATAGGGGGGCTTTATGAACGCAATAGAACCCTTTTCCTTTCTGTACGTTTGTGCACGCTAATCTTAGTAACCGCTTAACCGATTGCAATGCGGTTTTCGTTATTGTGCAGCTCAGCAAATGTAGGGAAGAACTAGACGAACGTAGACTTGTAAGTACTAGACGAACCACTGAGCGCCAGCTGGACCGAACGACCTGAAAAAGGTCGCAGGCAAGGGCCGTGTGTTGTGACGTAAATTGGGAGAGGCCTACGTCCAACAGTGGACTTATCATTATTCTGGAGACAGTGTTTCCTTTGTCTTCAATAGCATTTTTAATTGCAGCCAGGGTGGTGGTAGAGTATAGGTTCCTGATAAGGATTTTGAAGAACATTTCAAACGATTAGTTCAATTTCTCTGACTCAGCATTCAGTTTCTTGTTGATGTCCATTTCTGTGCGGTTTATCCTCAATTGGTTTCTGTTTGTTGCCAATGTGAATATTGTTTTTCAAGTGCTAATTTCAGTAGTTCAGTTAGCTTACTTACATACTCTACCGTAGAAAATTATAATTGGTGGTGCTTTGTTCTTCTTCTTTTGAGCAGCTTGGATACAGTCTACTTCAGCCTAAATCAATGGGTAGCTCGTCAAACGTGTATTGATACTTTCTCTCTCTTTGGATTGCGTGTTATTGGAACTTGTTGCCAAGATGAGGACCCAGTGACTTTTTGACTTGACTTCTCTATGAATCGCCATCATTATTGTGGAAGTCGTATAAAGTGCTCTAGGTTTAGTAAATAAATAAATGGTTTAAAAAACCCTAGAAAAATACGCTTTTATAATGCACGAAAAAACCAAAAATAAATTATGGATAGTTCTAGTTGCCTCTATTTCTAGGCTGAAGTGTAAACTATGTGCTTTTAGTTATAATATTTGATTGCAAAAGCGTGGGGCGCTGGACAAGGAAAGACTTTCCTGGCGGAAGCATGCAGCTTCCGCCAGGAAAGTGTCTTGTCAGATTAAGGATAAGGTCACATTTATAAAAGCGTGTTTTTATCGTGTTTATTAATTTACACTGTCACGCTTTTATATATCTATTGTGACTTTTACTATTATTATTATAATTTTAAATTTCGGAAATGTATTAACGATGATAGGCTTTAATTGAAATGCATAACGCATTTTCAACACCCACTTTTGCCAGTTTTTCGTGACGCCCGCGTAATAGGAGCAAACCTATTACCGTTACGGATCTCTATTAGATAATTCATAGGTAGGTCCTTAAAGTTTCGGCATTCCGAGATATTTAGTACAATAATATATGTAGTAAACATGTAATAAGAATACAAACGCATATATCCCTAAGCGGGTTTTTAACGGTAACCAAAGATATCTCGTTCTCGAACAAGAACTCTACATTTTGCCACAGTTAACGTATTCCTCTCATGTATCTACTTAATTGCCTGAAAGAAGAGGCGTTCCCTTTGGCAGCATAAACGTTATGCTCTTGTGCGACCTCATGCAGCTTTCGCCAGGATCTTTATTATATAAGGATTAGTATTAATAGGAATTTGCTTACTAAAAAGTATTTCTTGTTCTAGCGCCCCACGCTTTTACAATCAAATATTATAACTAAAAGCACATAGTTTACACTTCAGCCTAGAAATAGAGGCAACTTGAACGATCCATAATTTATTTTTGGTTTTTTCCTGCATTATAAAAGCGTATTTTTCTAGGGTTTTTTAAACCATTTATTTATTTTATACTTTTTAGTTACAACATTTATACCTTTACTAGCTGTTCCCTGCGGCTTCATCCGCGTAGAAGTCGTTATCGCATAAAAGCATTACCCTCCTTTCGCGCAGTCAGTTAAAAAGTAGCCTATGTCCTTCCCTTAAACTCAAACTATCTTTATAACAAATTTCATCAAAATCGGTTCAGTGCTTTAGGCGTGAAAACGTAACAGACAGATAGACAGAGTTACTTTCACATTTATAATATTAGTAGGGATTTCTGTATTACATGGTGTTTTGTCTGAGTTCGACTAATGTGAAAATATTTCATTATTACTCTAATACGTTTTATGCACGTCAATATTTACACTCAATATTAACTTCAATATATAACAGGTTTGTTATAACCTTAAACCCTAATCGTGGTCAAAGTTCATTACACGACTTTTCTAACAAATCCAAACACAGCTATGATACGATGTTCAATCATGAAGTTACAGTTCATATCTTACGACTCCATCATCAGATCGTTTGACAGCACCATATTATTGTATTGTTATCGGAACTACAAACATCTGCCAATTTTCTTGACGCTACGATCCTTGGAAGATGGTTAAATTAGTTACCTGATATTCCATTGCATAGTTTTACAAGTCAATTTAAAAAAGGTTTGTTATAACATTGAAACCTAAGCCAAAGTCCATTATCCTCCTGGTCAAAGTTCAATATAAGACTTTTCTGACGAATACAAAAACAGATATAATACGATATTCCATCATGAAGTTCCAGTGCATATCTTCCGGCTCCATCATCAGATCAGTTCGACAGTACCATATTATTGTATTGTCATCAGAACTACATACAGCTGCCAATTTTCATGACCCTACGATCCTTGGAAGCTGGTTAAATTAGCTACCTTAGATTCCACTTGTTTTCAGTGCCTATCTTCCGGCTCCATCATCATATCAGTTCGACAGTACCATATTATTGTATTGTCATCAGAACTACATACAGCTGCCAATTTTCATGACGCTACGATCCTTGGAAGCTGGTTAAATTAGCTTCCTTAGATTCCACTTTTTCCATCGAAGTTTCAGTGCCTATCTTCCGGCTCCATCATCATATCGGTTTGACAGTACCATGTTATTGTATTGTCATCAAAACTACATACATCTGCCAATTTTCATTACGCTACGATCCTTGGAAGATGGTTAAATTAGTTTCATTAGATTCCATTACATTGTTAGTTACATACACGACGACCTAATAAAAGCGTATTAAAAATAAACTTGGCTGGAAAGCTTGCTGTATTAGTTTTTTGTTACCTGTGGCACTTGCTACTCGTGAGTTGCAGTTGCCTGAAAGATACCAACAGACTGGTATGATGTGCCTGTTGAATATTTTTTCTGTTTATATTATTATGAATCATTATTGAATATATTATTTTGGTTACTTTATATTTGCTATCCAACAATGAATAGTGAAAGTTTTTGCTGTACACCTTCAAACGAGCATTACTAATGTAACATTTTAATATGATTGAATATAAAAAATACTTAATTAAAGTGACTCTTTTTTAAACTAGGTAATTTGGCGAAAACTATACCTACTTATAAATACCGAAGGCTATCTGCGACCTTAGTACCAGATATCCTGTCGAAAAGAGATACTAGATCACTTTTGTCCTTACTTGAAGGTTATTTCCCCTTTCCTATGCAAAATACTCATAATAACTATTCTAAGCTTTCAGTTTGTTTCATTTCATTTCCTTTATTTATTTCATTAACCATGCATAATATTGTGTTTGAAGTTAACAATTTAAATACACTTATAATTTAATAAAAATTACAAAAAAAGTTTAGTAAACTTTTTTCTACGTTTGTACCAGTAAAATAATAAAAGTAAGCTTTTAAAAGTAGGTACGATTTCAACTTTCAAAGTCAAGTAGGGCAATACCACTTAGATCATGTCTGGGATGGGAGCTTAGCCAGCTGTTCACATAACTGGTAACCACTAAACCGATTAAAGAGAATAATGAAAGATTCAATCAGGTTTCTATGTTTCGAGTAATTCAATTAACTTTTTTTGAAATAAAAGCTTACCCGAAAGAAAGATCACCAGTATAACCAGAGCTCCCCGTCCCCTCTTACCTTTGCTGCGTCGGAACATCAACAGGAAAAGCACTTGATTACGACAGGTCGTAGAAAAATGGTTAATCAAGTTTAGTGAATCGATGTTGGCACCGCACGTACACTCTTGCGCAACGTATAAAAGAGTATAAGTAACCAAACATTTATGCAGTCAAGCTCGTCCTTTCGTACTGAACGTATTTATTACATTTGTTCCTTAAATTTCTCGTTTTTAAGTTAATTATTCTTAGATTTAATCCAAAATGAAAGTGTTGTGTCTACTGTTTATAAGTTGGGTCGGGTGCGCATACGCAGGGAATTTGCGTGAGTAGATTAAATTTATTTAACACTAGCGAAAGTCACGCGGTTTCACCCTCGTAGTTCCCGGTCCCGTGGGAATACGGTAATAATGTTGTTAATGTTGTTGTTAAATCCTATGTTCACCGTAAAGAGTGTAGCTTCCCAACAGTGAAAGAATTTTTGAAATCTATTTAGTAGTTCCTCTATAAAATATTATTACAGTATAGTACTACAGAACTCCCAAATAAAAATAACAGGAACAATTTTATTCCCTAACTAGCTGTTACCTGCGACTTCGTACGCTGCACTTTATATGTGATAATTTAGATTGATATAACTTTTTTATTTATGAACCGATTGACATGAAACAAACACTAAATGTAAAGTGGAGTAAACTGCAACGCAATTAAGAAAACCGCATTGCAATCGGTTGAGCGGTTGCTGAGATTAGCGCGCACAAACGTACAGACAAACAAACAGTTACGATTTTATTACATGTATTGAGTATTGATTCATGATAATAAAAAAATTATATTGCTGTATAAACAGATGGAAATAATACATATCGATTGTTTCTTACAACCGTAAGAAGAATAAACAAACACACCGTTACATTTGTAATGTATGTAATATTCATTTATTACTTACTAGTAATTAATAATTGGTTTAATTATTATTGTTTATGAATGAATAAACTTATTAATGTTACCTATACATATTTTTAAAATAAAATGTATATACCTACTGTATTACAGATGATACTTAATTTATATTGCCACAAATGATCCTTAATCTAAGACAAATAAATTCTACACAAATGTAAATAAATATACTCGCTACTTGTGGTGGGGGCCCAAATCACTGAGTTCAGATACAACTAGCCCAACTAGGTACACACTCCACTGTATACTTATATAATTAAAGTAAATATTACAGACGTATAATATACCACCGCCTTTTAGAAATCGGAAAGCTTCTAAAATCCTGTACTAATTTTGACTTCACAACGTATCATCCTGTTTTCTCTCTCCGTTATCAACAGCATCCTCGATTGTGAGACTGACATTATTTTCTACAAGGAAGGCTAAACACCACGAAAATGATCGTAAAGAAAAAAAAACTTACAAACTAAAAAGAACTTCAAAAAAGAGATTATTTTGTCTCTATGTTTAGAGCACAACGATTATTTTCCGCGTGACAGAATATTTAGGACGAAAATAAAATGCGAATGGTGAAAAATCGCTGTGCGGAGGAGCTCTTATTTTGTATGCTGTTTGCGTAACTACTAATAAAAAAATCTATTCTAGCTAAAAAAAATATTAAACCACTCATGCATAACATCATCCACTCAAGAATTTACCTTCACATCTCCGAAAATAGATCTCATAAAAATTCAATTGCATAACATCTAATTATATAGTTAGAGACAAATAATGTCACAATCTCTTATATTCTTGATGTAAATTATAAGTTATTTTGTATTCAGTGTACAACAGGACTAAATTTCTCATTACATTTACATTGAATTTTCAATTTACATTTATTGAATGTTTCTGAATGAATTTATTTAACACGTTCATCTTAATCGCCTTGCAAACGTATTTTTTCCCACGTGAGAGAAAATCCTCATGAATGCTATGTCGGACTTCTACCGACTAAAATCCCTCAAGTATCCTGCCTAACAACCTACGGTTGGGAGCCCCGGGTAAGCCCTCGGGAGGATACCTCAGAACTCCCAACAGACCTACTGCTACCACTGCGGCCTCACCTAGCACTTAACATATTTTGTGGTAGAAGTGAACTGCACGTACTCGTATGTGAGGTTTTGATATTTTTGGTCTGTCTTTTCTGTCGCGCTCTGAAAGAGTCTTCATGGCTAGATACTTATTCCCCACTTGTTCGAGTGATTTTCTTCAAACTTGACAGTAGCAGTTAAGGTGTCTCTTTTGCCACTTGTCGGGAATATCACGCATATTAACGCTATCACGGATGTAGACGTGACGAGGTAATGATAGAATAAATACTGAGCTCCTTAAAACTGATATTATTAAGATATTATTATATTTTTAATGCACTGCAGATCTTGGATATGACTCCAGTTCTCTAAGAGCTGGCGAGTGTTTTCGATAAACGGCGTGCGATGGCTCTGTTCTTGTCAAAGTCAAAGTTAAAGAGATAATATCACGCCTCACCAGATTATTACGATTTTAAGTCAAGAGTACAAGCGGTAAAAATCACTGTTTGATATATTGTACAAGTACAGAAACCAAAAGAGTGGGTACAAAAAGTTGTGGACTGAGATAAAGCCTTCGACTCTATCGAATATTGGGCACTTTTGAATGCTTTCCGATGTAATACTTTTTACCTGGCTATACCTATGTCGTGAAGCTGTGTTGCGTTGAGTTATCTCTTCTACCGTATATGAACTATGGGATATAGGTATGCCATAGTCATCAGTGGGGCTAGTCTGGAGGTAGCCTTCAACTCAAAGTACAGCGTGACAAACAATAAACTTGGCTGTCAGATTCAGAAGACCAGATTAGTACCTAGATATTGATCGAAAGACTAGCTTTACCTTCATCACATTAATTTAATTTAAATTTTAAAATCATTTTAAGTAATAATAATTAAAATTACTGTAATAATCCATAAATAATTTCAGTAACCGGCATTTTAATTAATTTGAAAGATTATAATATGATATATGTTTAAAAGGCTACAAGATATCCTTATTGTTAAAGATACCTATCTACATGGCAGTTAAGTGTTATTCAGTAATTTACGCATACCTAGTAAAACTAATCGTTAAAAATACTGATTTGTGTAATACATGAGTATCTTTTATTTTATTTATTCACATTCAAGGAAATTTATAATAACACCAATAGAAGGAAAAATAGGTACAATGGTACACCTTATTTCTATAAGATATATCTACAAGCAGACCGGTGAGAGGAGAACAGAAAGGAGAAAAGAATAGAGAGTATCGCTACTCGTTACGTGCAATATTGCAGGTTGTTAAGACACAGGCAAGGGCCAATAGGCCCAACGCAATGCTGCAATAACCTGGCACTTGCTAAACTAAATATTTACATTTTTGTCCAGTCGGTGCCGTGTCAGAAAGCGCCTTGCGGAGTCAACTGGTGACCCAAGGGCTGGCAGTTTTCTCGCTCAGCGAATAGGTATTGCTATTCAAAGGGGGAATGCTGCTAGTCTTTTGGGCAAAATGCCACGGGGGCCTTATTTAGTTTAGTTTAGATAGTAATAATGTAAATATATAGATATGTAATAATTATGTTTCTCTGTAATTTACAACTAAACGTTAATGTATCCTATCCTACTTCCTACTAATATTATAAATGTGAAAGTTTGTGAAGATGTTTGGATGTTTAGATGTTTGGATGTTTGTTACTTAATCACGCTCGAATGGCTGAATGGATCTGGCTGAAATTTTGTAAAGGAATAGAGTATAGTCTGGAATAACACATAGGCTACTTTTTATCCCGGGAAAATATTCCCACGGGAAGCGGGAATGGGAATCAAATTTCACGCGGGCGAAGCCGCGCGCATCAGCTAGTAACTTATAAAATTTAAGAAGCCTTAATACCCAGGTATCTACATATTTTTATACACGTTAGGTATCCAAACTTTATCAAAATATTACTGGATCTATCAAACCTCACACAAGCCAACAAACTAAAAACTGTTACACCGCTACTTTATCAATATTTGGTTCAGTAAAAAATACTTTTGTATTGTTGTAACTATTCGATATCTAGCTTTAATCTAGTAGTACTCTATCTAGCTACGGCATGTTATTAAAAGAATCGGATAACTGCTTTCACATATAAAAAAAATAACAAGGATCTACCGTTACCTTTGGGTACATTACAAACTCTAACCGAACCAATCCTGTCAAACCAGTTATAATAAACGTAAAAGTATCCGTTAACTTAACCTTCTCAAATAATTTCACTTCGGGTAGGATCAACGACATCTAATGTCATTACTTACTTCTTAACCTAATAGTATGTACCTACCTATTATAAATGTCAAAGTTTGTGGAGAAGGTTTTATGTGAAACTCCATTACTATTATCTGTTTGTGAAATTTTATTACTGAAATAATTATAGTCTGGAATAACACAGTCTACTTTCTCTATCTAATAATTAAATATTCTGGTAATAATATCTCTTCTAATCCCTAAAAATATTATAAATGCGAAAGTAACTCTGTCTGTCTGTCTGCTACGCTTTCACGCCTAAACCGCTCAAGTGATTTAGATGAATTTTCGTATAGAGATAGTTTGAGCTCCTATCCTAGGACGGACATAGGCTACTTTTTAACCGACTGCGTACTGCTCGTTCGCTCTAACTTTGCCACTCGGCTCCATACTAAAGTCGAATTTTCTACTAGACGAAGTAAATTGACAGCAACTAATGTCACTTCTTCATAAAATGTTGCGTATTTTCTATGACGAAGTGACATTAGCTACTGTCAATTTACTTCGTCTAATTAACAATTCGGGTATACGCCTCTACGCCAGCGGCAAAGTTAGAGCGAACGGGTAGTACAAGGAGACTTCTACCTACGCGGTCGAAGCCGCGGGGAACAGCTAGTAAATTATAAATGCGAAAGTTTGAGAGTGTGGGTAAGAAAATACGATGTGATGTGTGTTTAGAATTACAAATGTTTGTTTTTGTTTCTCTTTCACGCTCTAACGGCTGAACGGATTTGGTTGATATTTTGTACAGGAATAGATCCGCGGACCCCAGCTAGTATCTATAAAATAAATGCTGGGACTGCAGAGATTGTAGGTACTTATTTGTGAATGTGTCATCTGTCCTGACTATTGGAATTTTGGTTCTGATTACCTACAGAATGGTAGTTAATTTTCTCCTACAAATAGTGTCCAGTGAGGGTTATAGGCTTGCATGTCCCCTATTATATGGGGCCAGCAATACTCAGGGCAAAGGGTAGGTGCTTCATCACCACTGCCTACTCCTACGGGGATATTATGGTGGTTGTATTAATAAGACTTATGATAAATATTATTGGGCAAACTTTTTATGATGAACCTTAAGCATAATTTTCTGCTAAACGTTACTTTTACTAACCAACTAGCTGATACCCGCAGCTTCGCCAGCGTAAAATTTGTTCCCGTTGCCGCTTCCCGTGGGAACTTATTCCCGGGATAAAAATTAGCCTATGTGTTATTCTAGACTATAGGTTATCCCTGTACCAAATTTTAGAAAGATCTGTTCAGCGGTTTGAGCGTGAAAGAGTAACAAACATCCACACTCACAAACTTTTGCATTTATAATATTAGTAAGATTATAAGATGCTGTATTATTAACTGAAACCCAGGCAAGTGCAGGTCGGACTCACGTAAAGAGAGTTCCGTACCAAAAAACGGCAAATAAATGACATTTGTTTTATGGAATCCATGTTATAGCGGCAACAGAAATACATCATCTCTGAAAATTTACACTTTCTAACTTTCACGCTTCATGAGATACAGCCTGGGGACGGCAGAACCTCAGTAAATAGGGTCCCGATTTACCCTTTGGGTACGGAACCCTAAAGTAAATAAATAATAAAATTAAACCGACTACAAATACAATATAATAGTACAAATCTACTAATCAAATTCAAGGTGACCGTCTAACATTGATTAGCTAATTGACTTTGAAAAGATTAACTTGGAACATTATATATTACTAGCTGATGCCCGCAGCTTCACCTGCGTAAAAATTCCCGCTTCCCGTGGGAACCTATTCCCGGGATAAAAAGTAGCCTATGTGTTATTCCAGACTATAATGTATATCTGCACCCAAATTTCAGCTAGATCCGTATAGCCGTTTGAGCGTGAAAAAGTAACAAACATCCACATTCACAAACTTTTGCATTTATAATATTAGTAAGATTCAAATATATTATTTAACACAATTTACTGCACAAAAATAAGTTGCCGAGAGTGTGGTGAAATATTCGTGTAGAAACTTGGTTGTACGTGATAATTATAAAAGTTAAAAGCTTTCTTTTGTAAGAGCGTTCAATGTGATAGTTGTTGTGATGTTAGGCCATGGTCGATCAAAGTTGTGCGTGTAGTGTGTGAGGAAACCGTACACGCTTATTGTTGGCTACTCGTTTTTAAGATTTCCGCTATAAATAAGGAACCGTTTTTACGTACCTTTTTTTTGAACGTGAGGGAAAATCCTCATGGATGCTATGCCGAACTTCTACCGACTAAAAAACCTCACGTAACGCCCAACAGCCTATGGTTGGGAGTCCCGGGTAAGCCCTCCCCTCGGAAGGATGTCCCATGCAGGACCGTTTTTGCATACCTATAGTTTTGTCATGTCCTACCGTCCATCCATTTGTTCACAATCTAGCTCATAAACGAGTACTTATAGTAATATGAATAACTTAATTCCGAAAGTCGCATTTAAGAATTCCGGATGATAAAAAATTCTGGAAATCAGAAATTCGATGATTTATAGGTAAATTCTAAAATTAAAAACCTGCACTTCAAAATTCCTAATGTTTATATGTCAAAATTCTGAATTTCAAGATAGGTGCCGAGACCGTATTCTTAGCATTCCATAGATTCTCCGTGCGGGCGCCGGGTCCATAGCGTGGCACAGAGGGGAACACCCCGACGGCGTCTGGGACTTGCGACCCATTCGAGTAGGTTTAGGGTGGCCACCTTACTATGCGCATAAACGATCACCTTCCACCGTCAACAATGTTCCCCCCCCTGCCCAACCAGATTTGGTAAGATCCTATCAATGCCGCTTTGGATACTCGTTTTAGTAAAGAGCTTACTGAAGCTCTTGGCAATCCAAGGTCCTTAAATAAATTATACAGGGATTTAGCTGGAATTCCCCTTGCTCCTACTTCTACGGCATAGAGTTTAACCACATAGCCATTTTTGGTTAACTCATTGGTCAAGTCAAAGTATTTATTTGTCTTCATGGCGTGGTCCTTCGGTATGTTGGTCTCCCACGGCACCGCACGCCTGTGTATCCTGGAAAACAGGAATATGTCGGGTCTGGATGACGAGGCACATACATCCTCCGGGATTTTGTAGTGTTTTTCATACGTGTCTGAGAGTACAGTCCAATCGGCGGCAGCCATCAAAATTGAGTGCTTTTGAGGTACTTTCTTTGAACAGCCTTCCTTTACAAACGCAATGTCATTTCTTTTGTTTGTGGTTAATCCCTATTTCGCTCTCGCTACCGCCAAACTGACAGCCTCACGTATGATTTCCAATACCCTATCGTGTCGGCGTGAGTAATGACCCCGGTCTAGTAACGTCCTACAACCTACCAGCAGGTGCCTAGCAGTTCCAATCGCTTCTCCACATGCATTACATGTTTTATCTGTGGCTTTCCCCCACCTGACCAGATTACTTGGGTCCGGGAGGGTCAATTGAAACGCGTTCAGGTAGAACAACAAAGCCGGCGACCAGTCGTACAATAAGGTACACCACTGCAAGGCCATGGGAATACAAAATTTGCCCAGAGTAAGCCATTCATTCTGCATCTCCAGCTTCATCGCGTGCACCTTATAGGCATCCTGCTCCAGAAAAGATTTTGTAATGTCTTTATCTGTTTGTCTCCGGATACTACCCAACCCCGCTCGACCAGTCTGCGAACCCACCATGAATTTCTTGTGGAATTGGAGGCGTGACTCAAGTTCTGCTATATTTTTATCCTTTGGAAGAGTTTGAACGATTTTGTCTCTTGATTTTGCCAAGACGTGCATTTTAGTAACTCTTAGATGTTTATAGAGTTCCGACGGCTTCTTAAACGTCATTCCGAAGTTATTAGAGGCTCTGTACGCAGAGGCCGACGCGTCGGCCGATTGAGCTAGCCCTAGCCACGACTTCAACGTCTTCGTAACATTCGCATCCAATTTTCTGAGAAGGTTTTGGCTCATATCGTACACAAGAAACGGCCAGTTTAGACGTGATGTTAAATAGTTGTCGTATATCCATGCTTTCTTGACGTTACCTATTGGTTGTTGGTCTACCTTTATTATGTCAACAATGAAACTTTCAATTATGTCGTCCAAAGCTGGAGTACAACCTCTGTTATCTATCTTTCTGCCAAGAAATTTGAAAGGCACGGTTTCCGATATTATAGAAACTTTTTCCCCGCATATAGCAAGCCCGGGGTCATATGACGTTTCGATTTTGCCATACGAATCTTACTTCTTACGAATATTATAAATGCGAAAGTTTGTAAGTGTGGATGTTTGTTACTCTTTCACGCTCGAACGGATTAGGCTATAATTTGGTACAGGGATGTATTGTTTGGAATAACACAGGCTACTTTTTATCCCGGGAATAAGTTGCAACGGAAGCGGGGACGGAAATAAATTTTACGCGGGCGAAGCTGCGGGCATCAGCTAGTATGACATAATCCGCGTTTTCAACTAGTATCTAAAAGTTTTAAAAACCGGCCAAATGCGAGTCGGACTCCCACACAGAGGGTTCCGTACCAAAAAAAAGGCAAAAAATCACGTTTATTGTATGGGAGACCCCCCCCCCCGTTATCCCCTCTATTTCTGATTTTAGTAATTGTGTTGTTATAGCGGCAATAGAAATACGCCTACAGTATGAAGTTCTTCAAAAGGGGTCTTAGAAGGTTTTTACAGGGTCGGCAGCTGTGAAAATTTCAGCTTCACGGTTCCTGATATACTGCCAGCCTCGTGACGGACAGACAGATGGACAGCGAGGTCTCATGTATAGGGTCCCGTTTTAACCCTTTGGGTGCGGAACCCTAAAAAGGTCCTAACCTAACCTCACCGAATCTTCTCTATTAATCTCCGGGTAAGGACATGGCGACTCGAGTTTCAACTAAATATCTAAGATACATTATGCAGAATTGAATAACTAAACAGTACTTATAAAACTTTGTATATGTACCTAATAGCAATTTTAATTTTAACCTAGGCTTTTTATAATTATTGATAGAAAGTTAGTTTTGACAATAAATTTTAAAGTCGGAAATATGAAATCCCCAAAAATTTATTGCGCCAATAACACACGGACTTTTAATTATTCGTATAATATTTAAAATTAGAAAAAGAATACGAATTTTTTACTTTCGGATTTTATAAATATCGTACTTTTGAATAATCAGAGCTTTGTTTCTTACGATATTCGGAATTTGATCATCAGAATACTGAAATTCGGAATAATAATAAATTTCGGTTGTTTTCGTGTTCCCCTCAAAAACCTATACTGGTAGAAAGACGTCATTTGACATGGATAGGACTTGCAGCTTTCATAATCATAATTTATTTGTGAAGCATAGGTTATGTACAGGTCTTTTTTTTTAACGTGAGGGAAAATTCTCGTGGACGCTATGCTGGACTCCTACCGACTAAAAAACCTCACGTAACGCCCAACAGCCTATGGTTGGGAGCCCCGGGCAAGAGCTCGGAAGGATGTCCCAGGAAATGTACAGGTCTTGAAATTGATCTTGAAATCCTCCTAGATTTTGAATATGTTTTGCAATTGAAGAAGCTGCTAACAATAAAATTGTTTACTTGATTGTCAACGGTTTGGTGTTTCGTCAGATAATACTTTAACTGGTCGTCCTATACGAAATAGTACTACTCGTTGACACAAAAATTAATGATCAACTGTGCGAGACAGGTACTACAAGAGACTTGATCTGTATTGAGGTTCATTGTTCTAACACCGACTGTATTTTATTAAAAGCAATCCTACTTCCTACTAACTAATATTATAAATGTGAAGATTTTTGGATGTTTGGGTGGTTGGATGTTTGTTACTCAATCACGCTCTAACGGCTGAACGGATTGGGCTGAAATTTGGTACAGAGATAGCTTATGGTCTCGAATAACACATAGGCTACTTTTCATTCCGGGAATATGTTCCCACTGGAAGCCACGAGCATCATCTAGTGATATATAAAACTATAGATACGTTACTAACACTGAAAAATGGCAACAAAAAAGTCAGGCAATTGCCTTACTTTTCATACATGCTACCATAGATAATTTCATTGAAATTCTTTTTTTTTAATGTATGAAAGATCTGCTGCTTTTGAAAGCCGTGCAAATACGTCGTTGATTAAAAGTTCCAACAGTGAAACCAATTTTTAAATCGGTCCGGTTGTTCTGGAGCCTATTCGATGCAAACAAAGAAATCTTTCCTCTTTATAATATTAGTATAGATTTAGAAGTATACATGACGAATTAATGTGATTCCTAATTTATTAAAGGTCATCATTCCCAATAAAAAAGTTAATAATAAAAGGTTAACGCCCTTTAATTAGTTCAATGCCGTTATACCAATATTGAGTGAGTGAGTGGATGATTTACATACATAGCTATGTATTATCCGGTGGACTCGCCTCGACATTCAGAATAATATGCTGTTACTCAAACATTGTTCGATAACTCAGTGTAGTTAGTGGACTGTCTTTCTGGTAGTTCCTGCAGGCACATAAGACGACACAGGAAGTTCGAAAATCGGACCGCCACCAAGAATGATTCGCCACTTACCTGGATTCTTTCCCGCTCTTCCTTAGGGTTGCTCCGAGGCCTTGATATTCGCTTGAGGTTGTTTTCGAGTTGCCGTGTCGACCGAGGCACTGACACACACATGTATCGCGCACAATAGTTCCGAACCGCGTCCGAGATTTGACTGAACGGTCGATGAGTGGCCGCCCGCCTGGCGAGGCAGCGCGGGGCGGGTGCGGGGGGGGGGTAATAGCCAGCCGAGTGACGAACTCTCCCGATAGCCGACCGTTCGCCGAAACATCCTGCCGCCTAACCAAGGTTCTGCCTTGGTTACCCACTAAACCACCGAAGGCAATCCACAAAGCTTAGAGACAGGTCGTAAGATGTTCCCTTGCTGAGTCCTGACCTCTACAACTCTGACAATTCCGTCCCTACCCGGAAGTAACCTAACGATCCGACCGCGTTTCCATTGGAGAGGGGGTAAATTATCCTCCTTTATCAATATCAGGTCATCGACCTTGGGAGCCTCGTTATGAGAAGTCCACTTATGCCTTTGTTGGAGTGTGTGAAGATATTCACATCTCCACCGAGACCAGAAATGCTGGGATATCTTTTGAATAAGTTGGTACCGAGACAACCGGTGCTCCGGAGTTTCCGTGTAGGGATACTCAGGAAGTGCAACGAGAGGTTGCCCTATTAGGAAATGACCGGGGGTCAATACATCAAGGTCTTCCGAGTCCGTACTAAGGGGGCAAAGCGGCCGAGAATTCATTACCGCTTCTACCTTGGTAAAAAAGGTGGTCAGCTCTTCGAAAGTGAGCTTGGCTTCTCCGAGAACCCGTTTCGCATGTGTCTTGGCACCCTTCACTGCCGACTCGAATATGCCACCGCTTGAAGGATTTGAAGGGCAATTGAAGAGCCAAGTTATGTTTTGAGCCGTCAGCTTCCGATCAATTTCCTGGTGATGGTTCCGTAAGAATATGTATAACTCCTTTAAATATTTATCGGTTCCCGTGAAGTTTGTACCGCAGTCTGATCGGATCAAGGACGGTACACCTCTCCTAGATACGAACCTAGTCAAGGCTGCCACGAAGGCTTCAACTGATAAGTTTGATACAATTTCTAGATGTACCGCCTTAACCGACAAGCAAATGAAAACGCATAAGTAACACTTTTGAACCCTTGCATTACGCAACGAGCTCGTTTTAACGTAAAAAGGTCCAGCGAAATCCGTGCCGACCCCGACGAAAGGTCTGACTCCGGTAACGCGATCGGCAGGCAAATCTGCCATATATGGCTGTTTAGGCCGAGCCCGGTGTCGAAAACATTGTACGCATTTAAACGTTATGTGTCGCGTGACACGCCGCGCCGAGATAATCCAGTAGCGTCGTGAGAGAATCGCACTCAACGCGTTAGCTCCGACGTGACAGTAGACCTTATGATAATGATTGACTAGCAAGTCTGTGAAACTACCCCTCGCCGGTATTAATATAGGGTGCCGTGACTCATATGGAAGGGTAGAGGCGCCGATTCTGCCGCCGACACGAATAATATCATCCCTGTCCAAAAATAAATTCAACCGTCGCAATGAATTTTTAATTTCAGTACCCGTTCGAAGGTTTGTCAATTCATCGGAGAAATTTTTTGACTGCACAATACGAATTAAGCACAGATTGGCGATTCTACGTTCCGACACCGTTAAACTACCGTAAACCTTCTCAGAGTTAATTTTTGAATTGTTTTTAAAGCGTAGTAAGTATGTAGTAACGTTTAGCAACTTTTCATATGAACTAAAACGATCTAATAAATTAAAATCCGATATCAATTCGTTTACATTAGCAACCCTAACGGCCGGCCTCAGGCCAGGTAACAAATCTGGCGGGAACTCTGGGCCCCCGGACGGCCACGTATGGGGCGGCCGCTCCAGCCAACTCGATCCCCACCACAAGGGATGGTTCAAGAGTTCTGCCGCCGAGCAACCGCGTGACGCAACGTCCGCACAATTCATCTCGCCGGGTACGTGACGCCAGTCGATGTTGGTCTTAGAGGTTATTATATCCGAAACCCGGTTTCCTTCAAAGACTTGTAATTTATGAGGTGGTGTCCGTAACCACGCCAAAACGATAGTGCTGTCGCACCAGCCTACAATTTGGTCTAACCGAACCTTATCCTCCATTGACTCGACCGTGTGATTAACCAACGTTGACAGCAACTTAGCACCATTCAACTCCAGTTTCGGTATGGTTAACTTAACCCTTAATGGCGTTATACGTGACTTAGCAATAAGTAGGCGTACGTGAGTCCGTCCGTCTGCGCCCTCCGCGCGCAAGTAGACTGCTGCAGCGTAACCGACGCTGGAGCCATCACAAAACCCGTGAAGAGTATATTTAGTCGGTCCTTCTAACTTGACACACCGGGGAATGGAGATACGTTGCAGATGCGGCAAGTCAGAGATGATATCCCTCCATTGTCGCACTAAATCTATGGGGGCCGGGGCATCCCAAGCTACCCCCTTTGAGTTATCAGAAGTCGCCAATAGGGACTGTAATAAAAGTTTTATTTTAAAAACTACTGGACAGATCCACCCAAGTGAGTCGTAAAGTCTAGCCACTATTGACAAAATACTACGACGTGTGACGTCACTATCTGTGGGCAGATTTACATGGTAAGTGAAATTGTCACATTTGGGGTCCCACTGAATGCCTAAAATCTTGACAAAACCCGTTCCATCCGAATCGCGATCATCGAAACGCCGCGGTGACTCCAAGTGTTCCGTGGGTAAGTCATTCAGTAATGCTGGCATATTACTGGACCATTTCCGTAACTCATAGCCGGCCGAATTCATCAATGAGATTAACTCATCGCGAAGCTCACGCGCCTCAATCAGCGAGTCTGCGCCGCCATTCAAATCGTCAACGTATGTGTTGTCTATGAGTAACTTAGCGGCACGGGTTTTATCAACCTCGTCCCGGGCGAGCTGGTGTAAGCAGCGTATGGCTATGAAAGAGCTCGACTTCAAACCGTATGTATTTGTGTTTAATTGATAGGTAAGTAGGGGCTCCGTGGGCGACGCTCGCCAGAGAATCAACTGATATCTCCGATCGTCCGGGTGAATCCACGTCTGCCTAAACATCATTTTAATATCCGTAGTAAATACAATTTGTGGAACCCTAAATTTCATTATAATATTAGTGATATCGTTTTGCAATCGTTCTCCCGAAAACAGACAGTCGTTTAATGACACTCCCGAACTTGTTTTCTGACTGCCATTGAATACAACGCGAATTTTATTCACATCGCCCGATTTTTTAAATACTCCGTGATGTGGGAGAAAGTAATGTTCTTGCCCCGAATTAATATCAAATTGCGATACACTCATGTGTCCCAGCCTAATATATTCATTAATAAATTCAATGTATTTCTCCCGAAATTCCGGATTCCGTTGCATCCGCCTCTCAAGCGACATAAATTGCTTATAAGCGGGCTGGCGTGAGTCTCCTAATAGACGTCTATCACCTGCCGAGATAAGAGGTAAGCGCGAGATATATTTACCGTCCGGGCCTCGCGATACCGTTGAAACAAATAATTGTTCGCATTCCAAGTCCTCGGGACTTTTAATTTTATTAAGAGGGGGTTCCTCAGATCGCCATAACCTTTCCACCGTTTCCTTGAGTGTCAACTGGTTAACCGACGATTCGGCCAGCTCCCGCGTCTCCGGCGAAACTGGTCCGAATACCGCGAAATTAAATACCGTGCCCAACGCGTAGGGCCCACCCTGACACAAAGTAATCTTTTCCCCATTTAAGATTTGACCGAGTATATCACATCCAAAAATTACGTCTATCTCTGAAGAATTCAATGAGCCGTTATCTGCGAGTTTCAACTCTTTAAAAACCAAATTTGTTCTGTTAACCGAATAAGACGTAAGCCTTCTTAAAACTGCCGCCGTTACCGCTAGTACTGGGTGTTCTGAATGTTCTGGTTTGAAATATATAACAACAACGTGTTGATATGTATTGGCTTGAATGCCACCGATACCCGTGATTTGTACATTACTATAAGACCGTTTCAATCCGAGGGTAGATACCAAATCCCCCTTTATTACCGACATTTGAGCCCCTAAATCTAAGAGAGCCCGTGCTTTAACGAATTCACCATTTTTATTCTTAATTTCAATAATAGCCGTGGGTAGAACAACATTATACGGGTTTCGATGCAAAGACGTTGAAGATGAGTCATCATGTAACCTTAATTGCTATGCTGAATATTGCTTTTGAGAATTATTACGTGACTGACCGCGCGATTCGTGCGATTCCCGCCGTTCGCATGCCTGATAGCCGTTGCGCGAGCTGACCTGAACTACACGCTCAGCTGATGAGCGCGACGGTACCTCTCTTCTTTCGCGAGGAGAGGCCGTGCGCGTGCGACGACGCGGACGGTGGCTGCGGTAGCCAGGTCCCTCCGAAGGCGAGCTAGCGCGAGACGCAGTATAGTTGTGCATGCATATTAAGTCGTTGTGACCCCGATGGCCACAGCGTTTACATGCTGTCCTTTTATCGCACGTAGATGCCGAATGCTTACCAAAACATTTAAAGCATACGTTTTCAGCTCGCACCCAGTCTTTACGCTGACCCGCGGTTAATTTTTTAAATTTAAAACACTCCGAAATCATGTGACCGCTTATTTCACAGTATAAACAGCGCCTAGCGATTATTCGTTCATTCCTGTAAGATTCACTTTCGTTTCCGATAATGTGTATGGTGCGGCGGGTACGATTGTCCTTCAAGGTCGCGCCGTCAGCTGTTGTCGAGTCTATAAGCCGACATTCATTTTGCAAAAACTCCACAAGTTGATTGAATGTGGGTAGGGTGATTATATTTCCGCCGTACTTCTGTTCAAACCGAGTTTTAACGTCTAACGGAATTTTATTTAAGCTAATGAATAATAAAATATAAGACCATTGATCTATAGGAAGGCCTAAATTATTCAAGGCGCGAGTGGACTCCAACAGTGGGTTTAGAATTTTAGAACGCAGATCATAGGGTTTATTTAATGTAGGTAGCTGTAGGATTCTAGAAATGTGACTATCTGCTAGCATCCTGATATTTTCATATCTACCCTTAAGAATTTCTAAGCCTATATCTAGGGATTCGTCTACCATAGGTAAATGCCGTATTAAGGTATGCGGTTCATTTAACACATGAGAAACTAAGTAATGAAATTTTTCCGTCTTTGATATATCTTTCCGTGTTAGTACCAACGAACTGAATAGGCTTATAAAACTTGTCCACTGAAAAACGTCACCATCAAATTTGCATAAATCGATTCTGGGAAGTCTTGCCGTATTTGAACTCTCGGACGGTCTATGAACCCCGTCCAAACCCGGGTAAGCCGACGAGACCGCTTCCAGTTGATTATAAGCCAACTCCGCCTCATTATAATCAGCCGTATAGATTTTAATCATTTCCGGATCTACCGTATTATCCAGCAATAACTCATACTGTTCCGACAAAAGTGCGTATCGTTCATCGAGTTTACGTAATCTCGCCGAAATAACTGCATTGGTTTGAGTTTTTCCCGCGATCATTTCTAACGTGCTTCTAAGCCATTCGACTTGAATTTTAAATTTAGTTGATGATACCTTAGCCATTTTAAATCGTTAAGACTCCAAATCGTGATGCACCCACCCCCGGGTAAGAGAAAAAAAAAAATATAACGGAACCCTACAATAAATCAACTAAATTGTTCTAATAACTGAGGATAATTTCACAAATATCGCATACCGCACAATATAATACAATAACCGAACCGCAAATGACAAACAAACTTAACGACTTTAGTTTGAATTGTATCCGACCGAATCGAGACTTGTGTCAGAGCTGTAAGTGGCGGTTAGGAATTTCAATTTTTAAATCTACAACCGACTTATGATTTGAAAAAATACCAACAAATATACCGAAATCCGGCTGAAATCCGCTCGAATGGACCATAAATATGTTCGATAACTCAGTGTAGTTAGTGGACTGTCTTTCTGGTAGTTCCTGCAGGCACATAAGACGACACAGGAAGTTCGAAAATCGGACCGCCACCAAGAATGATTCGCCACTTACCTGGATTCTTTCCCGCTCTTCCTTAGGGTTGCTCCGAGGCCTTGATATTCGCTTGAGGTTGTTTTCGAGTTGCCGTGTCGACCGAGGCACTGACACACACATGTATCGCGCACAATAGTTCCGAACCGCGTCCGAGATTTGACTGAACGGTCGATGAGTGGCCGCCCGCCTGGCGAGGCAGCGCGGGGCGGGTGCGGGGGGGGGGGGAATAGCCAGCCGAGTGACGAACTCTCCCGATAGCCGACCGTTCGCCGAAACAAACATCCTTTACGATTGTACTACATAACGGAAATCTACCAACACACCTAGAGACTTAGTGTTCCATTAAGGGTTATAAAGATGTGTTGACTAACTCAGTGTTATATATAAGACTAGCTGACCCGCGCAACTTCGTCTGCACCACATAAGAGAGAGTATTACCTGTTCCCGTCGCATTTACTCCCGTCGCGTTGCGTTTACTCCCGTAGCGTCTCATCGTTAATATTCAATACAACGTGACAGAGAGAGAGAGAGAAAGGTTTCTCGTCGCGTGTATTCCCGTCGCATTATTTTTAAGAACAATTTCGTTTATGGAAGAGGTATCCCGTTGCATTATTGTAGAAAAAAATTGATTGCTATTAAAATGGTTATTGTGCAACAACCCAAAGATAGACACATGCTATAGCGCAATTTTTTAGAACTTTTTTAAGAGAAGCAATTTCGTACCTACATATTTTTTATATAACTATAAATATTTACGCAGCACACGCAATAAAGCTCTCAAAAGGAATAACTTTTCTTCTCTTAATTACTGCTTCGCTCCTATTCGTTGTAGCGTGATGCTATATAGCCTCTGACACTCCACAATAACGTAGCTTTCTATTGGTGAAAGAATTTTTAAAATCGGTTCAGTAGCTCCCAAGATTACCCCTTACAATTTAACAAATATACAAACACACAAACTTTACTTCTTTATAATATTAGTATAGACTAGTATAGATGACTGCAGTAAGCAATGTTCGCTATAGCTGGTTCTTGGGTGGGTGACCACCACGTGATCACCTTGTGACATTTCATTTGCGAGCTTCGGAAGGCAAGTTAAGCCGTTAGTCCAGGTACTCAGTAACATTACAATCGTTAAGTCAAGTTAAAGGCCTTATGGGGGACCTGAAAATTATCAACAGTGTGTTGTCACAACTTGCACCTGGGTCGGCCGCGCGTGTGTTGTTGCAAACGTTCATAGGCTTCGGTGGTCACTTTTTATGAGGCTTACCTTAACCCTTTTAGTTTTTAGTTCGGTAAGAAGCCATCCTTGGACACTTTTTTTTTTTTTTTTGTTTAACGTGAGGGAAAATCCTCCTAGGATGTTATGCCGGACTCTTACCGACTAAAAAACCTCACGCCACGCCTAACAGCCTATGGTTGAGAGCCCCGGGTAAGCCCTCAGGAAGGATGTCCCGTGACTCCCAACAGACCTACGGCCGCCAATGCGGCCTCGCCCAGGGGGTGGTTCGGGTGCAATCCCGCGTCTATAGGGGGTTTCGGGTGTGACCCCGCTTCTAAGGGGGGGCGTGCGTTAGTTGCTCACGTCACGCTGCCGTCACGGGCCTGCTTCTGTAAGGACGGTGAGCGGCCCTCTCACCGTCCTCAGACCCCCGGTCATGGAGGCCGATAGTCCTCGGCGAAGACACGTCGGCGGCGCCCCGGGCGCCGACTGCGGAACTCGGGTGGGAGAGTTCTCTCCCGCACCCGGCCCGCCGCCTTTTCACGAGCATGACCTGCTCGCAGAAAGAGGCGGCGCAATCCCACTTACTCCCGCTGGAGAGCATGGCTCGCACCATAGCCCCGAGCGAGAGAGTGTCCACGCCCAGACCCACTACGAGGACCTGGCGCTGTTGTGCCCACGCCGTGCACTCCACCAGCGTGTGGAGCGCCGTGTCATCGCTGCAGTCCTCGCAGTGCTGACACTCGGCCGTGGTTCCATCCTTGGACACTAGAAGCATCTATCTCTCCAATAGTGCCTCTGTGGCGCGGTCGGTAGTGGTACCGCCTGTGGCGCTGAAGGTCGTGGGTTCGATTCCCACCGGAGACAAATATTTGTGTGACCCATAAATGTTTGTCTCAAGAGTCTGGGTGTTTCTATGTATAATACGTATGTATTTAAAAGTATTTAAGTATTAATATCCGTGGTCTGATACCCATAACACAAGCAGGTTATTCCTAGCTTACTTTGGGATCAGATAGCGTTGTGTGAAATGTCCGTGAATATTTATTTATTTATTATTTATTATTATTTATTTATTTAATAGTTATTTTGTGATCCTCAGAATCTAATTTCAAAGGGCTACAAAATAGCCATCAAGGCTAGGTAGGTACCTATTCTGTGGTTTTTTCACTAAGTGTGTCTTCTGTGAATAGAAAACCTCGCTTGTTTCCTTTTGAAAAGAGATACTACTACTACACTGAATTTTTAAAAAAAGAACTTACTACTTACTATATGCACAGTTCTTTACTAATTAAAGTAAAAAAAAAAATAACAAACAGCGAACACTTCCTGTAACGGTGTCGACACCTTTTGCCCAAGGTCCTGAGTGCAACAGGCGGATGTGCTGCATGTGAGCATAAGGCGCTAAGTGTTAACCAACCACTTGAACGTAGCAAGTACATACTGGTAATAATATATGACAACTTAGCGTACTTGGCAATGATGACGCATGACGGCTTAAAGGATGTGTATTTGATACCTTCCTTTTGATGATTATACTTAGAACCATCGTTTTAACGGCATTAACTCATACGGTATACCATACGAAGACACACAAAAATAATTTTCAAATTACCTATCAAGAATGCTAGAACTATTTAACTTATTTCAAAAAACATAATATATACATATTATGATCGAAGATAAATTGCAAGATGATAGCTGTGTATGTTATCGTTAAACCAAACACAATATTTAAATAACTTGACTTTATATTACACCGCTGTGGTAGCCGTAGGTCTGTTGAGAGTCCTGGGACATCCTTCCGAGGGCTTACCCGGGGCTCCCAACCATAGGCTGTTGGGCGTTACGTGAGGTTTTTTAGTCGGTAGGAGTCCGGCATAGCATCCATGATGGATTTTCCCTCACGTTAGAAAAAAAAACCGTCTCATACTTCAAATGAAGCTATGCAAGAAGAATTTTCTTTGTCATACTTCAGTGTGTGTATAACACTTGAGTCCCCACCTCTGACAACACGGGAATCTCTGACGTATGGGATCGTCAGCTCGAGGGCCACTATTTTACTAGCACAGTCTCGACGTTGTTTGTGGGGTTATTTTTATAGCAACTATTAGTTGCTAAAAAATAAAGGTTATATTTTCTTTGCAGCATCCTTCATCAGACCATGCTCCAAATCAGATCCTCATGTGAACCAGTGCATACAGAAAGTGATCCACGAAGCTGGACCGAAGTTCACCGAGGGTATCGCGGAGCTGGGCATCGCTCCATTAGACCCCGTCAAGTTGGGAACTGTGCAAGTTGACAACCCAGCGCTGAAGATCGTCTTTACTGACACTATTGTGACCGGCTTAAAGCGCTTTAAACTCAATCATTATAAGTGAGTATTTCATACTAACTTTTTATAAATGGCACTCTGTCTATCAAAGCTGCACAGCGCAACCCCGGTGGTTACAAATATTCGTGTCGTCTACTATACTACTGCCCTAATATTGATGGTACAATCCAAACATATATACACAGATATTCTCTTTAGAGTTTAGAGATACCTTTCAGTCATACCATACCAAACCTAGATAGAACTGGTTTTTTTATATAAACTGTTCGTTTCCAATTTAAAACTTTCGCAACCCAAAATGTTTGATGATCTATTGATAAATAGGTATAACGCGTGTCTTGAACTCAACTGTTATCAACTAACTGTTAGGTGACAAGGACATGGTGGACCACCCCAGTTAGGTCGCTAGAGCATATTAAATGCGGGTGGCGCAAGACTGACCGTGTTGTGGCTTCTTTTGAAGACAGTAGCGCGCTGAAAATGCAGGATTCATGTTGCTAAAATGTGGTAAACTTTGCCTCATCTCATCTTCATCTTTGTATCAGCAGCTTTGCTCATTCCTGGTAATCATTCACTTATTGTTTCTAGAATAAACTTTGAAAAGAATAAGGCGACGTTGGACTTCACCGCTAACGTGACCTTGAAGGCGCAGTACGACATGGACGGCCAGGTGCTTATCCTGCCCATCAGGGGTAGCGGTCCGTGCAAGATCAAAATCAGTAAGTCCTTCCATAGATCTCTATACAATATTTTTGATTGGTGGCACTTGTTGGAACTTGCTGCACATCCCTACTAATATTATAAATGCGAAAGTAACTCTGTCTGTCTATCTGTTACACTTTCACGCCTAAACCCCTTAAGCGATTTAGATGAAATTTCGTATAAATAAATAATAGTCTTCAGTCTTCTTGGGCTCCCATTTTCCGCACTAAGGTAGGGTAATAAATAATAATAGATAAATAAATATTGTTAGACATTCTCACACAACATCATCTAGCCCAAACTAAGCTATAAGCTTGTGCTATGGGATCTAGACAACTGATAGACATACTTAAATATTTCTAAATACATACATATTACATATAGAAAACACCCAAACTCCGAAACAAACATTTGTGGATCACACAAATATTTGGACCGACCCAGGAATCGAACCCAGGACCTCCAGCGCTGCAGGTGGTATCACTACCGACCGCGCCACTCGGACATAGGCTACTTTTTAACTGACTACGCAAAAAAATGGTAATGATTTTACACGATAACGACTTCTACGTAGACGAAGCCGCGAGAACTGCTAGTACTGAAATAAAACCGGTCATTTGCAACCTGGAAGGGTGGCGCATGAAGGGTTACTTTCCAAAAAGTCAAGTTTGCTGTAATGGAGCTCCCCATTTTTTTTTAATTTTTAGTAATGTTGTTGTTGTTAGCGGCAACACAAATACATCATCTGTGAAGATTTAAACCGGCAACAGTTATACTATAACGATTCATGAGATACAGGCTGGTGACAGAGAGACGGACAGGCTATGTAGCGTTGTATAAAAATGTCTCACAATATTTATTAATATTATTTCTTTATACAATAAGCCATTTTTTATCATTTAATTAAATATTCACGGTCATTATCATTACTTACCTACTAGATATTAAAGTTAACGTGATATTTTGGTAAATATCACGTTAACTTTAATACACGTGGTCGTGACACGTGGTCGTGTCATTGTGTGTTTCCGATAATTATTTCTTTTCCTTATTGACCATAGCGCTTGCAACAGCGGAAATATTGGAAACACTTATAAAGTTATAACATACTAGCTGATGCCCGTAGCTTCGCCCGCGATGGCGCTGTATGTGAAATTTTGCTGAATTTTCTTTGCTATAAACCTCACGGAGCCCGAGACCTTTCCAACGAATGCAAAACCGTGGAAATCGGTTTGTGCGTTCTAAAGTTATAGCGTCAGGAAGGAAAACCCGACTTATTTTTATATAATAGATTATGGTAAATAAAGAATCACGTTAACTCTATGACTTCCCAGTGGTTGTCGATTATTTTTTTAAAAATTTACAGTGTGTAAAATGTAGCTTGATCTCTGTATCAGTCGTTTTATGCTTGGACCTCTGTGCCTGCAAAAACTTTACGCTATTAAAGCCTTATTTTACAGATTTTTAGATACTAGTCAGTTACCTGGGCATGAAAAGTGGGATAGTATAAGTTTCACCGCTATTTGCCTGTGTGTTTTATCAGGAAAATTTAACGCGCGGTTTTCCCAGCTTCCAGGTGATCTTGCATTCATGTACATTATAAATTAAAAATAACTTTTAATACAATCAATCAATCCATCAAATCAGGCTACAGCAGTCCACAACTGGACGTACTCTCCCAAATTACGCCTGTACAGGGTCCTGCGCCTTCTAATACTTTTGATACAGGGCCTTTTTAGGGTTTCGTAGCCAAATGGCAAAAGCGGAACCCTTATAGATTCGTCATGTCTGTCTGTCTGTCTGTCTGTCCGTCCGTGTGTCACAGCCATTTTTCTCCGAAACTATAAGGCCTATGATATTGAAACTTAGTAACTAGATGTATTCTGTGAACCGCATTAAGATTCTTATATAAAATTGAAAAAAAAAGCAGTAAATTTTAGGGGTCCCCGTACTCAGAACTGAAACTCAAAATTTTTTTTTTCATCAAAACTATACGTGTTGGGTATCTATAGATAGGTCTTTAAAAATGCTATTGAGGTTTCTAATATCATTTTTTTTCTAAACTGAATAGTTTGCGCAAGAGACACTTCCAAAGTGGAAAAATGTTTGTCCCTCCCCCCATCTAACTTCTAAACTTAGAGGATGATAAATCTAAAAAGAATATATGAAGTACATTGCCATAAAAACTACCAACGAAAATTGGTTTGAACGAGATAGAGCTGGTATGTAGCTTTTTTTTAATTCGTCATAAACCGCAATTTTCGGTTAGAAAAATCACTACCACTGCTAACGTGTTAAAACATCAATCAAAGTTACAACGAACTATAAGAACTTTTGTATTATGTTACTTGCTGCTACGAAACCCTTCATGGGCGAGTCCAACTCGCACTTGGCCGGTTTTTTTATGTACGTGTGAAAGATCCGTCATGCATGCTATGCCGGATTCTTACCGACTAAAAACCACACGGTAAGTAGCTACTACATACTAAAGTTAAGGGGGCTCCGAGCAAGTCCTCGGGAGGTTGTCCCTAGTTTGATGTATACAGGGCCTGAAAGTATAGTGACCTCAAAATAAAGACTATTAGGCTAGTCTATCAACGTACCTATTTCGGGCTACTGACCCCCACGTTCAATGAGACCGTTAGGCACGTATTTGGCACAGACAAACAAAAATTTAGGATCGTCACCACACCAATGTGACGCGAGTAAAATAATAATCCTTTTGAAAATATTCATTGTTTACTATCGTATATTGTAAAGAACCGTAAATCACATTGACACATATTTCGCTATGCTTTAAGAAGTAGGTACCTAAGAGTGATCCTTAATTCTAAATATCTTCTATTTCTTTGTTTTGTTCTTCCCAGTTGCTTCGAAAGTCTAACTAGATTAAGAGTAGAAGTCTGAAGAAGCTATATACTCTTACGCTAAATGCAAAAAATAAAACCCTATTTTAGCCCCCCCTCTATAAAATAGATTGCAGAGGGGCTTATGCGAGACTTGTGACTGTAGTCTGTGACTCTGTTACATTAAACTAGGTCGCTAGGTCACGTGGATCATCTGTTCAAAGTTTGAAATAAAACAAAAATGACAACGTCAATCGGATTGAACTTTCACTTTCACAATAAAAGTTTTAGAGAGGGGCAGTCGGGTGAGACCGTCTCATGGCTTCTTGTCTTTATATCTATTCTATACTCTTACGCGAAAAGCAAAAAAATAAAAACCTAATTTTTGTTTTCTATTTTGGTCGTAGGATAGGTAAAGTTGATTCACAAATTAATGTCAAAAAATAAGCCCGTAATCCTGAGCTTAACATTACAAAACGTGGTAAGAATAGATAGGAGAATGGATAGGACCAAAGTATACATAAATGCAACTATGTAAATCTCACACAAAAATTGCACACCGCGTCGAGTATGTAGTCACAATACACTGCAATCTTATTGGTAACTTTGTAAGGCATTTATTGGCTGTGGCACAATACCTCGCTTCAATGGCGAAGAATATTGCAATAAATAACTACTTAGACAGCACTTTGGTATCTACCTATATGTTTCCATAAAAATGCCACTATTGATTGCATAAGCATGGTATTGAAGTCTCAACTTGTAGTCATGACCAGAATCAATATCTCAAGCATTTTTCTAGAAAGAATATTTGGAGCTGTTCTCAAATTCTGTTATTGCAATTTACCGCTAAGTCAAATTTATGTGGCTCGTAGTCCCGCCCCATAGAAGGCCCATACCATGTCCCAACCTGCCCGCTTACAAGAGATGTACCTAGTTAGAAACTAGGTAAATCAAAGAACAATTTTATAAAAACCATCATTATTTGATTACAGCAAACCTGAACATCGTAATTCAGTACAACTTCAAGGAGGTGGACGACCACTGGATCGTCACGGACTACTCAGACCACTACAAGATGGACCGCGCCCAGTTCAAGTTCAGCAACTTGTTCGGTGGAAACCAACAACTAGGTAAGCTCTATGCAAATTAGGCAATTAGGTACCACGTGGTTGACTGTCTGGGCCCATGACCTTTGCCCAGAAACATGTTTTTACTTAAGTATGGCGACATTACGGAAGTGTTTAACTTCCTAAATGACAAAATTATCGCCCCAAGACATATGAGGTGGATACGTTTCGTCGGTCTCGAGAGTGTCTCGGTAACTTAATTGGTTAAGCGGCTCTACCGGCTCGAAAGTAGTTGTGGGTTCGAGACTGACTTTTTTTTCCACATTAGGTACCTACATTTAAAATGATTATCAACAAGAATAGAATATAGGTACCTTCAATCCTACATGTACGTAGTTTTCATACGAAGTTCTTAACACAGACTTAAGTATGGGTACAATTGGAGAATTCGTTCATACCTTCTGATTAAGGCAGACATACACATTGTACTTATTCTGTAAACGATAATTGCAGTAAGCAACATTGGCTATGGCCAGTTCTTTGATGAGTGCACGTCACAACTTTGTGACATTTATTTTGCGAGCGTTTCCGTGCTCTGGAAAGCCGTTAAAGCCGTTGGTCCCAGTCGTTAGTAACATGACAGTCATTCAGTCCAAGTTGAAGGCCTCATGGGCGCGGGCGGCTTGAAAAATGTTAGCAGTGGATGGTCACAACCTGCGCCTGGTCAGCAGCGCGTGTGACGCGTCACAGGTGTTGCAAACGTCTGTAGGCTACGGTAACCACTTTCCCATCATGTGGGCCGTGAGCTTGTCTGCCACCTTAGTTATACGTAAAAAAGTCTTTGTTGATAAAACTAGCAAATATTACTGGACCAACGTTAAGCAAACCTATTTATACCAAATACCTATGTGTGATTATTCCCAGGCCTACTTCAGCATTACCGGATCAACGACCAAAAACATGAGCAACATAACATAGACATTCACATTATTCACAACACTACAATACCTTTACTTCCAGCTGACCTGACGGAAAGGTTCACGAACGAGAACTGGCAGATCATTATGAACGAGATCGCTCCACCGGCGATCGAGCAGATCATCAAGAAATGCGTCGATGTCGTCAAGTCGCTGTTCGCGAGCGTGCCCGTCTCTGAACTCATGCGCTCATGAACATGAACGGTTCGAGAATACACTATGTCATCTATATTCGATTGGCTTGAGTCTTCTTAACCCCCCATACTTATCTAAAAGCCCATATGTAGGGCATCAGCGGCCTCATTAAAACTCATTACATTTCTAACTTTCATACTAACTTTGCAAACCATTATTTACTAATTAAATGCTTTAAAGGACATTGAGTTCTTCAACTCAGCAGGCACAGTGAAAATTACGAAAACCTCATTATTACCTTCAAGTTATTTTCGATATCTAATGCCAAAGCTTCTTTAATTTTTTATGAACTTGCCTAATATCAAAGTAAGAAGCTTGCTTTGAGCTTTCACAATCATCAATAATTACCTATCATTCATTATTTTAACGATAAGGTTTTATTGATCGAAAACTAAAATTCCTTTTTATTTAATGCTAACTTTTATAACAATTCTACTGCCATTCATCTTCATACATAAACTGACTTATCATTCTCCTGCATTACGCCTACTACCTAACACCATTGCGCTGACACTATCATCTAGAATATGATAATCTTCATTCCTGTTGCGATTTATCTAAAATATTACTTTATTTTCCAGCGGACACAATCCATACAGTAATAAACGAGAACTGGGAGCCTGTGATACGAGACATAGCGCCCGTCGCCTTCGAACAAATCATCAAAGCGTGCGTCAACGAATCTAAGAAACTATTCGCAGCGGTGCCGCTCACTGAACTGTTGCTGCCTTGAAACTACACAAAATTATTTAGAACTTATTTTCAATATCGTTAATGTTATTATTGCTAGATTCATGAAATATGTTAATGTGACGAGCAACGGTAGTTACACTAATCACCGATATGCCTGCAGCTTCACCTATGTAGAATACCGTTCTCATTGTCGCATCCGATGGAAACAATGCATGATTGAATAACAACATTAGGTAACTACCCATTTGAGCTCTAACTGCTGATCCAGCTAAAGTTTACTGGGATACAATGTACAGGGATAGACTATAGACCGGATTAAAACAGTAAGAGGCACATCACAGGGCCGCCAACTTGAAGACCACTGTCAAAAGTTTTACGGACTGTGAGAGTAGCCCCCAATCGCTAGATGCGTCATGACTTTCCATCAAGCTGGCGATGTAAATTCAGCGTAATATTTAAAAAACTTAATGCTCTCCCTGGAATTACAATGGGATGCGAGAACGGGAATAGATTCCACGCGGGGGAAGCCCCGGGCATCAGCTAGTTTGTAATATTAGTAGGTAACGTTATTGTGTATGTAACTTACTTAGAGGAGAAATATCTCATGGTGTACCAAACGATTTTATTTAGAAGGCAGGGTTTGATCATTTGTTTACAGGCACAAGTAGAATTTAATTATATTAGCTTTAATTTAAAAGTAGATAATTGTGATAATTATTTAAGAATTGTTTTACACAATAGTTTATAATGAACATGAGAAAGGACGTTAACGAAATGTTGTTTTATTGTAGTGTGTAAATGCAGGGCTAGATAAGTATCGCAACAAGCGAAGTGTGGCAATGCCGGTACTCGGTAGGTACCTACAGTGTATTGCACACCAATTAGGTACATACCTATAAACCTTGATTTCAATTCACTCAAATTGTATAATATATTCGTGTACCTACTTATAGCAATAATAAAAATATTTGTGGACACACAATATCATCTAGCCGAAATTAAGCTAATTTAAGCTTGTGCTATAGGATCTAGACGACTGATGTAAATACTTATATATTTCTAAATACATACATATTATACATAGAAAACACCCAAACTCCGAAACAAACATTTGTGGATCACACAAATATTTGGACCGAAGACCCAGGAATCGAACCCAGGACCTCCAGCGCCGCAGGCGGTATCACTACCGACTACGCCACAGAGGCTGAATATAAAGTATAAACTGATAACTTGTCTTACAAACTCCATATAATTCTACTATGCCATAAATGTGTATCTAACAGCCTAACAGGACATGACTATGTCCTTTCTGACCCTTGGAACACTGCGTAGTTCACAGAGGTGTTCCTAAGTTAACGTTCGTTCACTTGGGTGTTCCACAGTAAATTCTGTAGGTATTCCTGCTTCACCTAGGTGGTCCACGGATAGCTTACACTGACATTCGACTGCCTCGTTGATCGAGGGGTTGAAATGTGCGACTGCAGACCACGAGGTACCTAGTGGGTTCAAATCCCACCGGAGACAAAAAAATTGTGTGATGCAAAAAACTTAATGTTTGTCTCGAGAGTCTGGGTGTTTTTATGTAGGTACCTATGATAAGTAGGTATGTATTTAAAAGTATAAAAGTATTAATATCCGTAGTCTGATACCCATAACACAAGCAGGTTATTCCTAGCTTACTTTGGGAGTGAAAATGTCCGTGAACTTTTATTTATTTATTTCCTTTCATTGATCAACCTGTGTGGCGACGGGGCCCCGAGTGGCAACAGGAGGGAGTACTAAATGTCGCCACCTCAATTCATCCTGAGGGTGACGTAAGAGGCGACTAAGGGAACATATTCTCAAACCAATCAATGGCATATAGAAGGAAGACTCGAAATGAAACCCGATTGTCAGTAAAATGACAATCGTTAAGCCAAATTGAAGGCCACATAAGGCTTAAAAAGTTTCAACTGCGGGTCGTCATGAACTCTATGGATGTTCATTTTCATTATACACTGGCAACATCGAGCTAGTTTACTTGAACTTAACAATTTGGTGAGACACGTGAAGCATATTACATACTTACATATGAACACACCTTTATCCCCAAAGGGGCAGGCAGAAGCACATTATATCTATGCCCACATTATACCTACCTTTTTCGAATTTGTCCCACATAATAGGCACCGAGCCATATTGCAGAGTTGAAATGGGTAGGAGCAGGTTGTAACTACCTGCTGTTGAAATGGTTTAAGCCGCCCACCGGGACCAATGGCTTAACGTGCCTTTCAAAGCACGGAAACGCTTGTAAATAAATGTCACTAGTGGTCACGTGGTAGTCACCCATCCAAGGACCGGCCATAATGAAAGTTGCTAACTCTTTTAACGTCTTTTACAACATTCAGTCCACGGGACCACGAGTGTAAATAATAAGGTGCATAGTTTTGCATGGAGATGATGTTCACAAACGAAGAGTTCATAAAGAAATAAAATAGGCATAGCAGACAATTCAACGTAAAAAGGAGATCCAAAAATGATCTTTACCCTCTATGGGCCGGGCATATCTACCTACTTGTTAGTCCCACTACTGCCACAGGACTTCGTTGCCTATGGAGTAGGTACTTCAACCCCAAAATACGAGTAGGGGTCACTAAGATTGACAGACTGCCCACTCCCAGGGATCTCCTTTTGAGATATAATAAATAAACCTACCTACGTAATAGGGTTTTCTTGATTAATAAATAGGTAGGGATCTAAGTTTCTTTTGCACCATTTTGTACGTGAAGATACCTCTGCTTGGTAGGCGTAATACCTATGTGGTGTTGACTGTTGCATTCATTGGTGCGATGAGATCTGCCTTACTATGAAACTAACAAGTGCCTGGCCTTGTCGCCTTGTTATAGATAGATAGATAATTCTTTATTGTACACCATTACATACAGTATTCTTAATTAAAACATATTAGCTAACAATGAGAGTACAAAGGGCGGTCTTATCCCCTCCCCTCTGGACCGCGAAAGCGTTTGGACGTATCCACTGTGTCCTGTATTTTAGTAAAATATTTTAACAAAATTTGATTTATATAAAAAATTTTAAGAGGACGTATGACGCCAAATGGGCTATTATCTTGATCTAGATCTCAGGACTCGTGAGGTCTGATGAACTAACATTACAACACAAGCTACTTCAGTTCATGAACTAAAGATCTACTAGCCTGAAAACACGATTACTAAAAAAAACCTCGATACTTTTAATTTTTAAAAACACCTCGTTTTAGTTAAACTTTAGGCTGGATCTCTGTAATTATCTATTATTTGGATATTATTTTTAATGTATAAGAAAGACAATACTAAAAACTTCATTTACACTAGTCGGTTTTTTTAATATTTATAATAGTTTTCATTTTATCTGTAATTATCTGTTTTATACCTTTCATATCATTTCGCTAAACGCGCTCCAAACCTTCTCTCTCTTTCTTTCCTCACGAAATCTGTATGCGCTATCCTCTACCGATTACGATTAGTCTGGCTGCGCGCCTTGTAGGAAGCGGACCTATGCCCGATTGCGTCACACAATGCTCAATTACGACATCGATAGATCGATTAAAAAACTTTTGAATGGCGAATGGCGATGGCTGTAGGTGCTTAAAATTTTAATTTGTGTAAATAATAAATGTAACTAATTATAAAAGTTATAAATATAAAGACCAAAAAAATGACTAAAAAGGAACATAAAAAACGTTTTTCGCTCGTAGAACGAGAGAAATAAAAAGCTAAGAACCGTATTGATTGTTTACTATCCGATGTAAATTTTCTTTATCTTACTTAGCTTCTTCACGATGGCTTGTAGAAACTGGGGTGTTACTTTTGTGTGGACTAGGTCGCATGATTTGGCATATTATCTCCTCGATATTGTTGCCACCGAGAATCATCTAAGTTCCCAATGGCGTTACGGAATGCCTGTACCAGGACCTCGTTCGTTGGTCAGCACCTGCACTGCTTCAAGTGACGTCGGCCTGGGCCTAGAAGATCTTCATGGGGCCCAGACCTTATCTGCATATTAGCATCTGCCCAGTTGCCTTCAAGCCCAACCATATTTCAAACCAGACGCAGCTTTTATTGGCTGCCAGAAGCAGCAGCTATGAATTGAATTTTCATCCCCATTGGCAAAGTTGAGAGCGACTGCTGTTGCCTAATTGAATTGGACGCTTTCTAGGAACAATAATAATAAACCGGCCAAGTGCGAGTTGAACTCGCCCATGAAGGGTTCCGTAGCAGCAAGTAACATAATGTAAAAGTTCGTGTAGTTCGTTGTAACTTTCATTGATGTTCGCAGTGGTAGTGATTTTTCTCGGCGAAAATTGCGGTAGGTACATGACGTTTTAAAAAAAACGACCATCTTGATTTCGTTCAAACCAATTTTCTTTGGTAGATTTTATAACAATGTACATTATATATATTTTTTAGATTTATCATTCTCTTAGTTTAGAAGTTAGAGGGACACACACACACATACACATTTTTCCACTTTGGAAGTGTCTCTTGCGCAAACTATTCACTTTAGAAAAAAAAATGTTATACACCTCAATAGCATTTTTGGAGACCTATCTATTGATACCCCACACGTATGGGTTTGATGAAAATAAAAATGTTGACTTTCAGTTCTGAGTATGGGGACCCGCAAAATTAACTGCTTTTTTTCTCGTTTTATACAAAAATCTTGATGGTTCGGTTCGATTCGGTTCACAGAATACATCTACTTACCAAGTTTTACCAGCATAGGCCTTATAGTTTCGGAGAAAAGTGGCTGTGACACACGGACGGACAGACAGACAGACAGACATGACGAATCTATAAGGGTTCCGTTTTTGCCATTTGGCTACGGAACCCTAAAAATGTCATACAAAACCCAGAAACCGCCACTACTATCCTAGTAGTCTTGGTCCCGCACTCCTGTGCGGGCGAGTCGGTGCCGGAAGTAATTGCACGGAACATAAAACAATGGAGTCGGCTAATTCAAGTACAAAAAAGACAGTGTAAGTATTTAATCTGTAAAATATAACACTGTCTTTAGACTTTCGATTTAATAGTATAAAATTGCCGGTGATATTTTCAAAACAAAATTGTTTCAAAAATACTTGTTGATTCAAATAAAAGAATAATCATTTTATTGAAGGTACTAATGAAAGAAAAATGAGTTTTTACTGAATGATGATGCTGTTGGGCGCAACAGCGCCAGGTCCTCGTGGTGGGTCTGGACGTGGACACACTCTCGCTCGAGACCATGGTGCGAGCCATGCTCTCCAGCGGGAGTAAGTGGGACTGCGCCGCCTCTTTCTGCGAGCAGGTTATGCTCGTGAAAGAGACGGCGGGCGAGAACGAGAGAGAACTCTCCCACCCAAGTTCCGCAGTCGGCAGCCTGGGCGCCGTCGACGTGTCTTCGCCGAGGACTATCGGCCTCCATGACCGTGGGCCTGAGGACGGCGAGAGGGCTACTCACCGTCCTTACAGAAGCAGGCCCATGACGGCAGCGTGACGTGAAAAATTCACGCACGCCCTTAGAAGCGGGATCACACCCGAAACCCCCCAAAGACGCGGTATAGCACCCGAACCGCCCCCTGGGCGAGGCCGCAATTGTGGCCGTAGGTCTGTTAGAAGTCCTGGAACATCCTTCCGAGGGCTTACCCGGGGCTCCCAACCATAGGCTGTTGGGCGTTACGTGAGGCTTTTTAGTCGGTAGCACTCATGATGAATTTTATCTCACGTTAAAAAAATTCTATTATTAGGATCTTTTTCTTCATTCAGTCTTTTCAAGAAGTGGAGGCACTGGCGAGTGCGTGTCCCTCTCGGAGACTTTGATAGCATAAAGAGTGAAAAACTGGAGGATGAAAGCGTAAGGAGTATGTATGTAGGCTTAGTCAGTGAAAGGCTTGCAAACGCGAGCCTTTCCGACTTAGATGTGGATGAATGCTGGAATATTATGAAAGAAAGTATAGTGGATAGAGCAAAAGAAGCATGTGGGAGTGCAAAGAGACATGAACATTCGATAGGTGATGCCTGGTGGGATGCAGAGGTTTAATCCTGCGTAGCAAGAAAGAAGAAAGCGTGTTTGGATTATGTGTCATCTCATCATCTTGCCAGGATTTGGGATTGATGGTGCGCTTGCTTCGTGCCGTGTAGTCTACATATGTGGGATGTATGGCATGTGTGCGGGTGGGCGGCAGCCTGTCTCCCTGGTCTGACGTCAACATTGGCGTCAGACAGGGTTGCGTGCTGTCGGCCCTGCTGTTTGTCCTCTACCTGGACGATTGTCTTAAGAGAGTAAGATCGATGAATGTTGGATTGCGAATGGGTGACTTACTTGTGAATGAGAACTGTTTGCTGTATGCAGATGATGCCGTGCTCATAGCCGAATAGCTCTAGTCGCAGCGATGAAAGATGATAGTCTAATGAGAGGCTTACATTTGAACGCGACTAAAACGAAAGTGATGGTATTCGAAAGAGAAGAGGACAGAACGAATGCCAGGATAACTGTAAATGATGTAGTGCTGGAACAGGTAGATAAGTTTGTATATCTTGGATGTGCATTAAGCAGGGATGGATGGTACACCACTGATGTAGAAAGGAGGGTAACTGCGGGAAATAGAGTAAATGGAGCGTTAGGCAAACTTTTGGGTACCAAAACCCTAAGTCAAAAGGCCCAGCTCGCAGTACACAGTGCGGTGCTGATACCTACGCTAATGTATGGAAGCGAGAGTTAGGTACGGCAGGAAACGCATGAAAGTAGAATAAACGCGGTCGAGATGCGCGCGCTACGCAAAATCTGCGGAGTAACGCTCGCAGATCGCGTTCGGAATGAAGATGTAAGAAAGAGAGTTGGTATGGAAGAGAGTGTCGGTGTTTAAGTAAGGAAGGACATGCTACGATGGTTCGGGCATGTGGAGCGAATGGGTGATGAAAGAATGACAAAAAAGATATACAACGCGAAAGTGGATGGACGTAGGAGTCGGGGAAGGCCACGACACACCTACCACGACCAAATTAATCGTGTGTTAGTTGAAGGTGGTGTCAAAGCCGAAGGAACCGACGTGCATGCATGAAAAGAAAAATGAAAGTTGAAGAAGCAAGTGAGGTGTGTATGGACCGTGCCGTGTGGCGCTCGGTTCTTTCTGCCTACCCCGCAAGGGATTTGGCGTGAAGGTAGATAGATGGATAGTATCTTTTTCATCATTGTTCTTTTACAGTAAAAAAGGATTATTCGTTCTTCATAATTCGCCTTGATGCGGTGGTGCATTCGGTGGTATAACCGATGGCCGCGCTGAGGCCCTGATTTTATTCTGGGGTCGGGCCGAATATTCGTGTGATCCACAAAATGATGTTTCGGAGTTTGGGTGCTCGATAGTCCGTTTGTTGAGGAAGGTTTATAACATTACACTTAAACGAATAGGAGCAACCATGAATAAAGTTTCGAAAACGGGAAAATTTATTCCTTTTGAGAGTATACGTTGCGTGCGCTGAGTAAATATAATTAAAGTTACATAAAAATTGTGAATTGCGAAATTGTTCATTTTAAAGTTTTATAGAAATTCTCCTCCTATTTTTATAAGTAGTATAATACGGTCAATTTTTAAAAAAAGTAAAACTAAAAACCGAGTAAAACTATTCACACAAATATCTACTCCATTCTATTCATTGTTCGCTAGTGCGTTGTGATCCGCCGCTACTTGCGTTACTATCGTAATCTGTCACCCTCACCGATTGACGTGGCGCCGCGTGAATATGGCGCGCGATCTGTAGCAAAGGGGCGCGGGGGTAGCGGCAGTGAATCATGCGATTTGGTTAGGGTCAGGCAAGCTCTTAATTCAAAAAACTAGAAATCAGTGAATAAATTGAGTGCAAATAAGTGAATGAAGTACCAGGGCGCTAGAACATCACAGGAGCTTCTACCGGCCAACAACGCCGTCGCGCACACACACTAGCCTACAAGTCGCCGCCTACGAGTGAGTTACACAACAATAATCTTTGAACGGAGCGGCCAAGTTAAACTGGACAGCGAACCGATTTGTTCGAGTGCGCCGATTCCGTCCAGTTTACATAGAACTGCGCACGTGTGACTGAGACAACTAGTTTTACTACATCATCTAAGTACTAGACGAAGCGGTACGAGCGAGTCTAGCCTCTCATCATACTTTTTATAGCCCGCAAATAAAATAAGAAATATAATTTAACGGATCATATTTGGCTATACTTGGATTATATTTTACGATATTATTACCTAATATTATTCACACGGTGTATACTATAAAATCCATATAATAATGTCGAAAACACAGAGAACTCCACCTGGGAAAACCTCCCTAAAACCAAAACCCTGTACCATGCTACAAGATTCCGACACGGCATCGGAGTTCATGGGTTCGGACCAGGATAGTGCAGGTACCATTGCTACACGACGCTTTAAGCGCAAACATGGTGACACCTCGATAATTGAAATAAAAGATATGTTGACAGAGTTACAACTACAAAATCAATCTCAGGCACGGAAATTTCGATTATTCCCAGTTGTTCCGTTGAAGTAGTTCCGTGGCGGAACTAGTGAGACTTTTTTTCCCAGTTGTCCCGCGGAACAAAGCATCAATAATTCAGTTCCCATTAGTTCCGCGGAACAAAGTAGAAATGAAATAATAATAAATTCATTCCCAGTAGTTCCGCGGAACAAAGCATAAATTAAAAACGAATTAATCAAGTCCCAGTAGTCCCGCGGGAGAAAGCATTTCTTACATACGAATATTTTATGTTCCCATTAGTTACCTACGGTGTCTTACGGCTATTTTCTCATACAATTAAAAAAAATGAAGATCGACAAAACAAATGAAGATCGGTACAACAAATGAAGACTGACAAAACAAATTAAGATCGACAAAACAAATGAAGATTGACGAAACAAACGAAGATCGATGAAACAAATGAAGATCAATGAAACAAATGAAGATCAACAAAACAAATGACGGTTGGAAAAACAAATGACGATCGAAAAAAAAATTATGCAGATCAATAAAATCAAAAGACTATAACCAAGTCGATAAGGTCGAAAGTTTCTTGCAGCCATATTTTGTAAGTGCGATTACTATTCAAAAAATAGGTGCAAGCAATTCTCGACCTTAAGAATATGCATAATATTTTTTTTTATATATATTCGTGATCTGTGATGTCTATAAACGCCTAAAAGCACATTTTTAGGGAAGTGTCATTAAGGTCGAGAATTGCTTGCAGCTATTTTTTGAATGGTTATCGCATCTAGATTACAAAATAGGTCCACGCCAATTTCGACCTTATGAGCATGCATAATATCTATTTATTTTTTATATATTCGTGATCAGTGATGTCTATAAACGCCTAAAAGCACATTTTTAAATAAGTGCCATTAAGGTCGAGAATTGCTTGCACCTATTTTTTTTAATGCTAATCGCATTTTGATTACAAAACATGGCTGCAAGTAACTTTTGACCTTATCAATTTGCTTATAGTCTTTTGTTTTATTGATCTGCATGATGTTTTTCGATCGTTATTTGTTTTTCCAACTGTCATTTGTTTTGCTGATCTTCATTTGTTTCGGCGATCTTCATTTTCTTTTGTCGATCTTCATTTGTTTTTGTAGATCTTTATTTGTTTTGAAAATTACTTAACTACTTTATACTTTTAAACTAGATGTTCTTCGTATAATGGATCTTTTTCCACTCGCATGTCCTAAAAGATCCATATTCATAAAAAAATAAAATACTTTAAGGCTTTAAGATATTAAAGTGGACATAATATAATGTCCATAAAGATCCATGATAGTTCCGCTACGGAACTATTGGGAATAGAAAAGTCTCACTAGTTCCGCTACGGAACTACTGAGAATAGAAAAGTCTCACTAGTTCCGCCACGGAACTACTGGGAATAAAAATGTCCCAGTAGTTCCGTGGTGCGGAACTACTGGGAAAAAAAAGTCTCACTAGTTCCGCCACGGAACTATTGGGACAAAAAGTCTCACTAGTTCCGTCGCGGAACAACTGCCGCGGAACTACTGGGAATGAAGGGGAAATTCGATGGAAATTTGATGAGGAGATGAAAAAAATGTCGCAGCAAAATTATGACATACAGCAGTCCATTCAGCACATGTCAGACAAATATGATCATATTTTATCTCAACTGAAACAAGTTACGTTTGAAAATACAGCTTTAAAAAATCAAATCAAGTCTCTTGAGCACAAGGTTGAACTTCTAGAACGTAACTCTAAATCGTCTAGCCTGGAACTTAGAAATGTCCCAGAAGCGAAACCAGAAAATAAGGAATCACTTACCTCCGCGGTAAAAAATCTTGGAAACGCGCTGAAAGTTGAGGTTTCGGATTCGGATATAAGAAATATATATAGGTCCAAAAACTTAAAAGCTTCATGCATAATTGTGGAATTCCATTCGGCATATCATAAAGACACATTAATTAAAGCTTCCAAGACTTTCAACAGAAATAATGCTGAGAAATTGAACACAGCGCATCTCAAAATAAGCGGCGAACCGAAACCAGTCTATATAGCTGAGTCGCTTACTACCACTGCTAGACGCTTATACTACTTGTCACGGGAATACGTAAAAAACCACAAACACGCAAGCTGCTGGACCGCATATGGAAAGATATATATTCGTCAGCGAGAAGGTGAACCATCCATACTAATTTCTCGTGAAGACGATCTGCAAAAACTCAAATCACAGTGACTATTTTTCCTATTTCTATTCGATATGTTTATTGTTATTTTAAGCCATGTTCAGCAATATTATTTAAGAACCATGTATTGTTCAATGATATCATACAAAACTTATTTGCATGAAAATTACTATGTTATCACACAAGAACATAATATTAAACTATTTGTAATAACCTTGTATAAAAAGAACACATTAACAAAACACACTGTCAAGTATAATAATTACTCAAAATATTTTTCATACACAAAAAAACATTATATACGCTCTTACTCATTCACAGAATCATTTATAAGAAACCTAAACAACTTTTATCCAAAATATAAACAAATGAGACTATTTTATACACAAAACCATACTTTATATTTAATATATTTTTACACAATACTTTATACAAATATACAAACCTATGATTACGCACAGTACACATACAATTTTATAAATGCTTACACAATTTTATATAAAAAAGTTCATTATTTACAAAGACTCACACTTTGTGTTTTATATTATGGTACGATCAAGTTTGACACACTGGGAAGGAAACAACTTTATAAACACGCCTACAATACAGTAAGTTCTATCTCCAAAAAAGTATATAATCACAAAATCGGCATAATATGTGAGAGTGCAGTCCATTCGTCGCAAATGAGGTTATTCACCTTATCGGTGCTGATTTACAAACTAACTATTAATATACTAATTTTGACTTCTAAGTCAAAAACCCAACGTCCCAAAGATGTATGCTCTAGTTGGCATGATAACTCATGCCGGGTGGAGCGTGCATTTGAAGAACTTGTCCCGTTAATTACTATTATATTAAAATGACTAAAGACATAAGTAATCTCATTGATAAAATTGACCAACTAACTGTGTCAGTACCTCACACATGCAGCCCAGAACAGACACGAACGATAATTACTCATCCAAATAAGTTCCTAAAAATACTCTCACAAAATATATGTTCAGTTAATCATAACTTCCTTTATATACAGACCTTAATGCACCGATTTTCGTTCGATTGTGATGTGATCGTCCTTTCGGAGTGCTGGTTACCATGTGCGTCAAACTCTATTATCCCTTACATGCAAAACTACACTGCATTTAAGACTACCAACCACTTAAACAAAAAGGATGGTGTGGTGGTATACGTAAAATCAGAGCTATTGGCGACATCAGAGGAGCCAGATTTTGCCGAAACAGCTTCGGGTCTAATAATAAAAATAAAATCAGAAGTGGCTATAGTCTGTATCTATCGTTCGCCCTCGAATCATGATATACAAAACTTCCTATCAGTATTAAACCGTATACTTCCTTCTCTCAAAACATTTAAAAATGTAGTAATAATTGGTGACATTAACATAGATATTAAGGCCACTACTATAGATGCACGCTCCAACGACTATCTGAACTGTCTAGCTTTTCATGGTTTCCTTCCTGCTCATTCCATACCCACTAGAGAAGGTAATTGTCTAGACCACATAATTTTAAGAACCAAAACCTCTTCACATTCAATTGTATATCAGACTCCGATCACCGACCACTCTCCTTCTTTGCTTTGTTTGAACACTACACAAGTACACAACAATACTGTTGCGACTATTACCAAAATCGATTACGAAAAGCTCGATGAAACAATGTCTCAGTTAGATTTTAGCCAAATTCTCCAAATATCGAATGCCGACTCTGCTACAGATAAACTTATCGAACTACTAACTACTGCCATCTCATCGAATACCTCAGTAAAAAACATAACTGCCAAGAAGAAGACCATAAAGCCCTGGATTACCCCTGGACTGCTACGGTGCATGAGAAACAGGGACATGATGCATATTAAAGCTAGAAAACATCCTCAAAACGAAGTATTACAGCTAACATATAAGAGGTATAGGAATTTCTGTACTCGTGCTTTAAGAAAAGCAAAACAACTCTTTGACACGGAAGAACTGGAAAAAGCAAGTCATAGTCCAAAATTACTCTGGGAATCAATAAAACGTATCACGAATACTACGAAGCCTCAACATAAATCAACACAGCTCCTATCGTCTTCAACTTCACCGACCGTATCATGTAATAACACAAACTCATACTTCGCTAATGTTGGTAAAACTCTCTCCAATAACATCACCCCTACTTTATCACCACAAATCACTCACAGTACACATAGCTCAACTCATCTCTCTTCATTCGTCTTAGAATATACAGATCCAGATGAAATAATAACAGTCATACACTCTCTGCGTTCTACCGCTGCACCTGGATGGGATAACATCTCGCCATCTATCCTAAAGAAGTACTCCGTTCTCTTGGCACCAATCCTAAGCCATATATTTAATACCTGCTTTGACACTGCTGTCTTTCCATCTTCTTTTAAAAAGGCAATCATTCATCCCATTTTCAAGGGGGGAGACGGAACATCACCTGGTAATTACAGGCCTATAGCAGTACTAAGTGCTTTATCTAAGGTACTCGAACGCGTTATAAACAGAAGATTAGTCAAGTACCTCGAAACCTATAAACTAATATCACCTCGCCAATATGGCTTCCGCAAAAATCTGTCAACCTCAAATGCAGTTCACGAATTGACTAACTATGTTGTCAAAAATATAAATAATAACAAAAAAGTACTGACCATATTTTTAGACCTTGCAAAAGCGTTCGATACTGTTCCAGTCTCCACTCTCTTACTAAAGCTCGAAGGAATGGGTGTCAGGGGAATTCAACTGGAGTTGTTCCAAAGTTACCTTAACAACCGTTCCCAATTTGTTAAAATAGACAATTACCAAAGCACTGAACTTCCCATCTCCTATGGTGTGCCACAAGGTAGTATATTAGGGCCCACCTTGTTCCTTGTGTATATAAATGGCTTGTGTAATCTTAGCATACGGGATGGTCTGATAACATCTTTTGCAGATGATACTGCTATAACCATTACAGGCGATACATGGCCTCAACTGGAAAGCAAAGCGCAACTGGCCCTTAACAATACAATACATTGGCTGAACACTCACAGACTCACACTCAACACTTCCAAAACAAAAATTCTTACTTGGTCAATTAGCAAAGTCTCGCAACCACGCATTCCAATAACTGTCAAAGTACATTCCTGTTGTGCAGGTTCACAACTACCCTGCAACTGTCCATTCTTAACCGTGGCGGACCATATCAAATACTTGGGCATTACGCTGGACAAGAATCTCAACTTTAGGACACATATTAACAACCTTACAGGCAGGGTACGTAAATTGATATATATTTTTAAAACACTAAGACACATTACCAATTTTTCAACTATTCGTAAAGTTTACTATGCAATGTGCCAATCGATAATCGCATATTGTATTTCAAGCTGGGGTGGTGCTGCTAAAACTATACTCAAACCACTGGAAGTTGCGCACAGAGCTGTGTTGAAGGTTGCTACATTCCGTCCCTTACTATTTCCAACAGACGAACTGTATAGGCAATGGAACGTTTTAAATGTACGACAGCACTTTATTATGCAAGCAGTGCTCCTACAGCATAACCAAACCCCATTTAAAAAACTTGATCACCGTAGAAAAGATAAAGTATGTTCCATTCCTCCACCGCAGTCTACATTTATAAAAAGATTCTATTATATCCTCGGACCTTCCTTGTACAATAAAATAAACCGACATTGTCAAATTTATGGCCAAAATCACTTCAAGTGTAAGAGAAGCATTTATTTGTTTCTTCTTTACAAGTCATATCTTGAAACAGAGAACTTCCTAACATAGCTAGATTGTATCAGATTATCTTAAATGTACCATATCGTGTGTATTTATTGTGTATGATATATGAATGTATTTATTTAAGCTGTATTTTGTATCTTACCTAGCTAGCAAATACACTTACCTTCTACCTTCGAAAATCATAGATAGACTCACACACACACACACACACACACACACACACACACACACACACACACACACACACACACACACGCACGCACGCGCGCACACACACACACACACACAGACACGCACGCGCTGACAATTTATAATAAGTTGAAAACATAAATATGTAATTGGGGAGCCTGGAGTTCTATTATACAAGCTCTAGCTTAGTTTAGACTCCAGATCTCTTATAAATTGCAAACTTTGTTTATGTATAAAAAAAAAAAAAAAAAAAAAAAAAAAAAAAAAAATTGTCACTTTCTGAAACTGTAAAGTTGTAATTTGTGGAGATAAATAAATAAACTTATACTTATACTTATACTTATCGCTAAGAGCGATCTCTTCCAGACAACCTTGGTATGGAAAAGAAGATGAAGACAGAAACGATAGTTGAATGGCGCACATTACTTAATAAATAACAATATATATAGTAAATACAATAACACAATTAATAACTATATTGTACACAATAAATATACTTACAGTAATTAAAATAAGGGAAAACAGATATAAGTTACACTTATAGGGACAGAAAGTGGTTTTTAACCTTGTCTTTGAATATGGCTAGCGACTTTGCACGTCTAATATCTAATGGCAGCACATTCCACAATCGAATCGCCAATACAGTAAATGAATTGTGGTGTAAGGGAATGTGATGGCATTTTTAGTCTCAAATTCTCCGATGATCTCAGGCACTTCGAGTGAGTATCATGAAGGAATTCAAATCTTCCTTTGAGATAGGTAGGCGTAGAAGGGTTGAACAGTATACTGTTTAACAAGAAAAGAATATGAGCATTCCGGCGAAGACGAATAGGTAGCCACTCGAGCCTTTTCCGAAAAACGGAGATGTGATCATATTTGCGTAGTCCAAATATAAATCTGATGCATAAATTCTGAAGTCGCTCGAGTTTATCTAATTGGCTCTCGGTGAGATCTGGATAGCTGACATCTGCATAGTCGAGGATTGGAAGTAGGAGAGAGTTTGCAAGTGCAATCTTGGTGGCAGTTGGTAGGAAAGCTCGCAAATGTTTCATTGATCCTGTCGCTGCATACATTCTACGACTGGTTTCTTGAATTTGAGGATCCCAAGACAATTTTGAGTCAATATATATTCCCAGATCTTTGACTCGATCACTATATGGTATATTGGTACCATTGAAGATTATGGGTGGGAGTTCTGACCAGTCAATCCTTGAGATTGTCCAAGAACTACCAACAATTGAGACTTGAGTCTTCAAGGGGTTCACTGCGAGGCCATATGATTCACTCCAAGCACTTATACTATCCAGATCATTGTTAATGGCGTCTACAGCGTCCGTAATAGATGCCAAGGGAGCTTGGCTGTATAACTGTAGATCATCTGCATAAAGGTGATAGGAAGAACGAAGTTGATCTAAGATGGAATTAATAAATAATGCGAAGAGTAAAGGAGACAAGAAGTGTTGGAGTACCTACTCCAACAGATGTATTGCACCATGAAGAGAGAGTGGTTTCAACACGTACACATTGTCGGCGTCCACACAGGTAACTGCGAAACCAATCAATCACCACTGGAGATATGCCAAGTGACCGCATTATGTCAATTAATATGTCGAAATCGACTGTGTTAAAAGCGTTAGAAAAATCTAACAGAGCTAGGACAGTAACATTTCCACACTCCATGCCATGTCGGATGTCGTCCGTAATGTTAACCAAGGCAGATACGGTGCTGTGACCAGGTCGGAAGCCTGATTGGAAAGGATTAACTTGTTTCTGATCAGAAATGCACTAAGCTGATCATGCACAAGGCGTTCAATTACTTTGGAGAGGAATGGTAGTAGATATTGAAATGGGCCGATAATCGAAAAAACAGGACGGATTTTTATTTTTAGGTAGAGGAATTATTTCAGCTGATTTCCAGAGAGAAGGGAAGATACCAGAGGATAGTGAGGAATTCAGGATATGACAAATGACTGGAAGGATCTCATCAAGGATGGGTAGGATCATATAACGGCTCACACCATCGTTTCCAACGGCATTGGATGAGATTGACATAATGCTCCTCCTAACACCACAGGCAGTGATCTGATCAAAGACGAATGGTGAGTATTGGGGGGCTGACAGGGATGAGAGATGATTAATAGTTTGGGTCTTAGTTGTCTTGTTGATATTAGGTTAAAATGTTGATTTAATAAATCAATATTTAAATTCTTAGGCAGTGCATCGATATATTTTATTTTTATTTTTTTGATTATATTTGATTTAGATTATAGTTTGCCAAAAAGCATCTTAATCAGAGATGCCAACGATTATGAGAAAAAAAGACTTTAATCAAGAGACCGAACTTTTACATACACTTGTCTCGAGGTGTGAGAATTAAGGTTGCAACCGGGACTGACGCTGCAATTATGTTGTGTTAGTATGAGCATGTGGACGAGTGCACCAACCTGCTGGGCGAGGCGCATCTTCGGAAACCTCAACATCATTATTTAGAGCAAACAAATAACCATATTTTCATGATCTCTGGGGCAGCATACTCCACCATAAGTTATAGGTAATGCAAGGTAGGCAATGGATATAAAATAATATACCTACTACCCATTAGTTAGAGTACCTCACCTGAATTGGTTATTTTAGCTATGATAAATAGACATTTACTGCTATCATTATTTATCATTCAAAATTATCAAGAATTATTATTATTATTTTCTATGTATACTATGTATGTATTTAGAAATATATAAGTATATATTTCAGTCGTCTAGATCCTATAGCACAAGCTTTATAGCTTAGTTTGGGCTAGATGATGTTGTGTGAGAATGTCCAACAATATATTTATTTATTACAAGTGATTTTACAAGACCATTTCTGCAATCCTTTCTGAAATAGTCTGGACTAGCACATAGGCTACTTTTCATCCTGGGCCTGCTTGTGTTATGGGTATCAGACCACGGATATCAATATACTTATATACTTTTTAAACACAAACTTAACATACATAGAAACACCCAGACTCTTGAGACAAACATTTATGGGTCACACAAATATTTGTCTCCGGTGGGAATCGAACCCACGACCTCCAGCGCCGCAGGCGGTATCACTACCGACTGCGCCACAGAGGCAGTCATATCTAGTAACTAGCAATATTAGTAATTTTCATAAATTGTTTTGAAAATAAAATAATCATGACATTGGTCATATCATTTTATCACAATTATTTTCATAACCTCAGTGCCTTGCAACAATAATATTCATCTTATTATGGCAAGTTTTAGTAATCTATTATTGCATAAACTGCATAGGTAATGACTTGGTTCAAATTTGGCAATGACTGATACATAGCTTCTTAGTTATTAAAACTTTACCAAGAAAGCAGTTGTCAAAGTTCATACTGAGAGTTTGATGTATACTGCAGAGCAATAAGCTTTAATTCTGAAATAAAAAGTCTGTTCTGAAAGACAAACACCAATTGTAATACTAACGCTTAATAAAAATATTTCAATTTTATTTACAAAAACAATAATAATAAAAACCCACATTACCACTAGATTATCATGTGTTAACAAATTTAGCTTATTATTAATATCAGTTGACATTCCTTCATGTATAAAGTATTAAATACAATTATAAATGCATCAAAGAGTAAAACATTGTATACTTAAAACATTACCAATGGAAAGAGATACAAAAATCTATTATCGAGGGCACATAGCATGGCGTCCTCCATCCACAGGCAAACTGGCTCCAGTAATGTTACTAGCCAAGTCGCTTGCCAAGAAAGCTATTGTCGCAGCCACTTCATCTGGCTTACCAGGCCTTCCTAAAGCATGGGTCTCTTTAGTCCTCTCCAGGAATGCAGCATACTGCTCTTCATTTAAACCACCACGCCTCTGAAGCTCGGTTAAAATAACTCCTGGATTCACAGCATTGACTCTGACACCCTTGGGAGCCAATTCTAGAGCAACGCATCTTGTCAATTGGTCAACTGATGCTTTGGATATATTGTAAGCGAGCACTCCAGGGAACGATCTTATACCGTTTACACTGGATACATTCACAATGTTACCTTTAGTCTTCAATAAATGTGGAACTGCCAGCATAGTTAAGTAGTAAATGGATCGTACATTTGTGTTCATAAGACGGTCATACTGAGCTAAAGACGTGTTTTCGATACTACCTGTTTCAATAATCCCGGCATTGTTTACAAGAACGTCGATCTGACCGTAATGATCGATGGTTTTCTTTACAATAGCTTCGATGTCGGCTTCCTTTGTTAAATCCGCGGCAACAGAAAATGTAGGCGAGTTAGGTTCGCAGTTTTTACTAACTTTTTGCAAGTTCTCGATGTTTCTGCCGGTCAAGGACAGTTTAGCCCCCAATTTGGACAAGAAAACCGCTGTCGCCGCTCCTATGCCGGAACTCGCACCGGTGACAATAACAACTTTTCCAGTAAAATTCATAGTTATTACTATAGTATTGATGTGCTATTTGGTAAAGGTGCCGGCAAGCATTCAATATGAACTTTTATCAATATACTTATGTAACGGCGCGGCGCCTGATTGCGCCTGCGGTGATTTGATTTGACGTTTTGTTATCAGTCAGACAAGACACGAGTTTTTTTTTTTTTTTTTTTTCTTCTTGTTCTTGGACTTTCTCGGTTTGAGAGTATGCCAAAGTCAAGTAAATTTCATTGTGAAAATAATATAAATCATTTTCATATTATGATTCTTCATATGAGCAGCGTATTCATGTATGTCCAAGTTTGGACTAAGTTCTACTCTAGTAAGGGGGTGGTACCTTACTAGGGCTTGCTGTGGAATTCGTCGACAAACCTAAAAACTTGCGTTTCACTGCGCTTTATCACTTTCCAACACTTTTGCACGTTGTCGAACCTTTATGTTTAATAATCCACCATAAATTACACATAAACACTCAAAATTACACTAGTTTTGAAAAATTATTAAAACACAATGTAATGCTTGTCTGAAAGTTTCCCGCCGAATCGACACGAGTTTTAATTTGTTTACCATACGTTCCATCTAATCAAATCAGTTGTCAGACTAACTTTTTCTAATTATTGGGAGCATTGGCTATAAAGCCATCAGCGTAAAAGGAACACAGGTGGCTGGAACCTGTCAGTGATGTGCAAAAACTTAGTTGATAATATTCAATTACTTTTTAACGGATTTTTTTAAGCCACTAAAGCGGCAGACAGGTATACGGCCCCACCAGATGTACCGGTGGTGACAGCAGCCTATGGACTTTTGTAATACCAGAGGAGGCGCCACAATCGCGCTGCCAACCCTGTAAAAACCTTTTATGACCCCTTTTGAAGAACCCCATACTGTGGGCGTTTGGGAAAGTCGAGGCAAGGGATCATTCCACAATCCAAGCGTACGCGGAAGAAAACCTCTATCGGATCTAACTCAGGACTCAGGACGCAACGTAACATGAGTACAAACTGTAAATAATTACGAAGTAATTTAATAACAAGTTATTGCAATCATATTTTAACTAATTACCTAGGTACTTATTAATTCATACCCGGCTAAAATAATAAACACATCAAATCTTTTACATCGAATTCTGGATTCTACAACATAGATACATTTAGATAGGTAAAGAAAATAATTATCTAGTCGAATCAGCTATTCTTCTGATTCCTGCCCAAACTCCTCTCTGTCTCTGGCTGACATTAATTATTAGGTCCAATTAAGCTTTCTTTCATTTCTTCTACAACTTCCTTCGTCATATCAGTAAAAAAATCAAACACTTTCGATATATACAATCACTGATCTGTATTATTGTGGTAATACAGATCAGTGTTTACAATACCTACATTATAAGAATCACCAGGCTCGACGTCTCGGTGGGAACCGAACCCACAATACCAACGTGTCAGTTAGTATCTACTATTAATTATAGGAACCTGTAACCCAAAATAATGAACGAATGACTGATTCAAAGATATTTTATAGCAAGAATAATGGTACTCATATTTCATGACATGATATTATGTATGAGTACCTACCATTGCTTACATTGAATTCACATAAATCCTTTTTTTAATAAAGAACCGAAAAGAGTGAGCTATCTCAACCCTATAGATTTTATGAATAAAATGCTACCCCTAGCGATGCTAGTGATATAAATTGACATTAGAGTAAGTAAACATTACACAATGTAGAAATATAAAAAAGTTTTCGGCCTAATTTTATAATATTTCAAAATTATAAGTGATAAACATTTAAACTAAATGGCTATAGTAAGTGTAGTTTAAAAACTGTTATTTTTAATATTTATAACGATTAAGTAAGATTCACTTCACTCATTTTCTTTTAGAAAGAAGTTATCCACATTCACATTGGTCAAGCAGGAGTACAAATTGCAAACGCGTGTTGGGAACTTTATTGCCTGGAACATGGAATCCGATGTGATGGCATTCTGGCTTCCTCCATTGAAGAATCAGGTCATGAGGCTTTCTTTAACGAAACAGGAGCTGGTAAAGTCGTGCCCCGAGTGGTCATGATTGATCTGGAACCGACACCAATTGGCAAGTATATTTTACAGCATTACTCCAACAACCACATTAGTTCCTATACTTATTAATTATTTTTATGAAAGTGTGATTCAGTGAATTATTTCAGATGAAATTAGAACGGGAGCTTATCGGGAACTGTTTCATCCCAGCACTTTGATAACCGGTAAGGAAGATGCTGCTAGCAATTTTGCACGAGGATATTTCGGCGTTGGTAGAGAAATGATAGACGTTGCACTCGACCGCATTAGACTTGTAGCAGAAAATTGTAATCACCTTCAAGGTTTCATAATATTTCGATCATTTGGAGGAGGCACTGGGTCTGGATTCACTGCTTTATTGCTCGAAAGATTAATAAAAGACTACGGAAAACTAACCAAAATAGAGTTTGCTGTTTACCCAGCACCGAGAATATCACCAATAATTGTTGAACCCTATAATTCGGTGCTAACAGCACACGCATGTATGGACACGGAAGACATTTGCTTTATTTTTGATAACGAAGCACTGTACGATATTTTGGCGAGATCCCTGGATGTACCACGCCCGACATACACTAATCTTAATCGTCTTATCGCTCAGGTATTGCATCATCTGCCTTTCGTTAAAGTTCTATTAGGTATAATAATTTAAATATAAGTAAATTTCGTAGTTAGTGCATGTAGGTACTTAAAAATATAAGTACTTATCGTAGTACACAAATCATTTTTTTCCTTCCAGATCGTGTCATGTATGACTGCTTCTATGAGGTTCGAAGGATCATTAAATGTACAACTGGTTGAATTTCGAACGAATTTAATTCCATACCCTAGAATACATTATCCTCTGATCACATTTGCCCCCTTCGTATCAGCTTATAAAGCAATGCATGAAACAAACACCACGCAGCAGTTGATGATGCAATGCTTTGAACCTGCTAATCAAATGGTCAAGTGTGATCCGAGAGTTGGACAGTACATGTCATGTTGCTTACTATTCAGAGGCGATGTTAATACAAATGACATCAACAGTGCGATCAATCAAATAAAATCAATGCGCTCAATTAAATTTGTGCAGTGGTCTCCTACTGGATTTAAGGTACACTTTGGTTTCATATTGTAATCATCACTTACACTTCAGCTTATACCAATGCTGCTCCATTATGAGATCGTGAATACGTTCGGTTTCGTGCCGCACGAATAGGTATATAATTATGAAAATTCACATTTAGGTACCACGGACGCTTCAGATGGATCGTGCATCGTGAAGTCCACTAACCTAACCATCCTGTAAAATTTCATAACTCCCTGAGATTCGCAAAATCTATATGTATAGGTAATGAGTTAGTTTTTTTCGTTTGGGTTTTCTGACCTGTGACGTGATTCCGACTCTTTGATCACTTCGTCTGATCTTTAAGGTTACCTACTAATTTTGTGGTATCTACCTACTGAAAAGTAGTTAGGTATAATAAATCAGTGTTATAAAAGTACCTGTTGCAGTAAAACTAGACATATGAACGTTCGTCCGTTTGGTATTGATATCCTAGGTTAATCATCACAATTACCATTATCAAGAGTCAAATTCTATTTTCATATAAGTAGGTAGGTATGCACGGAGAAATGGCATCCACAGCTGCTAATGTTTCCCATTTTGTACAGATTGGCGTCAATTATATGCCACCTGCAACAGTTCCTGGGGGTGATTTAGCCGCCTTACAAAGAGCAGTCGTAATGGTATCCAACACTTCAGCGATCAGAACAGCCTGGGAAAGACTGTGTAAAAAGTTTTCTTTGATGTATGCGAAGCGCGCTTTTGTACATCATTACGTTGGTGAAGGTCTCGAAGAAGGTGAATTTACTACTGCTCTTCGAAATGTCAAAGCGCTATCCAATGATTACAAAGAAGTAGAAGGATGAACAGAAGTTAAGATTTTTAGTCTAAATACAAATTTTATATTGAGACTACGTCATAAGCGCATATTAAATCATAAAATAAAAACATGAGCACTCTTTTTTTATTAATGCTAACTTGCTACTACCAGATAAGACATACAGAGCCGAGACGTGGACACTTAGGTACGAGGTGGGGCTAGTCCATGCCCTCAAAGTTGCACAGCGAGCTATGGAACGAGCTATGCTTGGAGTATCTCTGCGGGATTAACTCAGAAATGAGGTTATTCGTCGGAGAACCAGAGTGGTCGACATAGCTTGCAGAATAAGCACATTTAAGTGGCAATGGGCTGGCCACATCTGTAGAAGAACCAACGGCCGATGGAGCAAACGAGTTCGAGTGGAGACCTCGACTCGGTAAGGTTCCAGCCTGCGACTTTTACCAAGTCGTCAATCCATCTGGCGGGTGGACGTCCTACCCGTCGCTTACCGAGTCACGGTCTCCACTCTAGAACTGCGTGAACTGGGAGAGGAATACGTCCAGCAGTGGACTGCTATAGGTTGATTTGATGAACTTGCTACTAAATGAGGTGGTAAAAAAGATAAAATTTTACTTCCTAATCCCCTCCTCGTCGCGCATTTCACACCAACTGCTGTTAAACTCCGTGAGTCAACACTCACATAGTTGAGCTATGCATAAGTCGTTCAGTTAATGTGCATGTAGCAACGGATATCTCTAGTTTATGAAGGTGCCCCTTGTATATACCTATCTGCCCCACTTCCCCAGTGGCGGGGCAAGACCTAAATTTGGTGTGGGCAAGACAGATTTCGCGAGGCCCTGTTCTGTGGCGCCATAGAGAAAAAAGAATTTAAACCACAGAGGTTTACGTCAAGTGTGGTTAGTGGGGTCACTCGTCCCGAAAAATCCAGGTTATAACATATATTGTTGGTTCCACTGCCTAAATGGGTCCAGGAGTATTTGTAAATCCTGTTGGACCCCTTAGTGGAACCAACAGTCCGGAATGAATAAAACAAGGCATTCCCCGCAATGGTCGGCGGCGCACAGTGAATCGATTCATACAAATCGGCGGACATAGGAATCTTGAAAAACTTTTTACTGTTTTTTTTACAAAAACTAATGCTGCCAATGTGTTTATCTTAATAATTGTAGTCGAAAACATACATCCACAATTTTGATTAGACTTCCATTTTAAAAAATATTCGACAAAAACTGATTTCAATGTGTGGAAAAGTACATTAAAAAAGGAATAGCCTGCGATTTTCTCGTGTTTTCTTTTTTAACGCTAATTTTCTGTCTACATATTTCTAATTTTGTTTGATTATTGAATTGTTTTAATTTAATTGTCTTTGTTATTTATTTTTGTTTATTTTAAGCTACAATTATTTTTAAGTTTATGTAATTCTAATTTTGTTTGATTATTTGATGTACTGTACATCATGTTAATTGAATCGTTTCTGTTCTATATCTTTATTTATTTTAAGCTATTATTTTTACCACTTTTGTTTTTATAAGTTTTTGTATTTATATAACTATGATATGTGTTTTATAAAACGTGTTATTGTTTTATTTGATTAATACATTCTTTTCTTCAAATCTTAATAAAAAATGCTATACAAACAAAAATGTTGCTAAAAAAGTAGGAAAAAATTATAGTCGTCTGCTTATAAGTATCTCTCAAAACTCTCGATCCCGCACGGGATGCTTGTTATATTATTTTTGATGTGGGTAGGACAGTACTAAGCTAAAATGTAGTTTGTTAACAATTATAACTGTAAAAAAACGAATTAGACATATTTTCTTAAAGAAAATAAGAAAAATGATATTTTGCCATATGAGCTATATAAGCTAAGCCAGAGCGGTGCCTAGGGATACCTAAAATGTTTACCAGATATTTTGCTAACAACCCATTGAAAGTCACTATAAGCGTTAAAATAAGAAAACACGAGAAAATCGCAAGCTATCCCTTTTTTAGGGTTCCGTACGTAACTGATTTCAATGTGTGGAAAAGTACATTAAAAAAAGGATAGCGAAAAGTACATTAGAAAACGAATAAGACATATTTTCTTAAAGAAAATAAGAAAAATGATATTTTGCCATATGAGCTATATAAGCTAAGCCAGAGCGGTGCCTAGGGATACCTAAAATGTTTACCAGATATTTTGCTAACAACCCATTGAAAGTCACTATAAGCGTTAAAATAAGAAAACACGAGAAAATCGCAAGCTATCCCTTTTTTAGGGTTCCGTACGTAACTGATTTCAATGTGTGGAAAAGTACATTAAAAAAGGGATAGCGAAAAGTACATTAGAAAACGAATTAGACATATTTTCTTAAAGAAAATAAGAAAAATGATATTTTGCCATATGAGCTATATAAGCTAAGCCAGAGCGGTGCCTAGGGATACCTAAAATGTTTACCAGATATTTTGCTAACAACCCATTGAAAGTCACTATAAGCGTTAAAATAAGAAAACACGAGAAAATCGCGAGCTATCCCTTTTTTAGGGTTCCGTACCCTTAATGTTAGATATTTTTTAAAATTGAAGTCTAATCAAATTTGTATCTCTTGTTTTTGACTACAATTATTAAGCTAAACACATTGGCAGGGTTTTTGTAAAATCAGTAAAAAGTTTTTCAAGATTTGTATGAATCGATACATAATTTTCACAGCAAAATAAGTTTATATCTTTTTTTATTTTAATCTCGCTTTGAAGCAATGCTTAAAAAATTTTGAGGCGCGAGGCCCCTTGTACCGCGAGGCCGTGGGCGGTGGCCCACGTCGCCCACGCCTTACGCCGCCACTGCACTTCCCCCTAGGTACAAATTTTGGTCAGGAGAAAAGATTTTGTTTATGGGTGCCTCAACCAAAAGCTAAATCTTCGTAAAATTAATAAAAAAAATTGATGACAGTTGATAGTTATTTGTTATGACATAGAATGTCAAAAGTGTCCGATCGAATCAGATTGAAATTTCCGAAATTTCCCAACTCGTATTTGAGAAAATATTGAATTGAAGTGTTTGAATTTCAACCTGATAAGAAATTTATTTACTTATTTTAACGTAATATAAGTACTGATATAAGTAAGAATAATTTAGTATCGATATCTACCTTCGATTATTTATCTCTTGCAGAGGCACACAAGTAGGTAAGTTTTAATTTAAATATTTTGCGCTATGTATTCTATCGAAGGCTTATCCCGACAAATATTATAATAATTAGGTGTCGCTGAGATGGTTATTTGTAAGATTCGTTTGAGAATAATTAATTTGAGTTTACCAATTCATATTCGCAGTCGAAAAGGTTACAGACCACGATAAACCTGTGTGGAAAAAATACAGACAGCATTTTACTTTATTATTCCACTAGCTGATGCGCGCGGCTTCGCCCGCGTGAAAGTTGGTTCCCGTTCCCGCTTACCATGGGAACATTTTCCCGAGATAAAAAGTAGCCTATGTGTTATTCCGCCCTATAATATATCCCTGTACCAAATTTCAGCCAGATCCATTCAGTCGTTACAGCGTGATTGAGTAACAAACATCCAAACATCTAAACATCCAAACATCTTCACAAACTTTCACATTTATAATATTAGTAGGAAGTAGGATAGTAGGATTAGTAGGATTCAGGTGGTAGACAAGTATTCGGCCCACCTAATCTAAAGTCGTCACTACTGACGCTTGCAACACCAAGGCACTGCTTACTCTTGCGCAACTGACCCTACCAGAACTTGAGAGAATATTCATGCTCAAGACAAATCACAATTGCTTATAGCAGCCGCAGAACAGGTTCATTGTGGAGTGTGAATTGCTCATTATCCAGTTATATCTTATGTGAACATGATAGTTGTTGCTATTTCAAAGAATATTTTGTTATAAATATCTCTTTCAGAAATGTGGAGCATATCCCACCTCTGTAGATGCACTCAGTCACTGCGGGCGGCACAGAGTAAACTGCTGGTCTCGGGCACACGGAACAGTGTCAATATAACTGGTCTAGTCAGAAGACAGCTGGTCACACAAGCTAAACATACCAAAGTTAATAGTTGGAAAGGATTAAGGGTGAGTTTGAGCGTGTAATTATTTTAAAATCAGGATTTTATCAAAAACCATGTTGGGTTAGGTTTTTGATCAAACACCTGATTTTATAATAACCTTTTAAGACATAATAATACATATAATACCAAAACCTTGTCTGTTACTCAATTCAATTTAATTCAATTCTTTATAAATAAATAAAATAAATATTCACGGACATCTCACACAACGCTATCTGATCCCAAAGTAAGCTAGGGATAACCTGCTTGTGTTATGGGTATCAGACCACGGATATTAATACTTATATACTTTTAAATACATACATATTATACATAGAAACACCCAGACTCTTGAGACAAACATTTATGGGTCACACAAATATTTGTCTCCGGTGGGAATCGAACCCACGACCTCCAGCGCCGCAGGCGGTATCACTACCGACTGCGCCACAGAGGCAGTCAAGTGATATTTATTGCATTCATGTGTGTATACAGTGGTTGCTTATAAATAGTAGGTACTTAAGTTAGGTACATTACTCATTTGAAGTAGTTATACACTTAACAATTGTGCAAGCTTATTGGTAAGATTGGCTTAGACTACTGAAATATTTATGAATCCATAAAATCTCAAATATACACATACCTGCAATATCAGTAATCCAATTTGAATTTTTTTTCAGATAAGCGAGATAATCAGATCAAATGGCATGCTAGTATGCTTCTGCTCGACCACTCCAAAACCAAAGCGCTCCAAGTTGGTCGGCTACTGGCTCCTCGGCTGTTCGGGCATGGTGTTCACGGCTGTTGTGCTAGGTATGGTTGCTGGTTATTTCATACTGCTGTACAGCATTTACTATGTGCTAAGGCTAGTGCTTCAGACTACAAAGGATAAGTGAAGGGTGACAGATGAGACTTAAAGTTACTTTTCACTAAAGTAAATAAGTTACATAGAACATAATGTATTTGTAATTTGTTTTTCTTTAATTTTGTGGATGAGGTAACATTACTGAGGATATGTTGCAAACCTGGAGGATATGATGAGTTGAATGTGTGATAATATACTGAGTGATTGTGACATTACTTAGTGACTGTGACATTACTGAGTGACAGTGACATTACTGAGTGTCTACTTCATGCTACTGAATGAGTAAGCAATGATAAGTTACTGTAAGGCTATCTATGTAATGAATGACAATGTCACTGACTCACAAACACACTGACATTACAAAATGTGACATTACCAGGCACTGGTGGCAGTGGCTAAATAAATCATTTCAATCACTGAATTTACTTGTTTCCTATCTCCTTAGGACACCATTTCACAATCCAAATTTTATTTTCTTACTTGCCCTTGTAAGTAGATGATTTCTGTATTTTGATGCTGTTCTTCCTCTATTGTAATATTTTGACATAGTTACTGTTTAAATAGTAGAACTTTTTTTTTTACTTGGAGTGATCCACTTACAGACGAAACACGCTGGCGAGACATGGAACAGTGTGAGGGTCGCCCAGCGCCTGATCTTGTTGGCATTGGGAATACTCACTAAAAATCCTTGGCACCGTACTGCCCTAATAGAGGTGATTTGGGACCTGTTAACCAAACCACCTCAGGGCTACTCAGCCTTGCTGAGCTGCCGCGCCGGTGGAGGATTACCTTGGTGTGCGCCAGGTAATCCCCAGACGTGGTGGCCAGTGCAATGCACACAAGAGTGCCACTCTCGTGTGCTGGCCAACCTCAGGCTAGAGGCGGTCCGCGGCCGGAGCCGCTCGCCTTCTTCTACCCCTTCGTCTGCGTCGGATGGGAACGGCCAGAGCATCCTCTTCCCGCTCCCTCTCCGCAGCCTCTTTCGCCGAAATTAAATAACCATTAAGCTCCGGGCTCAATTCCCGGCGTTCGTCTCGCCATGCCGGGCACTCAGCTAGCGTGTGCTCGGCTGTGTCGTCAGAAGCGCCGCAGTGGTGACACGCTGGCGTCTCCTCGCGTTGGGCGACCCAGTGCAGGTAGTGACGGAAACACCCGTGTCCTGTCAATATCTGCACGAGGCGATAGGTGAATTCCCCATCTCGGCGCCTCACCCACTCCTCCAGAACCGGACGAATCGCCTCGGTTGTCCAGTAGCCAGTATCGGGGGTTGTCAGCGCCTCTATCCAGCGCCGCATCGCCTCTCTCCGAGCCTGTAAGCGAACAAGCAATTTGGGATCGCGGAGCTCGAAGTGTTTGTCAAAGCTCCATCGCGGGTCGAGGGTTAGCGTTAGGCCGAGGTATTTCATGTTTGCCATGACCTGTACTTGGGTGCCATCGACGAGAACCCTGAGCCCCGCGGGGACTCTCCGACGTGGTGTGTGAAAATTCATGGCCCTTGTTTTGTCCAGTTCCATTTGCAGCCCCAACAGGCGAATTCGTCGGACAACCATGGAAGTGCCGACCGCCGCGATATGAACTGCATCCTCCCAGTCTCTAGCAGCTGCCGCCACCAGAGTGTCGTCTGCAAAACAGACGACGATCATTGGCGGCAGCAGTGAACCATGGAGAATCCAGTTATACCCCAGTTTCCATAGTAGTGGGCCTAACACGGAGCCCTGGGGCTCGCCTGCCGACACCCTCCAGGATTGAATCCGGCCCTCAGGATCCTCGTACAGTACGTATCTGTCCTTTAGATACCCGCTGCACCCGTGCAAAGCAGCACGGGTGCAGCGGGTACCTAAAGGACAGAGATAGAAGGCAGACACGGAGGCACTCCGTGAAAGCGGGGTGCTTTCTCTATGCATTCGTGTTGAATGCGTTGGCTATGTCCAAGGAAACCCCCAACACCACCTCCCCACGTGCCGTGGCGGTTGACCGCCCTGTTCGGAAGCCATATTGGCTATCGGCCAAGTCCGGTCCCACTCTCTCGAGGGCCCGATGATGCGGGAAGCAAAGATTTTCTCGAAGGCCTTCCCCGCCTCATCGAGCACACGATCGGACGATAACCCGCCGGCGAGTCCGCTGGACGACTCTCCTTCCTCAGCAAACCCAGACGCCCCATTTTCCATCTGCTAGGGAAGCAAACTTTTGTGATGCAGAGGTCCATTACCGGCCGAAAACGCTCCTCCAGGGGGGCCATGGCGACAGCTATTACCTTGACTGGGACTCCATCTGGCCCTGGCGCCTTGTTCTTCTGGCGGAGCCGTTCCCGCACGACACTGAAACTCTTGCATCCGACACTGGTGGCCCATTGGCCCACCCCTCCGAGTCAGAATCGAAGGGTGGCATTCTGGGGGGCACGAAGACTCCACGGTTGGGGAACAGGGTCATCAGGACTCTTCGTAATGCCGATGGCTCCATGTCGGAAGTAGGTGGGGCTGGGGATGATAGTTTCCGCCTTATTATCCTGTACGGTCGACCCCATTGGTCGCGGTCAAGAACCGCCAAGTATCGGTTCCAGGCGTCAACTTTTGATTTGCAGATGGCGGATCTGAGCGCTTTGTGGGCATCCTTGTATGCCTGGTGAAGCATTTCCTCTTCACCAGGCTCTCTGCGGGCGCGCCTGCGGCAGCGCTGGCACGCACGCCTTGCCCTTGTATTGGCAGCACGCAGATCAGATATTTCCTACGTCCACCAGTACACTTGGTCTCGGTTATGAGGGCCCGCCCGCCGCTTTGGCATGGCGGAGTCACACACGACCCTCATGTTATCAGCAAGTAACTCCGCCATGGAATCGGGATCCTCGGAGATGGTTTGGGGCACCTCCGCCCACGCACGCACCATCGCTGCCTCCTCAGCCACATCCGACTGGAGCTGCGTCAGGACCCATCCAGGAAATTTGAATACGGCCGTCGTCGTTCGGAAACGAAGAGGAGGGACCCCCGTTGGTGTAGTGGAGACCTCGTATCTGACGTATCTGTGGTCAAATAGGGTCGTCGGGTCCTCCATCACTCGCCAGTCCTTTATACAAGGATGCGGTGGCAAAGGTCACATCAACTCTTGACGTGCCCTGCCACCGCACACAAATTGGGGTGTTTCCAATGTTTAGGATCTGAAGCCCCAGGGACAGAACCCACGACTTCAGATGCTTACCTCGGGCGTCTGTGTGCCAGTCCCCCCAACATCGGGAATGTGCGTTTAGATCGCCCGCCACCAGCAACAGACTGAGCGCCGCTCTGCGAACCACACCCTCCACCACGGCCAAGAACCGTCCGAACAGGAGGCGATCGTGTGACCCTCCTGACCGCAGCGGCTTCAGGGACACCACCACCGCCAGTGTCTTAGGTGGCTTCGGGAGCCTGGTCTTCTTCGGCTCAGCCGTTGATCGGCAGTTTCTTCTTGCCTTTCTTTTTGACTTCGGTCTCCAACTTGCTTCGAGCACTGGCTGCTTCTGGTGTGATAGTCCACAGTAGGCCGGAGGGGCCAGAGTAGTGGGTGCGGTTGCAGCAGGTGTCGCAGTGCGCTTCCCCTTACCTTTCCCCTTTTCTAACGGTGGTCGGTGGAGCTGGGGTTGGGCAGGCAGGAGGCGTCCATTCACCTCAAGCCCATCCAGTCGGGCGCTTATAACTCCCCCCACGTGGTCCGTCAGTTCGCGCCGGAGGCGACTCACGGGACCCTCCAGATCCCCCATGGTCACTCCACGTTCATTTGATTGGTCCGCGTTAGCTTCTACTGGAGTAGGCTCCGGCTCTCTGGGTGAAGTGGGGCTCTTTGAGCGGCGTCGCCTGCCTTTGACGAACTCCCGGCGTAGGGCAGCTACTTCTTTTTGGAGGGCGGACACCTGACCGCCACATCTCTTCGCTGTCATTGCGCCCGGACAGCGACTGCACGGCCTGAAGCAGCGATACGGTGCGCTGCTTTATTTCTCGGGCGCAGGTACCCTTCAGGTTCTTCGATGTAGAAGCCACCTGGTGCTAGGTACCTGCGTCCTCTGTCGCCTGGTTAAGAAGTTCCTCCACCGCTAGCAGCATCGAGGATCCCTTTCCGACTCTCCTTTTCGGGGAGTGCCTTTGATCATGCACCACCGTGCAATCGGACTCCGAGTCTTTAGGTTTTCCTCGGAGCTCCCTCAGAGCTCGGGACTTCCCCACATAGTGGACAGATCCCTTTCCCCTGGATGACCACCTCACGGCCTTCTTCTCCGGGGAATCCTTCTCGCTTCCGTCTTCGGTAAGTCCCGAGGTGAAGCAATAGGATGTTCGCTCCCGTTTCTTACCGAAGGCGGAAGACTTCTCCCCAAGATGAAACGGAAGCATTTGGCGTTCATTTCCGTCAGAGACGAAACCATCTGCTGTTTCGGAATCCATCGACCAGTAGAGGGCATTGCCCACAACTGAGTCAGGTGGAGATTGAAATTTGTCCTGACAGCGAAATCTGGAATAGATTCCGCAGCAAGACAGCAACAGAGACCAATAAATATGCAAAAACATATCCGGGAAACAAAAGCAAAGTCGTTAAGATTCAATGAGATGCAGGACAGACGTCGAGACAAATACACAGAGGAGCAAAACACCACTCACTGGCCACTGCGTTACCGCGCACCAAGTGGAATGGGTCAGCAAAGCACACACAGGAGATTAGCACTCAGATAGCACTGAATGACTTCCAATTCGGTCACACAAGTTTAGTTGTAGAAGTTCAGTTCACCTAATTTGCCACTCCGTTACGGTGGTCAAGTTGGGGTCCACGGCGGACAACGAGGACGTATTCAAACAACTATTTTAATGGGGTGGGGCCTCAACCCCCGCCCCATTAAAATGGTAGACCTACTATTGACTGACTGGTGAATTCAGTGTGGCAAGTCAAATATGGTTGTCCCTGTAGGTTCGAACTGAGGCCATAGTGCATGTATTGTTATACTCCTGCTTGCCCTTTCTAGTTTTCGGGATTTTCCGAAATTGGTATTCTAATTGTGTTTTAATGAACTCAGTAACGAAATAAATCTATTTTCTATAGAATTCTATAGTTCTAGCGCCTATCTATGTCAGAGTACCTATTTACATATTCTTTATAAGGTAGACACTATGTATCACAAACGATGCATTATTTATTAATAATTTGTACAAGATTTTTTTGTTGTAATCTATCTTACGGAATTTTTACTTCTTGTGTAACTTACAGATTAAGATAAAATCAAGATTTTGATCAAAAAACTAAGGTTGGGTTAGGTTTCTGGAAAATGTTCTCGTAATAGGGATTTAATTACAGTTCTAATCATGGACGTTATGTAGATGTAAATATCTAATACTTACAGCTAGCCTAGGTACATCTAAGATATCGAATAGTAGAAAAAAAAGTTGAAAAATTAAAAGGACCTCAATATAAATAGAGAAAAAAATAACTTTATATGATCGCTATATTATTTGCCTGATTGATAAATAATATTATTTTTATAAGCAGATTTTAAACGTATACCTAAGTTTTGTAAAAATAGGTAGTTACCTACTTACTTATTTAATTTATACAAAAAATGTTACATTCCAAACTTTAAGACAAGAACTTTGTTTAAAAGCAGCAATAAAAGGTTGAAATGAAATTTTGGTTTCATTTCTCCCCGCATCTTCGACAATGGCGACCGAATTCACATGATTTTGACCACACATCTAATATGGTGAAGCTCAAGGGTCAGGTCTGTAAAACAATCGCTAAGCCATCACCGCAATACGTAGAAATCTGGCCAGAATGCCTCAGACTTCTTCGTAATGTTAGCGAACATGGTGTGGGTATGGGATGGGTTACTTTCGCCGGCAAGGTCAAGTTTTGCGTAGACCACAAGCCTGACGATGCCAAGGCCTGACGTCCTCCTCCTAGCCGGGAGAGTGCTCTAGGTATCTTAACTTGATTTGGTGGATATTTACAAAAGCCTTTTGATTTGGAGAGTGATTTGTAGGGAAGCAGGCCCCTGACTCCGGAGCGAGCATCCATCCATCACTGGCATTTGAACGATGATGATGACAATGATGATTTTTTTATAATTTAAAACTATATTTATATCTTGAACATTCCTCAAGCTCTGGCTGGATCTGGCGTTTTACTAAAAAATACAGCTTACTAGAAATGTCATAGTTAGTTGAGTAGCCAGGAGTGGACGCCACAATGTGTCACTGCGCTGACACGCGGCAACCACCCGGGCCTAGCAGGCCAGTCGAACGAACCGCATCCCCCTCGACGTGGGATCAGCTGTCGAGATACTGGTGCATCGACTTACAGTGACAGCAGAATACCGCCGCACCTATTACCCAATATCCGGAGTGCGCAGTCTTAAGTCCGGTTTCCACTCCCCTCGGGCGTATAGCTCGAAGGGATAGAATACAGCCTCTGCTGACATGGCGGTTTCCCGACCTAGCACAGCAAAAACCCTTAAGGCTGTTTGCTGTAAGTTAAGGCCACTACGGTCATCGAGCCCTCAATGAAGTATCTGGGGCTCGTAGGTACTCGATAGCCGCTAGAACTTCGGATACCATTTCTTATGTTTGGACCCGCAATTGAAAGGGACAACACGCAGGAGCAAATCCCGGTTATTGCCTAACATAAGGGGCCTACTTCTGTAAGGGTGCTGCTCGCCGTCCTTACAAAAGTAGGCCTAAGACGGAGGCATTACTCGAACGAGTAGGTAGCTCGAAGTTAGTAGGCCTAACACTCGAACAAACTCAAAAGACGCGGGATAGTATACCTGATAAACTAGGTGAGGCCGCGATGCTAACCAAAGTCTGTCCTGAATCCTGGTACATCCTCCCGAGGGCTTACCCGGGGCTCCCAACCGTAGGCTGTTAGGTGGGATAAGTGTGGTTTTAATCGGTAAGAGTCCGGCATAGCATCCATGAGGAATGGCACACGGGAAGAAAGTACCTAATCTTCCGTGGTTTGATCAAATCTTATAATGTCATATTCCTGCGATACATACATTATCAATACGGGTTTGTGACTGAAAGGGTAGGCACAGGAATATAGTATCTATAAAATTCTCAGCTACTGAATACCCTCGACAAAGTTCCACTACAAATGCAGTACCTACCTCACGTTAAAATGGTGATACGCAGGTGGTGTGACCAGACTAACAGAATCAGGCCTGTCGATGGTGACGTGGAAACTCCTCGGAGAGAAGATGCCTCGCACTGATGACGAGTGGCAGAAAGAGTTCGAAAAGTATCAGCAGTTCCCTGAATTTATATAGTAAGTATTACAATGGTTCGCTAACGCAGTGTTCTGTAAAATATCACTGGATTAAGCATCTTACTCTACGGCTGGTCATCTGATTGGTGACCACTTGCTATTGTATAGGTAGTGTAATTATGCATCCGAAGCAAAGTGTACAATGTTACAAAGTGATCTTCAATCTGAGTACTAGTTATAGCGAAAGATCGTAATAGTAAGGCACAGCTTACAGAACATTGAGTCAGGGTGGCCCTAGCAGGCATTAAGGGGACTGGTTTAGAAAATGACGAAAAAGAGGTGCAAATGAAAGCGTTTTTTGTCTGCATAAGTAGACGGAAAATTATAGCCAAAAATAGATTGTTAATCTACAAGATGTGTGTCAAAATATGGTTTTGTTGTAAATTGTATATTAATTTATACATAATGTGTAAAACGATCGTAGAGTCACCCCCAAATTTTAGATGAATGCATTTTAGGACTTCAATTTTTATCGACGCGAAAGAAAAAAATATGCAAACATATGAAGAAAATATACACCTATAAATTGGTTTTCTTCGATTTTGAATAAGTATAAGTATTAGCTTGTTAAAACTAAAATAAGCTATAAAATGCTACATTTCCTAGCCTGAAGGACGCGTGTTTTGTATGGTCAAGGTCGTTAGGCCTACCCACGGCCTTAAGTATTTCTGGTTGCATCTAAAACACTGACTTAGGGACCCGGGGCGGCGTATGCTTGGTCAACTTAATTTTTTGAGAAATCGGTTAAAAATTATTCAGATTCAAAATAAAGAATTCGCGAAAGATTTTTCTAAATTCTAAGGAGAATTTAGAAAAATCTTTTCCTAGCGAGTGCCTTAACCTTATAAAATTCAAGTTTCTAGGCGTATTTTGAATGGCCGTTAGAGTCAGCCAGTAATTGTAGACCCCTCTCGCCCCCCAGCAAGAACCAAAGTATGACGGTATCGGAGTTCAAATGGATCTGGTACATGGAGTTCGCGCACCGCACGTGGGGCCGCGCGATCGGCGCCGCGGTCTTCCTACCTGCCGCCTTCTTCTGGGCACGGGGCTACTTGGATAAGGGCATGAAGGTTCGCGTGGGCGTGTATTGTGCACTGGTTGCTGCTCAGGTAAGGCTGTTACTTATAGATAGGTAGATCGTAGGTTTCCCGATCAAATGAGTTCTAGAGTGGACACCGCGACTCAGCTAACGTGGTGTAGGACGTCCACCTGCTCGATGGACCGACGACCTGGTGCAGGTCGCAGGGACAGGATGCGTTAGGCGCAGGACCGTTTTTCCCCGGCGACCACACTCGGGGGGGTACGGGGGCCCTTCCGTCCGGCGGGTCGGCTTCCATCTCACCACACAGTCATAGATGAAGCTAGCCCCTACGCCTTGTCACTCACTGCTGCAGCAAAAGTCACTCCGTCTTCACGTCTCCCTTTCCCAGCAATCATGGCAGTGCAGAAAAGAAAATCGGGTACCACAGCGGCCGCTACTACTCCCAGTAACGTACTGTTTGAGGTGGAGTTCGCTAACATCCGCGGACTCCATGCCAACCTCAACGTCGTCCATCACCATCTAGAGACGGCACGGCCAGCTGTGATGTTCCTAACGGAGACGCAAATACTCCGCCCTGCCGATCAGTCGTACCTTAGTTACCCCGGCTATATCATCGAGGAACTATTTCGAGAAAAAGCCGGGGTGTGCGCGTTCGTTAGGGCGGATGTTTGCTGTCGCCGGCTGCGCTGCCTTGAGGACCCTTCCCTCTCCGTCCTTTGGCTGCACGTAGATCACGGCTCCATGAGTCAGATCTACGTGTGTGTCTATCGATCCCACACAGGGACAGCTGAGATGATGAGGCTGTATCAGCACCTCAGCGAGGGGGCTGATGACGCGCAGGTACGGTTCCCGAACGCCGAGTTGGTTTTTCTGGGGGACTTCAATGGTCACCACATTGAGTGGTTGGGGTCCCTCAAGACAGATCCTGCGGGACGGGCCACCCACGCGTTCGCACTCTCCCATGGTCTGACCCAGGTGGTACGCGGGATTACGCGCATACCGGACAGGTCAGACCATGAACCCGCCCTGCTGGACTTACTGCTGACGAGTAATCCAGCACAGTACAGTGTGACGGTTAGCGCCCCACTGGGTACATCCGACCACTGTATTGTGCGTGCCCGCCTGCAGGTACCGTCCCCTGCAAGGGCAGTAGAGGTGACGCGGCGACTGTGGCACTACTCGTCAGCAGACTGGGACGGACTACGAGAATACTTTGCAGCCGTCCCGTGGAGTCAGCGCTGCTTTGCAGGGAGGGCTTCATCGGAAAGCGCCTCTGCGGTTGCTGGTGAAATCACATTAGGTATGGAATACTACATTCCGTACACTGATGTCGCCAGCATCCGCAAAGCCCGCCCCTGGTTCGGGCGTGAGTGTGCCGTAGCTGTTCAACAAAAACAGGCGGCTTACCGCGCCTGGATCAGGGCTCGAGCTGTGCGCGACCCGAATGTGGCCCGCCTCAAGGCAGCGTACAACAGAGCCACTAGGTCCAGTAAGAGAGCCTTCAAGAGAGCGGACGCCCAGCGCGTCACGCGGCTTGGTCAGGAGCTCACGTCACATCCGACGGGCAGCCGTGGATACTGGCAACTGGCCAAAGCCGTGCAGGCCAACTTTTGCAAGCCCTCGCTGCCGCCGCTGCGCTATCCTGACGGATCACTGGCTCACAAGGCCCAAGAGAAAGCGGAAATCCCGGGTCGATGACTGTGGCAAGCAACCTCCCACTATCGCCAACTGTGGAACCACGATGCCGGAAATTATAATCCGACAGTGCGATGTGCGGGCGGTGCTACGGTCACTCGACACGCGGAAAGCCAGTGGTCCTGATGGCATTCCGGCCGTGGTGCTGAGGAATTGTGCAGCTGAATTGTCTCCAACGCTAACACGCCTGTATCGCCTTTCGTATTCGTCGGGAGAAGTGCCGGAGGCTTAGAAGGAGGCGAATGTCCAACCGATCCCCAAGAAAGGGGATCGGTCGGATCCAGCCAACTATCGCCCCATAGCCGTAACCACCGTCATCTGCAAGGTGTTCGAGCTAATCATCAACAAACAGCTCATGTGCTATCTGGATGATCACTCGATAATTAACGATCGCCAATATGGCTTTAGGCCGAAACGATCAACGGGTGACCTCCTAGCGTACATAACGCACACCTGGGGTGAGGCTATGGAGAGGCACGGCGAATCTCTGGCTATTGGCCTAGACATCGCAAAAGCCTTTGATAGGGTATGGCATGCGTCGCTTCTTTCCAAGCTGCCGTCATATGGTTTATCGCATCAGTTGTGCCGCTGGTTGGCCAGCTTCCTGAACGGGCGACGGATTCGGGTCCTCTGTGATGGTCAGGCTTCCTGTTTTTTTCAGGTAAATGCCGGAGTACCACAGGGATCGGTATTGTCCCCAACTCTCTTTCTTCTGCATATCAATGACATGCTGTCCCTTGGGTGCATTCATTGTTATGCGGATGACAGTACTCTTCATGGGAGCTATTCTGGCCGTCCAGCGGCAGGGCGAGGCGACGTGGATGAGAAGAGACGACAACTCGTGGCGGATCTCGATCTGGACCTGGGCCGCATTGCCCAATGGGGTTCAGACAACCTGGTCGAGTTCAATGCCAGAAAAACACAGGCGTGTGCGTTTACAGCTAAGAAGTCCCCATTCCTACCCCTGCCCTCTCTTCAGAGCATTACAATTCCACTAAAGGACAACCTGGAGATCCTCGGTATAGACGTCCGGCGTGAGCTCAATCACAAAAACTACATAGAGAGCTGTATTGGTCTGGCCTCGCGGAAACTGGGAATCCTGAATAAGGTGAGACGGTATTTCACGCCACATCAGAGATGTTTACTGTACAAGACGCAGATTTGTCCCTGCGTCGAGTACTGTTTTCACCTTTGGGATGACTCCGCGAGGTACTTGTTAGACGCGCTTGACGCTATGCAGAGACGTGCTATCCGAATAATTGGTTGTCCTGAGGTGACGGGAGGCCTCGAACCTTTGTCGCAGCGAAGAACCATAGCGTCCTTGGCTGCCTTCTATCGAATGTATCACGGCGAATGTTCTGAAGAGCTCTTTAACCTGATCCCACCATCTCCTTTCCGATCCCGGACAACGCGTGCCGGGCAGAGATGCCACTCATACACAGTGGAGAGAATCTTCGCCAGAACCGAGCGTTTCAAAAGATCGTTCCTCTGTCGAACTATAAAAACATGGAACGACCTGCCCGCACACGTCTTTCCCTCATCTTACAATCCCGGGTTCTTCAAGAGGAGCGTGAAGAGGCACATCACAGGGCCGCCAACTTGAGGACCACTCTAAGAAGTGGCCCTCAATCGCTAGATGCGCCACTGCTTTCTTACCATCAGGCTGGTGGCGACGTCAATTTAGCGAGCTGAATATAAAAAAAAAAAAAAAAAAAAAAAAAAAAACCCTGTGTTGTGGCGTGATGCGGAAGAGGTCTACGTCCAGCGGTGGACTGCCAAAGGCTAATTTACCTAAAGGGTTAAAACGGAACCTTATTGCCTACTGAGACTTTGCTGTCCGTCTGTCACGAAGCTGTATTTTATGAACCATGATAGTGCTTACCTTACCTTGCTTTGACCCAAACAAACCTTGTGGGACAAAGTGGAATTAGGTCCTCAATAGGTACGTAGATATTATTGTAATACAAGCTTATTTTGGCATAGTTTTGTTAGATAATGCTGTGTAAAAAAATATTACACAATATTTATTTCAATAAGTAGGTAGATAATCAATATTATACCTACAAATAGCGACGTTAGAACCAGAGTTATCTAAGTGACACAATATTATCAAAGGACAGGTAGGGATCGTATTGTAATAGAAAAATCACAAATTTTGCCATGCCACACTTATCTAAATTCTCTTTAGCAGCTGTTATAATTACTTATTATATGCTTTGTCACATTCCAGGGCTTAATGGGCTGGTACATGGTCAAGTCAGGCCTGGAGGACCGTTTCCAGGGCCCCTCCGACGTCCCCCGGGTGTCCCAGTACCGGCTGGCGGCGCACCTGTCGCTCGCCTTCATCCTGTACACGGGGCTGCTCGCCGGAGCCCTGAGGGTGCTCCGCCCCTTCCCGGTAGGAACACTAACTAAGCTGAAGGACTTGACGAAGGTGACGGCGTTGGCACATTCCGTTAAAGCGATGGCGTTTTTGACTGCTGTTTCAGGTGCGTAATGTGATATTATATTTTGAATAGGTACATGGTTAGGAATTGGTTTTGCCGTTTTCAGTGTGTAGTGAATGCAACATGTGACCTAGAATACAGAGGTCTTGGGTTCGAATCCTTCGTAGTTGTTTTGGCCTTTGTTTTTCTTTGAAGTAGGTACCTACTCATATAATTAGTTATGTTTTCTGAGAATGATTTTCTGAGAGGTTTATAAAAGTTTATTGAGAAATAAAACTTAAAAGGTTCGCTAATGACAACGTTACGTTACGCGTGGGTGTCTAAATTTGAGGGAAAAGATACTCTATTTTACTTTCGGTGCTTCAGAAGACACGCTATGCTATTAATCCTGTTTGTCAGTTACATAACAGTCGCTAAGCCAAGTTGAAGTTCTTATGGACGACTTGAAAATTATGGGGACCTATGCCGGGTACAAAAGTAGCTTTTATGTATTATTTTGAACTAGGATCTCTTCCTATACTACTCGTTCGCTTAAAGTTTGCCGCTTGCGTAGAAGCTGGTGTAGAGGCGTAGTATGGGGGCCGAGCGGCAAAATTAGAGCGAACGAGCAGTATCAAATTTCAGCCAGATCCATTCAGCCGTTTGAGCATGACTGAGTAACAAACATTCACACATCCAAAACATCTCCACAAACCACATTTCCAATAACCGACAAAATATTTCATCCCCAGGCGCCTTCGTAGCAGGCCTCGACGCGGGCCTCGTGTACAACTCCTTCCCCAAGATGGGCGACCACTGGGTACCGGACGACATACTAGCCTTCTCCCCGGCTCTGCGCAACTTCACGGAGAACCCCACGACGGTACAGTTCGACCACCGAGTCTTAGGAACATGTACTTTAGTATTGGCTACGAGTCTGTGGGTGGCGGCGCGGAGGAAGCCTCTGTCTCCGGTGGCGAGGAGTGTGGTCCACGCGGTGGGGGCCATGGCGTGGCTGCAGGCGAGTACATACATTGTTTTTTGTAGTTGATTAAATTGGACTTTGGTTTTGTTAACAAATTCAGACGTAGGCATAGAAGGATAGTGGCCTCAGAGCGGCCAGAAGCCGCTCTGAGGAGACAAACTTGCTGGATTCAAATGGTCGCTAGGCGACGCGGCAGTCTCAATGCGACAACTATCTCATTTTCATTACCTCTCTTCTTCTAGTCTCTTTTACCCATTAAACAAAATACCCGGAACTATGGTTAGTTTCTGGAGATGCGCGGAACTAGAAATATATCTACTTATAACAAAATTTTACTGCCTTTGTGACGCGGTCGGTAGTGATACCGCCTGCTGGAAGTCGTGGGTTCGATTCCCACCGGAGACAAATATTTGTGTGACCCATAAATGTTTGTCTCAAGAGTCTGGGTGTTTCTATGTATAATATGTATTTAAAAAAAAAAGTATATAAGTATTAATATCCGTGGTCTGATACCCATAACACAAGCCGGTTATTCCTAGCTTACTTTGAGATCAGATAGCGTTGTGTGAAATGTCCGTGAATATTTGAAAAAAAAAAAACATCATTTTATATTCGTCTGAATTCGTCGGTGTGTCCTTTCTTCCTCTGAGACATATTTTGAGAATGTAGGATATAGGATGTTGTTTGAGCCGCATTTTTTATATTTAGCTCGCCAAAATAACTTGCCACCGCTATTAAGGGACAAGTAGGGCCCAGCGTGGGTGCAAATGTGCAAAGTGCTACCCTCTGCTACGCACATTCACACACAAATCTGTATCGAAAACTACTATGAAAATCTTTGCCCTCGTGTCAAACTCAGCGTGTGCCTCAGCAAGGAGAACATTCGACCAACAAAAATAAACTTAATATTCTAATTAGTCCAATGAAATGTTACATGAGCTTTGCATTTATTAGAGGACGCAATTTTATTTTCAGGACATGTGTGGGGGGTCAATAGAAGCTTAACCTCAAGTTTGTGGGGTCGCCACCCTTGTCCCCCGGCCGCTATCTTGAAAAGAGGGGGGAAAAAACACATTTTACGCAATATTTCGGAAACTATGAGTCTTACAAAAAAATTGTAGAGGCATAATTTGTAGCATATTGTTTTGCCTACAAATGTAACTATATAACTTAACAAAAAAATTTACAAAATTTTTATAAAAATTTACTTTTTTGCTCTATAACTTTTTTTTATACTTTTTACAAAAAAAAACCTCAGACTAATCTTGTAGATGATCTTTTAAGAGAAATTTAAAAAAAAACGCCACAGAGCAAAAAAGAAAATTTTTATAATTCTATTTTCAAATTTTTTCAATTCAACGTTGAACGAGGCATCGAATACGGCAGCTGCTCCAGTGAAACCGGTCGCCGCTCAGGTCCGAGTAACTGCCGAATGCGGTGTAAGAGGCGGTGGAGGCGATCAAGACGATCGCCTTTAAATCCTCCCGCCTGAAGGGCCAGAGCGTCTAGGGCTCTCGGGCTTGCGGTGTGCCGCCGGATCCATTATGAAGCACATAAAGGAGATGACCTTCTTCACGTGCAATAATGAGGTTCTCCACCTGAAGGGCGAACTCACGGGCCGAAATGGAAGAAATGAGGTGCCGGTTAAGCGCCGCTCCATCGAAGTCGGCGGGGTTGTCGCGCGAAGAGGTGCTGTTCCTCTGCGACGCGCGCAACGCCGGCATTGAGGGTCGACTGCTCCGGGCGCCTCGGCTGCGTCCTCCCCTCGCGGCGGACGCGGGAAGCGCTGCCCGCGTGGCCGCTGCTGCAGCATCCGGCGATACATCTGTCGGCCCTTCAACCGGCCCTTTTGTCGGCGCTTCTGCGCCCACGCGCTCTAAGTACAAGGGTAGCGGTGCCTCTGGCCCCGCGCCTTTTTCTCCCATCCCCGCCACGGGAGATGATAGAACCTCTCATGACCGCTCCGTCGGCCTCTTCTTTTTCTCCCCCAACTCAGGGGAAGAAGAAGAACAATAGGAAGAAGAGAAGCACCGCGGCGCGTGAGGTCGAGGCGACGCGCAGAGAGCGCCAGGCTGCCTCAACCTCAATACCGGCCCCCATGTCTCAGCCCTTGCCCGAGGCGTGAAACAATCACAAAGCGGCCGAAGACGAAACCAACGCCCGCCAGTGCACCCTCTAAGGTGCCCGCGAGGCCTGTCCGAAAGAAGGGCGACCGGAATCTCCGCGCACCGCTGACCTGCAGCATTAGTTATCACGCTGAAGCGGAGAGGTGGGGCGTGACTTACGCACAAAACCTTGCCGAGATTGGAGGTCAATCGACCTCAAAAGCCTCGGCATCGACGGACTGCGTTTAGTGCGTTTCCGCGGCGGCCAGCGGAGAACGTGTTTAGGAGGTGGCGAGTGCAGAAAGCCAAGCTTCGAGAATCCCTCGGCGACGACGTCCGTGTCACCAGGTCGGAGAAGTGAGCGGAGTTGTGCATCTCCGGTCTCGGCGACGCTGCAACGAAAGAGGTCGTGGCGCGGGTGGCGGCGGAAGTGTCACCGTTGGCGAGATTATTCGCCAGGCAGGAAAGGAAGGCACGGTGTGAGTCAAGTGCCCGGTCGCGGCAGCCAAGCTCATCACTGATGGCCACCCGCTTACAACTGGCTGGATCCGCGTCCGTGCGGTGTTGTTGGAGCCCAGACCGTGTTTCCGCTGCCTGGATGTCGGGCACGTGGGGGCCAGGTGTTCTGCGGGAGTCGACCGCAGCACACTGTGTTTCCGTTGCCGTCAGCCCGGCCACAAAGCGGCCGGCTGCAACGCAAATCCGCACTACCCCGTTTGTGCGGCGGCGGGAGAGGCCACTGCGCACCGCCTGGGCCCTAAGAAAAACCTAATTAGATAACTGTAGCAATAGTAGTTATTATATAATAGTTTAGACAACAGCAAGGCTGTTTTACGTCTACGCTAGTCACACTTTACACTAAATAAAATCTCAAGGAATCGATTTAGAACTTAGTAATAAAAAATATGCTTACAATGTTGTGTTTTATCACAATCAAGCACTTTCTTGTCGTGGCCGGCTAAATAAAAATTAGCCCAATCTGAATGATCACCTTTAGTATGTAGGGTTTCATCTGTACTATCTAATTAGTGGTATTGTCGGCAGGTGGCCCTCGGCATAGCGACCCTCCTGTCGTACGTGCCCACCCCCCTAGCGGCGAGCCACCAGTCGGGCTCGCTGGCGCTACTGTCGCTCGCCATCTGGCTCACGCACGAGATCAAACTGCTCAAGTACATACCCAAATGAACGACGGAATAAAGCTTTGTTATTAGATCATGTATTTTATTTACCATCTACCCTCAACATAGCGACACTACTATCGTACGTGCCCACCCCACTAGCGGCGAGCCACCAGTCGGGCTCGCTGGCGCTACTGTCGCTCGCCATCTGGCTCACGCACGAGATCAAACTGCTCAAGTACATACCCAAATGAACGACGGAATAAAGCTTTGTTATTAGATCATGTATTTTATTTACCATCTACCCTCAACATAGCGACACTACTATCGTACGTGCCCACCCCGCTAGCGGCGAGCCACCAGTCGGGCTCGCTGGCGCTACTGTCGCTCGCCATCTGGCTCACGCACGAGATCAAACTGCTCAAGTACATACCCAAATGAACGACGGAATAAAGCTTTGTTATTAGATCATGTATTTTATTTACCATCTACCCTCAACATAGCGACACTACTATCGTACGTGCCCACCCCACTAGCGGCGAGCCACCAGTCGGGCTCGCTGGCGCTACTGTCGCTCGCCATCTGGCTCACGCACGAGATCAAACTGCTCAAGTACATACCCAAATGAACGACGGAATAAAGCTTTGTTATTAGATCATGTATTTTATTTACCATCTACCCTCAACATAGCGACATTACTATCGTACGTGCCCACCCCGCTAGCGGCGAGCCACCAGTCGGGCTCGCTGGCGCTACTGTCGCTCGCCATCTGGCTCACGCACGAGATCAAACTGCTCAAGTACATACCCAAGTGAACGGCGGAATAAAGCTTTGTTATTAGATCATGTATTTTATTTACCATCTACCCTCAACATAGCGACACTACTATCGTACGTGCCCACCCCACTAGCGGCGAGCCACCAGTCGGGCTCGCTGGCGCTACTGTCGCTCGCCATCTGGCTCACGCACGAGATCAAACTGCTCAAGTACATACCCAAGTGAACGGCGGAATAAAGCTTTGTTATTAGTTCATGTGTGTTATTTACCTTTCGCCAAAGAGATCTTTATGGAAGAGACTACTACACCATCTCGCACGGGAGTAGATACCATGCAGACAGACAGTACTTCCACTCCGACCAACTAAACGGATCAACTCAAACGGATTAGCCGAAACAAATAGAAACAAAATTTTCGACAAGGCTACACCAATCTTTTGATTTGTCGGTAATACGGGTACCATTTTCAACACGTGTGCTCAGCTCTGCCTACTCTCGAATACTGCACGGCAGGCAAATGTGTAGAGACACTCCCGATATTGCCCCGACCGCCATGCACCCTAGATTGCCCCTGCGGCAGGTATGTGAGTAGCCGGCTTAAGGTGGCAAATGGGTCATCCCCATAGATTGCCCCTGCGGCAGGTGTGTGAGTAGCCGGCTTTAACTAAGCGTACGACATCTCCAATAATTTGTCTTTTAAGATGTCGTTCGATTATTTATCGAACGATGGTGAATAGCGGGGCAGTAGGGGTAAAATGAATAAATACACATGCTTCAACGTAGACGCGTACGTAAATACGATAATTTTATTGCTTAGGTACATTCAGTTGGATACAGTCATTAGAAATTATCGGAGCAATACAAACTGTATCCAAAACTTAACTTAAAATATCGACGATATAAATGTGTGTATGTGTGTGTGTGTGTGACAACATGTAAAGATATAATTTTGGACGTTACCCGTATGTGTTAGTCAATGTGTCACCAGAAACTGTTAATGGTGAACTATCTCGTTGAGCTATAGTCAAAGGGGAGAAATCGTTTACATTTACACTTCTTACAATGGTTCCCCGTTCCCCTTAAAAATATTTAACAATTTTAGATCGAATTTCCCTTTCCCAAATACCCTTTCAAAGCCCATTTTCTCACCCTTGACTATAGGAAGCTATTGGATACTGTTGATCACAATACAAGAGGGACAAACAAAGTATTAAAAATTCTCATTAATGTACAGGTGAACCACGTTTATAAGTCGCATCGACAAAATTCGCCTGCTCAGAAGAGAGCAAGCTGACGCCGATTAATTACGATTGCCCACGCTGTTGAAACATCGACTTTATTGCGTAATGTTAAGATTGGAAATGCAATAAATCCAGAGAGTAGTGCTATCTCGCTCATTGCAACGCGATGCTGCGGGCATCGAGAATGGCGCGCAGGCGGCAACCAATAACAAAGGGCCATGTTTGGCGCGCCTATGCGGAGCGTTGTGATTGGTTAAGATTTTTTCGTGCGTTTCGAATATGAGACTTCTGCGCAGGTACATCGGCGTAACTTATAAACGTGGTACTACTGTAATTTAGGCGAGGATTTTCAAATTAGGATGATGAAGCATAGATTTTGTTAAAATCTGTACGTAGATAGAAACGAGCTTGGCAAAAAGTTTAGAAACAGAACATGCATGTTTGCAACATTTTCGAAATCCTGTCAAAAACGTACTTGAGAAATGAAATAAGTATTACGGTAACAACAACAATGTGTAATAAACAAATTGTTGTTGTTACCGTAAAATAAATATGGTTCTTTCTAACGGGTTATTTTCTACTCTTTTTGCCAAACTTTATTTGAAAATACTTTTATTTGTCCGCCTGTACATCTTACGAAATAGGTCCCTTTGTGAAAGAATAGATTGTAGCACCGTACGTAATTCCTTATTTCGAAAATCAAATACATATTATAGACTATTGTATATAATTCTATCTATGGCAGACTATAATTTGTAATAACCTAAATATAACTGAAGATACTAAAATGAGACAAAATTAATCAAGATAATGGTAACACAGGGAGAAATTGTTCACAGATAAAAATACTTATTTTTTCACTGGCAATTTTCAGTCGTATTCTTAACGCCAGAACTACACAGTATGAAATAATTTTGTAGGCGGAGCGTGTGGCGATTCCGTGAATGCAGTGTTAAGTATATGAATCACATATAGATGATAATTCGGAATTTAGTATGACATTTTAATAATGTAAGACAAAAGTGACGGCAACTCTCTCAGAATACAAAATAATAAAAATGAGAATCTGCTGGGAGCATTTGTCAGTAACGGCTTTCGGATACCGGCTAAATTGAAATTAATCAATTCGAGATTAGATTACTTTTTGCATGACTGTGTGGCTACAGTTATTCGAAATAACGGTGTAGCTAACACAGTTATTCAAAAGCATTCAAAAATGCATCATCGCATCAAGTACGTGTTTATTTTCCGAGATATAGCGAAACAGTTGTTATAACATTTCAATGGGATCAGACAGCGTTGTGTGAAATGTACGTGAATATTTTTAATATTTTTTTTTCAATAATTTAAACCCATTGAATTGCAATTCTATTCCATAAAATATCTTGACCGAATTTTGGAACATCACTGTGGATAGAGAGGGGTTTTTTATACCCTCAAGGTGGACAATGAGCATACGGCCGACTTGATGGAAAGTAGCAACCTGGATCTTCCGCTCGGCATAGCCGGCGTCCCCCACAAGAAAATACCATCATTTTCACATTCAAAATTTTGTACCTAAAGTCTCTCCTCTTGAGTCTGAAAATCGTCCTCATTTAGTTTTGCTGTATCTTTACTACAGGCAAACGCTCCCAGTAGAATCATGTGTACCTCAATATATATATTCTGTAACGTGAACAACGTAACAATATATTATTTATGATATGTGTCGAGTGCCGCCGTCAAACTAAACAAATATCATGCCTCTTCCCGATTTAAATAATATTTATAAATACAGCTAAACTAACGAGTTAGTAAATTTTCATGTTCACTGACATTAGTATTAGAGTTACAGGATATTTTTCATGTGTTATTGGGTGTGGCAAGCGCCATGATTACAGAACGGCGGTACTTCTGGCGGTTAAGGCAGACCGCATACAATCGGTTTCCTGAACAGGAATTCACATTCGCAAATCTGAATGACTGGCGCAAACAGTTTATTTAGGTCTTTTTTGTTAGAAGATGGTAAGAACGTGTGCGTCTTGAACATTTTGTATGCAAGTGGTGCATTAAGGTTTCTGAATCTGATTTCTTGATTAGAAAACCGAATGCGGAAACCTTACGAAAACGGCCAGTGAGTCTTAAGAGCACTTTATATCGAACTACCCTCCTTCACTCTAATATTAAAGTTAGTAAACGTTATAATATTACACCTCTTATAATTTACACGTAAAATAACAACAAGCAGTTTGTTGACAATGCAAAATCAATATGAGTGTGAAGGTAATATTATAGTTAGAAAATGTACGATAGGCCGTTAATTATTACACATCCTTTTGAGTTCATTCATTTTGGACATCGGGTTATTCCCAGTGCTACTACTGACTGTATAAAGCGATGCATTTCGGGCATTTCCGAAGTGAATTTGGTTATTATAGAGCTACCGATACTTGATTAAAATTAATGAGTTTTTGGTGTCGAATACGTCCATGAAAAAATAAATGCATCATTTAAAGTTTTCTTCACTTTGCAACTAGACACAAAAAAATTGTAATTTGTGGCAGTAAAAACAAACGAAAATGTTGTTCATATCGTTTAGAGGTTTGATAAAGCACCGGGAACATCCCTAATAATGCCTATTAAGGTTTATAAACAATGATATTATTACAATTTTTATAGAAACTTTTCAGAACTCAAAATAACGCAGAACTGACCATACTTTCAAAAACAACGTTTACAATGCTAAAACAGTAACGTCAAATTGTGCCGAAATGTTAGTTTACGAGTTGTAAATATCTATCACAAACGAATACAAAACTTATACTAAACTTAGAGTATTTTAGTCGCTCGCTCGCACCAAAATGTAACAATTATATCCTCTATACATAATTTCGATAAAACTAAAAATAATTAAAATATTTCCAATACATACACACAAATAAATGCTGTTAATAAGAAGTACTGTATTGCAGAGCATACCTACTTTATCGATTAAACAATATACGATTTATCGATAACGCACAATGATAGTGATGTGAGAAAACTTTAACAAATCGTTCGTTAGGAAAAGTGTACTATTAAAGAAATTTTTCAAAGAAAATTTTCACTGATTCACTAATGAAAGAATTACGATTTGTTTTCAATTATGATATGAAGGAGTATAATTAAAATTACGCTTCTGATGATGATCTGATGAAGGGTATTTAAGACCGAAAGTATTTACGTGAAGCTTTAAAATTAAAACGTGATTCTCAAATCATCAATATTACCATAAAGTTTATACAAATACAAACGAAGCTAATTTATTTACACATAATTATAATCTATTTCTTGTTTTGTGAATATAGAAAAATGCCTAACTATATTTCAAACACTTTATTTTATCAGGGGGTGCGGTCAAACAAGAGTTATTTAATGAGAGAGTTGAATTTTAACTCCGTCACGGTCGCCAAAATATTAACTTACAAATAAACGATATAATTACAATAAAACTACACTCGACAAATCACTAACAATGTAAAAATGTAGCACGTAGTTAGAGCGCGAGTGTACACAACACAACACAACACTGAGCCTCACCAAACAACATATAAACACAAAACGCACGCGTTTCTACGCACCTATATATTTGTAGCTTTATATTTTACAGTCGAAAGGTTCTTTATACAAATTGAGAGTTATAAAATCGATTATGTACAAGCTGTATCTTGATATTAAACTCAACAAAACCTTTAATAATGTACCTTAGTATAATTATATATCAAGTATTTTAGAATTAGTTAGCTAATCGATTGAAATAATCGATACGAATAGTAATAAATCGATTATCCACAGGACACCGTTCAACATAATTGTTATATACAAAATAATATATATAATATAAATAATATATTCTTGTATCACTATTTCTAGTTTAAATTTGTATGCGAGTCATCTAGCTCCGTAAACGTAAGAAATATTATTTTATTATGTAGAAACTCTTATCATCACAATAGATGGCAGTAGCTTAGTGTAATGGCATATAATTTGTGCTCACACTACGTTTAGAAATAGCACACATTTTGTAGTACTAAACCTTAATTTTAATGAATTGGGTGAATTTTTGAACTGTTTTCAATGGCACATGGGCAGCCTACGATGCGTCACCAAAATCCTACGAGTTGACCGAAAATATTAATTTAAGTATGACTTACTTGGTGTTGATTGGCATTTGCATAATACTGATAGGGATAATTCTACTGCGCTTTTCTCTCATGGCTTATTAGGCTGACGCTTACAGCGGCAGCCAAGGATGTCTTAATTTTATACATGAAAAGTTCATTGCTTACAGAAGCAGACCCAAGGCGCGCGGCGTGACGATAGTTTCACTCCCAAAGAAGCTGGAATACACCCGATCCAACTCCCTAAAAAGTGGGATAGTATCTACTCTTATTCTGGTCTACTGTGGCAGCAAAAGCCTGTCGGAAATTCTGGAACATTCTTCAGAGTACCCGGGATGCTCGGTTATAGGCCGATAGCTAGTGCCTGAGTGGTTTAAATCTGTTTGAATCCGGCAAGAACACCGTGAGGACGGGACTTATACAGGTTCTAAAAAACGATGCCCCTGTAGGCAATAACTAAAAATAATATAAGTGTGACGGTTTGAATGTTCATTGGTAGTGCATTGTTCGGGGTTGAAGTATTTTGCAAATGCAAATCGACAACTGACCTATCTATTTTAGTACGGTAAAGTTATTTAGTATCATTTACAATAATAAAGGCTATGTGGCTATTAAAGCACTTCCGTGAATCTGTAACGTTATTGTCTTGTAAGAAAGCTAATAAAAACGTGAAAAAAGGCGTTTCTGTAGAGGGGAAAATATAATAAAAATTAATATCGTTCTAGCATTTTGTTAATAAAATAAAATATTGGTTATGGAAAGGCCCTAAAAATTATTCTGCGAAACTATGATACTTTAAATCTATAAGCTTAACCAAAACGAAAAGATTTTAACAAATCGATAATTTTTATATCTACAATATGTATATTCACTGACATATTTACCATGATATATATCTATAATAATTATTACAATTGTATAAATCTCCTTCAAACTGTGTATAGTAGCAGCAATTCTTACTAAATATATTATTATGTATTTATTAATCGCTACATTGGGGCTTTGATTTTAAAATGTTAAAAATATTTTTTATAATGTAGTGAGTTTCGGCTATAAAACACGAAACATGGTTCTGTGAATATTTTATAGCCAGTATTATATTTACAAGTATTAAATTCATTAACTATAATCATATATTCTACTGTTTTTATGTATAATTATAATCACGTATAACGATTTGTATTGACGTGACTCGGTCCTGTCACGGTCGCCAAATTTTTAGAAGATTAAGCCAAGAAGGTCAATTCTAATAATAATTTTACTCAATTCAGTCTCTAGTCTTAAATTTATTACGAGAATTGTCACTCTGATCACACATTTCAGTAAATGTTGCATGTTTTACGGCCGTTCGCAATAATATACAATGCGAAAAGCGTACACAAAATTGCAAAGTAAAAATTAAATTCTCTTTAGGGCCCCCGGCGGGTACAACACTGGTGGCATGTATTTACAACCTTTTTTATTGTTAGTTAGTTTTTATTGTTTAAAGAAAAAGAGACCATTATAGCAATAATTTATTTTGGCAATGGTGGAACTAGGAAATGCGATTTAAGATACATGGACTAGTCGTAGGTATACAGTTTTATCAATTAACGTAGGTAGAAGGACTGTCTAGTAACTCTACGTATGTTTTGTGTTTTTAAGCTGTTCTATTTTCTAGCTGATGGTTGGAATATTGATTTTATATACTATCAATTTAAAATCCCACCGTTTAGATGCCTAGGTCATAAGAAATCCGTTTAAAGGATCAGTCCTTTTGCATAAATTTAGACTTGCTTGCTTGCACTGAATACGTATTAATATAATCATAATATTTGATATGTACAGTGAAAAAGCGAATTATTGTTATTATGTTGTACACGCAAGGGGCCCTTATTACGTATTAAATATCCTAAGTACCTAATATTTTTTATAGTCCGAGATTTAAGAGGCCGCACACCTTGTTATAAGATAAATAATATTTTCGATTTATATTTATTCTTATTATCACGATCAAAAGATGTAGAGTTTAACAAAACTGTTGATTAAAGCGTATTTTTTCTAAACCGAAGTAGGTGTGACGCCTCTATTGCTTTAGAATATTTTCATCATTATTATTATTATTTACTATCCGCCTCTTTGTGACATTAATCGCTTTCTGAACTTTTCCAGTTTATAAATTTCCTAACAACGAAATAAAGTATCTGAACGAATTAGTACGACGTTTCATAAAAAAAAAATGGTGGATATAGGAAACGCTGCCATTGTTATAAGACTATCCATATGAAGATTACTGTCGTTAGATTCAAAATAATAAATGTACTTACAGTGAGATTTTACTGTACATTTATAATTTCTTTTCTATTTATATGACAGTCATCGTCGTGCCTACACAGATGTTATCAACATTTTTCACAATCACCAATTTAGTTTCAAATTAGTATTTTTTTGTTCAAATAAATACTCTACACGTATTTAGTAAAATGGGTGGTTAATTACTGATCGTCTTACTTTTTATAAGCTATAGGTAGAGAACTTTACCGGCGAACCAGAGCCTCAAACACAATACAATTGTAAGAGACGTTGTCAAGTATTTCTATACTTGTCACTTTAAAGTGAGCTTTGGCGACGGAAAGTGTATTTGGACACGTCATGTTTCCATTTGATTGTAGTATTTAGGGGTTGCTCGTAAAAGGCAAATATAATGAATGTAAGTAACGCAGCACCGGAGACGGAATATAGTAAAAATTCGACATATAGATGAAAATTAGCTGTTTCAAATCTACAGGCTGTAAAATATAGCTAAGTCTCTGTAAAAGTTCTATTGAAGTAAACAAAAATGTACTTTATTTCAACGGTATAAAGCTTTTGTGGTTTAAATGCAGAGAGTGAGAACACATAAATAACTACTTTGCGCCGTTGAAATAAAGTCTATTTTTCTTTAAATGCAACTGTCAATCCATTTTACGGACCGAGAATTACGTCGTACCGGAGACGAATTTGGTCACGAATTTCAACTTATTCAGTACATCACAAAATCGTATGTGGTGGTAATCACACGCGGTAGAATTGAAACATTTTATTCTAGTTAATTTTCTTTTCATTTCAAAAATGAGACAAAAAGATGTATGTTTGTCTCTTTTCCAACACTTTTTGATTCACACCGAGCCAAGTTTCATGTCGGGTGCAAATCAAGTCGTAGATGTATACAGAGGGGGTGGGGGGTGACTAGCTAGGAGCAGAGGGGGGAGGCTGAGCGTCTGCGCTAACTATCACTTGCACCACGTAGCCAGGCGTGATCTTGGCCTCTTCCACTAGTAAGCGGTCGCCGAGGAGCTTGCCGCCGTAGAACCATCGTTGTCGCCATGGTTCGATGTTTTCTTGAGCCTGGAATTCAAGAAATATACGAAATTAAAATAAAATATAGATTCTATTCTCGTGCATTTGTTAATATTTGTCAGAATTGTCGTGGAGGTTTCCTAAATGCAACGAGACCGAGAAGAAAGCGAGAAACAATTCGGAAATCATCAATACTATCAACAAGCTTTCTGCCAAAATTTACATTTTATTAGTTTCTAAAATTTGTTAGGCTGTTGATATTGCACATTCGAATACAATTGCCCGAAAATGACTTACGAATTTATGAAGCCTATATTTAGGAATAGAATGAATAGGAGGGATGAAAGATTACGAGGAGTGGTTGGAGCTCTCTTAATCCCCATAACTTTTGCTTCAGGTCCATCACATGCATGTTTTTTAAACAGAATAATTGAATGGCTACAGAAATTTCAACGTCCTGACTATAAGTAGTTAGGGTAAACAGCGCCGAAATGACAATTGATTGCTAATCAAGAATATCTTCTGCAGTATAGTGCAGTATGATTTCAAATAAACTTACAATTTCCGATCACGTATACAATGCGGAAACAGATGCGATATAAGGAGCATCCGGACATGTCGTGACGGTGTTGGAATATTTAGTGAAGCCTGTATGTACCTATGTGTACGTCACCTACGTAATTATGGTGTCCAAAAATGTAAGCCATTAATCTGCTAATAGCATTCTTTGTTGAACCGAAAGTTATGCTACGTAGGGCTGATCGTACCTGCACTAGAGGCTGGGCAATGTATCTTTTTAAAATATCTACGTAAAAACGATATGTAAATTAAAGCTTGTCAAAACTTCCGAGGAACTGCCCGGGGCGCCCGGTGCTATATGGATTAATAGAACCATGTGGTTTTAGTCGGTTCAAGTCCAGCATGCCATCCATAGGGATTTCCAAGCGTTCAAAATAAGATTCTGAGATTAGGGCTACTTGACAATCGAACAGAAATAATCTCATACTTCAAAACTATCTTTTAGTTACCTATTTGATGTTTACAAAATATTAGAAAAATTTACATTACTAGCTTGTACAAAAACCGGTTTCATTTTATATCCAAGTCAATTAATTATTAATAAGAGCCATTACTATGCAAGGCTAGTAGTACTATATTGATATAGATGAATGTGATTATTAGAATAGGTATTAGCTGACCCACACAACTTCGTATACGTCAAAAACATAAGAGAGAGAGAGTACTTGTTTGTGCTGTAGGTATCTAAACGATTGATATTATTATCGTGTTTTGTATACATAATAATTATATATAATATTTTTTTCCCAGTCTTTGTAACAATTTTCATTGCCGTCCCTATTGAAGAAAGCGTGATGTCATAAAGCCTTCCTCGATAAATGGACAGATTTTATTTTAATTTCAGGTAGTCCCAGAGATCTTAGAGTTCAATCAAACAAACAATTTATTCAGCCTTATAATCTGTAAGATTGTCTCGATGTTTATACGCGATGGACTGCGAAACATTTTTTTTTATTTCTGGATTTTCCCGAACCAGGCCTAGGGTAAGTTTCATTTTGATTGATACATTTGACAGATAAAAAAACTGACGAATGCGAAGACACGCGGTTCATCTAGTATTAGTATTTTGGATTGGCAACCCTGCAGACAGTACCTGCCTACAACATGGTCACGTACAAACGGTGGTTGCAAAACCTCGCACCGAGTAGCTTACGTCATAAGACCGACGACTTACTCACTGCACAATAGGTACACGTTTTATCGTCGCCTCCCAGCGCAGAGCGCAATAAAGTTTGATAATTATAGTCGTAGTAAACGCTTCTATAGCTTAACTAAAGATGTTCTAAAGTTTACGCATAACTTTTGCATAATTATTGCGGAAACTTATATTTAAAATAGCTAGCTGTGCTTCTCCGGCTTCGAACTTAGAATTTTTAGGATGCTTACCCTAAAACTTGTAATTTTTAGGGTAAGCACCCAAATAAATTCAAGTTTCTGATATAAATAAGGATAATAAAAATGGCCAAAGAACATTTTGAAATGTCGACACCGGAATCCGCCGTGAGATGGCGGTTTTCTTACGTAACTAAGGAGTGGTAACTTTTAAGTAATTAGCGGTAATTAAATGAGGACCTTGTCGATGTGATTTAATGTCGGCCGTGATGATCGAGCGATCGACCATTGGCGTTTGGTGTATACATCGTTTACATTAATAGGTAAATAAATATTTTTCGCACAATAAAATTAAATAGGATAGGGGAAGGTATGCTCCGATGGTTTAGACACTTGGACAGAAAAAGACTGACAACAGATTTATGAGGCGTCAGTCAATGGGCAAACTTGTAGGCCTTTGAGAAAAGGCCAAGCCAAGAGTTCGGTACCCTTAACCTGCGAGTGAGTATGCCACAGAGCGGAAACTCCATACAAATATATAAAATATTTAAAAGATTTGTTACAAAAAAAAAAGATTTGTTTTCAATTCTGTCACCTACACCAAGGGCGCTTTTTCGATTTCTATTTTCAAACTAGTCCAAGTATAGTTGAGATTTCACGTGGTACTGCAGGGAGCCGTGAACATTTTCAAAACTTAGCGCACCGAGCGCGGCTTGCTTGTGTGCGAACATAAGTGCGCCCTGGACCAAAAAAGGTTGGGGACCCCTGACCTACACTAAAACACGTTATGTTTGTACAGAGCTTGAATGTGTGTGTGACCACTAAGGCTAAGCAAACGTTCCCTCATAATACCCTCCAACTATATGACAGCTGTGGCGGGGGTGGGGAAGCTTGCTCAGTGGGGGGCAGGGAGTTGCCAATCTGTATGTAATACTAATATTATTTTTGATATTACAGTAATGCAAACTCGCTGGTTAAGGGTAGGTAATCTATCTACTTCATGAGTAATATGTACTATCTATACTACTATTATAAAGAGGAAAGATTTGTTTTTTGTTTGTTTGTTTGTAACGAATAGGCTCGAAACTACAGGACCAATTTGTAAAATTCTTTCACTGTTGGAAAGCTACACTCTTTGCGGTGAACATAGGCTATATTTTATTCCCGTATTCCCACGGGAACGGGAACTACGCGGATGAAACCGCGTGACGTCCGCTAGTCTATACTAATATTATAAAGAGGAAAGATTTGTTTTTTTGTTTTTTGTTTGTTTGTTTGTAACGAATAGGCTCCGGAACTACTGGACCGATTTGAAAAATTCTTTCACTGTTGGGAAGCTACACTCTTTGCGGTGAACATAGGCTATATTTTATTCCCGTATTCCCACGGGAACGGAAACTACGCGGGTGAAACCGCGTGACGTCCGCTAGTTACTCATAAAGTAGCAGGGAAAGTCATATTATTCTATCTATCGTAGTAAGTGGAAAGTCATTAAAATGTATCAAGTAAGTGTAGAAGATTGTCCAAGGATGTGATCTAACCTTGTTTAAGATACAACGATGTAAATATAATCAATTATATGCAGTGTTTATGCGCAACCTAAGTAATATCACAGGTGGGGAAGCTTGCTCAGTGAGGGGCAGGGAGTTGCCTATCTGTATGTAATACTATTATATTATCTTTAGTAATAACGACTTCCACGCGGACGAAGACGCGGGAACAGCTAGCTCAAAATATTTAGAGAAATGTGTAATGTCCCACAATACCTATGTAGTAGTGTATGTTCCTACTTAGTTTTTTTTTTCGATCGTGTTAAATACATAGGTTTCTCTCTTCGAGCTATGTACCCTATACTTATCGGTCATTGTTAATATTTTATTACGAATCCCGCAGCAAATGTTCTCAGAAACTGGTCGTTTACATATCGGCGTCAACAAAAGGTACATTGTACACCTGACATAGGCTCATGCGCACGCATCTAATGTATGGTGGGCACATAACCTATGCTCTCTCCTCTATAGAAATTCATATTCATAATGGAAAGATCAATGACATCTGAGTAAGTTAATGTAAAATCCCTTCTTAGGGTTGGACGACTGCTTCGAATAAATCACGGAGAAAGTGGAAGATTTTTAATCCCCGCTTTACACCCTTAAAGTAGGAGTATTCGAGAATATTCTCTGTACCTATTACCTACACCATAATACTAGGCATTGTCAAATTGGAGCTCAATCCGTCTAGCAATGAGATCAGTCAATCTCGATTGCCTTTTATGTATAAAGATGTTGGCTACTTAACCAATGGAACGATAAGAATGAAGTTTAGTATACTGATAGGACCATTGGAAGGTGATACAGGATAGTTATCCCGTCAAAGGCATCTGTAGTATAAGAACTTATTACAATACAAATGAAATAAACCTGACTTTGCGTCCCGGTGCCCAGTAACAATCATAGCATTTGCCAAGCAAGTTGTGAAGGTCTTCTGGGCGACAAAAAATTTTTCAAAAGCGTCGGTCCACAGCGGCACATCACAATGTGTGACTACCCGCAGCTGAATTTTTTTGATGTGCATGTGTTTTTTACCGTGAGGAAAATCCTACAGGGTTGCTATGCCGGTCTCCTACCGACTAAAAACCACAAGTATTCTACCAAACAGCTTACGGTTGTCTGCCCCGGGTAAGCCCTCGGACGGACGTCCCCATTAATGTGCATGTTGTGACTTAAAAAGAACTAAAACAGTTTCAAAAAATTGAGCGTATTATATGCCTCTGCCAACTCCTTTAGGTATAGAAATAAATAGCGTGACTATAACGTCTAGCACAACTCACATGTAACTTATTCTTGCACTGCGCGATGGTATGCTTGGAGTAGGCCGCTAGATCGACGTCCTTGCACGTGCTGGACAGCCGCAGTCGCAGCGACACCTCCGCGCCGCCCTCCACCGGCTCCGACCACTCCGCCGGGGAGTCCCTCCCGCTGGCTTCCTTCACCATGTTTATGGGTGGAGACAAGCAGTATATTGGTACCTGGGGAGGAATGGATAGGTTTCATTAGAGTGCTGCACAGATATTTATGTAAATAAATAAATATTTTTGGTCATTCTCACACAACATCATCTAGCCCAGATTAAGCTAATATTCAGGGTGAGGCGTAAATAGTGGTCCAACCGTCAGGGTGTGATAGACCAGGTGCCCCACTATAACATACTACAATATCATCCAAATTTACACAAGGGTCTCAGAAAAAAATAACTTTTTTTGAAATATCGTCCCTTTTTTGTAAAGTTGCCTGTAGATTATAGGAAAACCGCTATTTCTGATTTCTGTTTTTTCTCTCTTAAAGCTAAATACATAAGCTATCAAAAAAATAATATTGTTAATAGAATTCCACAACAAACGTTTGAAATAAATATAAGTTCATCTCAATTTTCTCTCTAATTTTCAGGTATCATGAAAATTGTTCAACGTTTTTTATAAAAAATATGTACTACACTGATGCTACCCAAACGTTTAAAAATATACTTATGTAATACTGATTTCAAAATGATACCATGTAAGGATTTCGCATAAACAGAAACTAGTAATTTTTACTGTTAAAGTTCAAAACGGGTTAAGAAAAATTACCAAAATCAACTTACATACATCACACTTATAATGTTTTTTTTTCAAAGTAATAGTTCATAGTCGACATTATTATTATTTATTTAAAATCTTATAACCTAGATAGCGCCCGCGGCTCCACCCGCGTGGGATTTTGTAACTATTCTCGCTTTTATTTATTTTCTATCTGAAATTCTGTTCCCATTCCATGACAAATTCCTAGCGCGTGGAACTGCGGGCGCCATCACGGTTATGATTTTTTTAAACTATCGCAGTTTTTAACACTTCACGCGAAATACTATTTACTTACATTCACCGACGTTTCGGGCGTTCAACCGCGACCTTGATGTTGCCTGCGGTTTCACCCGCGATGAATTTTGTTACTATTCCCACTTCCGGTGGGATCATAAAAGCGAGAATAGTTACAAAATCCCACGCGGGTGGAGCCGCGGGCGCTATCTAGGTTATAAGATTTTAAATAAATAATAATAATGTCGACTATGAACTATTACTATGAAAAAAACGTTATAAGTGTGATGTATGTAAGTTGATTTTGGTCATTTTTCTTAACCCGTTTTGAACTTTAACAGTAAAAATTACTAGTTTCTGTTTATGCGAAATCCTTTCATGGTATCATTTTGAAATCAATATTACATAAACATATTTTTAAACGTTTGGATAGCATCAGTGTAGTACATATTTTTTATAAAAAACGTTGAACAATTTTCATGATACCTGAAAATTAGAGAGAAAATTGAGATGAACTTATATTTATTTCAAACGTTTGTTGTGGAATTTTATTAACAATATTATTTTTTGATAGCTTATGTATTTAGCTTTAAGAGAGAAAAAACAGAAATCAGAAATAGCTGTTTTCCTATAATCTACAGGCAACTTTACAAAAAAGGGACGATTTTTCAAAAAAAGTTATTTTTTTCTGAGACCCTTGGGAAAATTTGGATGATATTGTAGTATGTTATAGTGGGGCACCTGTTCTATCACACCCTGACGGTTGGACCACTATTTACGCCACACCCTGTATGTAAGATTGTGCTATGGGATCTACACCACTGATAAACATACTTGTCTTATATATTTCTAAATCAACAGATTAATTAAACCCAGACACAAAAAATCGATGTGCCCCATCACACAAAGAGATTTGCCCTGGGTGAAATTTAGGCGCCGCGGCCGCCGACGTGTCTTCGCCGAAGACTATCGGCCTCCATGACAGAGGGCCTGGGGACGGTGAGAGGGCTGCTCATCGTCCTTATAGAAACAGGCCCATGACGGCAGCGCGACGTGAGAGATTCACGCACGTCCCCCTAAGAAGCGGGATCACACCCGAAACCCCCCAAAGAGGGATAGCACCCGAACCACCCCTTGGGCGAGGCCGCAGTGGCGGCCGTAGGTCTGTTGGTAGTCCTGGGACATCCTTCAGAGGGCTTACCTGGGGCTCTCGACCCTAGGCTGTTGGGCGTTACGTGAGGTTTTTTAGTCGGTAGGAGTCCGGCATAGCGTCCATGGCGAATTTTCCCTCACGTAAAAAGAAAACAAAGCTAGAAGTATTCCATGTAAAAGAGTTGTCTGTAACAATTTCAATAACATCGGTGAGCCCTATCCACAAAGTGCGTGTCACAAAATCAATATAAAGTCTAAACCTACACACGTCACCATCATTACAATCAATTAAATAGTAGGTAAACAAATGCAAATCAATAGTAACTTGAAGTTACAAAATAATTAGGTAATAAAAGTTTGTTTACAATTTTTTTTATACTAATGCGGTGGCGGACAATCTTACGGCCCATCTAATGGTTGGTTGCCGACCCGGGTGCAGGTTGTGACAACCCACAGTTCAAATTCTTCAAGCCGCCCATAAGGCCTAGAATCCTAGATATTACAGAACAGCTTAATATTCTGATTATGGTGACAGTTCTATTAAAAATTACATACATACATACATACATAACATCACGCCTGTCTCCCAACGGGGTAGGCAGAGACTATGACTTTCCACTTGCTACGATTCTGGCAAACAACTTTCGCTTCTTCAACTTTCATTGGTGTCTTCATACATGCTCTTCGGTTAAGGGTACTCTTGACCTGGCCTTTTCTCAGAAGATTATTGATTTGATCGACATGAGTATGCCGAGGTCGACCCCTACCAGTTTGCTCATTCACTCTTGCTTCATAAATCTGTTTCGTCAGCCTATTTCCATCCATTCTCTCCACATGTCCAAACCATCTGAGCATCCCTTTCTCTATCTTAGTCACTACATCTTCTGTCACACCGCAATGTTCCCTTATCACACTATTCTGTACTTTATCCCTCAATGTCACTCCAGTTATACTTCGCAAACTTCTCATTTCCACTGCATTAATTTTACTTTCATGTTTCTCCTGCCACACCCAACTTTCACTACCATGCATAAGTGTAGGGACAAGCACTCCTCTATGTACAGCCATCCTTGCCTTTTTAGACACGTTCTGACTGCTCATAAAGGTGTGAATGGCTACATTCACTTGGTTTCCTGCCAAAACTCTTCTTTCAATATCATTGTCATACTTTCCATCTCTTGCAAATTTTGAACCCAAATATACAAACTCTTTCACCTGTTCCACGCTCTTTCCTTCGATCGATATCGAGCAATCAGTCATACATTTCTCTCTTTCAAAAACCATTACTTTTGTCTTACTTACATTAACATTCATTCCTCTACTTTTAAGCGCATCGTTCATTATATTAACCATCAACTGCAACTCCTCCGCCGATGATGCCAGTATTACCTGATCATCAGCATAAAGGAGGCATTTGACGGTTAGCTCATTCATTTTTAATCCATACGCGCACTCTTGTAGTTCTTTCAAGCAACTGTCCATGTATAGGTTGAACAGCCATGGTGACGCTACACAGCCTTGTCTCACACCTTTTTCGATGGGAAAAAAGTCTGTGCAAGCTCCATTGATTCTGACACAAGCACTGGAGCCCTCGTATAGAGATTTCAAGGCTCGTATCAAGTTGCTGTTCACTCCATACATGGACAGTGTTGACCACAGTTCATTTCTCACCACTCTGTCATAGGCCTTTTCCAAGTCCATTAAAAATTACTTGTATATTAATGTTATCGCTTATTCGTATTATCATTGAACCTTACAGACATCCACGCATTTTCGCCGTAAGAGCGGGTAGAGACATAAAGCACAATTCATACGCTACTGTCTTAGAAATGTCTTACAACAACTCTGAACACTGAGCACTGGGCCGGCAGAGCACTAAGAGTTACTTCCACACATAGTTACAAAATACATTTGATCACGTTTTGCAAATCAACCGAATCTTTTGTTCACTAACTAGCTAAGGTAGGTACACTGCGTGGAATGCTACTCTTATATTTCGGATGACGCAGTAACGTTCAATCTATTAAGAAGTTCACAAGAGTTTTCAGGAACATGTTATCCGTTTAATGTCCAAAGGCTTAAGACTTTGAAACGATCATATCATTGTTTCTATAGCTACGCTTCACCAATCTACCATAGCGATGTTTGACACGGTATCAATTCGAACTGAAAGATTCAGTGACTCTCTTGTATGTCGAACCAAAGCGGCTTCTATCTTTTTACCACGGTTCCCTGGGTCTTTTAAGAGGACTTATCAAAAAGCATCCTTTAAAGCAGTCATAGTTAGGAAACCTACTGATTCAGGTCCATCAGAAAGCGTTCGTCAAGGCAAGGCGAATGACTATCCACTTTATCTTTGTGGCGTATGACAGGTAATGGGTTTCATTTCCTAGACTTTATTGGAAGTTAAAGTCAATTTAAAAACAATACGTGTCTGAGGGTGTTCCCTTATTTAATTAGGTAGAGTACTTGTGTGAAACATTCACCATCTGTGGTTAAGCTTTGATATGCAACCCGCCTACTCTTTGTGGGTGCTATATCGATCGCGGTCACCTACCTGTATGGACGAGTCAACAAACCAGGTCGAGGACCATTTGCCACAAAGTGATACAGGCTAATCATCTCGGGATTTGTTTAGAAAAAAAATTTCACATTCTGAGAAGATAAACATTACAAATAACTGGACTAAGACGTCATAACCATTAGTGCGTCATTAACTTCTTGAATCCTCATAGCTGGCAGGTAAAGCATCAGGTACCTACCTAATAGACCCATAAAAAAGACAAAAAAGATAAATGGGACAGCATTAAAATAAGTGTACGTCTCTGGACGCTGATAGCCGTTAACGTTCAAAGGAATGAGTCACCGACGTGATTCATTATCGTAAGGCACTGTGGACTGTGGTTGTTTTGGAATTAGAAGCACGTTAAATCGGAGGTTGTTGTGTGATAAGATAATACTCCAACTCGAAACGGAAATGCTGCATGCTCTTTTCCAAAGGATGAAACTTGTATGCAACTGCATCATGGCCATTCAGTTTGCCACTGCAAGCAGGTCTTATGTTGAAGATTAATAAATTAATTGTTATTATATTTCTAACAGATTTAAATAAGAGATTAGCGTTTTGTAGAGTTTTCATAGTCACAGAAAAAGGAAAGCGAACGCAACTAGGTACTTTTTGAAATCCAACCAGTAGTTCCTGAGATTCTAGCGATCAATAGTATATAGTAGACACTAAACAATTGGCTTTCATCATTTTAGCGAGCAAAATATTAAAAAAATCAATTGATGAGTTTAGAAGATGAAAACTATTGCCTCTAAAACTACGCTCCAGCGTTTCTTGAGTAGGTAGTAGATGCGTCATGTTTAATATTGGTCAAATTTATTTATTAGAAAACTAGGACGTGATTCAATAGCACCACTGAAATATTTAGTTGACCGTAAAAAGACGGTGCAATATTTGTGTCACAGGCAGCGACATTGTTCAACTATTGAAATGTAAATCTATATATATAAAAATCAATGCCACTTTTCGTTGTAATTTTATAACTCAAGAATGGGCTCACCTATCCGAACCAAATGTTTAGGGTTTGTTGGGACTATTTAGTAGATGGTTTATGTGAAGTTTGCACAAAATCGGTCTAGCGGTTCTTTATTTATCACGCAAACGAAGTTGCGCGGGTCAGCTAGTGCTGTATAAATATTGATATCTTTTCCTGTTACTCTTTTTAAAAGGCGCGGTTTGGAGGCCGTGTGACGTAGGCGACGACCAATAATCTTGATTCAGATATTATGACATATTCGGATGTAGGAAGTTATAAATTGGTGGTCACTAATTTAAAGGACCTTCTCATCTTGAAAAAGTCGTAGTTTAGAGGCCAGGGGTCAGATTACCGATCGACGAATGTCGGGTATTGGGGACGAACGGAGGTTGCTAAACTACAAACGACACGTAGAAGCCGTCTGGTGGAAATCCATGGCAACATCTAGCGTTTGGGGACACTCTTAATTGACAGTGGTCCTCAAGTCCAGCGGCTCTGTGATGTGCCTTTACACGCTTCGCTTGAAGACCCTGAAGTTGTAAGAGGAAGAGCGATCCTAGTTTTAATGGTTCGACACAAATCGAGGCTTCTCCATAGGTCCCTTTAGGCCTATCTAGCTATGATTTAGGCCTATCTTTTTACTTGAGCAGCTTTGTTGCCAGGAGGATGCGGCCCTTAATTTTTTTATGTTTTTATATCTACCTATTTGTTGTTAGAAATAGCAGCAAAAGAAATACATGATCTGTGAAATGTCAACTGTCTAGTAGTCACAGTTCATGAACTCTGATATGTGTACAGCCAGACAGACGGATGGACGGATAGCGAAGTCTCTGTAATAGGGTCCCATAATTACTCTTTGGGTACAGAACCCTAAAAAGGACTACCTATTTAATTCTATTTTTCAAATAAAGGAATAAAGAAATGAATTAAGTTTAAGTTGTATCCCTAGGCGTGCCGAAATGGGTCTGGTTCAACATGTGCTAGGTCTGGCGTTGCCTGGCGTTGCCTAGCGCTGGTTTTCAATCAGAAATAAAGATATTAGTCACTTGGAAATGTACAAGCTTTTGCCCATCAAAGTAGACGAAATAAAAGTAAATATGAACCCATTAAATTAGTTATTAATGAGCTGCAAACTTGCTGATAAGATCGTCTAGTACAGTACAGTTATATTGTTATAACGTCTATATGAGTCACTGTGTGTGATACGATAATTATAATTGTTCTCTTTGAATCCTTTATCTATTCTGCACTCGAAACTATTAACTAACGTAGTAGTATTTCTGGAAGCTTATTCCATGAGCCATGTAGGAAGTAACAATGAAACGAATAACTAGATAGCATAGCGCCCGCAGTTCCACCCGCGTGGAATTCTGTACCCAGTCCAGCATACCATGGGAGCTTATTCCGGGAGTAAAAAGTAATTTTATTTCGAGATAAGGGAGCCCGGCGTGTGCGCCTTCGTTAGGGCGGATCGTCTGCACTCTTCCTCGAAAAACCGTCCTTTTGCGTTCTAAGGCTGCAAATAGACCATGTTTCCATGATCTACATGTACGATACCGTTCCCAAACAGAAGAACCATTGACAACTAAGGCTGTTTCAGCACTTTAGCGAGGAGGCTGATGACGCGCAGGAGCGGTTCCCGAAAGCTGATCTGGTGTTTTTGGGGGACTTCAATGAGCACCATGTCGAGTGGCTGAGGTCAAGACCAATCGTGCGGGAAGGTCCGAACATGCATTCGCTCTCTCCAGTGGTCTGACCCAAACAGTTTGTGGGATTACGCGCCGACCGGTCAGATCGGACCATGCACCTGTTCTGCTGGAGCTACTGCTGACGTTTGTCTAGCTAGCCCAATATAGTGAGTCGGTGGGAGCCCAATATAGTGAGTCGGTGGGAGCCCCACTGGGTAACTCCGAGCACTGCTGCGTGTGCTAAGCAAGTATCATCCCCTGCGCGTGCAGTTGAGATAAAACGGCATTTATGGTACTACTCGGCAGTAAAATGGGACAGTCTTTGTAACTACTTTACATCCATCTCGTAGAGTGATAACCAAGAACTTTCCACCTGATTCATATTCTTGTTAATCTTATTTCAGGCTGCATTAAGATTCACAAAGTTAATGATTTGATAATATCCTTTATTGGGATTGTGCTCTTGACCTTTTCACTAATGATTTCTACATTAACATACTACATGCTGATAACAATGTGGAAATATTTCTCATTGTAAACTGAGGATAAGTAATAAATAGTAGTAGCACTCATGGCTCCGCGGACTCAGTGTTTTGTAAACAATCACTGCAGTAAGCAACTTTCACTATGGCCGGTTCTTGGATGGGTGACCAACCATGTGACCACTTTGTGACATTTATTTGAGTATTTCCATGCTTCGGAAGGCATGTTAAGCCGTTGGTCCCGGTTGCCAGTAAAATGGCAGTTGTTAAGCCAAGTTGAAGGCCTTATCTGGCGGCTTAAAAATTTCAACAGCAAGCAGTCTCTATCTGCGCCTGTCCATATCAACACGGCAATATGGCTCACCACCTATTACATGGGACAAATTCTAAAAAGGTGAATTGTGGGCAATTAATATGCCTTTGCCTACCCCTTCGGGGATAAAGGCGTGACCATATGTATGTGTAAGCTGAGGATTAAATTTTGTACAAATCTAGTCAATGAGCACCTTCTAATATGTAATCACTTGAGGGAAATAACCGATATGATTACTAATTATAAAATTAAATATCATTTAAGTTATTTATTACAAGGGTATCAGCCTGAAGTTTATATTATCGTGGAGACAATGACGACAACACACTTTCCTGGATTAATGTCAATTCATTTACTTTGGATCCGACAAATTCTCTAGACACATTTAGCTTGTTCAATATTGCTAAAATATTACTACCTACTCTGATGATTTTAACGTATATGGTCTACTCCACCCAATCAAAACTAAAGCAAGTTGGTATACTCCTATCCAGGGTTTTCATTCATTATTTTTATTAGAAATTTATCCCGCAGTCAGTTGGTGCATTTAAATGTTCATCTAGCAATCAAATCCCTTTACAGCACTCCACTACTAGCCTTATTTTTTATTACTTTCAATAAAACTGAAATAAGAGCTGATCATATAGGTAAGTATAACACATAATATTTTTATGTTCATCATTCTTAAAATCATACCTCAAAAAGAAATTAGTAAACTTAAGGGTAGAAGATACAGAAAGACAAGCAAAATGGGCAGGGCTTTGACAGTCATTGGCTACCTACTTCTGAAAAGAACGAACAAACTACCTAAGAGGAAAGATTTGATTATTTGTTTGTTGGCATTGAATAGGCTTTGTCCTATTCAATGCTTAACCGATTTGGAAACTCTCAAAAGTGGTTGGGAAGCTACATTATCCCTAATGAACACAGGCTATATTTTATTCCCGAATTCCCATGAGAATGGGAACTATGAGGGTGAAACCGTTAGATTTTATATAAAGTTGTTTTCACTGAAAGCCTAGATCATAATAATAAACAAGATCACATGTTAACAGTTATCTTTTAACTTAAGTTCATTGGAATTTTGGCTCGATTGTAAATTAAACTCATCAACCAGTAAGTTAATGTTGGAGTAAAGAGACAAGTTGCAGAGAACAATGTGAACACAAAGTATATAATAACAGACACAGGGTTGAATTTGTATTGATTTCTTGTTTTTAACCATGACATATTGCAAAAGATATAGCTTTGTGTTTGCTGCAACTTGTCACAAACTAAACAAATTACAACATTAAAAAACAAAGTACATACCTGATATCTTGTGCCCCATTCATCATAACACTCAGTGAGGTAGCCATTTGGTACAGACACACTGGCTCCATCCAGAATAGCCTGTGCTAGCTGAAAGTCCATCGCTTCAGCTGCGACTGCGGCGGCCCTGAGTGCGTCCCAAATCTCTTTACGTCCTTCAAACGCCGGTGCAGTATCCCAAAATTCATCTCTCTTACTTCGCAATTGACCTTCCGTTAATGGCACATCTGATTTCCACCGTATGGTCTCATGTGACAGCGACTGGTTTTTCCTCAGCCCCCCTAAAACAAAGAGTTATGAGAAAACGCACTCTACGTCTCCACGGCGACAGATGACCGTGTACCATACCCGAATTAGGCCGAGACACCGTAGCCGAAGACTCCTCTATGTGTCCACTACCACTTCTAGTTATTCCTATGCAACCTCCCATTATGTTCACATTCTACACTTGCTCATTTAACAAATATTTACATAAAATTATTAACAAATAACATTTTTTACTTCTATATGTACGCTTCTGTCAAAAAGATTAGCTGTATAAGTTTTGTTTATGCTCTGAAAGGTCGCGTGTAAATTCTACAAGATCATTTGATTCTATAAAAAAATTAAATGTTTTTAAATGATTTCTTGTGTTATTAAGAGTAATTTTATTGGAAAAATAATAATCAAAATAAAATAATACGAGTTCTCCATAATACATACAAAATCGGTTATGGAACTCTGAACAAAACGCATCAATACTTAAAATTTTAAATATGGCAACTTAAAAACATTCTTAGCGTTTAGTGGTTTAATTTAAACATGCTAAGAAAAACAATAAAAATGTATTGCTCTTCGAATATCACAAATAATTAGCGAAGTAAAAAGAATTTCTTCAAAAGTGTACGAGGTTAGCATTTCATAAAGGTAAAAATTAAAACTTACATTTTGAAAACCATTAACACTACTAACAACAAAACGAAGTTTGTCACATGGCATAATCATGTCACTGTCAGTGTCACTGTGTCACTCTCAACTTCTCAAGGCTGTCTCACTTTTGCAAACAAAAACATTAAAAACATTGTTTTTTAATTAATGTTTGCTGGCTATGCTATAGATAATATAATGAATAGAGAGCAATTTAATATTGAGAATTTTAAAATAGAAACGGTGAGAATAGCGTGTGTATCTTTCCATGTCGCTACATTTACTTCTCTAACCAAATATTGTTTTTCATTAGGCTCCGCCGACCGCATATTATGTGCCAGAATTTATAAACAAAAATGAAGAAACGTCAGTCCTATCTAGTATTTACGCGGCACCGAAGCCAAAATGGACTCATCTTTCTAATAGAAGATTGCAGAATTGGGGCGGAATACCCCACAATAAAGGAATGATAGCCGAGACAATACCACCGTGGCTAGACGAGTATTTAGAAAAAATACACAGTTTGAATTTAATGGGTGGTAAAAGACCAAATCATGTGTTAGTAAATGAGTATCTTCCCCGACAGGGTATAATGGCACATTTAGATGGATCACTGTTTTACCCAACTATAACCACAGTGTCGGCAGGCTCACATATAGTTCTAAAGTTTTCAGATCCAGCAAAGGAAAATGTAGATAATAACACATTTGGATTTCTCCTAGAGCCAAGAAGTTTGTTGGTTCTCCAAGATGAACTATTCAGTAACTATCTACACTGTATTGAAGAATTGAGCGAAGATGTATTGGATGAATCCATACTTAACTTGCGCATGTGTTCTGTAAAATATGTACGAGGTACAAGATTAAAACGTGATACGAGAATATCACTAACCATAAGACATGTACCAAAAACAACTTTGTTTAAAATTAATATTGGAAATATAAGATAACAATTTTCCTCCATTTTTGACTTGCATGCTTGATGATCCCTTGATTCAGAAGTTGCTAAAGTGTCATCATAGGGTTCCCAAAAATAGGAAAAAGTAAGATAAATAAATAAATATTGTTGGACATTCTCACACAACATCATCTAGCCCAAACTAAGCTATAAGCTTGTGCTATGGGATCTAGATGACTGATAGACATACTTATATATGTCTAAAACATACATATTATGGATAAACAACACCCAGACAAAGAACAAATCAATATGCTCATCACACAAGAGCTATGTCCTGGGTGGGAATCAAACCCACAACCTCTGAATCCGTAGTCAGGTACTCTAACCACTGGACCATGAAGCTATTGATTCAATACTAGATGTACAGTCACCTCCAATATTGCATGGGCCCCTTAAGATCTATAATCCCATGCACATTTGAGTCCAAATTCACAAGAACTCCACTAGATGGCGCAACTTAACTCGAATATAATTGCATAGACACCTTAGAATCACAAAAAAATGTACTAGATGGCATATTTACATTACTCAAAAGATTAATGAGTTGCTATTTTGACATTAAATCGTGTTCCTGTGTGAGGTATTTAAAAAATCGGCAACGCTAGATACTTCCAATGTTATCTGAGAGATGGCGTCAATTCTCAGTGCAAAGCAATTTCGTTTCGGATTGACCATGCATTCTCAAATTCGTCTGTACCTAGATAGTTGCTAGTGCCAGTTGGATCCTAAGTGACACTTGTAAGAACCAACCTATCTTGCCACAGAATTTGATGCCGGGGTTCAGAAAAAAAAATTGTCTACAGTGTACTTATTGCAGTACAGGCACTGAAAATTCATCAAGTATTTAACTTTGATAAGAATTAATAAAATTAATACCTAACAAAAACTGACCTTGATAATTTTCAGTTCAGTTCCCATAAAGAGTTTTTTCATAGAGAGATACCTGCTTTCAGTGAGATCCAATAGCATTTTTGTTGGTCATCTAGATTCCAATAAGTACCGAACTATAGACATTCTAAAGGTCAAAAATGGGCTTATACATAAAGTGAAGTATCTGTCTCACCATGAAAACCAAATGAATGATGAAGACGATTACCTACACTAAGTGACTGTACTCTATGCTACTATAGTCCGCTAGAAGATATCTTGGTCCTTTCGAACCGGATTTTGGGCAATATCCTAGTCTAAATGACTGTACATTATGCTACAATAGTTCGCCAAGAGGTATATTGGTCCTTCGATCCGGATTTTGGGCAATAACCTAGTCTAAATGACTGTATAATATGCTACTATAGTTCGCCAAGAGGTATATTGGTCCTTCGAACCGGATTTTGGCAATAACCTAGTCTAAATGACTGTACATTATGCTACAATAGTTCGCCAAGAGGTATATTGGTCCTTCGAACCGGATTTTCGCATTAACCTACACTAAGTGACTGTACACTATGCTACTATAGTCCGCTAGAAGATATCTGGGTCCTTTCGAACCGGATTTTGGGCAATATCCTAGTCTAAATGACTGTACATTATGCTACAATAGTTCGCCAAGAGGTATATTGGTCCTTCGATCCGGATTTTGGCAATAACCTAGTCTAAATGACTGTACATTATGCTACTATAGTTCGCCAAGAGGTATATTGGTCCTTCGATCCGGATTTTGGCAATAACCTAGTCTAAATGACTGTACATTATGCTACTATAGTTCGCCAAGAGGTATATTGGTCCTTCGAACCGAATTTTGGCAATAACCTACACTAAGTGACTGTACACTATGCTACTATAGTTCGCCAAGAGGTATATTGGTCCTTTGAACCGGATTTTTGCAATAACCTAGTCTAAATGACTGTACATTATGCTACAATAGTTCGCCATGAGGTATATTGGTCCTTCGAACCGGATTTTGGCAATAACCTAGTCTAAATGACTGTACATTATGCTACAATAATTAGCCAAGAGGTATATTGGTCCTTTGAACCGGATTTTGGCAATAACCTAGTCTAAATGACTGTACATTATGCTACAATAGTTCGCCAAGAGGTATATTGGTCCTTCGAACTGAATTTTGATAATAACCTAGTCTAAATGACTGTACATTATGCTACAATAATTCGCGAAGAGGTATATTGGTCCTTTGAACCGGATTTTTACAATAACCTAGTCTAAATGACTGTACATTATGCTACAATAGTTCGCCAAGAGGTATATTGGTCCTTCGAACCGGATTTTGGCAATAACCTAGTGAAAATGAAAATGAAAATGAAAATGAAAATATCTTTATTCATTTAGGTTACAAAGTAACACTTATGAACGTCAAAATTTTTGCTTCTACATTTACATTTACTGCCAGATTCGCAAAGCAATAGGTAGAGCCTGTGAGGAAGAACCTGGCAAGAAAACTCACGGCCACTCTTTTCAAATAGTCTTAGTACATTCGTTTGTCATGCAATAAAGATCAACAATTTTGTCTACACAAGCGATATTTACAATCGCGCCTAATTAAGTGAGGAGCAAGCAACTCATGTCCATGTCTCTGTATCATTAAAATAGTCATCAATAGTATAGTATGCCCTTTTTAAAAGATGTGTCTTGATTTCCCTTTTGAATCTATATAAAGGAAGGTTCATAATATTTAAAGGAATTTTATTGAATAGGCGTACACCAAGTCCTTCGAATGAGTCGTGTACCTTATGTAATCGAAAAACCTTTCCAATCAATTTATGCTTATTTCTAGTATTTATTGAATGTACGTCACTGTTCTTAAGATATAGATGTATGTTCTTTTTAACAGACATGATGTTCTCAAATATGTATTGCGATGCAACCGTTAAAATTTCTATTTCTTTAAACTTCTCTTTAAGCGATTCTCGAGCATTTAATTTATAAATTGCACGTATAGCTCTTTTCTGGAGTACAAAAATTATTTGTATATCTGCTGCCTTGCCCCACAGCAAAATGCCGTAAGACATGACGCTATGAAAATAACTAAAATAAACCAGCCTGGCTGTTTGGACATCAGTGAGCTGTCTGATCTTGGTAACGGCAAAAGCCGCCGAACTGAGTTTTGCTGCTAGACACGATATTTGGGCAGTCCACTGTAATTTACTATCTAAAGTGATCCCCAAGAATACGGTTGATTCTACAAGATGAAGGGTGTCACTGTTCAATGTTATATTTGTTTCATAATTTTTGACATTGGGCATGGTAAATCTAATACATTTTGTCTTTTTAGCGTTCAATAGCAAATTATTGGTTGTGAACCAATCTACAACTTGGGCTAGTGCACTATTTACGTTGTCAAAAGTACTTGGATTGCGATCAACTTTAAAAATAAGTGATGTATCATCAGCAAATAGAACAACATCGCACAAGTTCTGTACATAGAAAGGTAAATCGTTGATGTAAATTAAAAATAAAAAAGGTCCTAGAATTGATCCTTGCGGCACACCCATAGCTACAGAAGCTCCAGAGGACCGACTTCCATTAATGTCAACATATTGCATTCGATCTTTAAGATAGGAGGCAACAAGATCCATTGCAGAGTCCCTTATACCATAATGATCTATTTTTCGTAATAAAGTGTTATGATCAACGCAGTCGAAAGCCTTGGACAGATCGCAGAATACCCCGATAGCATCCTGTCGATTTTCCCAAGCGCTGAATATATGTTTTATAAGTGTCACTCCTGCGTCAGTAGTAGAACGACCTCTTGTAAACCCATACTGCTCGTTGTGTAGTAACATATTTGAACTAAAATGTGATTGTAATTGCTGCAGTATAATTTTCTCAAAAATTTTGCTAATGGCAGGCAGTATTGAAATAGGTCTAAAGTTACCAGGGTCTGTTTTGGATCCGGCTTTAAAAAGAGGTATCACTTTACTGTGTTTCATTAAATCTGGAAACACGCCTTTATCAACACATATATTAAATATTGCAGCTAGATGAGGAGATATAATTAAAATAATTGACTGCATTAATTTCACAGAAAAACCCCACAAGTCTGCTGTATTTTTTGAGTTAAGCGACTTAAATACTTTAACGATATCGTTGGGATTCACATATTTAAATCTAAATGAGACTCTACAGTGGTCCACGCTGCCCCTAAGCATTCGTTGAGCTTTAACTGGGCAAGAATTTAAGGAGCTCGTTGTAGTCACGGGTATGTCTATAAAGAAATTATTAAAGGTTTGTGCTACATCTAAACTATTATTAATCACTCTATTATTAACAATCAATTCAATGTCATGGTCACGAGTTTTGTGGCGTCCGGTTTCAGAATTAATTATATTCCATGTCATTTTTACCTTATTGTACGACTGTTTAATCTTCCGACTTAAATGTAATGACTTGGCAGCAGCACATGCCTTTTTAAAGGTTTTTGAATAAAGTTTAACATACTGAATAAAAGCAGGATCAAAATTAAATTGCTTCATACCATATAACTCATATAACTTCGCCCTACTCTTGTATATACCAGTAGTTGCCCAATCACAAAATTGCATGCCTTTATTTTTATAAAAGGTTTTTGATTTGAAAATGTTATAGTACTCAAACTGAATGGTATTAAATAAGGAGTTGTATAGGCCGTTTGGATCTTCCTCATTAACGTTAAGATTGGCAACCTTTGCAGAAACTTTTTCACTAAATTGTGCTAGGCGAGTTTAGGCGACATGTACTCATTGGCCTGCAAGAAATTTTGTTTAATTTAGCCGTTATATCAATGGGAAACGCAGCTTTCTGCCCAAGGTGATCTGATGGAAAGTTACTTAATATTTCTTTTGCCAGTGGTTCACAGTTGCTAAACATATTATCGATACATTTCGCAGAATGTGAGGTGATTCTAGTTGGCTCACAAAATAAGTTTTGTAAGCCAAAGGAACTAAATAAATTAATAAAACTAGTACGTTTCGTCGAATTTACAAGTATGTCAACATTAAAATCACCACACACCACAATACGTTTCTTACTAGTGCACAAGTGCTTCAATACATTTTCCATTACTTCTTCAAACAAATTATAATCGCTATCTGGCGGGCTATAGACACAAAGGACAATGAGTTGCTCAAACTCAACACATGATAATTCCGCAGTGCGCTCAATAGAAAGGGCCACAATATCTTTACGTTCTTTACAGTTTATATTATTAGAAACAAATATTAGCGAGCCACCCCGAATAGCATATTTTCTTGTGAACGCACTGTTCAGTGAGTAAAATTCACTGTTAAACATTAATTCATGACTTTCCAACCAATGCTCTGTAATACAAAAGACATGAATATTGTGTTCCTTGATATAAAGGTCTATTTGCAGTAGTTTGTTGGATATGCCTTCAATATTTTGGTGTACTAAGTTTAGACTACTAGTTATTATATTGTTGTTAAACTCGAAATTATTTCTTACACTAACATTATTAGAGGTCTCAATAGGCTCAAAAGCCCTAAAGCCATGGCCAGATTTTTTATCTGTTGTCTTACAACCTAGTTTTTTGGGATGATGCATCCTTCCCAAGATAAAATGTCAATATTATTGCTATGATTATAAACAATACAAGCAGTTTTATTATAAGCCAAAAGATTGGCTTGATTCAATAAAAAATTTGATAGCGTTATCGCTACCTGTCGTCTTAAAAACTTTGAAAGTAAGTATCTATCTAAGGTCATAAAAGAATAACGTAATACAAGATTACAGTCAAATAATTCACTATTCCTACTATACTACTTGTAGTCAAATAGTATAATTTTCGGTTTATTTTGTACCGAATATTGTTTTCATTACGTGTGAAAGATTTACTATAAGGCAATGTAGAAAGTATTACCTGTTTCACTGACAATTTTGACAACTGTTCATGAAACTTAATAATATTTTTGATATTTACACAATCTCTGTTATATTATCTGTGGTACTTTGGATATGGTCTATAGAAATTATCTTGTCTATGGAAACGCTCTGTATTGCGATGACTACCAATGCCACGTGCTTGTACTTGTACCAGATTATTACTGCGTATTATTATGTAAATTCTTTCATTAAATGCCAAACCAAGTTAAACCCAGTGTCTCATTACAATGGCGACGAGCACCAAGGAAAATAAGCGCGTGCCGCCAAATTTCATTGAATTTTTCGACAAGAAATCAAAATTTTCAAGATGGATAGCACGATTAGAAGGAGCTTTTCAAATTTACGAAGTGAAGGAAACAGATCAAAGACGTGCGTACTTATTACATTTCATAGGAGCGGATACATATGATACACTATGCGATTTATTATCTCCAGCAATGCCAGATGAAATGGAATACATTACATTAAAAAAAAAGCTGTCCGACCATTTTGATCCGCAGCCATTGGAGATAGCGGAGTACTATAAATACCATCATAGAAAACAAACGGAAGGCGAGTCGGTAAGAGAATACATAGCTGCGCTCCGCAAGATGGCATCGACATGCAATTTTGGAAATTTTTTGGAAACTGCTCTAAGAAATCAATTTACTTGTGGGTTAAACGATGAAAGGGTGCGGGAAAGGATTATGGAAACCAGGGACCTGACATTAGAAAAAGCACTTGATATAGCTCAAAGCGCGGAGACAAGGTCGCAATCAGACGTACATATTAACTTTATAAAACAAAAACCAAACATGAAAAATGTAAGAACAGAAAAAAAGATAGTTTGTTTTCGTTGTGGTGGGTCACATTACGCCAATAAATGCCCGCATATAAATGCCGAATGTGGTTATTGTAAGAAAGAAGGCCATTTGAAGCGGTCCTGTCTGAAGGCTAAACGTCAAGAAACCAACTGTATAGAGGATAAATCTCCAGAGCAGCAGCCTGACGATATGGTAAACATCAATCAGTTAAATTTTTATAGAAAAATGACGGTTCAAGCTAACATCAATGGTGTGAACTTGGAAATGGAAGTGGACAGTGGTTCGGCTGTGTCAGTTATCGGAAAAAAACTATTCAAGAGCAAATTCCCTAACATTCAGTTAAAATCGGCAGATGTGCAACTGTGTAGTTACTCAAATAATAATTTAAATCTTTTAGGAGTTGCTGAGGTGGATGTGACTGTTTACGGTGAGACAAGAAAATCTTTAAGGTTGTATGTAGTGTCTGATGTTGAGAAAATGCCGCTGTTTGGAAGGCAGTGGTTGCGTTCATTCTCTCAGAAGACATCTGGTAGAATATTACAGGTAAATAATATTAATTTAAATAAGGATTCAAGTTACATAAGTTCAAAATTAGATAGTATTTTAACTAAGTATAAAAGTTTATTTGATGATTGTAATTTGGGAAAAATTAAAGGTGACCCAGTTGAGTTGCATTTAAAGGAAGGGTCTAAACCAGTATTTTGTAGAGCTAGACCAGTACCTTTTAGTTTAAAAGCTAAGGTAGACAAAGAAATTGAAAGAATGGTTCAATTGGGAATTTTAGTAAAAGTTGATTACAGTGAATATGCTACACCAATTGTGCCTGTAGCTAAAACAAATGGAGAGGTTCGCTTGTGTGGTGATTATAAAGTGACAATCAACCCACAGTTAATAGTAGATGAGCATCCATTGCCAACCCCTGAGGAATTATTTTCAGGGCTAGCAGGGGGTGATAAGTTTACTAAAATAGATTTAAAATGTGCATATTTACAATGGTCAGTTCGGGAGGAAGACCAAAAATACTTAACGCTTAATACCCACAAAGGTCTGTATATGAGTACAAGATTAATGTATGGTCTCAGTTGTGCGCCTGCCAAATGGCAAAGGAAAATTGAAAATATTCTTAAAGATATTCCAGGGGTAGTAGTGTTTATTGATGACATACAAGTTACAGCACCGAATGATGTAATTCATCTGCAGCGTTTGGAAATGGTGCTGGAGAGATTACAGCAATATGGTTTAAAAATAAATTTAAATAAGTCACAGTTCCTACAGAATGAAATTGATTATTGTGGATACAGAATTAATAGGCTAGGTATACATAAGTTAAATTCCAAAATAGAAGCAATACAGAATGCACCAGAACCAAGAAATGTGACTGAATTACAATCATTTCTGGGTCTTGTAAATTATTATGGTAGATTTTTTAAAGATTTATCTACAGTCCTGGAACCACTTCACAAGTTACTAAGAAAAGAAAATAATTGGAAGTGGTCACAGGAATGTGACAGAGCATTTAATTTAATTAAGAAACAGATGCAAAGTGAAACATTTTTAGCACATTACTCACCAGACTTACCTGTGATTTTGGCTACTGATGCCTCGCCTATTGGAGTAGGCGCTGTCATCTCCCATGTTATGCCTAATGGAAGTGAACGTCCTATTCAGATGGCCTCACAAACACTTAATAAAACCCAAAGAAAATGGTCACAAATTGACAAAGAAGCCTATGCTATTATCTTTGGTGTTAAAAAGTTTTTTCAATACTTGTATGGTAGGCGGTTTACACTAATCACTGATCACAAACCACTTGTACAGATTTTTTCACCTTGTAAACCACTACCACATATGTCAGCTACTCGTATGCAACACTATGCAATATTTTTGCAAGGTTTCAATTATGATATTAAATACAAAAATTCAAAGGATAATAGTAATGCAGATGCATTGTCAAGGTTACCTATAAAATGTTCTGAAAATAGCTTGTTAGAAGCAGCAGATATAGTTGAGTTACATCACATTTCTACATTACCAATTACAGTACATGAATTAGCAGAAGCAACAATAAAAGATAAAGAATTAAGTTGTTTACTAAATGGTTTACATAGAGGTGTGGCTTTGTCCCATTCTGATCGTTTTGGGATTGACCAAAATGAATTTACTTTGCAAAGTGGGTGTATTTTAAGAGGTTCTAGAGCAGTCATTCCAAAAATCTTTCAAAAAAGAGTTTTAGATGACTTGCATGAGGCTCACTTTGGAATAACTAAAATGATAATGTTGGCTCGAAGCTTCTGCTGGTGGCAAAATATTGACATAGATATTAAAAATTTAGTGAAGAATTGTAGACAATGCGGAGAACAAAAATCCAACCCACCAAAAATACTTACACATCATTGGGAATGCCCAGGCCAACCCTTTGAACGGGTACACATAGACTTTGCAGGGAAGTTCTTGGGCACATATTTCTTTATTCTAGTGGATGCATATTCCAAATGGCCAGAAATTTATACACTTGACAAAATTGACACCGATAATACTATAGAAATTTTACAAGATATTTTTTCCAGATTTGGGTACCCGAGGGTATTAGTTAGTGACAATGGATGCCAATTTACTAACCTAAAATTTGCTATGTTTCTAAAACAGTGTGGGATTATACATAAGCGATCCGCTCCATACCATCCTGCGACAAATGGCCAAGCAGAACGTTTTGTACAAATACTAAAAAATAAATTAAGAACTTTGACAACCAATAGAAATAATATACAAGAAAACTTAAGAACATTTTTAAACCAGTATAGAATCATACCCCATGTAACAACCAACAGGTCACCAGCAGAACTGGTTTTGTCATATCCTGTTAGGTCCAGACTATCTTTAATGGTGCCAAAATTGGAAAGAAAAATACCATCTACTTTAAATTTAGAAAAACATAAGAAATGTAAAAGAATTGAAGTTGGTACAAGAGTTATAGCTAGAAACTATGCAGGGTCAAAGAAATGGAAATTTGGTGTTATATCTAAACAATTAGGGGAACTACATTATGAGATAAAATTGGATTCTGGAGAGAGCTGGCGCAGGCATTTAAATCAAATACGAGCAGTGGGGAGTGAAATACCCCCACAGATTGAACATTCTTTAGATCTTCCTTTTTCACAGGAGAACCAAACCATACCCATACTAAATAACAATGAACATCGGGCCATTCAAATTCAGAGGGAAGCAGATTCTCCTGTGAGGAAGGAAAGTGATACTAGTGACTTATATAGTAATAAAAGTAAGGTAAATGATTGTGTGCCTATTGCTCAGGAAATCACAGGGACTGTTAGTCCAAATGTGGAGGTTAATGATGGAAATGATAAAACTGTCTCAGCACCTAGTCCTGGTACTGATGTGGTACTGAGAAGAAGCAGTAGATTAAGGAAACCTGTTCAAAAATTAGATTTGTAAGTTTTATAAATTTAAGTTTGTGGAATATTATTTATGTTATTAAAAGGGGGAAAACTGTTATATTATCTGTGGTACTTTGGATATGGTCTATAGAAATTATCTTGTCTATGGAAACGCTCTGTATTGCGATGACTACCAATGCCACGTGCTTGTACTTGTACCAGATTATTACTGCGTATTATTATGTAAATTCTTTCATTAAATGCCAAACCAAGTTAAACCCAGTGTCTCATTACAATCTCTCCTGCCAATAAGTATTACTATTGTTTATTTATTTATTTATTAAGATTTACCAACATTTAATACACTGATACAAGCTTCAGGGGTTACATTAAATACGTTTTTAAAGCAAGTGTAACAAACAATTATAGGTAAATACAGCATGCTATATTAAACTAGGTAGGTACCTACACTTAAACTTAAAAAAACAATTTTGACAATTATTAATAGGATAATTCGAAACATAGAGAAGATAGTTCAAGGAACCAATTAGTGATTTTCACTTCTATAATATTCCATTAGTGTGAATCGAAACTTGGTTAGCGAGTCTGCATGGATATCCACAAGAGCACTTGTTTGATTTGCTAACCTAGAGAACCTTGGGATTGGGGAGTTAGCCCCATAAGCTGTTCTGCGTAATGGAGGGTAGAAGGGAGTGACGCAGTTACGAGGGTATCTAGCCGGTACTCGAATATTGATCTTACCTAATAATTGTGGGCAACTTAAGTAGCTATGCAATAGCTTATACATAAAGATGTTGTCAAGGAGATCCCTACGATCTGACAATGATATCAGTCCACATTTCTTGAGCTTTGAACAGTATGTGACTCTTTTCTTAGTCTTTAAATTTTTGTACGACAAATGCCATAAGAACCTTTTTTGAATACGTTCCAAGCGCATCGAGTGAACAGCGAAATGAGGTCTCCAGACTACGCTGCAGTACTCCAAGATACTGCGGACCAGACTATTGTACAATAGTATTTTAGGTTTACAACGGCGGAAAATTTTTGAGTTACGTATCACGAAACCTAGCATTTTAGACGGTCGTTTGATTATACTTTCCACGTGGGGAACAAATGTAAGCTTCCTATCCATGATTACCCCGAGATCTTTTATTTGTTCAACTTCCTGTATCTGCTCATTGTCTATAAAGTAGTTGCAGTCTAATAGATTAACCTTTCTAGAAAATTTGATATGATAACACTTTTGGGTGTTAAGTTGCATCCCATTTTGATCACACCATACACACAATCTGTTGAGATCATCCTGAAGTAATGAGACATCGGCCAGAGATTCTACTATTCTGCCAAACTTCAGGTCATCCGCATAAATATAACTCTCGGAGAAATGTAGACATGTTGGAAGGTCATTGACAAAGAAATTGAACAAAATAGGGCCAATATGGGAACCTTGAGGTACACCGGAAGTAACGCCTCGAGTACTTGATTCAAAACCGTTCACAACTACCGAGAAACTACGTTCATGGAGATATGACTGTAGCCACTTCAGTAAGGTGCCCGAAATACCATACATCGATAGCTTCTGAAGAAGAATCTTATGCGGAACGCGGTCAAATGCCTTACTAAAGTCAGTATATATAACGTGGAATTGTTTGCCAGAGTCCATAGCTTCGGTTAGGGTCTCTGTGAACGCAACTAAGTTTGTACTAGTAGATCTAGATGTGACAAATCCATGTTGGCTGGGGTTGACATATAAATTGAAGTGTTTGTTTATGAAGGGACACACTTGAGACTCAAAAACTTTTGCGAATGTTGACAGTATTGAGATAGGTCGGTAATTATTGACAGTATCGTCCTTGTCTGACTTATGGATGGGGACTATTTTAGCTTTCTTCCACTCTGTTGGAAAGATTCCAGTTGTTAAAGATTTGTTAAAAATCATCAGCAAGGGTGTAACGAGTTGTTCAGCACATGATACGATAAAAACGGGTGGTATGCCATCTGGACCCGCTCCTTTACCACAATCCAGACTCTTCAATTTTGACAACAAGCCATCGTACTGAATGACGGGCGGCATCAAATCGAGACTCAAGTTATGCAAGTTAGTTAGGTAGTTAGATGAGTCGACTACGTTAGTATTATTTATGCCGGTATAAACCGATGAGAAATATGAGGCGAACATCTCACATATATGGGTGCCATCTGAAGCAGTCTCATGGCCATTCGTCATTGTCAGCGGGTAAGATCCGGAGCCACCCCGTTTTGTTTTTACGTAGGCCCAGAAGTGCTTTACATTTTTTGTGATGTTGTTCTCCAATCGCTCGACATATCGAATATAGCTGGAGTTAATGAGTGAAGAACATCTCTTAGTGATAATTTTCAGTTCAAGTTCGTCTCGAGGGTTTTTATATTTTTTGAAACGACATCTAAGTTTATATTTTTCTTTTAATGAAATAATCAAGGAACGGTTAAACCATGGAGGGTAATGACTGCGTTTATTGACTTTTTTCGGCACGAATTCCTCTATAACTTTCCTAATGAATTCGTAAAAACTCTAACCATTTCGTTCACACCAACCATGCAATCGAAAATCTCTGCCCAATTAATTCCTGAGAAGTATTTTTGTATCTGATCATAGTCAGCTTTATAATAATTATACTTTGTTGTGTTGACATTATAGGTAAGTTTGACTCTTTCGAATATTGGTATAAAAATGTCTAGGGGAGGATGAAGTTTGTCTACTTTGACACTAAGGGGGGAGAGAGACTCTGTAACAGAAGTTTTCTGAGTGTATGTTAACACAAGATCAAGAATGCGACCCTGGCAATTCACTATACGGTTATGTTGGGTGAGGTCATTTAGGTTTAAAAAATCAATCAAGGGTTGGCCTTTACTGGGCACTGAATAACCGACACCCAATTTGTCTAACAAGTTCCAATTCACATCTCGTAAATTAAAATCGCCAATTATGCAAGTGTTTAAGTCGGTGCGCTCACTAATAGTGTTATATTTATCTAAGAAATGTTTCAGCATGATACTTTTTAAAGGAGATGGTAAATACACTGCGCAGAGAGCTACACGATGCACATTACGAGCAGTGGGGATGTCTAAAGTAACCCATAGGTCCTCACACTGACTCTCCCAGCAATAAACGCGTTCAGATTTTATGTTTTTTGTCACAGCCACTAAGGTCCCACCGCCATCTTTTTCATCATCAAAGCCTGAATCGGCCCGGTCTCTTCTGAAAACCTTATACCTGTCATCGAATAGCTCACTGCTCAGTATATCGCTATTTAGCCAAGTTTCTGCAAGTATAACAATATCATAATCTGTACCACATAGCTGGTTAAAAAAACCGTGAGTTTTAGTTCGTAATCCTCTAGTATTCTGATAATAAATTTTTAGTTGATCGAATTTTAATTAGTTATAGCCACTACAAGTACATTACAATAACAACAGTAAAAATATAAGTGAGTAACTTAATCTAGGTTAGTTTATTCAGCATACCAATATCTTTTATTAGAATATATCCAGCATCATCTGCTTTCCGCATAAAGACCCTGCCATTTCTCACCCAAACGTATTTATAGCCTTTATCTCTAGCTGTGAGTCTTGCAGCCGCATGGAGAGCTTTGTTGGTAGGAGACAAGTGTTCCATCACATATATGGGCTTCTTAATTCCTGAAAAACCGATGAGTGCACTATTCAGTTTGTTATCCGGGTTAGTTCTGTTGTAGTTAGCCGTGGCAGCGAGGAACTGGTCTCGAACTCTTGGAGAGCCAAGTTGCACCACTATAGAGCGTGGTCTTGTGCTGGAACGATCCAGCTTGGCTACACGCGTGCAGTTACGTATGTCTTCCGTTTGAATTTCATACCCGACCACCTCTCCAAGCTGGGCAACGATTTGATAAAGATTTTCATTATGTTTCTCCGGTACGCACTGAAGTTCCACATTGCTAGACCGAGTTTGTTGTTCCAGCTGGTTGGTGCGCGATGTGAGCTCGCTGACAGCACTTTTCAAGCTCTGATTCTCTTGTACGAGATTCTTTATAAGTCTTTTCGATTCTTCGTGTTCCCTGACAATCTGTTCGTAACTATTGTTCAAAAAACTCAATGCCTCACTGATTTGTGATATTTCATCTTTGACTGGCTTAAGCTCCCTATTGATCGAGTCCATAATGGTAGTGTTCAGTTTGCCAAGCATTTTTTGCAATTCATTTGCCATTACTTCTTCAATGGTCTTTCGCAGAGTATTTTCGTTATAAGCTATGTCGGAGCTCACCTGCGGCGGGGAATGAATAGCTTGTCTTTTGTTGCCTCTAGCTAAGGAAACGTTGCGTATTGGAGTGTGATCCTTTTTATTAGATTTTGGCATGCATGAAGGACATTTCCACTTATGGGTTGAGATAGATTCTTCTTCGATAGATAAGCATATAAAATGAAACATCTTATGACACACATTACACTCCAAGTAAGATTCATTCGTAGCGCCCTGCGCGCAACATCCCCACGCAGTCGGCCGATCGGTTGGTTTACTCATTATGAACACTATGCGCTTACAAAAAGTGAAAGTAAGTTGATATCACTGATGATCCAGGTTAGTGCCGCCGTTCTAGCGCAGGGCGTATGCAGATTCCAGCTTAGGGCCGCCGCGCCGCTCACTGAGTGCGGGTTGCCCTAGGTCAGTTTTTGAAAAATAAATGTCGGGTGGTTAACAGATTGCAATGTTTTCTCACTTGCAGTTTTTTGCTTGAATCACACTTAATATTAGTTATTCAATCCAAGTTTTTATGCACCAATGACAGAGAAGTATTCACTTTAAAATTAATCACTTTAGGAGTTGCGAATATTTACTTTTACTGCAAATATTAAATTAATTGTCGGAGAAACTAATAACAAGTATTGAGCGTATCGATACCCGCGCGATTATCTTATATTGTTGATTGTGGGCAGTCTAAATGACTGTACATTATGCTACAATAGTTCGCCAAGAGGTATATTGTCCTTCGAACAGGATTTTGGTAATAACCTAGTCTAAATGACTGTACATTATGCTGCTATAGTTCGCGAAGAGGTATATTGGTCCTTTGAACCTGATTTTTGGCAATAACCTAGTCTAAATGACTGCATTATGCTACTATAGTTCGCCAAGAGGTATATTGGTCCTTCGAACTGAATTTTGATAATAACCTAGTCTAAATGACTGTACATTATGCTACAATAATTCGCGAAGAGGTATATTGGTCCTTTGAACCGGATTTTTACAATAACCTAGTCTAAATGACTGTGCATTATGCTACTATAGTTCGCCAAGAGGTATATTGGTCCTTCGAATCGGAGTTTTGCAATAACCTAGTCTAAATGACTGTACATTATGCTAAAATCAGGTTCAAAGGACCAATATACCTCTTCGCGAACTATCGCGAAGAGGTATATTGGTCCTTTGAACCTGATTTTTGGCAATAACCTAGTCTAAATGACTGTGCATTATGCTACTATAGTTCGCCAAGAGGTATATTGGTCCTTCGAACCGGAGTTTTGCAATAACCTAGTCTAAATGACTGTACATTATGCTACTATAGTTCGCCAAGAGGTATATTGGTCCTTCGAACCGGATTGTGGCAATAAACATTAAGTGGCTGTATACTATTGTGTAACAAGAGATATCTTTATAATTCTATTGTAGCATACTATACTACCCGTTCGCTCTAACTTTGCCGCTGGCGTAGAGGCGTATACCCGAATTGTTGTGTATGTGTGTACTGAGAGCCCAATTTTATTTTTGCGGATTTTTGCAGTTTAACTAGCAATAGTGCTTAGTAAAAGTTGAGGAAATATTTGTAAAACGAATGTCAGAGTTTGTAAAGACATAATTCAAAAGCTATATCGCCTTAAGTGGGTCCCTCAGTTCACACACCTATGCTCCCAAATCTAGATAAAGATTGAGTTCACTAACAAGTTTTGATTATAGACCTTTAGTAAAACATGAATAAACATCTACACAACATTTAGAAACATAATTTGAATATATAATAAAAAATTACAAACGTCTTTCTGTGGTCCCTGAGGGACCACATATATTTATCACATAATTAATAGATTATAACATGAACATTAAATATACATAAGCCAATCTTTAGTAAAAATTACAAGGAAAATTTTAAAACTAAAGAAAGATCACAAATAGTTGTAAATATTGAAAACTTTACGTTTTTGTTGGTGGGCCTCAGTTCACACACTATGCAAATGCTAATTGTTCGAAATATAATTAAATACAACAATTACGTAAATGTGGAGCCTTTCAGTGCTTAGTAAATTTTTTATATTATCGATCTGTATTTATCTTGTCACTGGTTTTGTTGGTCTTTAACCAGAAATGTACAAATTAGGTTTTCCATACTAGTAGGGTGTCCATGCAGTCAAGAGATAATATTGTTTCAAGAACCATTACCTACATACATTGAGTTTCAAAGTTCTTGCATAGTCGTAAAGTGTGAGATAAAGATGAACAGTTGTTGAATGTGGGTAGTTTAGAACTTTTATTTATAAACGGAGAACAGTTGTTGTTGAATGTGGGTAGTTTAGAATTGTTATTTATTTGCGGACGTAAAACTGTCAGCTTGTTGCTAGTCGTGATATAGACTGCCTCGTTGGTCTAGAGGTCGAAATGTGCGACTGCAGATCACGATTTTCGGTTCGATTCCCACCGGAGACAAAAAATTGTGTGATCCATAAATGTATCTCTCGAGAGTCTGGGTGTTTCTATGTATGATAAGTGTCTGATACCCATAACACAAGCAGGTTATTCCTAGCTTACTTTGGGATCAGATAGCGTTGTGTGAAAAATAAATGTCCCAGAATATATCGCTCAGTTACTGTTGAAGAATATGTGTAATTTAGAAACTTGAAACCTCTTTATACGAGTTTCTTTATATACAGCTTTTTGAATTTGTACCATGTCTTCTCTTGTGTTAGTCTTTTATTCCGTTATAAAGGTAAGACCGCACTGAGCGGAACTGCACGATACGGCGCGTCAAAATATTATTTATATTAAATTATATGACACAACACGCACTAAGCGTCAAGTGCGGTTTAGGCAAACCACAATTTCAAAGTCCCAAATAATATCTCCGTATACGGGCTTATAAATACAATAAATTTTTCTTCATCTATTAACATTTTTGAGAACCGACATCGCACTTCCAAGTATCGCGTTAGACTGATTATGAAAATGAAGTTTGCCTAAAAGAAGTGAAATCCCACCAAAAAAATTATGTAAAAAACTAGCCAAGTCTCGATAGAGCTGCTTGGCTAGTTTTTTGCAATGGTGTCATGGAGCACCTGGTTTTGTACCCTTCAATGGCCAAGTCACACAAAATTAACTATAATAATAAAGAAATCACAGTAAGGAACCTTAAACTTGGCACGACTTCGAGATTTCATTACTTTTTAGAGATAAACAAGCAGCTCCATCGAGACTTGGCTCGTTTTTTACAGAATGTTTTTGGTGGGATATGTATTACGATTGAAGCTTATTAATAACTAATATTATAAAGAGGTATAACACAAAGATATTCAGTGTTACTCACCAACTAGCGCGAGGTAGCTATGCAGAGAACTCTTTCCCAGGGCGCCTTACTACAGAGATTCCAGTGTGCGTGCAAGGGTAGGCCAGGGCTCTGACGAAAACAGCCAGGTAGGGTGTACACACATATATTTATATAACACAGTACAACCCAGCGTCTTACAACCCACCAGCAGGTGCCTAGCAGTCCCAATTGCTTTGCCACAATCATGTAATTACATGTTTTATCTGTAACTTTCCCCCATCTGACAAGGATTTTTTGGCGCAGTGCTCAAATATTAAAATCGTCTATTTCTTTCTTTGCCGACCTTTTCTGTGTTTACCTGGAGTTTCATACTTTCCTTCATTATTAAAACCTTCGTTAACTATTCGCCTAACTGTACTCTCTGATTTTCCTGAAAAGAGTAAAAAAAGAAAATGAATTACATATTGGAAACAAACTATTGACATGAAGCAATTAATTCAAAATAAAAATTGGTAGAAAACCAGATTGAACTGAGTATCAAAAATGTAGGTCGTACTATAAAATAACCATGTTGTTCTAACCACTGACTTAGGCTGAGCGCAGATTATAGTCACGACAGACTTAAGACAGTCTATTTCTCTACGAGATAAATAGAGAGGCGCACACTTCGAACAAAACGTCTCTTAGACAAAGCTGTCTTTACCTACAAGGCGACAAGTCTGACTAACATTTGTCGGCTTCCCTTTTATATGCATGCGGGCGCGCACATCAAAGACAAAACTGTCTAGCGGCGGGCCCCCCTCTCCTATAGACTTGCGCAAAACAGTACCCGATGATGTCCTGACATATAGCATAGCTTTCCGAACCGTGCCATATGGCATTCGAACAGTACCCGGACCAGTACCCGGTCTTTCGTACAAGTACTTACAGCGTTCTGATTGTTCTGACAGGTTTGTTGACCTTCATAAATTCCCGCTTTGCAAAAAATAAGGGGGGGGGGGCGAGGGTCACTTATGTTTGTATATGTTTGCCCCTTATGGTTGGGGCTTTCTCAAAGGGGATGAAAATTTTGTTGTATTTGCAATGTCAGGATATCACGCAAGGTTTTCGATAAACAAGATTTAGAAAAAAAATCTAACTAACTAACTAACTATCTTTACGCCAAATCCCTTGCGGGGTAGGCAGAAAGAACCGAGCGCCACACGGCACGGTCCATATCCACCTCACTTGCTTCTTCAACTTTCATTTTTCTGTTCATGCATGCACGTCGGTTCCTACGGCTCTTGACACCACCTTCTACTAACACACGATTAATTTGGTCGTGGTAGGTGTGTCGTGGCCTTCCCCGACTCCTACGTCTATCCACTTTCGCGTTGTATATCTGTTTTGTCATTCTTTCATCTCCCATTCGTTCCACATGCCCGAACCATCGTAGCATGCCCTTCCTTACTTTAACACCGACACTCTCTTTCAGATCAACTCTCTTTCTTACATCTTCATTCCGAACGCGATCTGCGAGCGTTACTCCGCAGATTTTGCGTAGCGCGCGCATCTCGACCGCGTTTATTCTACTTTCATGCGTTTCCTGCCATACCCAACCCTCGCTTCCATACGTTAGCGTAGGTATCAGCACCGCATTGTGTACTGCGAGCTGGGCCTTTTGACTTAAGGCCTTGGTACCTAAAAGTTTGCCTAACGCTCCATTCACACTATTGCCCGCAGTTACCCTCTTTTCTACATCAGCGGTGTACCGTCCATCCCTGCTAAATGCACATCCAAGATATACAAACTCATCCACCTGTTCCAGCACTACGTCATTTACAGTTATCCTGGCATTCGTTCTGTCCTCTTCTCTTTCGAATACCATCACTTTCGTTTTAGTCGCGTTCAAATGTAAGCCTCTTATTAGACAATCATCTTTCATCGTTGTGACTAGTGACTGTAGTTCTGATGGCGATTCGAAATAAAATCTACCTTGTAATCATTCTCTTATATGAAACTGCTAGCTGATGAGGATGACTGCAACACCGCCAGCATGGACCCTTTTTGACGATTGATATCAAACCAACAAATAAACCTACAGGCAACATTATGCCACCTTAGTGGTATAAAAAATCGTTATTCGTAATGTATATTTGGCGGATGAGGGGTTTCAAAGAGGGTCAAAATTGCCATTATTTTTACGATAGCACGCACCGTTTTCGAGATAATTATAAAAATAAAACATGTCACTTTTTCTTAATTTATCATAATAATAAATATTATTTGTTTGATGTATTCTGGCAGGTACTACACGTGCCTCGACTAATGGGCTCTTATATGGTCAATATGCACTTGACAAGTCGATTAAAATATGAATGAAAGTAGCTTCAGTGTGCATGATTTCTTTGCACGTGTGTATGCATCGACGTGTATGTAGGTACACTTGATATTGACTCAAGTAGCTTGACCATCTCCTGAGCCCATTAAGCTGGCAGGCGTGCCTCAAGTATTCGTATAACATTCAACAGTATTCGTTGCTTACTACTCGTACGCGTTAAGTTGAGATACACTACGGAACAAAATGTTCCCAAGCGTGCATCAATCCAGTCACCCGGTCGCTCGGGCCACAGATAGTATAATATATTCTATCTCGGACTCGGATGCGGTCGAACGTCGACTGTACGCGCCCGAGCCGTATATCGCGTCCGAAAAAGGTCCTAGGTCCTGCTAAATTTTCTCGCGTACTGGGTACCTACTGAACCAGTACGCGGTTATGCCATATAACACGTCCGGCAGTACGAACAGTACCTACCCGTGTGTGTTCGTGTCATGCGTATCGTAGACAAAACAGTTTTGTCTAAGGTTTGCGACGTTTCGTAGACAGAACAGTTTCGTTTTAATTTTAAAACAGACTTGTCTATGTGAGGCAAGTCTGTCTTAAAACTGTCGTGACTATAGTCTGCGCTCAGCCTTACATTATAGGTAGATTGTAAGTTTAAGATTCTAACCTAAAAATATGCAAACAATGCCTTTTTTTTTCTCCAAATCGTAAATTCAGTAAATTTGTAACTTCAGACAGATTCAAAACAAACAATAACACGATTACATACCCACCAAAGATGCTGTTCGCTCATAAACATCCTCAAAATCCCACAACAATTGTCCAGATTGGTACTCCGCGAAACATCACTGGAAAACTTAAAAAATCACTTCCTGCGCACCACTCCGATTTTCTTTACTCATTTCTCAAACCTTTATGCGTATTTTGGTCTCAATTTGTTGCAGTTTAATCCAAACATTAAAGTTACGTGAGAGAGTAAACGAAATTCGACGATAGCATTGACAACTGACGTACTTATGTTTCGTGTTGCCAGTGTTGCCACACACATAACTGTTTTTAGTTCCTCAAACATTCATGTCACGACTTTATAGACAAACTGTAGCTTTGCATGTTCTTTCGAAATGCGCTCCTTGTTATTAATCGGAACAAATAAAAGTGTAAGCTGCCAAATCTCAGAGTTGCCACATGCACTAAAAAAAAACACTAAATTTAAAAAGTGCACTCTTACTGAGACACCCATTATAACCTATCACTTATACAATATTATGATAAGTAATAAATGACCTAAAAAATAAAGAAACAGTGCTTTTCTTAAAGTGTGGACACCCTATACCTGTCTTAGTATGAAAATCAATAAAAATGTTAAAATAACACAAATAAATTAACACCAGTGACAAGATAAATACAGATCGATAATATAAAAAAATTACTAAGCACTGAAGGGCTCCACATTTTTGTAATTGTTGTATTTAATTATATTTCGAACAATTAGCATTTGCATAGTGTGTGAACTGAGGCCCACCAACAAAAACGTAAAGTTTTTAATATTTAGGTACTACTATTGGTGATCTTTCTTTAGTTTTAAAATTTTCTTGTAATTTTTACTAAAGATTGGCTTATGTATATTAAATGTTCATGTTATAATCTATTAATTATGTGATAAATATATGTGGTCCCTCAGGGACCACAGAAAGACGTTTGTAATTTTTTATTATATATTCAAATTATGTTTCTAAATGTTGTGTAGATGTTTATTCATGTTTTACTAAAGGTCTATAATCAAAACTTGTTAGTGAACTCAATCTTTATCTAGATTTGGGAGCATAGGTGTGTGAACTGAGGGACCCACATAAGGCGATATAGCTTTTGAATTATGTCTTTACAAACTCTGATATTCGTTTTACAAATGTTTCCTCAACTTTTACTAAGCACTATTGTTAGTTAAACTGCAAAAATCCGCAAAAATAAATTGGGCTCTCAGTACACACATACACGAATTGTTAATTAGACGAAGTAAATTGACAGTAGCTAATGTCACTTCGTCATAGGAAATACCTTAGACCATATATCACTGCAAAATTATTAAAAGATTCACTCTAGCCTTAGACCATATATCACGGGACTAGCCTTTGCGAACCACCGCATACAAAAATATTCTGCCAGTTTTCATACAAGTGAAGGGGGAAACACAAAGACATATAAAATTTCATTGCATTTAAAAATGTATTAATCGACAAACGCGTAATGGCTGTTGTGTGTTAATTTTTATTGTACAGTCAACTACAATGAAATGTACTAGTTTAATCATATAAAATGATGTACTGATGTACAGTACTTTTTATAAAGCAAAAAGACCAAATGGTCATGTGCAATGGCAGAAAACAATGCTTAAGTAAGGCGCATCCTGTGGTTAGATGATCTAAGGGAAATACGTAACATTGTATGAAGAAGTGACATTAGTTGCTGTCAATTTACTTCGTCTAATTAAAAATTCGACTTTGGTATGGAGCCGAGCGGCAAAGTTAGAGCGAACGAGCAGTAACTGTACTTCTGAAGTCACTTCTTTAGTTAATCGTAAAAATTCGGCTTGAAGGACCATTTATAGTGAGGTACTAGAAAGAATCGAGCTAGTATATTTAATTTATTTAGAACCAGCAGAATGACTACTGATATGCATGTTTATCTATAGTGATAGCGCCGCGCAGTTCTCTGAAGAATGATGAAGGTAGGTATGGGTACCAAGAAAGTAGGCATTCATCTATGGCATTTCATCTCTATACGCATTACCTACTTCCAAGTGTAGTTAAAATTTAAAGGCACGTTTAAATCGTGCTAAATCTAGGTGGCTTACATTGTTTGTCAGTTTATTTTATAATTTGCAGTATTTTTTTTTTCAAAATGAGATTTTCTAAATTATTTACGTACTCAAAAATTTTTGAGAGTGTTTTAAAATATGACAGGACTATTATTAGAACGTGCACCTGCGCTCCAAAACCGCCACCAAAAGCTGCTGATGATAAATTGGATTCTGGCAAAGTGAGATTAGGTTTATTAACTACTTTGAGACACCTTTTGCATCTCTCCTCATTCATTTGCGGTCAAGTTCCTGCCTACCTAGTCCAAAAGTAAGAGTGACTGTTTGTTAAAAGGTTTATACGAAGCCGGACTCGATGTATCAAATCCTTTGTGCTCAATTAATCACAAAGACCAGCATCCGGTGTCCTGGAACCTAAAAATATTACGTCATAGGTAGGTACTTACAGTTACACTTTCGGACATAGGTCTCGTCACCCTTCTTTCTTTCTTAATCTTGACCGTGTCGGCAACAAATAAAGAAAGAATATTTTCTTTTATAGACCACACAAATAATAATTTTAGATGGCCCCAGTTGAATATTCCACCAAACTCTTTTTTTAAATGTTTGTATAAATTTGCCGACTGGGCATATTCAGCAAGCGCGACATAGATTATCTGTGCTGCATCTGCATTGGGTGTCTTCTGCTGTGTTAAGGTTCGCCGACCCGCTAGCCTCCGAAACAGATGATGTGGTAGAACAGTATTCGTCATACCAAGTAGTCTTGTCAGTAGTACCTAGATATGTACCTACTTCAAGTTTTACGATTCCAGAAAGGCCTCGTGTTGGGCATATACGAGACCAACAAGAAATTCTGCCTCACACCAGCTGCCGAAGAAATCAACCAGAAAAGCGGCGGCAAGTTGTGTAAATATTTGAACCAGTAAGTTTTACCTTTGTTTAGACCCTTTAAAATATGTAGATTTTAAATGGATATAGATGTATAATACTAGCTGTTCCCCGCGGTTTCGGCCGCGTAGAAGTCGTTATCGCGTAAAATCATAACCTTCCTTTTGCGCAGTCGGTTCAAAAGTAGCGTATGTCCTTCCCAGGGCTTTGAACTATGTCTATGAGAAATTTTATCTCAATCGCTTCAGCCGTTTAGGCGTGAAAACGTAACAGACAGACAGACAGAGTTACTTTCGCATTTATGATATTAGTAGATACCTACTAATTCCGTCCACTTCAGATGATGTAAAAATACATCATCTGCGAAAATTTCAGCTGTCCAGCTATCACGGTTCATTGGGTGATCTAGGGCAGACAAACTGACGGAAATCGGAGAATTAATAATGTGTAGGTACGGCTTTTATACCCTCTCGGTACGGGCGGAACCCTCAAAAGATAAATAACTCAAGTCAAACTGCAAAGTGAAGTCTTCCTCGTCGATTGTTGACCCATCCCTGAGTTCCATTATGATTCAAGATCACAAAATCAGTTGTATTTTGTTCACAGGCTGTCATGTGAAATGAAAATAGGGAAAGCCTTCATAGTGACGGACTTGGTGCCCGAGTACTCCGCCGTAGCACTGTCGCTGCTCGGCCCGAAGGGATCTGCCTACAGCGAAATGGAGTCCATGGATGAAGCAAGGGTAGGCTGTTTGGAAGCATTCGTACCTATTTATAAGAGTTAACAGTGTATTTACTGAGTACCTAGGTAGTCCGATATACTATTGTTGTCTACTTACTCCCAAGTCACGCATCAATCAATCAATCAAATCAGCCAATTACAGTCGACTGCTGGGTCTAGACTTCTCCCAAGGCCTTTTGCGTCCGGTCCTTCCCTGTGACCTTTTCCAGGTCAACGGTGTAGCTGGCGGGGGTCGTCCTACCCCTCGATTTCCAACAGGTCTCCTCTCCAGAACTCGGTTGCTCAGCCCATTGCCACTTTAAAACACATACTCAGCGAGCTATGTCGACCACTGTGGTGTTCTGACTGATAATATCGTTTCCAATTTTATCCCTCAGAGACACCCCAAGCACAGCTGGCTAATTATTTCTTACTTACTTAAAAAAAAGTCAATCAACCACAGAAATCAGAAAAAATCTTTTCTGATATCTGTGCAATTACTTAACACATACCTACAATAGAGAACACGTTCTAGGAAAACATTCGCTGGTGCGTGGGCGCAGGTGTTCGTTTGCTGCTGTCGCGCGGCTGCGGCGCCATCGACGTGGACCCCGTCACTGCGCCCGATGCTGCAGCCGAGGCCGCAGAACTCGCTGCTTGGAGGTATCTGGCTACCTAATCTAAACTCCAAATCAACCATAATCATTGGATTATGGTTGATTTGGAGTTTAAATTAGGTTACATAGAAACATAACACACATAGGTATTGACCTATGTGTGTTATGTTTGTTCCCAAAGAGACTCCTAAAAACTAGGTAAGTAGGACTAGGTAGGGACTTAATTATTTTTCCAAAACGAAATTAAGTAGGTTACCTTAAGTTAATACCAACAGTACAACAGTCCTCGGACATACCTAACCCAGAACAGAGATTGTGGAAGTCAGATGGCAGTCGCTTTGCGCACAAATCAACGTTCAGCCGCATTGCAGTACTGATTAAGTGTCACTCATACTGTGACTATACCGTGTAGTTTCTCCTCAGGTTTGACATATTCAAGGAGCCAAATGACCGAAAGCCCCAATGTCAAGTGTCGCCATTCGGTAAGGGCCAAGACCAGCTGTGGCGGGAGGGCGCTATCCGCGGGAAGGCGCAGAACTGGGCGAGGTACCTCTCGGACATGCCGGCCAACAAGATGACACCCGTGGATTTGGCGCAGGTGGGTACCTACCTACTTACTTGTAGTTATTTCTATACCTACTTATCTACTTAGATTATAGAGAGTTTACTCTATAATCTAAGCCTATCTAAACAAAACTATAAATAAAATACGGTTAGTTGTAGACAGATAGTTATCTATTTAACGCACTTAATTCCATTAAATAAATATTTAAATCATGCTGGCGTAAGGCAAGCTGTGCAGGTCAGCTAATACATTAATACAGAGAAAACGCTCAAACTGCGAAATAAAAATTTGAGGATCACACACCTAGTTACGTTTGACTAGATGATGCTAGCGGATTCACCCGCCTGAAATTTGGTACCCGTTCTCGCTTCCCGTGGGAACATATTCCCGGGGTGAAAATTCCTAGCCTATGTGTTATTCCAGTCCAGACTATAAGCTATCTCTGTACCAAATTTCAGTCTAATCCGTTCAGCCGTTAGAGCGTGATTGAGTAGGTACCTAACAAACATTCAAACATCTTCCGGAACTTTTACATTTATAATATGAGTAGGAGGTAGGATTCGACCCAGCAATCGCACTCGCGACCTCAACGCGACAGTCGCATGCACTTACCTACCTTCACTGAGTCAGTCAAACAAGTGTGTAGCTGTTTTCTTTCAACTCCTTGACTATTCCGTACCATCTTGATCTTGACATTATGTTTTACACTATGGCACTGTATACTATGGTCTTGAGTAGGTACAGGTGTAGGAGGTACAGTCTAGGGCTTGAATATCGGACGCTTTTTCAGTTCCGGAATTGGGTTTCGATATTAAGTATTTGAATTCCTGAATTCCGGAATTCCGGAACTCAATCAAGTTTCGTTTTGTACAAAATAGTGATATGTAAAAAAGAAACGGGAGCTGGCAGTCCTATGTGATTAGTGATAAACTACTTTGATTCCTAGTAAAATTACTTATTTTAACGTAACCAACTAAAAACCACACGTTTCCTAACTATTCACACGTTTTCTAATCAGAACGATGACCCCAGAATTCCCCACAGACCTTGACTATCACTGCGGCCTCACCTAGGAGGTTCGGGTGCTATCCCGCATATTTGGGACTTGTTCAGGTGTTATCCCGCATCTCAGGGCGTGTGGCGTGCGTGAAACTTTCACGTCACGCTTTCGTCTTTGGCGTGCTTTTGTAAGGACGACGATTAGCCCTCCCACCGTCCTCATGCCCCCGAAAATGGAGGCCGATAGTCTTGGGCAAAGACATGCGGAATTCGGGTGGGAGCGTTCTCTCTCGATCACTTTTCGCCGCATTAACTGATCACAGAAAGACGCAGTGGCGTCCCACTTACTTCCACTGGAGATCATAGCTCGCGCAATGGTCTCCAGCGAGTGAATGTCCCCGTCCAGACCTACCACGAGAACCGGGCGCTGTTAAGCCCACGCTGTGCACTCCACTAATGTGTGAAGTACTGTGTCCTCACTGCGTTCCTCGCAGTGCTGGCACTCAGGTGTGGTTTCCCGGTGTATTCGTCACAGATACTTACTGAAGCTCCCGTGCCCGGTAAGCATCTGTGACAACCGGTAGGACAGAGCACCCGCACCGTGGCTCCTCTCTAGTCACTCGCCCATGACCGGTCTGACCGCCTTGATTGTGGCGATTTGGCGATTCCCCCCTTGTGTGATGTGAAGATGTGATGTGGCGATTCGGTTTGTTACTCAAGTCCAGGTCTCCACGGTTTCCTTGTGGAGCTGGAACTGCCGAACCTAGATATCTGGAGACATAGGCCTATGACCCCGCTCCAGCGCCTTCTTGCACCAGAAAAGAATAAATTAGAAATATAATTAATTTATTTAAACAAGGACGCAAGTTGCCTCGCTGCCAGATCCTCGAGACATGCCGCCTCTGAGCAACGGACCACGCAGCACCCAATCGTAACCGATGATCCACAGAAGCGGTCTTAAGACTGATCTCTGCGGAGCACCGCAAGACGTATCTCGCAGACCCGGCTGGGCCCTAGCCAGCTTGGGTAAGTTATGGCCCTCCAGGCCCTCTAACGCAGCTCCAGGGCAAGGTGTTAAAGGCGATGCCGGTGTCTCTTGACATCGCCATCGCTTTCAATACCACCTCACCCTGCGATGTTACTTCCTCCGTTAGTCTTCTAATGCGCATGATCGCATCCACGGTGGAGCGCCCTTGACGGAAACCAAACTGATTATCCGCCGGAACTGGCCCCACGAGTGTGAGGTCGGGCACCTCACACGCGTTGGGCCAGATCTGTGCGCTGTGCAATTATACTCTCACGGAGCTTGCATACCTAACGAGGTATGCAAGCTCCTTGAGCGTATCATTGTTGGGGATCGGCCGATCGGGGAGCGGCTGGAGTTGCTCAATGGAGCAACACGATCGACCGATCCCCGGATGGGTAGAATAGAATAGAATAGAATAAACTTTATTGTACACCAATTTAAAAACATACAGAAGAGAAAGATATCATAATTTTATAAATGTACAGAGGGCGGCCTTATCGCTAAAAAGCAATCTCTTACAGGCAACCTTTGGATGGAAAAGACTGTTAAGAATCACAGGATATGGGTGTCTCATTAGTGTGAAGAGCTTTCTGATGATATTTTTCTAATACACGTCATAAATTTGAACGTTAAACGTTCCACGTCATCAACACATACATGTCAATAAATATATAAATAAACATAATATACGTACATAAATACATACATAAATACATCCATACATACATACCTACACAACTACATAGATATATAATAAAATATAAGTAGGTATATACACATAAATCACAAATACGTACGAGTACATTCATAAATACTAGAATGCCAAATAATGTTCCTTAACCAGTCTTTGAAAAACATTTAAGGACTGCGCGCGCCTTATGTTTAAGGGTAAGGCATTCCACAACCGTGCAGCTTGTACCGCAAAGGATTTATCATAAAAAGATGTGGAATGTCTCGGAATTTCTAATTCCAGTGACACTGATGACCTTAGAACTTTCAAATGCGTGTCATTGAGAAACTTAAAACGTTCTTTTAGATAAGTGGCGGTAAAGGGATTAAAGAGAGTTCTGTACAGCATAGAGAGAATATGAGTGTTCCGACGAAGACGAATTGGGAGCCACTCGAGCTGTCTACGAAACTGAGATACGTGATCATATTTGCGTAACCCAAATATAAATCTAATACAGAAATTTTGAAGTCGCTCAAGTTTGTCTAGCTGCTCCTCAGTGATATCGAGATAGCTGACATCTGCATAGTCGAGTACAGGAAGGAGAAGGGTTTCTGCAAGCGCCCTTTTAGTGGCAGTTGGCAGGAAGATGCGCAATCTACGCAGTGAGCCTGCAGAAGCAAAAAGCTTACGGCTAACCTCTCTCATTTGGGGACGCCAAGATAGTGTACTGTCTATCAAAATACCCAAGTTTTTGACGTCACTGCTAACCTGCAGAGTAACACCATCAAACTCTATGTTCGGAAGGGCTGTCCATTGCACTTTATTTATCAATTGTGAGCTGCCAATCAAAATTACTTGAGTTTTAGAAGGGTTGACCTCCAAACCATATTTTCTGCTCCATTGACTGATGTACGCCAAATCAGCATTTAGCATAGTAAATGCTGTCGATAGTTCAGATAATGGGGCTTGATTGTAGATTTGAAGATCATCTGCATAAAGGTGGTAGGAAGAAAATAAATACTTCGAGATAGAATTTATAAAAATAGTGAACAGCATAGGAGAAAGCACGCCACCCTGCGGAACGCCGACTGCCGATCACCTTGCCTTTCGGATCAGAACCAGTTTCCCTGTCTTCCAGACATTGGGAATCTGGCCTTTTTCGAGGCATGCACTAAAGAGCCCCATCACTCGAGGCCCGAGATCCTCAAGAGCCAGGACCCACGCTCGGCCTGGAATGCTGTAGGGTCCAGGAGCACGGTCCCTGCGGAATCTAAGCCGCAGTACAGTCGCCCCTAACTCACCTTCAGTGACTTCGGGCACGTCGTTCTCGCTGCAATCAGCGTCGGGCGCCTGAGACGGAGCTATGTGCGAAGGAATATGTTCCTCCGCCTTGATGAGAACTGTGAACCCAGGACCCTCCTCACTCTGGGTCAGTGGATCGCCTTGGGGCAAAGTTTGCCCCTAATAATAAGGTACGGGCCCCATGAGTTATGTCAGAACTACTAGAGCTATGCTGAGCGAGAACTCTGTCAAATTCTTACAGCGTTTCTATCAAAGTTAAATTTAACTCGTAGCATAAGTCAGAGCTAAGTCTAAGTGCGCACTATAAATTGAAGTTTAAATGTAAAAATAATACAAAAACGTCATCAATAATATTATTATTATTTAAATAGTATGTTTTCTATCAAATACCATTAATTTTATGGATTTACTTTCTTAGTAGGTTTTAGAAATATCATCAAATAAAATGATTAATACCTAAGTACATAAATTAATTAATTTTTAATAGAGAAATCGTAAATTATCAACATTGTAGCAATTAAAGGTAATTAATTAATTTATTTATTTTTTCGGAATTCCGGAATTGAGAACGATATTAGATTTTATCGGAATTCCGGAATTATGTCAATTCCGGAATTCCGGAGTTCAAGTCCTAGTACAGTCGCGTTCATAATGTGTTTGAAATAATTTATTGATACTACAAGTTTACTATTTTGCCTTCTCCAACTCTCAACTCAAAAAGTTTATCATATTTACAGTAATATTGATAGTGGATATAGTAGATACAGACTAAAAACAGTAACATGTTAGTATCATGCCGAGGAGAATTTGGTCTAAGTGTCTACATGGTGTTAGGACGTAGGTAGGTACCTAAGCTACGGATAAACAAACAGACTCAATTAACCCTTAACCACCTACCATACGTCTCACAGATCCAGCAGATATTTTAAATGTAAATATATCTGAGACCGAGTCGTTTACGAACTCGTCCGTTCCTGTACCTTTTCCCCGCCCCCCTTCAGTGCCGTGCAACTGCTCATCAAGGTCGTACCTGCGTTAATTGTGCGGTAATTGCAATAATTGCAATAATTGTGGTGAAAACTATAAGTTTAGGGCTTGCAATTTTGTTTTAATTTAATTTAATTTTCATGTTTTTGATTTTTTTTGCTATGGTTGAATATTAAATAAGTAAAAAATTATAAAAGAAGTTACTATCCATGTGATTATTTTTTATAGATCTCATTTACCAAATGACTTAGTTTGTAAGCTAAAAATTGGAGATATTGTTGATTAATAGTAATTTAGACAAAATTCCTATAAAAATTATTCTCTTGTACCTTAACTAAAGAGTTTAATACTTTCCGAAGTTGGTTATTACTAAAAAAATATACCTCAATAAACAAGATATTACTTTAAAGAACCATTTTACTCAGGAGTCTCATAGACGTATGATAGGTGGTTGTGTGACAAAAAGTTATGGTAGGTGGCTAAGGGTTAATAATCTACACAACATTTTTATTTATACGTTCAGTAAACTTCAGTTCGCGAAATTGACGCCGCCCGCTTGATGAAAAGCCATGGCGACATCTAGCGACAGTGGTCCTCAAGTTGGCAGCCCAGTTCTTCTTGCTTCTTCATACTGTGTTTGAAACACCGCACCGGGGACTTGACCACTTGAGGAAACACGTGCGCAGAAAAGTATTCCAAGTTCGACGGAGAAACAATGTTTTGAATTGCTTAATTCCAGAGAGGATTCTCTCCGCTGTGTATGAGTAGCACCTCTGCCCAGCACGCGTTGTTCGGGATCGAGAGGGTGGAATTAGTTTGAAGCGCTCTTCAGATTACTCACCGTGATAAATTCGGTAGAAGCAGCCAGGTCACTATGGCTTTTAGCTGCGCCAACGACTCGAGGCCCTATCATATCACCTCAGAAAAATTAAAAAATTGTTGTTTTTATCTGGCCGAATGTAGGCAACTTATTCTCAAAGCAACAAAATGAGACTGTACTTAGAGTTAACTGCGTGCTAATATGGTGCAACGAGTACTGGAGTGGATACTCAGAGTTAACTGCGTGCCAATTTGGTGCAACGAGTTCTGGAGTGGAGACAGCGTCTCGGCAGCGTTACACCCAGCTGTGGATTGCCGTAAGCTGATTTAATAGTAGGTATGTGGGTGTTGCGCAGGCGGCCATCGACAAGCTGTGCCCGCTGGGCGTGGTGGTGCGCGCGCACGACGGCGAGTGGGTGGCGGCGCAGCGCATGCGCGCCTTCCAGGCCGTAGCGCGCGGCGCCTGCACCGAGCCCGTGTTCCTGGAGCTGGAGTACCGCGGGGCGGGGACACACGCGCCGCCCGTGCTCGTCGCCGCCAAGGGGGTCACCTTCGACAGGTACGCAGCCCCCTCTAGCACACCTTCCAGGCCGTGCTGCACCGAGCCCGTGTTCCTGGAGCTGGAGTACCGCGGGGCGGGGACACACGCACCGCCCGTGCTCGTCGCCGCCAAGGGGGTCACCTTCGACAGGTACGCAGCCCCCTCTAGCACACCTTCCAGGCCGTGCTGCACCGAGCCCGTGTTCCTGGAGCTGGAGTACCGCGGGGCGGGGACACACGCGCCACCCGTGCTCGTCGCCGCCAAGGGGGTCACCTTCGACAGGTACGCAGCCCCCTCTAGCACACCTTCCAGGCCGTGCTGCACCGAGCCCGTGTTCCTGGAGCTGGAGTACCGCGGGGCGGGGACACACGCGCCGCCCGTGCTCGTCGCCGCCAAGGGGGTCACCTTCGACAGGTACGCAGCCCCCTCTAGCACACCTTCCAGGCCGTGCTGCACCGAGCCCGTGTTCCTGGAGCTGGAGTACCGCGGGGCGGGGACACAAGCGCCACCCGTGCTCGTCGCCGCCAAGGGGGTCACCTTCGACAGGTACGCAGCCCCCTCTAGCACACCTTCCAGGCCGTGCTGCACCGAGCCCGTGTTCCTGGAGCTGGAGTACCGCAGGGCGGGGACACACGCGCCGCCCGTGCTCGTCGCCGCCAAGGGGGTCACCTTCGACAGGTACGCAGCCCCCTCTAGCACACCTTCCAGGCCGTGCTGCACCGAGCCCGTGTTCCTGGAGCTGGAGTACCGCGGGGCGGGGACACACGCGCCACCCGTGCTCGTCGTCGCCAAGGGGGTCACCTTCGACAGGTACGCAGCCCCCTCTAGCACACCTTCCAGGCCGTGCTGCACCGAGCCCGTGTTCCTGGAGCTGGAGTACCGCGGGGCGGGGACACACGCGCCGCCCGTGCTCGTCGCCGCCAAGGGGGTCACCTTCGACAGGTACGCAGCCCCCTCTAGCACACCTTCCAGGCCGTGCTGCACCGAGCCCGTGTTCCTGGAGCTGGAGTACCGCGGGGCGGGGACACACGCGCCGCCCGTGCTCGTCGCCGCCAAGGGCGTTCTCTCGCCTTGACATATCGGTTTGACTTGAACGCACCTCAGTTCCCTATAACGACAACGGGATTTTCCTGGAAAATTGAACGTCTTTATCAGTTAAAATCCTGTTCATTATTGTCATGTTAACTGTGCCACGAACAAACACCACACCTACTGTAGTTTGTTATTATTTTTCGATATGCGCGCCAATTTCTTGCACCACGCCGCCACGCCACGAATGAGTGAGACATGAGTCGCGCGTTTTCTAAGTGGGTTATGAATTTGACTCCCAAACTGAATTTCGACAAATCCTTCTACGACAAGATTTTACTTCGACAACATAAAACTTCGATACGACTTAATTTCGACAATATTTTAGATCAAAACAACCTAATATCGACACTACTGTACTCCGACAAAGCGTTTGTTTTTTTGTCGGAGTAGAGTAGTGTCGGGATTAAGTTGTTTCGATCTAAAATTTTGTCGAAATTAAGTCGTATCGGAGTTTCATGTTGTCGAAGTAAAATCTTGTCGTAGAAGGATTTGTCGAAATTCAGTTAGGGAGTCTATGAATATAGATAGTTGTCAACTGCAACGACATCATAAAAGCTTTTAGATCTATTAATGTTAAAAAAACCGCTGACCTTTGGGGGTTATCAGTAAAATCCATATCAAGTATTATAGATGTCATTGCCCCCCACTTGGCAACTGTGTTTAACGATTGCGTCTCTAGTGGTGTATTTCCTGATTTGATGAAACACAGTAAAGTTATACCACTATTCAAGGCTGGCACCGCTTCAGATCCGGGTAATTTCAGACCTATCTCGGTGTTGCCGACCTTGAGCAAGATATTTGAAAAATTGATACTAGAGCAGATGCTGATCTTTTTTAACAGTCACAAATTATTTCATGAGAAACAATTTGGCTTCACTAAAGGACGTTCGACTACCGATGCTGGTGTAGAGTTATTGAAATGTATTTATGACGCCTGGGAGGATAAACAAGATGCAATTGGTGTGTTTTGTGATCTGTCTAAGGCATTTGATTGCGTCCAACATAAAACATTAATCAGGAAATTACACCATTATGGCATAAGAAACAAGGCTCTCGACCTTCTGACTTCATATTTGAACAATAGAATTCAGCGGGTCGATGTTAATGGTGCACGCTCAGAGGGATCTGTAGTTACTATGGGCGTCCCGCAGGGTTCAATACTCGGACCATTTTTATTCCTTATATATTTTAATGACTTACCCTTTTACGTGGGGGACAACAACAGGATTGTTTTGTTTGCAGATGATACTTCTTTGATTTTCAAAGTAAAAAGACAAATAGATAACTATGACGATGTCAACAACGCAATCTTGAAAGTGGTTCATTGGTTTAACACTAACAATCTTAAACTAAATGATAATAAAACTAAATGTATTAAATTTACCTTGCCTAATGTAGCACAGTCAGAAACCAATGTTCAACTTAATGGTCGAGAGTTGGAACTTGTGGAACAAACCACATTCCTAGGGTTAACGGTTGATGCTGGTTTACAATGGGGTCCACATATTGTAAAACTAGCTAGTAGATTAAGTTCAGCAGCATTTGCTGTACAAAAAATAAGGCACTTGACTGATGTAGATACGGCTAGAATAGTTTATTTCAGTTACTTTCACAGTATAATGTCTTATGGTATTCTACTGTGGGGCAATGCTGCAGATATAAATAAAATTTTTATTTTACAAAAGCGGGCCATAAGAGCTATACAGGGTGAATTTTTCAAAAGGGATTGGATGGCCAAATCCGAAACTATAAGGAATAGCGAAAAATGCTCAAAGGAGTCACGAGCCCGATTTTGATGAAACTTAAAACCTCATCATTAGATTTTTGAAAAACCCATAATCCTAGCTGGGAATCGAATCCATTGATTTTGAAAAAAAAAACACACCCTTTATTATTACACCATACGATAGTGTTGCTATTAAGGATCATATTCTGGGAAGTAATGATATACGGTAAACTACAGGAAAGAGCTCATCTTTAACAAAATATATTTTATTTTTCTTACGTTAACTGATTAATTGTTCAAAATCTTTGCAATACATAGCTGGATTCGAAACCTCAAGGAATAACTAAGGAATATTATTGATTCCGTTGAGAATATTCTCTAAAAAATCATTCTGAGCATAATTTAAAACACGGAATAGTTACGATCTTTTCTGGGATTTCCAACGAAACAAACTATGATACAAAATTTAGGTAGGTACATGAAATATGCATTCTATTAAAATTCCAAATGTTCCTTAAATTTGGCGTATATCATTACTTTGCAAAATTTTATCCTTAACAGCGACTCTATCGTATGGTGTAATAATAAAGGGTGTGTTTTTTTTTGAGAAATCAACAAGTTCGATTCCCAGCTAGGATTATGGGTTTTTCGAAAATCTAATGATGAGGTTTTAAGTTTCATCAAAATCGGGCTCGTGACTCCTTTCAGCGTTTTTCGCTATTCCTTATAGTTTCGGATTTGGCCATCCAATCCCTTTTCAAAAATTCACCCTGTATATAGACTAGGTCCAAGGGTCTCTCTGCGCGAAAAATTCAAAGAGGTTAATATTCTTACTGTAGCATCACAATATATTTTTGAAAACCTTATGTATGTACAAAGAAATCTACATAGTTTCGCTAAGTTAAGTGATAGACACAATGTCAACACTAGAAATAAAAATAACCTTGCTGTTTTTCATAGCAGATTGCACAAAACCAGCAATTCTTTCATGGGTAACTGTATACGCTTTTACAACAGGCTTCCAGACGAAATTAAAAGTATGTCCCTTAATAAGTTTAAAAGATCTGTTAAAAGTAAATTAAACTGCAGGGGCTACTATACAATCAATGATTATTTGTTGGATAAGGAAGCCTGGAAATGACCTGCTCTGCTGGATTCTCAAAAAAATTGTTAAAATGCCTAGTTTTTAGATTCTTTAAAATTGTAAATAGAGCAAAAAAAAGAACAACCCGCTGAGTTTCTTGCCAGTTCTTCTCAGGTGGGTCGCGTTGTGAACTGGTGGTAGAGTTTTTGTTTTGTATTCTGGACGTTTTGCAAGCGCATCTGTATAATGCCTATGTGAAATAAATATATTTTTGATTTTGATTTGATTTGATACATTTATTTCACTTCGGTACAATCATACAACTTAAAGAAAAAGTTCTCAAATCCTTCAGTCGTGTATCTAATAATGAATCCAATCTGTGCACAGTGGTGGTCTATGCCTGAAGAAACGCGAGTCGATGTCGGAGAACCGCGGCAGTATGGCCGGCGCTGCGGTCGCTCTCGGCGCCATCAAGGCACTCGCTATGCTCAAGGTAATTAGGGCAGGGTTACTACCGATTCCTAGTTTTAGTACTAAATTATACTTATACCTACCTAGCTGTAGTAGGGTATATTGCCCGTGAGTTCAGCTACTCCTAATTAGAACTCCATGACCTAAGTATAGGTACCCATTTAATGCAAGGCGTAGATTTTCGAGTCCTTTAGTTTAGTGGTTTGAGCTGTGATTTGATAAATCACAGCTCAAGCTCAAACCGCTCAGGCCCACCCCAACAACTCAAGCCAAACCTACTGCTGATCGATGGCACTTGTTGGTAGATCAATTACGGGTACTGATTGATCATCCATCAAGTACCTACGTACTTACATCCTTTATAAAAACTTGTCTGCGTTAGGTGCCAATAAATGTATGCGTTGTGCTGCCACTGTGTGAGAACATGGTGAGCGGGCAGTGCATGAAGGTGGGAGACGTCGTGCAGGCGCTGAACGGACTCTCTATACAAGTAAGTGGGAAGTGGTAGTTATCTAGCTGTAGTCAACTCTCCCGCATCTACAGCGACGCGTAATAGCAGGCACTAGCGAAGATAATGATGTTGCTTGTAAGGGCAGGACTCTGTGCTAAGATGACAGCAAGAAAGAGTACAAACCTATTTGGAGTCGGTGATCCTGTGCAATAAATAGTAACATATTGGTCTAAAGGGCGCCCGACAATCGTGTTCTATGCGGCAACTGTCCGTTCGTCATAAAAACGTACCTGCGTGTCGGTAAGTATAGCGTTGTGTTGATGCCTATTAAAATTGTAGATTTATAATGTACGTCTTCATTTCAGATTGAGCACACGGACTACGAGGGTCGACTAATGATGGCGGACGCGCTAGTCTACGGTCAAGCTGTTTACAAACCTTCCTTGGTTATAGACGTAGCTACTTTTACTCGTACGTATTATAGTTGCTACTTACACTATTACCTTATAGTATATTCATAAGTTGTTCAGACTTTGTCCAGAGAAAATAGCTGCAGGTGTAGACGTTCGTCCCGAACTGTATTACATACTTAACTATCCTATCGTCTCTTATATTCAAAGGGACCACTTCCAAGACGATGGGTTAGCTAAGTATTTATTAGGTACTCCAAATTTCTATCTGCCTCCGCTCAGCTATTGAATTTCATAAATTGTAAAAGAAATGCAATATTCTTAGAAGCGAATTTCTAAAATTCGATACCTAGCAGAATCTCTTCAGCAGTTCTTTACCAGAAAATTGTGTATTTTTTTAGTGCCACTATAGCGGCAGACAAGCATTATATGACATGTTTAGTAGTTACTAGCTGAGCCCGCAACTTCGTTTACGTCACATAAGGTGTATGAAAGGAAAGGTATTTCTTCATCAGAGTCATCAAGCAGCGTCTGAAACTGCCCTGTTTGCCTTCGGCGCGGACTGAATTGTTTAAAAATAGACTTAATCATTAAGCTCTTTTATGATTAAACCAACACGCCAGTTTACGTTCACTCACATTCAAAGAAACCCCTACAATTAAAATTTTCAAAATAGCTGATTCTCAAAAGTGTTATAACTCTTTTATTTCTAAACCGATTTACATAAAACAAACGCTAAATGTTAACTGGAGCAAACCACAACACAATAAAAAAAACCGCATTGCAATCGGTTGAGCGGTTACTGAGATTAGCGTGCACAACCGTACAGACAAACAGACAAAAATTCTAAAAATCATTGTTTTGGGTTCTATTGCGTTCATAAAGCCCCCCTATAATATTTTTTCTTATTTATCTTCCATGTAGGTACAGACAGCGACCTGTTACGATTTTATTATATGTATTGATTAGTTATTTGACAACTGCTTCTCAGAGGCCATCAAAATAGGGTGCATGAGGAGGTATAAATTTGAAGTAATAATTTTCAATACGAAAGTCAAAGTCAATAAACATTTATTACGCATAATCCTAATACATAGGCACTTGCGACACGGCAATCAATACAAAGCATAGTCATTACCACCAGCTAGGAACGCGGCCCGCTTGAGAAAAACTGGCAAGAAACTCGGCGGGCTTCTTTTTTTGTGCTATATTCACAATAATTTAAACTAAAAATCACAAACTATTGCTTGAGAATGCAGTAGAGCAAGCAGATCATTTCCAGCCTTCCTTGTCAAACAAATAATCGTCAATTGTATAGTAGTCCTTGCAGTACAATTTATTTTTATACACTTTTTAAACTTATTTAAGGGCATACTTTGTATTTCATTTGAAAGCCTGTTGTAAAAACGTATACAGTTACCCAGGAAAGAATTACCTACTGACTTTTTTCAGTCTACACTGATGACCAGCAAGGTTATCTTTATGTCTGGTATTTACACTGTGTATATCACTTAACGAAACTAGATAGGTTATTAATTTTTTTTTGCAGTAAGGCAGGCGCCACTCGTCTATCGAATCGCTTATTAATTCCTTAGTAGGTAGTTGAGATTAAATGCCATACTACGATACCGTTTACCAAAAAACACTTTCAACACTAACGATATATCAGTTTCAAAGGTCCTCAAAAATTTCGGTACAAATATTACCACCACCTTCTTTTTCAAATATTTGTCTTTGATATCTCATGACACGGTAATACAGACACCTTATTCTCAGCATTCCATGGATTCTCCGTGCGGGCGCCGGGTCAATAGCGTGGCACAGGGGGGAACACACCGACGGCGTCTGGGACTTGCGACCCATTGGAGTAGGTTTAGGATGGTCACCTTACTATGCGCATAAACGCTCACCTTCCACCGTGAGCAATGTTCCCTCCCCTGCCCAACCAGATTTGGTAAGATCCTATCAATGCTGCTTTGGATATTCGTTTTAGTAAAGAGCTTACTGAAGCTCTTGGCAATCCAAGGTCTTTAAATAAATTATACAGGGATTTAGCTAGAATTCCCCTTGCTCCTACTTCTACGGAATAGAGTTTAACCACATAGACATTTTCGGTTAACTCATTGGTCAAGTCAAAGTATTTATTTATCTTCATGGCGTGGTCCTTAGGTATGTTGGTCTCCCACGGCACCGTGAGCTCCACGAGCACTGCACGCCTGTGTATCCTTGAAAACAGGAATGTGCCAGGTCTGGTTGGCGAGGCACATACATCCTTCGGGATTTTGTAGTGTTTTTCATACGTGTCTGCGAGTATGGTCCAATCGGCGGCAGCCATCAAAACTGAGTAGGTATGGCTTTTGAGGTGCTTTATTTGAACAGCCTTTACAAACGCAATGTCATTTCTTTTGTTTGTGGTTTATCTCTTTTTCGCTCTCGATACCGCCAAACTGACAGCCTCACGTATGATTTCCAATACCCTATCATGTCGGCGTGAGTAATGATTCAGTTCTAATAGCGCCCTACGAGGCTACAACCCACTAGCAGGCGCCTAGCAGTTCCAATTGCTTCTTCACAGGCATTCCATGTTGTATCTGTGTGTGTTCCACCTGACCAGATTACTTTGGTCGGAGAGGGTCAACTGAAACGCGTTCAGATAGAATCTAAACAAAGCCGGCGACCAGTCTTACGACAAGGTACGCCACTGCAAGGCCATGGGAATACAAAATTCGCCTAGAGTAAGCCACTCGTTCTGCAACTTTAGTGATAGAACGTCCAGAGTCCTGCTGGCAGGACTTTGCGTACTACCGGTAGTACGCAATGTTTTTTGTTATATGAGGCTTTCTAAGCCTGCTAGCAGGACATAATTAACTGACATGCATAGTGCGTCTCTTTCTCAATCAGCGAGTTTTTGAATTGTGATTCTGCGACCAGTTTGGCCAAAATGGCGGCAAGTGTAAAACGTGGTGTCCGTGTTCGCGCCAACGCGACATATTTCGACGCAAATGATGGCCAAAACACGTGGAGTCGCAAACATTTTGGTGATAACTATGATATAAGTTATTGTTGGGGTACTGTAAGAAAGGTAGAAAACAACTATGCAAGGGTATATTGGGATATTGACAAAAAAAAATCTATCGTACCCGTTGGAGTTCTAATTTCTGAAATCGAAAACGATAATTTAGTGGAAGTAAATACCAATGAAGAAAATTGTAAGTACCAATTAATATTTTATTCATATCTTTATTTACACCTCTTAATATAAACTCAAAGCATGACGTGTTGTATATTTATTAATTTTTCATGCACATATGAACGCGACTGTACGCGTGTTGAATAGACAAGGAGCTGAATTGAATGACAATATCTGCAACACGCTACCTATTTTAAAAAAAGGATGTGTGGCACTCGGAACTTCCGCGGTAAAGCTATTACATACCATTTTTTATCAACTTGTGCTAGATATTATATTTTATTTCCACAGAGGCATATTTTTAGGCCTATGTTCAACAAAGTAAAGTACTTAAGTACATTACTTTACTCACCTCACCTCAGCTAACCTCACCCCACTTCATATACATACACGTTATGCGAACGCTCGGCCGAGCTACGTGGTTGGCGGAATGGGCGTGTTAGGTTTTTTTCGTTAGGGAATTTCTTGCTTCGGTCGTCGCGCTCAAAGCCGCGATAAAAGCTACGCAATAGCTAAAAAACAAAGTAAACCACTTGAATTACGTTATATTTATGGCGCTCAGTTAGATAATATTAATATAACTACCAAGATGGGATATTGACCCTTGATAACTAACACCAGGCAGTTACTGGATAAGACACCAAACAGAATAGGATTCAATACACAACACATTTTTACTACATCACACTTTCATAAAAAAAATCCTACTCCTAAAATATTCTACTGAGTGGTACCCATAATTAAACATGATAATGACAGATTACTATTGGTGCAGACGGTGTGCTGATGGCGACAGGCGGCGGCGCGTTTGGTTGCTTCAGCAACAGCGAGCGCGCCTGGGCCGCCGTGCGTCGTGCTGGGGCGGCCAGCGGCGACCGGCCCTGGCGCTTCCCGCTGTGGCGCTACTACCACCAGCAGATCACCAGTGAGTGCCCCCGCCCCCGCCCACACACTACACCTCACATAGCTACTAGTAGGTACTGCTACAACAGCGGCGACCGGCCCTGGCGCTTCCCGCTGTGGCGCTACTACCACCAGCAGATCACCAGTGAGTGCCCCCGCCCCCGCCCACACACTACACCTCACATAGCTACTAGTAGGTACTGCTACAACAGCGGCGACCGGCCCTGGCGCTTCCCGCTGTGGCGCTACTACCACCAGCAGATCACCAGTGAGTGCCCCCGCCCCCGCCCACACACTACACCTCACATAGCTACTAGTAGGTACTGCTACAACAGCGGCGACCGGCCCTGGCGCTTCCCGCTGTGGCGCTACTACCACCAGCAGATCACCAGTGAGTGCCCCCGCCCCCGCCCACACACTACACCACACATAGCTACTAGTAGGTACTGCTACAACAGCGGTGACCGGCCCTGGCGCTTCCCGCTGTGGCGCTACTACCACCAGCAGATCACCAGTGAGTGCCCCCGCCCCCGCCCACACACTACACCTCACATAGCTACTAGTAGGTACTGCTACAACAGCGGCGACCGGCCCTGGCGCTTCCCGCTGTGGCGCTACTACCACCAGCAGATCACCAGTGAGTGCCCCCGCCCCCGCCCACACACTACACCTCACATAGCTACTAGTAGGTACTGCTACAACAGCGGCGACCGGCCCTGGCGCTTCCCGCTGTGGCGCTACTACCACCAGCAGATCACCAGTGAGTGCCCCGCCCCCGCCCACACACTACACCTCACATAGCTACTAGTAGGTACTGCTACAACATCGGCGACCGGCCCTGGCGCTTCCCGCTGTGGCGCTACTACCACCAGCAGATCACCAGTGAGTGCCCCGCCCCCGCCCACACACTACACCTCACATAGCTACTAGTAGGTACTGCTACAACAGCGGCGACCGGCCCTGGCGCTTCCCGCTGTGGCGCTACTACCACCAGCAGATCACCAGTGAGTGCCCCCGCCCCCGCCCACACACTACACCTCACATAGCTACTAGTAGGTACTGCTACAACAGCGGCGACCGGCCCTGGCGCTTCCCGCTGTGGCGCTACTACCACCAGCAGATCACCAGTGAGTGCCGCCGCCCCCGCCCACACACTACACCTCACATAGCTACTAGTAGGTACTGCTACAACAGCGGCGACCGGCCCTGGCGCTTCCCGCTGTGGCGCTACTACCACCAGCAGATCACCAGTGAGTGCCCCCGCCCCCGCCCACACACTACACCTCACATAGCTACTAGCAGAGATGCGATTTATTTGAAATACTTCTATTTAAAATGCAAACACAAAATGCAAAATACCTAGGTATTTTGTATTTTGAATTTAAATGCCTTTTAGTAAAAAATATTTTGTATTTTATTTGAAATACCTTTCGAGACGTATTTTGCATTTTTAATATTCATTTCAAAATGCAAAATACTTTGTGATTAAGGGGCGCGTCCGCAAAATACACAAAAAGACATTTAGGATTTTGGAAATATTCAAGAACTTACTCCATTAAATGACACTAAAATGGAACCTTAAATTCTTACCCTCATATTCATAATCGTTTATTAAACCTATTTTAGTTAAAACACACTTTAAGTCTATTGCTGTCTCTAACCAATGACAGAGTATGGTTAGAGACAGCAATAGACTTAAAATGTGTTTTAACTAAAATAGGTTTAATAAACGATTATGAATATGGGGGTTAATAGATGAGACTACATTAACACCGTGCGCCTTTTACAAAATAATTATTTACTTGCGAAAAAACCTCTAAAAACCATCGAAATTTACCTTTGTCAATTTGATTATTTCTGCTATTTCGATGATTTTTTATAACTTTGAGAGGTGTTTTTTTCTAATGTAAATAATTATTTTGTAAAAACCGCACGGTGTTATTGTAGTTTCATCTATTAAGAGTTTAAGGTTTCATTTTAGTGTAATTTGATGAAGTGTGTTCTTGAATATTTCCAAAATCCTAAGTGCATTTTTTGCGGACTAGCCCCTTAAGTTTAGCCAATATCATCACCATCACCAGTCAAACAAAATGAAATGAACGAATGACGCTTGTATTGCCGAATTTGACCGATAGAGGCGCCTGCTAACCATGCGCGCCCTTTTTCTTCTTTGGTCAGAGTGCGCGCCTTATGTCTGACTAGTGTCAATGTCAAACGAAAACGACGAACATTATATGTTAATGTTTGTTTTGTCCTTCCAGTTCCCGCCAAAATAATCATAGCCATAGATTCTATGGCTATGGTTTTTTTGGCGGGAACTGGAAGGAATCGTGTTGCGTCGTTTTAAAAATTTGCAAAATTAGTGTATTTTCGAGTGTTTTGTATGTATCAATGGTGGATTCTTAAACATAAACGTTCGACAACGTGCACTAGTGTTGGGAAGTGATAAACCGCAGTGAATCGCAACTTTGCAGTTTCTGACAAAAAATCCAAACTGACAAGAAACCCTTCAATATTTAAAGGATGAGTGCACAACTCTGGAGATGCTAAACGCTTATCCTACAATAAAAAAAGTATTTTTAAAATACAACACATCCTTACCAAGTTCAGCACCAGTAGAAGACTTTTTTCGTACGGTGGGATGATTATGAGACCTCACAGAAGAAAAATGAGTGATGATATTGTGTTCGAGCAACTGGTATTGTTAAAAAGCGTAATAAAAAAAATGGATGTTTATTTTTTTTCACAAAAAGTATTTTATTTTGAAAAAGTATTTTGAAAATACCTATTTTGCATTTAGCATTTGAAATACAAAACGCAAAACTATTTGGTATTTTGCATTTGAAATAGTAAATCTGAAAAGTATTTTGCATTTTGTATTTAAATGCTTTTTTAAAACCATTTTGTACATCTCTGGCTACTAGTAGGTACTGCTACATTAGCGGCGACCGGCCCTGGCGCTTCCCGCTGTGGCGCTACTACCACCAGCAGATCACCAGTGAGTGCCCCCGCCCACACACTACACCTCACATAGCTACTAGTAGGTACTGCTACAACAGCGGCGACCGGCCCTGGCGCTTTCCGCTGTGGCGCTACTACCACCAGCAGATCACCAGTGAGTGCCCCCGCCCCCGCCCACACACTACACCTCACATAGCTACTAGTAGGTACTGCTACAACAGCGGCGACCGGCCCTGGCGCTTTCCGCTGTGGCGCTACTACCACCAGCAGATCACCAGTGAGTGCCCCCGCCCCCGCCCACACACTACACCTCACATAGCTACTAGTAGGTACTGCTACAACAGCGGCGACCGGCCCTGGCGCTTTCCGCTGTGGCGCTACTACCACCAGCAGATCACCAGTGAGTGCCCCCGCCCCCGCCCACACACTACACCTCACATAGCTACTAGTAGGTACTGCTACAACAGCGGCGACCGGCCCTGGCGCTTCCCGCTGGGGCGCTACTACCACCAGCAGATCACCAGTGAGTGCCCCCGCCCCCGCCCACACACTACACCTCACATAGCTACTAGTAGGTACTGCTACAACAGCGGCGACCGGCCCTGGCGCTTCCCGCTGTGGCGCTACTACCACCAGCAGATCACCAGTGAGTGCCCCCGCCCCCGCCCACACACTACACCTCACATAGCTACTAGTAGGTACTGCTACAACAGCGGCGACCGGCCCTGGCGCTTCCCGTTGTGGTGTAAAAAGTACGTATTTTTTATCTTCAGCACGCCAAATTGACGTCGCCACCATCCTGATGGAAAGCCGTGGCGCATCTAGCGGCCACTTTTGACAGTGGTCCTCAAGTTGGCGGCCCTGTGATGTGCCTCTTCACGCTCCTCTTAAAGAACCCGAGATTGTAAGATGAGGGAAAAACGTGTGCGGGCAGGTCGTTCCAAATTTTTACAGTTCCACAGAGGAACGATCTTTTGAAACGCTTAGTGAATGTGTTGTGTAGGTATAGCGATACCCTATAGGTATCCTAACTATAATCTATTCCTATACCAAAGTCCAGCCAGATCCGTTCAACCATTAGAAGAGCGTGAAATCAAAACATCCACACACACAAACTACCGCAATTATAATTAGTAAGTAAGAATTCCATTCTAATAATGCTACTCAGACCGTATTATCAAATTACATTATGAAACATACTTAATTATAAAATTACAGATGACCCAGCAGTGGACTTGAGAAATAAAGGATCAGGTAACGCGACTCCGTGTTTAGGGGCAGCGTTTTTGAGGGTAAGCAAACATTCGCCTGAATATTAATAACATTATCTTAGTAATAGTATTAGGTAGGTAGGCACTGTGTATTGTGGCGTAATTCGGGGGAAACCTACGTCCAACAGTGGACTGCCGTAAACCGATTTGATTAATATTAATAAAAAATATTGGGCGCAACGAAGGCGACGGAGGAGAGACTATCCCGCCCAAAGCGACGTCCCTTGGTACTGATGCATCGCTTGGTAGTGCCACGGGGAATTTGCCACCCGTGGTAGGTGGTACTACCGGTGGTATTAATGGTAGCACCACGGGCAGAGGATTTTTTTCTGCTTAATCAAAATCAATGACACCTACTTACCCAGTTAAAATCCTTAACCCACACGCAACCTGTATATTATGTCACACGCGGCGAATAGGGTAGGGGTCGCAATGTCTGCAGAATAGGTATTGGCTATCTAGTGGAGAACCGTAAGCTTTATACCTCGGAATCTAGGCTCTCAAAGATATTTTGATTAAGATTTATGTACTCTGGATGTCGAGGTTTTATCATTTTTAGGGTTTTGAACCCGAAGGGTAAAAACGGGACCCTATTCATGAGACTTCGCCGTCCGTCAGTCTGTCAGTCTGTCCGTCACGAGGCTGCATCATAGGAACCGTGATAGAGCTGATATTTTAACAGAATATGATGTATTTCTGTTGCCACTATACGACTATAACAACAAATACTAAAATCATAAAAAAGGGGGACTAATAATAATATAAATAAATAAATATTCACGGACATCTCACACATCGAGGCGAGCGCGAGGCGCGAGTGTAGTTGCCTCGCCTCGCCTCCTGTGCGCTCTGCTCCGTGTCGGTTTTTGGGACGGAGTCAAAGGACGCGGGGCGGCGGGGCGGCGGGGAGGCGCCTCGCGAGTGTGGATGGCAGCACTCCTGTCGCCTCCGCTCGCCTAGTCTCTGTCGAGCGCCTCCACGAGAGTCTGGATTGTGTATTACGCCTCACTCCACTAATCGCGACGTTAAACACATAGCCTACTCTAACATGACGGGCCCCGCGGACTCAGTGTTCTGTAAACGATCGCTGTGGTAAGCAACATTCACTATGGCCAGTTCTTGGATGGGTGACTACTTTGTGACAGTTACTTGAGCGTTTCCGTGCTTCGGAAGGCACGTTAAGCTGTTGGTCCCGGTTGCCAGTAAAATGGCAGCAGGTAAGCCAAGTTGAATACCTTCTGCCTTCTTTTAAAAATTTGTCTCACGTAATAGGCGGTGAGCCGTATTGAAGTGGACAGGCGCCGGTTGTGACTGCCTGCTGTTGAAAATTTTCAAGCCGCCTAGGCTTGAAAAAGCGATATTTGGGCATATAATATGCCTCTGCCTACCCCTTCGGAAATGGGATCGTGACCATATTATTATGTATGTATGTAAGATGCCGGGACCACCTCCCCAGAACTTCATCTGCGGCGACTGGGTGCACATGGACATCACGGGCGTGGGCAAGGTGGCGCACTTCGTGGCGCCGCCCTACCTCGACCCGCGCCGCATGACGGGCCGCCCGTGCCGCACGCTCGCCGCGCTGCTCGCCAACATCGCGCGAGACACGCAGCACAAACCCAACTCCGCCCCCAACAAACAAGAGAAGACAAACTCCGCCCCCTGTAAGCAAGAGAAACCTCCGGCTGTCAGTGGCGCGGTCAAGTGCTGAAGTTAACAAAAAGTAAGGCTAAACACACATTGGCAACAAAACTTTCAAGACAGACTACCGCTTTACTAAATCCATGAAAGTGCGAAGGAGACTTACAGGCAATACTATTTCACAGTGCACGCCTACATCAGATAATAAATCGGCAGCCTGTTTAGACGATGTAGTAGTTCCATCATGGAACTGTTGGGATGCGGCGGAAAGTAGGTCGATCAGGTTTTCGATGTAAAGCAAGAAGTCAGTGTAAAGGGAGAGAATTGTGAATTCTGAATCAGCCAATAGGAATCCCTTAAATGGCAAGAATCTCATTGGTGGATTCGGGAATCCTCCAAATTCGCGATTACAAAATGCCAAAATGGGCCTTTTACATTTTTACACGAGTACCTACATTAAATAAACGTTAAAGTAACTTTTAACAGAACTTGGAACCATAAACATTCATTAGACTCATACGCCAGGATGATGATGATAGTCTATTAGGCACCGTCTACACGAGCGACAGAATCGCGGCGATGATATCGTTGTGCCACATTTTCATACTAGGTATCTCTCGTCGCGATAATATCGCACTGAGCGTAAACACGTTCAGTGTACAGAACTGCGTGGCACAGCGATAATGTCGCCGAGATTCTCTCACTCGTGTATACAGCGCCTAATACACTCAATCATCATCATCATCCCTAGTTTTAAGACTCAGATGAAAGTTTATGGTTCCAAGATTTTGTCCCTCTTGATTCTCTTGCTCGTGTAGACGCACCCTAAGTTGTGTTAAGTGCACAGGTATCGTGTCATATCTTTATCCTAGCAATAGAAAGTTGTCCTAGAGAAGAAAAAGAAAAATACACATTTTGAATGACTGTATGGCCTATAGAGTACGATATTTGTACAGGCTGCACCATATCGAGTTTATGACGGGCCCCACTTTAATGACGTCCTAGATTTTTGAGAATTGTCAGTGTAGTAAATCATAAATGTTTTTGTCTTAAAATAAAGTATTGAGTGCTATTGTAACGTTGTTTTATTGAAAAGAAAATAGCCATCAATCATCGAAATCAAAATAAACACTGGTTGCTAGCTCTTGTCCAGCCAGTTTGAAAAGAGCTTACGAAGTCCTAGATTCACAGAGTGGCGGACTCGATCCACTACATCTAGGCCTGAGCAGGTTGTAGAAGGATAAGGGTCAGTTCACACCAAACGGAAAAATGCTCGCGTGCACTCGGGCATAATCTTGGTTTAGTTCACACCGAGAGCAAAAATGCGCTATGGACATGGCGCGCCGCGGCGGCGTGGAGAGAATGCCAGAGACCACGTGAGGAGGCCCGCGTCTGCCCGAGGACACGATGAGAGTCAAAGTCGCGGGTGTACCATTGCGAATCATGTTGTAGGTACCACTTATCAAAAAAATTTAAGTACCTAAAATGTACTCAATTGTACCTAGGTCTAAAAAATGTGTACCCGATTAAGAACAAAATTATTTCGGAACTAAAATACAGCCGCCATATTGACATCAATGCGGCGGGTGTACAATAATATTTTATTACTTAACCATTATTCATAAAATATAATTACACCAAAAAATTGTACCTAAAAAGTACCTCAAGTAAAAAAAACAATCTCGATCCGTTGGATAGTTTCTGAGAAATAAAACGGTTTTGTGGAGACAAAGCCGGCTCGGTGGAGACTGGAGACCGAGCCCGGTATCAGATTGAATTGTCCATGGATCACGTCGAGTTGTATCCACTGGTACCGGGATCCGTTTCACTCAAAAAGTATATTAATGTTATTAGCCACCGATCACGGTATCCGTGGCTACAAGAAATAGCGTTTATTATGATTCGAAACCGATCACGATTTATTTCATTTTTAAATTGGATAGGTTAGGTTAGAAGGCTAAGGCGGGAGCGGAGCGCAGCGGAGCTCCCGCATTAGCGTTTGTGGTTATTTTTTTTATAACCACCTAAGCAAACCACTCCAAATTCTAATTATTACACTGATTGTTCTGAATAACATATACATCAAACTTACCAAGTGAATGGTGGTAACTTAGGGGGTTATAAAAAAATCCAAGTCGTATTGCGCGGTATCCTCACAAACTTGAAGTTGGTAAACTGTGATCTGTTTCGAATCATAATAAACGCAATTTCTTGTAGCCACGGATACCGTGATCGGTGGCTAATAATATTAATATACTTTTTGAGTGAAACGGATCCCGGTACCAGTGGATACAACTCGACGTGATCCATGGACAATTCAATCTGATACCGGGCTCGGTCTCCAGTCTCCACCGAGCCGGCTTTGTCTCCACAAAGCAGTTTTATTTCTCAGAAACTATCCAACGGATCGAGATTGTTTTTTTTTTTACTTGAGGTACTTTTTAAGTACAATTTTTTGGTGTAATTATATTTTATGAATAATGGATATGTAATAAAATATTATAGTACACCCGCCGTATTGATGTCAATATGGCGGGTGTATTTTAGTTCCGAAATAATTTTGTTTTGAATCGGGTACACATTTTTTAGTGAGCGTCAGAATGGACGGTCACTAGTCACTACCTATAGATCACATCGAAACAGTTATAGAAAGTTGCTACCTAGTTGCTACTAGTTGCTACCAATCAATAAATAGTTGCTACCTTTGATTTAAACAAAATAAACGAGTTTTTAAGGTGACCGGCCATTCTGACATCAGAATGGCCGGTCACCTATGCAGGGAGAAAAAACTGAGCAAACGAATTGAGTTTTTTTAAAAGCAATAGTTGCTACCAGGTTGCTACCTTCATATATGTCGGTTTAGACCTCGTAGCATTTAAGGATTCATAGTTAAAGTAATTTACTATTTTGATGGCGAAGCGCCTGTAGGAAATAAATGAGCAAATAAACAAAATACAATTTGGTAAGTTTATAAGCAGGCGTTATCAATTTTTATTTATTTAATTTATTATAAATATGGAATATAATTTATGTAGTTGAGATTCCCAAACTTAAAAGTGTATATTGCAATAATAAAACAGAAAGATATGCTTAAATACCTGCAATTTAATTAAAAAATAACATACATATCGACGGTAAAACGGAAAAACACTTTAAGTGACACTTTGGTCGAAAATGAGATGAGGTCTTGGTTTCTTAGCGATCTGACCTCTTTGGTGTCGCTTCAAGTAATGGCACTATAAAGCTTTTTTTTTTCAGACGCTAAATGAAGTGACAAAAAATTGTAGCGAATTTGGTCAAATTACCGCTTAGCGTATCGACTCCTTATTAAGATTGTTATTTGATGTGTTTTTCTGTTTCGGATATCCCAAGTCACTTGAATCGTTTTTCTCCGTCATAGAAAATGCGGCGTAAAGCACTACAAGTGTTTTGGCTCACTCTTGTAATCACTAGTGCCTAGTTGTTACATTCGTTTTTCCTTGCTTTCATTGTATCTGTAAGAGTTTAATGAGAGTGTTAATAAAGTTAATGTATTTTGCCTTCACGATCATTATGACATATTATGGATTTCAGTATATTTTGCAATTGCAGAAAGAATCGATAGTGTCGGTTAAAGTAACACCATCAAAATGTTTACAGAAACTATTAAATTAACCGACATCGTCTTTTATTCCCACAAATTCGGGTTATTTAATTTTGTCGACTACCTATACAGGATGTTGATCTGCATTTGTGCATTACTTGCACACATGACTGTACTGCCTACACTTGTTGATATTTTGGGATAAAACGAGACACCTTTTTTTACACTTTTTTTTTCTGCTTAAATTCTTTTCTATTTGCTATGGGAACTCTACTGCTTATACTAAACCAATATTAAGTGAAAAAATGGGGCAGTAAAATTAAGTTCTTAATAATTATTAAATAAAATAAATTTCAAAAGCAACTCGTATGAATCGGTTCTAAATATTCTAATAATACTATTACCTACATAGGTACATTTTCACCGTTCATTCAAAACCGTTTCTTCTTTGCCTAGTTTAGTAGGCACATACAAATGTGTAGGCATAGGCAAAGGAGGCGGTGGCGGCGCGGCGCGTGTAAGTTACCCCTCCAACCCCCGCGCAGGAGCGAGCGGCTCAGGCGGCGCCTTTGATCGGTGAATTTGAAATTTTGAATTAATTAGTCGCTCGCCCGCGTTCAGCGTGAGTATAACCGCACGCGCCGATATCTACGTACTTCCTCGACATGCACAAGGTCGTGGTACACAAGGCCTATCAGCTGATCGGCAAGAGCAGATTCTCAATTATTTTGAGGAAGAACCTCGAGCCAGTACGCGTGAAGCCGGTCGCCGTTTCGGTGTTCATCATACCACAGTGTGGAAGCTGCTGAATCGCGAACTAATGCATCCGTTCCATTTCCGACGTGTTCAAGAGTTGCATCCGCAGGACAATAACGCTCGGACAGTTTTTTGTCACTGGCTCCTTGAACATCAGGACGTGAACATTTTGTGGTCCGACGAATCATTGTTTACGCGCGTGGGCGTTTATAACGTCCACAATGAACATTGGTGGGCTCACCGACAACACAACCCACATGTTACTACGCGGGACTCGTTCCAGGTCCGGTTTAGTCTGAATGTGTGGGCTGGTATCATCGGTGATCATCTACTTGGCCCATATTTTATTGACGGTCGTTTGAACAGTGCTACATACTTGGTGCTACTCCGACATGTGGTTAATGAGATGCTCGATGACATTCCACTCGCATTTCATAGGGACTTGTACTTCCAACAGGACGGTGCGCCACCTCACTATGGACGCCAAGTGCGCGAATATTTAAGTGAAGTGTTTGGTACGCAGTGGATAGGCCGTGGTGGACCGGTAGCCTGGCCGCCGCGTTCACCCGACCTAACGCCCTTAGACTTTTATTTGTGGGGAGATATTAAAAGACTTGTTTACAATGAGGACATTGTGAGTGTTACACAATTACGTGAAAGAATTGTTTTGGCATTTGAACAAATAAAAACAAATGTGCTAGTGCTTCGCAGCTTAAAACGCAACTTAGTGCGCCGCGCCAATCTGTGCATAGACACTGGGGGTGAGCATTTTGAACAATTATTGCGTGTTACATGATTTTGTAAATAGGTATTTAAGCTTTGATTCTCAATTAATTCTGTAAATAAGTTGATTTAAAATTTTTAACTACGCCAGAAATGCTTCATTTCAGAATACTTTTCTCGTTTTCTCATACCTAATGTTTACTAACAGTACTTAATGTTTTTGTTTGCAATTGCATGATAAATAGCGTGTTTCTGCCGGTCCTAAGCCCTTGAAGTAGGAAGGAATCTTTTAAATCAACATAAACTCATCATCAAATCATTAATATCAAATCAAAAAAGTACATAAAGGTCACCGAACTTGTCAGCTGGAACTAAAAACTCATGAAACCTAATAACTAATGGCTCCTCTACACTGCCCGCAAAGTTCATAGGCGAAGTACTCTAGAAACTTTGTCTAAGTTCGAAAAAAGTGCGTCACTACACACTCAGTGGTGTCAGTAGCCTGCGCACGCACATTGCCGCCGTTTGTAATGAACAAAGAAATTTGTGTGGCAGAGTTTCCAGGAACAACATAATTTGCTCCTGACCACTGTTTGACTCTGATAATTGGATCACATACACCAAAGCACTAATTATAGCTTAAATCACGCGCCTGCAAAGCACCGGCACACACGATGTCGGCCAAGTAGTGTAGAGAGGTACTTCGTGAACGCACTATCCGCATCTTTGGGCCCATTGACTGAGGCGCAAAAATCGACAGCAAATAAAGTCGCCTGAGGGGAGGTATAGTTTTTGACGAGGTAAGCCGAAGTGCCTCTTTACACTATCGTATTCATTTAACTTCGTTCAACTTCGCGGGCAGTGTAGAGGAGCCATGAGATGCGATACGTAGCCGCATTATCTAGGTACCTACTATTGTCTAGCTTTAAGCCCAGGCCACACCGCCAGCGGGCGGGCGAGCGAGCTAGGCGGGCGGGTGAAGTGAGATATTGAAGTTATGCAAACTACGCGACATTGCCGAGCTAAACTATGGGGTTTACACCAAAAACTACATACGGAAGGGCGAACCGGGTAGTGCGGATGAGACTAGACACGTGGACACTGCTATTCGAATGACAAGCGACGACTAGTCTGAGTACCCGAAACGGGGAGGACGGTAGTTAAGCTAGCGAAGCGGGCGCGCCTAACGACGAAAACGAGTAGCTTCGCTCGCATCAGCCACGTAGGTTATTCGGCAGCTCGCAGTGTGCCTAGCTCGCTCACCCGCCCGCTGGCAGTGTGACTTGCGCTTTAGCGTTGGCTCGGCGACGTAAACATTAAATACACGGGTGAAGATTTTTTCTGCGTAAATCATATTTCACTAAAAACAGGATTTTTGGGGTTTTGTTATCTACTGTGTTGCTGTGTTGCTTGCTATCGATAATACCTATAGTACACTACGCACTGAAGGAGGCTTGTGCACGACCAAATCAACAGCTTGTATAATGACAATTGTCGCTTAAAGTAAACATTGTTTTCAAAATCGTGTTTTCAGTAATCAGATTTTTACATAGCTTGGACCACGGTGGGCGCTAATTTTGATCCTAATATCGCGAAAGTGAAACGCAAATTCAATGCTGCAAATTTGAGAGTAGACTACCTAAATCATGTCCAATTTAACCCTACAAAGACTCTAAATTTGTCAATTTACTATGGCATTACTATTTCAGGGCACATGTATCTCAATTCCAAAACAGTATAGCGCTCCTTGGAGTTGAGGTTTCTAGTGACGTTCGGTACCGTCATTTGAACGACAAGGCTAAGCTGCGCCGTTAAAGCTCTGTATGCTTAGCAGGTTCAATGGTGCAAACACTGCTTATTTAAAAGTTGCAAGTGAAGTGCTGAATGCTGAAAAGAAGCACCTGAATATCAGCTTCACCCATTCGACTTGATACAAAAGCATGCCATGAGAGTTATTAACAATCACATAATTACAGGCGGAGTGGAGTCGTTTTACGATAGGAAAACTCCACCATCTTTTGAGTGAACTACTGCCTGTACAATAGTTAGTGTTCTGACAAATAGGTTAATATGAAAATTATACGGCCCACGGTTACTTTCTATGATTACACCGCTTGCCAGAAACAGGGTTCATGCTTACACTTACAATTTCATACATTGTATGTAGCGACGTGAGTTGAATAGGTAACTTAAGTACACAATTTTGAAAACAATGTTTACTTTAAGCGACAATCGTCATTATTTAGGTAGTCGACAAAATTAAATGAACCGACGTTGTGGGAATAAAAGACGTTGTCGGTTAATTTAATAGTTTCTGTAGACAATTGCAGAAAGAATCGATAGTGTCGGTTAAAGTAACACCATCAAAAGGTGTAACTTTAACCAACACTATCGATCTTTCTGCAATTGCAAAAAAATACTAAAATCAATAATATGTCATAATGATCGTGAAGGTAAAACACATTAACTTTATTAACATTAACAATCTTACAGATACAATGAAAGCAAGGAAAAACAAATGTAGCGACTACGCACTAGTGATACAAGAGTGAGCCAAAACACCTGTAGTGATTTACGTAGTGCATTTCCTACGACGGAGAAAAACTATTTAAGTGACTTGGGATATCCGAAACAGAAAAAGAAAAACACATCAAATAACAATCTTAATAAGGAGTCGATACTCTAAGCGGTAATTTAACTAAATTCGCTACAATTTTGTGTCACTTCATTTAACGTTTGAAAAAAATAAGCTCAATAGTGCCATTACTTGAAGCGACACCAAAGAGGTCAGATCGCCTTGAAACCAAGACCAATCGACGCGGAAAAATTCGCTGATTCCAAATATGTATATAACTCTCATTTTCGACCAAAGTGTCGCAAAGTGTTTTTCCTTTTTACCGTCGATATGTAGGTATGTTATTTTTTAATTAAATTGCAAATATTTAAGCTTACCTTTCTGTTTTATTATTGCAATATACACTTTTAAGTAAGTTAGGGAATCTCAACTACATAATTATATGCCACATTTATAACAGATAAAATAAATAAAAACTAATAACGCCTACTTATAAACTTACCAAATTGTATTTTGTTCATTTGCTCATTTATTTCCTACAGGCGCTTCGCCATCAAAATAGTAAATTACTATAACTATGAATCCTTAAATGCTACGAGGTCTAAACCGACATATATGAAGGTAGCAACCTGGTAGCAACTATTGCTTTTAAAAAAACTATTCATTTGCTCAGTATTTTCTCCCTGCATAGGTGACCGGCCATTCTGATGTCAGAATGGCCGGTCACCTAAAAACTTGTTTATTTTGTTTAAAATCAAAGGTAGCAACTAGTAGCAACTAGGTAGCAACTTCCTAAAACTGTTTCGATGTGATCTATGGGTAGTGACCGTCCATTCTGACGCTTAGACCTAGGTACAATTTAGTACATTTTTTTGATAAGTGATACAACATGATTCGCAATGGTACACACCCGCGACTTTGACTCTCATCAAAATTGTCGGTTCTTTCCCACCGTCCACCTTCCCAGACCACCTTGGTGTACGGTGGTAATTTTTTTTAACTACGGTTCACCTTTCCAGTACCTATATCATTAATAGATATTGGTGACCGTCCCTCATTTGATGTCACCGTCAGAATGGCAGGTTGCCTGTGACAAACGAGTCCCAAAGTATACTCAAAAATTGCTACATGATTGCTTATATTTGCTACACGTCTCCAAGAATTGCTACATATAATACATTTTGAGAAACAAGAATATTTTTTTGACCAGCGGTCCTGACGTTTAGATGGCTGGTTGCCTATGCGTTCAGCATGAAGGACGCAGAATTCCAAAACTTTTATTGCGTTAATAATTGCTTCATTCACGAATTTCAGGTTTGAGCTTCATACGTACATCAAGTAAGAAGATACAGCTATGACTGAAGAAGTGCCTGATATATTGGAATAGCAATTCAATTCAATTGTGTTACTGCAGCGTCATGTTCTAATCGAGCAGGCGCTAATAATTTAGGATATTTCTCAAAAATCTTATGCGGAATAAAATTTATGGCATACTAGCTGACGCTCGCGGCTTGGCCGGCGTGGGATTCTGTTCTCGTTCCCGCATCCCAATAGAACATATTCCAAAGAGCCTATGAGTTATTTCAGACTATAATCTCTGATATTATTATCTATATCTCCCTGTACCATATAATGCCAAATATCGAGTTTTATTTCCTTTTATACCAAATCCCAGTAGTTCCACGATGGAACTACTGGGATTTTTTAAATCCAGTAGTTTCATGGAACGGGCATAGTCGTGGGAATCATATCGAACAATTCTTTAGAGCAAAAACCATTGTAAAGGCGGTAGACTCAGTTTCCAAAAGTTTAGTAATCTTTAAGGGATAACCATTTAAAAATATGGGTTAAACTATAGGATAGGTGCAAGCAATTCTTGACCTTATAAACTTCCCGTCCTACCGTATGCACCATTGACCTACCCCCTTGCCGATATTCTTTAGATTTATCGATCTTCATTTTATTTATTGATCTTATTTACAAATTTACTGCCACGGATCTACTGGAAACAAAAGTCTCACTAGTTCAGTCACGATCCTTCTTGCGTGGAACTACTGGGAACATTCCGGAATTGCGACAAGGGGTTTTCTCAGCAATGAATACACAAACTTGTGTATTTTGTCTGTTATCAAGCACATACTTAGATACGTCGTCGTAATAAAATATGAAAGAAAACGTCGTTAGTTAATCGTAAAATTTCACTATAATATTACTTCTACGTGTAGGTACTACGTACGTAGTACTATTTTTGTTATATTACTCTATGATAAAAAAAATATTAAAAAGTATTATTACCAGACAGAGTGTCACAAACGAGCCTATCCTGTGGGTTTCGTAACGATTATGAACCTTTTTGGTAACATAGGTATTTACGTGGGTACGTATCATATTGAATAAGTTTAAAATCTATAAGTTTACAATGTATAAGTTCAAAATATATAAAATCAAAAAGTATCATAGTCAGATGAAAAAATCATCAATATGCGCCGATAATTCGTTTACGTTATATACAAACCCTTGACACCTCTCAAGTTTAAATTTGTGAGAATAACCCTTAATTATTAGCGCCTGCACGATTAGAACATGACGCTGCAGTAACACAAATTGTTGTTGCTATTCCAATATTTCAGGCACTTCTTCGTTTATAGCTGTATCTTCTTACCTGATGTACGTATGAAGCTCAAACCTAAAATTCGTGAATGAAGCAATTATTAAGCAATTATTCATGCAATAAAAGTTTTGGAATTCTGAGTCCTTCATGCTGAACGCGTAGGCAACCAGCCATCTAAACGTCAGGACCGCTGGTCAAAAAAATATTCTTGTTTCTCAAAATGTATTATATGTAGCAATTCTTGGAGACGTGTAGCAAATATAAGCAATCATGTAGCAATTTTTGAGTATACTTTGGGACTCGTTTGTCACAGGCTCACAGGCAACCTGCCATTCTGACGGTGACTAAGGACCAACAGCCAAGAATTAATAAAAACGCAGTATCCTTCGTTAAGATATTATAATTCAAGTATTATTTTTTAAATATCTCCGTTGTACAGACACGACCACTTTACACTTTAATAATACTACTCGTATTATTAAAGTGTATAGACAGAAAACACTCAAACTTTGAAAAATGTATTTGGCAGATTGTCTTACCCGGGAATCGAACCCAAGTAAGACAGTCGACCAAATACCTCAGCGTAGCAGTCGCATGCACTATCACTCCGCCATCGCACCGTGGCAGTGGCAGCCATACAGCCTAGTGTTAAGTCTATATTTTAACATTTTAATAGTTTTGGTAATTCAAATTAGAGAGCTAAAATAAGTCACCGTCAGAATGGCAGGTTGCCTGTGACAAACGAGTCCCAAAGTATACTGAAAAATTGCTACATTATTGCTTATATTTGCTAAGCGTCTCCAAGAATTGCTACATATAATACATTTTGAGAAACAAGAATATTTTTTTGACCAGCGGTCCTGACGTTTAGATGGCTGGTTGCCTACGTGTTCAGCATGAAGGACGCAGAATTCCAAAACTTTTATTGCATGAATAATTGCTTAATAATTGCTTCATTCACGAAATTCGGATTTGAGCTTCATACGTACATCAGGTAAGAAGATACAGCTATGACTGAAGAAGTGCCTGATATATTGGAATAGCAACAATTTGTGTTACTGCAGCGTCATGTTCTAATCGTGCAGGCGCTAATAATTAAGGGTTATTCTCACAAATTTAACCCTGAATATCGTCGTTGCGCCTGACAAGTTCCATATGTGCATTTTTTTGATTTTTCACATTTTGCATAATTACAATCAATCTACTTATGCTAGTCTCACAAATTTAACCCTCCGGAGCAGAACGTCATGAAAGCAAAATGTCATGAAAGCAAAATGTCAAAAACTTCAAAACGTCAAAAAAGCTAAATGTCATAATCGCAGAATGTCATGCAATAATACAACGGCAGATTGTCATACTCGCAAATCGTCAAAAAGGCAAAATGTCAGGATTGCAAAATGTCAAGCTATGATAAATAACTAGTGGACGTGACGGTCGGATAAACAAATGAAGATCCAAAAAACAAACCCTGAATATCGTCGTTGCGCCTGACAAGTTCCATTTGTGCATTTTTTTGATTTTTCAATTTTTGCATAGGTAATTATAATCAATCTACTTATGCTAGTAAAATCCGTTGTGTAATATTTAGCTTAGTAGGTACCGATTTTGCCATATTCCGTATGTGTTTTAAGCTTTGAAAAAAACGTGATGTGCACACACGCACATATGGAATATGCGATCTTGCCAAGATCGCGCGGATTTTAATTTGCATTAAAAAGAAAAGTGTGTCAAAATTCGTAATTTATGTGCTTTTTACCCGAACTGCCGAAGACAGGAGGGTAATTTTTTTCGAGATAATGTATGTATGTATAATTCTTTGTCAGGTCCTACAGCCTGAACGGCGCGACGGATTTTGACGCCTCCGGAGCAGAACGTCATGAAAGCAAAATGTCATGAAAGCAAAATGTCATGAAAGCAAAATGTCATGATATGCTAGGTGTCATTTGATTCGTCGTGATTGTGTGAGTGACACCAGGTACCTACATTAAAATTTCAAAAAAATCAAAATGGCTGACCTTTGGCGCTAAATTGAAAACGTTGATTTTTTTTCTTGCACGCTGTACAAACTCAACGGCTTGACGGATTGTAACATACGAAGTTTCATTTGATTCGTCGTGATTGTGTGAGTGACACCAGGTATATTAAGAAGAAGCTATGTCAAGCGAGTGGTGCTTTACAAAATAGCTACATGTTCCCATAGCTTGTTCCCGCCTGCAAATGTTGCCGACAAAGTAAAACAGGAAGTAGCTAAAGAAAATCACAAAAGAAATGTAGAGCTCGTTTTTAGCTTTTCAGTTGTGTGTTTACTTGGCAGTCGGTTTTTTTTGTATTCTAAATAGGTAATTAAGTTTATTTAAAACTTTTTAGTTATTTCTGGTGCTACTCAACCGATTGCAATCAAAAAAATGTTAGAATTTAAGTCTGACCAAGGCCTTATAAACACATAATACCGCTGCGAAATCGGTTCAGTAGTTTGGCGTTCATCGCACTGAAATAATTATAACGCTAAAAGTCCGCCATTTCGATTTTCCATGAATTTTATTATATTTGGTGTCACGCACAGAATCACGACGAATCAAATGACACCTTGTACTTAAAAATCAATCAAGCCTTTCAGGCTGAAGAGCGTGCAAGAAAAATTATCAAACTTTGAATTTTAGCGCCAAAAGTCAGCCATTTTGATTTTTTACAAATTTTAATATACCTGGTGTCACTCACACAATTACGACGAATCAAATGACACCTCGCATGTTAAAATCCGTCAAGCCGTTCAGGCTGTATGTAGGCTGTAGACAAAGAATTGGACATACATATATACATTATCTCGAAAAACATTACCCTCCTGTTTTCGGCAGTTCGGATAAAAAGAAACGGTCCGCAGTTCCCTGAAGTTCCGCTGTTCCGGTCACGGTAGCGGAAACTACGGATTCAACTACGGATCGCAAGGAGATATGGCAGAGCAAAGAGCTGCATGGACGATTTTATCGGGCCTTACACGGGCCCGATGTAGAGATTTAACAGCATCTGTCTCCTGGCTACGTTTCGGTGATTTGTTCGGCGAAACAGAAGGTTTTGTCTGTGCAATTACAGACGAAGTTGTTATGACGAATAACTATCGGAAATATATTTTGAGAGATGGTACGGTTGACATATGTCGGGCATGCCACCTACCCGGTGAATCTCTCAGACATATTTAGTCTAAGAGCCAGCGGCCCCCAGGCATTCGGTAAAGTATAAAAGCTGTAAGTTTCTCAATGTATATCCCCAACACAGGTAAGAACGAACCCCGTCTATGAAACTTGGGTCGCGGTGGCTTTCGCCGGTATCAGGTAGTAAAGGTGTGTAAAATTGTGTGTTAAATTTGTTAAAGTATAAAACTCAGTTTTTACATATTTTACTTATAATAATCCTAAAAGTCACCTTGTCGAAAGCCAGACACTTCGTACGGTTGCAACCCTCTGCCAGACACCCTTAAAGTATATTTCATTATTACTATACTTACGGTATAGTATAAAAGCTGCAATTTATATATGTTATTTGGAGAACTATCAAATGATGTTTTCTCAATAGCCAGACAGTTTCAGTAGTTCCTTAAAAAGTTAAAGTCTAATGTAGGTGCGAGCGCGAGGGATATTATGTGTCAGCGGGTGCGAGTGAAATACCGCTTTCGGTCCCCTGCGACGTTTTATTGCGCATCAGCTGTCATTAATAGTGTACTAGATGATGCGCGCGGCTTCGCCCGCGTGAAAATCGTTACCCGTTCCCGCTTCCCGTGGGAACATTTTCCCGGGATGAAAAGTCTATGTGTTATTCCAGATTATAAGCTATCTCTGTACCAAATTTCAGTCAAATCCGTTCAGCCGTTAGAGCGTGATTGAGTAACAAACATCCAAGTATCCAAACATCTTCACAAACTTTCACATTTATAATATTAGTAGGAAGTAGGATAATGAGAACTATTTTCTAGATTTACTATGAAAATTCACTATGAACAATAACCAAGAATCAACGAATAAATGTTTAGAAAATTCTTTTATAAAATTTTTGTGTTTAGGAATCATTAAATTAACACTCCAATAATATAGGTACTTAAATAATTATTTTAATAATAGTTATTGGAATAATATAATTAATCTAATACCTACAATAACTAATGGAAAAATATTTCGAAGATATTCTATGACTCGTGGTCGTCGATATCTTGAGTGTCCTCATCACCGCTGCTCCAATCTGTGGGTTGGTCCTTATCAGTATCCTCTTCTTCGCCCATAGGGTCCCATTTTTATCCTTTAGGTACGCAACCAAAATAAGGAAAAATTAAAGCGCTCATGGCCCCGCGGACTCAGTGTTCTGTAAACTGTCACTGCAGTAAGCAACATTTACTATGGCCGGATATGGATGGGTGACCACCACGTGGACCACTTTGTGATTTGTGATATTTATTAACGAGCGTTTCCGTGCTTCTGAAGGCATGATAAGCCGTTGGTCCCGGTTGTCAGTAAAATGATAGTCGTTAAGCCAAATTGAAAGCCTAATGGGCGGCTTAAAAAATTTCAACTGTGAGTCGTCACAACCTGCGCCCCGGTCGGCAGCGCGTGTGTAGCTCCTCTGGTGTTGCAAACGTCTATAGGCTACGGTTACCAACCTTCCGGTGGGCCGTAAGCTTGTCTGCCACCTAAGTAGTATAAAAAAAAACCTTGGATCCAGCTCTTCACCCAACTGAATCTGAAACTGGCGAAGAAGACGATATTGATAACGACCAACCCACAGATTGGAGCAGCGGTGATGAGGACACTCAAGATATCGACGACCACGAGTCATAGAATATCTTCGAAATATTTTTCCATTAATTATTGTAGGTATTAGATTAATTATATTATTCCAATAACTATTATTAAAATAATTATTTAAGTATATTATTGGAGTGTTAATTTAATGATTCCTAAACACAAAAATTTTATAAAAGAATTTTCTAAACATTTATTCGTTGATTCTTAGTTATTGTACATAGTGAATTTTCATAGTAAATTTAGAAAATAGTTCTCATTATACACAATAAATGACAGCTGATGCGCAGTAAAACGTCGCAGTGGACCGAACGCGGTATTTCACTCGCACCCGCTGACACATAATATCCCTCGCGCTTGCACCTACATTAGACTTTAACTTTTTAAGGAACTACTGAAACTGTCTGGCTATTGAGAAAACATCATTTGATAGTTCTCCAAATAACATATATAAATTGCAGCTTTTATACTATACCGTAAGTATAGTAATAATGAAATATACTTTAAGGGTGTCTGGCAGAGGGTTGCAACCGTACGAAGTGTCTGGCTTTCGACAAGGTGACTTTTAGGATTATTATAAGTAAAATATGTAAAAACTGAGTTTTATACTTTAACAAATTTAGCACACAATTTTACACACCTTAACTACCTGATACCTGCGAAAGCCACCGCGACCCAAGTTTCGTAGACGGGGTTCGTTCTTATATTATCTGATATATTATCTGTGTTGGGGACATACATTGAGAAACTTACAGCTTTTATACTTTACCGAATGCCTGGGGGCCGCTGGCTCTTGCTCTAATTATTTCTGGTTGTTCTCGTCTTGCCAACGGCGACTATTTGCATAGACACAACCAAGTGGCCAGGATTGTCCATCAGCAACTTGCACTAAAATATAAACTTGTGGATTTGGAGGTACCGTATTACAGGTATGTGCCCGACCCAGATCTTGAAAATGGTCGTGCCACTTTGTATTGGGATCGATCGATTATCACTGACAGGACTATTGTAGCCAATAAACCTGATATAGTGGTAATAGATCGATCAGAGCGCTTCGCAATAATCGTTGATATCACGGTTCCACATGACGAAAACCTCGTGAAAGCCGAAAAAGACAAACAATTAAAATATTTGGACTTGACTCACGAGGTTGTCGACATGTGGAATGTAGATTCAGCGATTATTGTTCCGATAGTCGTATCAGCACACGGTCTAATTGCCAAGAGCCTCGATCAACATCTCAAGAGGCTCGCGTTAGGTAGTTGATTCAAGGGCCAGATGCAAAAGGCGGTACTTCTAGACACGGCACGTATCGTGAGACGGTTCCTGTCTCTGCAGCCCTAACCACCGGTAGCTTGGTCCCTGTACCCGATTCCGGTGGGACGCTATTTTTTTATATTTTTAAATATATTTTTTTATTTTTAGAATGTATTTAAAAATTTAAATTAATAAGTTTATAGATGTAAATAAAGGGAATAATAATATAACATTAATACAATACAATGTAGGCTTATATCTATTTAAAGAATCTCAAAGTATATATATCTCTAGAATGGATTAATTTATAATTGTTAACGAATTATAAAGATGATCAGTCAGTATATTTGGTTCCATTGTATAGTAGCGCTATAACTGATCTAATTATCGGCGCATATTGATGATTATTTCTTCTGACTGCGATATTTTTTGATTTTATATATTTTGACTTTATACAATGTAAACTTATAGATTTTAAACTTATGCATTATGATACGTACCCACGTAAATACCTATGTTACCAAAAAGGTTCAAAATCGTTACGAAACCCACAGGATAGGCTTGTTTGTGACACTCTGTCTGGTAATAATACTGATTAAATATATTTTTTTTTATCATAGAGTAATATAATAAAAAAAGTACTACGTAGGTACGTAGTACCTACACGTAGAAGTAATATTATAGTGAAATTTAACGACGTTTTCGTTCATATTTTATTCCTCAGCGCATATCTAAGTATGTGCTACCTTTTTTTTTTCTTTTTTTTTTATATCACTAAGGTGGCAGACAAGCATACGGCCTACCAGAAGGACTGGTGGTCACCGCAGCCTATGAACGTTTGCAACACCAGAGGCGCCACACTCGCGCTGCCGACCTTCTTAGACCCCTTTTGAAGAACCCCATACTGTAGGCGTTTGGGAAAACCGAGGCAGGAAGATCAATCCACAACCTAAGCGTTCGCGGAAGAAAACCCCTATCGGATCTAACCGTGCTTGAACGCTCCGGACGTAGGGTGTTAGGATGAAATCCCTGTCTATGGCGAGCGGTGCGATAATAGAACGTAGCCGTGAGCATCATGTCAAACAATTCCTCAGAGCACATGCCATTGTACAGGCGGTAGAACACGCATAAGGAGGCAAAGTCTCTCCTGTCGCGAAGAGGTTCAACACCACCTGTCAGTATAGGATCGTTGACAACTCTCACAGCTCGCCTCTGCAGCGAGCCCAGAGGTGACAGCAGTACTCCATGTGTGGCCGCACTTGCGACTTATAGAGAAGCAGTGTTTGCGCCGCAGTAAAGTACCGCCGCGCCCTGTTGAGCACACCGAGCCTCTTGGACGCCAGCTTGGCCTTGTCCTCCAAATGACTGCGGAACTGACCGTCACTGGAGATGTCAACACCAAGGATCCCTATACTTTTAGAGATGGAAAGAGATGTGCCCTGGAATTGTGGCGCTACAGTAATTGGGGCTTTCTTAGCGGTGAAGAAGCACGCCTGTGTCTTCGAAGGGTTGAACTGGACAAGGTTTTGTCTACCCCAATCGGACACTCTAGTAAGAGTTGCCTCGATTTCAGACACAAGCTGTTCACGACTTTCTTCCACTGCGTCCCGAGAGATACCGGGGCGGCCTGTGTAACAAGTGTCCCCTGTACTGTCGTCTGCATAACAATGAATACCGTCAATAGACAACATGTCATTGATATGCAGTAGAAACGGAGTAGGGGACTACTTGCTAACAGACAAAATACACATGTTTGTGTATTCATTGCTGAGAAAACCCCGTGTCGCAATTCTGGAATGTTCCCAGTAGTTCCACGCAAGAAGTTTCGTGACTGAACTAGTGAGACTTTTGTTTTCAGTAGATCCGTGGCAGTAAATTTGTAAACAAGAATATCGGCAAGGAGGTAGGTCAATGGTGCATACGGTAGGACGGCAAGTTTATAAGGTCAAGAATTGCTTGCACATATCCTATAGTTTAACCCATATTTTTAAATGGTTATCCCTTAAAGATTACTGAACTTTTGGAAACTGAGTCTATCGCCTTTACAATGTTTTTTGCTCTAAAGAATTGTTCGATATGATTCCCACGACTATGCCCATTCCATGAAACTACTGGATTAAAAAATCCCAGTAGTTCCATCGTGGAACTACTGGCCTAGCCACCTAAGGCAATGGTATAAAAGGAAATAAAACTCGATATTTGGCATTATTTGGTACAGGGAGATATAGATAATAATATGAGAGATTATAGTCTGAAATAACTCATAGGCTCTTTGGAATATGTTCTATTGGGATGCGGGAACGAGAACAGAATCCCACGCCGGCCAAGCCGCGAGCGTCAGCTAGTATGCCATAAATTTTATTCCGCATAAGATTTTTGAGAATAACCTTAATTATTAGCGCCTGCACGATTAGAATATGACGCTGCAGTAACACAAATTATTGTTGCTATTCCAATATATCAGGCACTTCTTCAGTCATAGCTGTATCTTCTTACCTGATGTACGTATGAAGCTCAAATCTGAATTTCGTGAATGAAGCAATTATTAAGCAATTATTCATGCAATAAAAGTTTTGGAATTCTGCGTCCTTCATGCTGAACACGTAGGCAACCAGCCATCTAAACGTCAGGACCGCTGGTCAAAAAAATATTCTTGTTTCTCAAAATGTATTATATGTAGCAATTATTGGAGACGCTTAGCAAATATAAGCAATAATGTAGCAATTTTTGAGTATACTTTGGGACTCGTTTGTCACAGGCAACCTGCCATTCTGACGGTGACTAAAATAAAACAATCTATCAATCAAATCTGGATGTAGGCCTTACGCCACAATACACTTGTAAATAACACATGAAATTAATTTCATCTTAACTCAGTTTCATTTACCAAAACCTAAGTGTCTTGGCATATCAAGATAAATACCCAAATCTTTTATTTAAAATATTTAAATAATTGTAATTTTTGATTGAGTTAATAATGCTCATAACGAAATCATCTCACGCTGAAGAATAAATCGTCGAAATTTTGGGTTTCAATATGGATATTAAAATATCGATATTTCGCTCATGAACAACGATATATCGTCGATATTTTTGATTCCGATATCGATACTAAAATATCGATATTTATAACCGATATATCGATATTTCAAAAATATCGATATATCGTTTGCATCCCTACTTGTGATGCCACAAGAACAAGGAGGTAAATGAAACACGGATGCTTATTGACCTAAAAATGAAGAAACATTTATTTTCAGTATGTCTTTTGTAAAATTTAATAACAGAATGAATCAAACGTGGTAAGATTATAACAGAGCGGATTACTTTCCTTTGGATAGAATTAGTTTCACCGACTATAGAAATATAATATTTATCAAGTCATTTACAGATACAATACAATTAATGCAGTACCGATAAATCTAATTATTCGTTTACCGAGTTAGTTAAATGTAAACATTTATTACGATTCATAATGTACACGGAGTAGGGCGGCCGGGCCGACCCGAGGTTCGCTACATTTTTTTGGGATTTTTAAGTAGTTTTTATTCCTCACGTACTTTATAAATATCTTATACTTGAAAAAAATTTACATTAAAATGTATCGGAAAGGTGCGGACGCTATCACGCACGCACACACACGCGCAGATATACACAACACAACGTGAGCCGACACGAACCCCACACTTCTACCATCACATTGCGACGCACACCGATTCGTTTTCCCTTTGTACCGCTACAGTTTAAATTTTTCTTACATAGTAAAATTAACGGAATACTTTAAAATCTAAATAAAAAGAGGAGGCGGAGGCGACGGGCGACGCGACAGTCGGCCGACTGTTGGCCGACGGTCGGGTCGCCCGTCGCCTCGACGTCCACACCGCACGAGTACATCATAACTGAAACGATGACAATATTTAATTTATCGCAAACACTAGAGAAATGCAGGTCCAATACGATGGTAATATTGTGTGTCATGAAACAAAATGTATATTTAAATTCTCTTCTTTTTACACACACACTAGCCGGCGGCTCACTTCGACGTCATCATGGTGACGAATTCTGGAAAAGAAAAGAACACACCATTAGTTGTACGTCGTAGAGAATCAAGTGCCGAGGTTTATAGGAAAACTTTCACATAAACCCTTGCATAACATGTCTAAGATAAAATGTTAACACAAACAATATTAACACAACGAAAGTAACCGACAAAGATAGAGATGCACTAAAGACGTAACCGCTAGTAGACAAGTTACCACTAGATGTATTAATCAAATATCGTGCCAGCAAACACACACCTCTGTCTCTAGCGGCACTCCCGCCGGCCGTATGTATGTACATCGCGAGGCGTGTGTTTGATGTAGCGATAAACAACATAAAGAAACCGAAGATATGTATTTTACCGCAACATGCCACTACAAGGGGATTATGTGAAATACCACCCTCTGGATATAACCATAAAATATACAGATTAATATAATACGTGTGGGCGAAAGCACATATTAAAAGATTCCAGTGTTGTAGGAAATTCCTAAGTGTGTTGAGCGAAGCCTACGTCACGGTCGATAAATATCGTTCGTTTATCAGCGCGGTCAACGGTTGCTGCTCGTTTGTTAAGACCCACTGGGTCTGTGTGCAGTGGGAGTGTGTGGCCGCGAGTGCGCACGCGTGTGTGTGTGAGTGAGTGTGGTCGGAAGGGCAAAGCACCAATAGTACACACGCAGCACAGTAAGCGGGACGGCCGAGAACACGGATCACCAGGTGGTATTTCTATAGTAAAAAAATCTATACAAACAGATACATGCACCAGTCAAGGAAAACATCCCTGAGGCGGCCGCGTGTAATTTTGTCGCCGGCGACGACAAAATTGCAGACGATCCGCTTCGCCAGTAGTGAGTTACAGACAATCGATAGTCAAGTGTGAGGTCGCGGGCGAGGGGCGCTAACATATCCAGGGTGAGAACAGTTAATAACGAGCAGCAAACCATTCAGATTAACACTGGGGTATACCTATTGTCGCACCGCACTCGACGTAGGCCGTAGGCATCGATCACTACACACTACTAGGGGAAATCGTTTCGAGATCACAGCGTTGAGTCTTTTCTTATTGTTAATTACGATACTAATATCACAAGTGTGCCAGGCCGTACGCTAACGGCTGCCGTCGCCGCGAGCGAAAATGATTTGGGCGAGTGCATGGAAGTCTGCAAGAGAGAGAACCGAGGTCGGATGATACGGCTAACATACTTCTGCAGCACCGGCACGCTACGCCGGCGCCGGGACGTGCCGTCCGAGCCAGTACCGGCTACAGGCTTTTCCTTATTCGAATTTTAATTTCACATATTACAATATACACGACTATGCAAATACGTTAATGCAAAATGAATATTTAACGTCAAGGGGCCGTCGACACGAGCGAGAGAATCGCGGCGACACTATCGTCGTGCCACTAACGTACGATCATATCGTCGCGATTCTCTCGCCCGTGTAGACGACCCCAACGTGCAAGTTCTGGATCTCGACTTTTAACCACGAAAATAAAATTCGAATGTACCCGCAGTGGGGCACGGGTGGACTGGCCCCACCTTTCTCATCCATGCAGCGGAATACAAGCTCAACTTACAAGCCACAATTTAAACGATCATGATTCGAACACCACTTCGCATGTATGAGAGGGCCTCTAACCAATTATGGCAATACGTCAGCAAGCAATAACCGTCTTGACATCGGCCGTATCTACTAACTAATTACAGAATACACATTGCAGATACTTTATGTACTCATGTCGGAACTTAAAACCAAGGTTAACATAAACAGGGAGCATGTTCCACTTGTACGAGAGGGTACCGTCAAGTTGACACAAGGTGGACCGTTTGGACGCAAGCAAAACCCAACTGTTAGTGTGAACACGAACTATATAATGTACATGCTGAGTATATCGTGAGAGTATCCTGGACACCAGCGCCGCAGTGGTAGCAGGGTGGCACATCATATAGAGTGAGTGTCAATCTGTCGACGAGCATTACTTCACTTGGTGGTCAATGTGACGTGACTAATTACGTGTACAATTGATTTCGACTGTAGTCGTCAAACAGCAATATAATAAAGATCCGCTTCTAACGTTCAAGAAACAAGTTTATAATAGAAGAACCGTCGACTTAGACAAGGTCGTATCGTCAGATATGAATTTGGTTCTCTTTAGTATAACTTTGTTTCTAGAATGTGCTGTAAGTGCAAGAGACAACACACAGAGAGGCAGGTAGGCGGTACTCACCTTCATAATTGACTTGTCCGTCGCCGTCGATGTCGGCCTCGCGGATCATCTCGTCCACCTCCTCGTCCGTGAGCTTCTCGCCGAGGTTGGTCATGACGTGGCGCAGCTCGGCCGCGGATATGAACCCGTTGCCGTCCTTGTCGAACACGCGGAACGCCTCGCGGATCTCCTCCTCGCTGTCTGTGTCCTTCATTTTGCGGGCCATCATCGTGAGGAACTCGGGGAAATCTATCGTGCCGTTGCCTGGAAATGTGGAGAAAATAATGTGTTATTTAAACGAAGAATAGGAACTGAGTGAAATGCAGCAACAGTTTTCAATAGTTATATCTTAGGTAAAGTGGAATTTCGAATCTACTCGTATAAAATAAATAAACAGTCTGTGGAACGCTATCATAACTTTCGGCCAATGTTAATAATAATTGTTCTATAGATGTGAGTTCTGTTATGAGGGCCAGGACGTTCACCTACAAGCAGATTTAATTGTCAAGGGTGTGCTTAAAGATCTAACGTACCCATAATGTTTAAATAAATATGGTGACGTAGGGTAGTAGATCAGCAGATCACAGCGTAGGTACTATGTGTGGTTCTTGCTGCGGGACGGGCTATGCGTATCTGTACATATGGTAACCAGTGATGAATTGGACCAATCGCGAAATGGACCAATCGCGAATTGGACCAACTGCGAATTGGACATTATTTTGAACATAGGACCAATCAATGCTTTGATTACATACAGCTAGTTTACACGCAGACGAGCGAAATGGACCAATCGCGAATTGGACCAACTGCGAATTGGACATTATTTTGAACATAGGACCAATCGCGAATTGGACCAATCGCGCCTAGAGGATGTATTCATCTGCACCGTACTCATACAGCATCTCTACCACACTAGGTACTATGTACTCGTATTTCTAAAAACGGTGAAACAATTAACCCCTCTCATCGGTAGTTGTGACATGTTTGTATTTCCCACCGATGACAATATTAAAAATTATTATCTTTTATGAGATGAATTTAGCAATACGTGTGAAAAACGGCGCAATATGCTGTTGATAAGGTAACAGTTGAACTATGAAAGCACGCACGACCTTGTGACTGGCGCGATAAAAATTGTGTCGCCCTTATCTAGCTCAAATAACCAAGTTCTTTGCAAGTGGAAAAATATTTACAATGCTTTGATTACATACAGCTAGTTTACACGCAGACGAGTAAGGCTAAGGTCCAATCGAGTTACGGCTACATACTTAAATATTTTTAAACATTCCATCGAATATAAGTTACGTGACAGGAATACTTAATTTACGAAACGGTTTATGGCAAACTTGGTGTTATCGAATGAACATGCATTCACAGTGAAGATGATAACCATTTGCATCCACTCGGACTACTGATAGGTTGTCCTGAACTCACTGGAAACCTCGAACCGCCGGCTAAAAGCTGATCTGTCTTGATACCACATCTCCTTATCCATTTCGAACACGTGCGGGACTGATGCTACCCTCACACAGTGTGCACAGAATCGTTTTTTAAAACAAGCGACCCGACAAGTTTTCACTCCTTACAAATGACCTCAGGTCTGGATTTCCAAACAACACAATCTTTGGATTGGTCGTCATGGTTTAGCAACAGACGGCTCATTTGTCATCAAAATATCCAGCACATATTGTGTAGTGTAATGTGGCTATTGTTGCATATTTGGGTCTATGTTACGAGAATGTCTGAGTGGCATCTGTGGGACAGCTCATAAACACCGACAAATTGCCCGACTCAAATCTAGCCAGTATCTGATTTGTATCAAAACTTCCGCTGCGACGTGTGTTTAGAAATGCCAAGGCCAACATGATTTCCACGGTTCCACAGTTCAATGGTGACTCATTATAAAGAACTCGTTATTTTGTTGGATTTACATACAAATATCGACATTTTGAAACTAAAATGTGATATTCGGTTGCGTCCTAAACTTTACTTCTAAGTAAGGTATTCATTTTCCAACATGGCTTTCTTTAAGCTTTATATTCCCTTTAGCTACCTTGTCATCTTCACCTGAAGCACATCGGCAAGTTCACGAAAGGTGAAATAAAAGCATATCGTAACGTTGTATTTGAAAGAACTGAACTAACGCAAACGTACTACTGCATGGCAATTGAAAAGTTTCCACAAGAGTTGTTAAGTTACGATTAAATATTTTAGCTGCCCTGCCTCCCTGGTGGTACCTGGGAGGCAGGGGAATAAAAATCATAAAATCTTCTAGGCCTAGACACATCTTGTGCTATATTGAGTGACTATTGTCAGACCGATCAACCACTTTTACTAATGTAAGCGACATAACCTCGTCATAGTCAACCCTACTCGCTTCTTCGATCGACATAACCTCGTCATAGTCAACCCTACTCGCTTCTTCGATATAAAAGAGCATCATCTTCATCATAAACGTTTGAAAGCTATTTATAAAAACAATAGTCACATTGCAACATCACGTTACAATTTCATCGGACGGAGTATTTCCGCGTAGCGCGAGCGGTGTCCGGTCGAGGCGTTGCAAAAATAAGTTGCGAAGTTAAGTTTGGACAATCTAATTCTGGGTTTAACCTTTCCGAGGTGGTTCGCGAGCTATTTATACGCGCGACGTGAACCGCTGAGCTTTCGACAGTGCATTCTCTACACCCGGTGTGAGCTTGTGCTATTAGGGCACGTACTCATTAAACCAATTGTATGTCACGTCTCCTATTTCACATTGTGACACTTCCTTCTCAAACAAATCAATATGAGATCAGATACAGGTCTTTCGCTAAGAACTGAGCAAAAATTCAGAAGGTATTTTGTGTATATATAACATCTGTGAAAAGTAATTATCTATCGTCTAGTTGTGGTCTACAAATAATGTATTCGCGTGCAATCACTTTATGGCCCACGCTTCAGAGAACCGCATTTGAAATGTTTGGACTGACTAATGGAGAGGTCGGCGAACTATGCAGTTAACCTTGTACAGATTTCGCATTGGATTAAATCGTGGCGAAGCTAAGCTAAACATTTCAAACACTAATATTCCTACTCGTAACGAAGGCATGTTAGGTGGTTATAGTGAGAGAACTTCTGAAAACCTAAGAAGCCATCTTGACTTAAAAGTCTGAACTTCAAGCAAATATTTTACCGCGATTTTATTACCACTATGGCGGCAGACGAGCGTACGACCTGAGGGAAAGCAGTCACTGCAGCATAAGGACATTTGGAACAACAGAGGAGCTACGCTCGCGCCGGCGACTCAGCAAATTTTGATGAACCCCATACTGTAGACATTTGGGAAAACGGAGGCAAAGAGTTCATTCCACAATCTAAGCGCGTGCAGAAGAAAGCTCCTATCAGACCTAATCGCACACGGATGCTCCGGACGTGGTGTGGGGATGAACACCCTGTCTGTGGCGAGTGGTGCGATGATATATTTAAAGTAATACTAATAAAATTTTGTATCACACATCCTTCGTGATTGACATTCCCAAAACCACAGGATTGGTCACTGTACTGACATATTTAAGCGCGGAATGAGACGGTAAGTACATCTTAGATGAAGAAAGGATGGGATTCTTGGTCGACAATAAATCCTTCAGTTCTGCCCATTAGTCCTCTCTGCCGGGCACTAGTCAGTGTTAGAAGTAACATTCATCAACGGCACTATGTTTATGCAAGTACCTCATAAATTTTACGAGAAAATTCGCGGCAGTATTTAGCGAATTAGGTATTCATGCGAATCCGGCTAAATTACTTTAAGGTGCGGGTTGGATTTAGGATAGTCTATATTATCTTCATGAGTCATGTCATAGACAATACACTCATTACAGTACAACAATCAAACAATACCATCTGTTGTGCTAAGGACACAGGAACTACACAAATCTCTGTGCGAATAAATTGATCGAACGGGTATAGGTACTTTATTCGGTTTATTCGGGAGAGAAACGTAGAAAAGGAGTACAGCAAGATATTTTGCAACTCTTAATGCTTTGATGGAGCGGAACTACAAACCTACAAGTAGTACGATAAGTCTGGGTATCTCAAAGACGGCGAAGTCAACAAGTAAAATTGGAGCGTGCACAAGAATCACTTTGTATTTTAGTGCATTTCATAGAGCGTCAATAATGACATTAATTAGTTACACACATAAACGGGTTGAAGTTGGCTTCGAAATCTATCTTCAGGACATAAAATTTTAACGACAGCTTTTCTGGACATCAAGGAACCTTTGTTGGAGCGCGAGGCCGTGAGGCGGTACTCGGAACATGTGAGTTTTGAAGTTCCCAGTAGCAGTGATTAACGAGATTGAGTCAGATTGTGAGTCAACTCAACGTAGGCATCAGTTAACGCCTTTTATGGAAACTTAGCTATGAATCAAAACCATCATGTCTTTAACAGAACTTGATATCTTATTCTAACCTAAAACTGATAATTGAGACGTTCTATGTTCTTTCTTCCGCCTCAATATCTAAGTTTCAGAAGGCATACTTTAAGGTTTCTCCACAAACATCATTTTTGGATAACGTATCATATTTGCACCCTGTATTTTGGTGTTCAGTATTGTTATAGTTGTAATCTCTATTTCAACAAAGTAAAGTAACATAGGTAATAAGTAGAGATGGGCCGAGTGACACTTTTGCCGAGTAACGAGTACCGAGTTTTACTCGGTTCAATTTTTTTCCAACCGAGTACTCGGCCGAGTAACTCGGTTCAATTAAATTCCCGTTTCGGGCCTGAAAACAAGTACAAATAGGTTCACGCGGCACGAGCGGCCAACTCGCGTTGGTACACCCCTCACCCCGCCCGCGCCTTTCATCTATCAGTCGCTTGCTAGTTTAAAACAAATATTTACTTTTTGAATAATCCTGTTGTATTAATTATCAACCAATCAAATACCTCAGCTTCTAGCAGCCCACTGCTGGACGTAGGCCTCTCCAAGTTCACGCCACAGTACACAGTCCTGTGCCGTTCGCATCCAGTCCCGGCCTGCGACCTTCACCAGGTCGTCGGTCCATCTGGCGGGTGGACGTCCTGACCTACGTTTATAGATGTGGCCAGCCCATTACCACTTTAATGTACTTATTCTGCGAGCTATGTCGACCACTCCGGTTCTCCGCCGAATAACTTTATTTCGGAGTTTATCCCTTAGCCTTAGAGATACTCCAAGCATGGCTCGTTCAATAGCTCACTATGCAATGTTGAGGGCAAGGACTAGCCCTACCGTAAGTGTCCACGACTCGGCTCCATATGTCATAACTGGTAGTACGCACTGATTGTAGACTTTCGTCTTCAGACACTGCGGTATAGGGGTCGTCCATTAATCACGTGAGGCTCGAAAGGGGGGGGAGGGGGTCTGGCAAAAATCACGAAACATCACCAGGGGGGGTGGGGGGTGTAATGAGATATCACGTGTATTTATTTCGAACAGCAATTTTACAACCCTGAATTTGAGATCACTGTAATTTCTGAACGACAAAACCTACAATATTAAAACTTGTATGGAATAATTCATAAAGCACTTAATTCCTTTCTTACATCAAAAATTAATTGAAATCGGAATACCTATGCGTTGATTATACAACACAAAAATCATTTTGTTTTTCATCGTGTCTCCCAAAGGAACCGCGCAGAATATCGGCATCAATCCGATCAATAATAATCTCAAATTATGTCAGTATTATTTAAAATGCTACTATCTATTGGGTGTAACAAAATTGACTCTCCAAATTTCGTCACGTGACGTGGCATCAGTCAAGAAACATTACAAAAATGAAGAAAAATAAATCACATGAATACTTTAACCGTAAATCCGTTTTAAAAATCCTATAAACTTTCATTTTCAACCTTTCTGTCGCTACTGAGCAGCAGTAGAAAGCGACAACGACAGCCAGACGGGTGCTCCGTGTTTGTTTTGCCACGGCGACCATGTTACCTCGAATTGCCGCGGTAAAAAATGAATTCTTAATGTGCGACAAAAAACATTTAAAAAAATGAAAAAATTTACCCCCCTTTTTATTAAATATTTGTATTTGATTTCCGATGCCAAGTCATCTCATGAAATTTGGAGAGGTAATTTTGTTACACCCAGTATAGTTTTGGCATGATACAGAAAAACATACAAAAAAATCTATTTTAGTTCCAGTTTATTTAGATTGCCAGTGCCAGATTATTCAGTATCGGCTGTAATGGAACTTCCATTACATCCGATACTGAAGCTAATATAGATAGAATGTTCAATAAAAAAATCTTGGAAAATAATTACGAAATATATTCGACACTTACAGATTTTCGACTCTCTATAGCTTTATTTTAAGTTAAATATTCTATCCGATGCACGCAGCTATGACCCCACCCCATCCACCGACGATCATTAGGGGGAAGGCCCCTCTGAAATAATCTTTGGATATTCATGCCTGCTGTAAGATGAGGAGGGACACCGCGGGGTTTAGTCGGTAGGACGTTCCCCTTTCAGGACCGAGACCGGGGTGCCAAACCGTATTACCCCCGTTACAAAAAAAGACGCAGCTCAGTTCACGTGGATATCAATAGTCGTGACCAGAAGCATAATGATCGCATGGAAATTCAACCTTTATTACTATTGTACTTTTGTTCATAACTTCGCTTCTATTTAGCCAACTGCGATCAAACCAACGTAAGATTTTAAGCTTGACAAACTGACACCTTCTTTATTAGCTCCAAAATAATGAATATTAATATAGCAACACGACGGGAGTAAATGCAACGAGAAATATATTAAAATATTAATACCATATCTGTCTCTATTATGTGACCCAAACGAAGTTGCACGGATTAGCTAGTATTCGTATAGAAGTATGGATAGATTATAATAAAAGAGACTTCTATGTATAAAATTTTAAATAAAACTTTGTAGTTACTAAAAATACACGTGATTCGGCCCAGGGGGGGAGGGGTAATCTGAAACCTCACCGAATATCACCAAGGGGGAGGGGGGGTCCAAAAATGCCCAAAAAAACCTCACGCGATTAATGGACGACCCCATAGGCGAATTGAAAACGCGACGTAGCTTGCTGAAGGCTGCCCAGCCCAAACGGATCCTTCTAGCAATTTCCTTGTCCAGGTGCAATGTTTTAATTATATCCACCTAAATATATTGCTTTACTTAAACCGAGTATACTCGGCATTAAAACCGAGTTATTCGGCCGAGTACGAGTATCAAAAAACACGCCGAGTGCGCCGAGTACCGAGTATCAAACGTGTACTCGGCCCATCTCTAGTAATAAGTAATAACATTATTTCAGATAATTTGAGATTCTTTTACAGCGACCGTGTTATCGGCCGATCCCACCTAACCTCGCGTTACTCACAACTATGCGAGATGTCCGCGCAGTGAATTGATAATGTTTAATGTATCATTTATTCATGAGCTATTTTTATACCAACTGTTTGGTATTCTGAACACACTGTTTTAACATGTTTTTAAAATTTTCCATCGTTATTAATTGTAAATGCGTTAGATTTTCTGGTATTGCAGTAATATATGTTATTATTATACAGTATTTGTGCAAGAAATTATCATAATAATATAATAAATTATTACTTAACACCATGTTCAAGACATCGGCAGCGATCTCTGCTGTCGTCAAGCCCATAAGCAGAGGCCACTTTGCATCATGTCGGCCGTGTCTTTGAAGCTTTACTTGTAAAAAAGCTACTTTATTTTTACACCTAATATTACGTAAGCAAATACATTTCTTAACGAATACAACATAGTCCAAGTTATTTCTCAAGCGTGGAAAATTTCTCGATAAGACCGGCAGGTAATCAAATTTGTGATGATAATAAGAAAACAACAGCGCAGCGTAGAAATCAAATCGATTAGGTACTCGGTAAAAAAATCAAATTAACCGACATATTCAAATTAGAACCAAAATAACTTCAAGGTCTAATTGATATTTATTCAATGCGCATAATTACGCGACTAGGTAATGATAATTTCATTAATTTCCCTCGGTTCCGTAGGTATTTAGCAGACAGCGACATTTAGTGGGAAATAACCGTGTCACCGTGTCGTGGCGGCCTGTTCAACCGCAGGAGGCGACGCGATCAATACCGTACTACCCTCTGCCAACCACAGGAGGGGTTGGCACGGTTTCTCTAACGTTACACGATTTAGGGAAATGTACGAACATTTCTTTCGAACGCAAAGGAAAATGACACGAATTATGAGAAAGAAATAAACCTCTAGAAATTGTTTTAAATGATTGTATTTAAAATTAATGTAGGATGGACTTGTGTTATTTTTTTCTCTAACGAATAGCATAAACATGGCCGTGCCTATATTTAGTGCGAGAAATTATACTCTCATGTTAATGAGACCGTTAGACATGTTTATTGTTCGTTAGATAATATTTAGACGCTGAGCTGGAAATGTGGAAGGAATCTGCTGGGAACTTTGATTACATGCATAAATTACATTATGTGTATGTATGTTGTATGTAACATCTCGAACATATTTATAGATTGTTTATATTATTGGCGTCCTTCACTCGCGCACATTAATCAATGCTACAGGTTATAATCACGAGGATGGCGGGATCCGAGAAAGTGGGGTGAAGTTAGACTCGTCTGGATATTTTTGTGCAAATGGATTTATTACACAAAGTAATACAAAGGTAATTGAAGAAGGCAAAAGTAATAACTATGATTGGCTTCAAATGTATTCAGACAAGTTCAAATAATTTAATTTCAGTACTTATTCAATTGTGCATTTGTGCAGTCTAATCCGGACCTAAGAAAAAGCAAATAGTAATTTATGTAGAAAGCTAGCTTAATAACAATATTGTCTCAGTCAAATCCTGGCATGTGGATTTAAACTTTGATTGCGTTCACAGTCAGCTAGACAAGACCTATAGAGACAGTTTGTAGAGCTTAATCAGATTAAGTGAACACTGAAGTGAAATATCCAGTATGTGATGTAATGTAAATGATGATCGCAAAAATACATTTTCGACACAAATTAGTAGCTAATTATTTTAGCAGTTGTTGCTAATGTGGGTACATAGAAACGAAGCCTTGCAAATAACCTCCAAGGACACTGACTCAGTCCGTGACGTCATCTGACAGTTAACGGCCAACTGATTTATTGACACAGCAGGCGCTACTACCGCCCTCGACGAAAAAAAGAACATTACAATGATTAAGTGATCGGAACGATAAATCCTGAATTGACACGACACTGTAGTACTTTACACGATTCAAGTTTACAGCGCCACTGCACACTGGGCTGGACTTTATGTCAATATGGGAAGCGATGGAAAGAAAATAGAGGACGTTAAAGAATAGTAGCCGAACGAAATTAAATAATCAAAGGAATGACGATAGAAGTAACTTGGAATACAAGAAAATTTTAAAAGAAAATATCCGACTCCGTAGTATTTAGTTTCCAGAACTGCTATTTGTAATGAGGAATGACAATACAAACTAAAGTAGAGCAATTAAGGCATTAATAGATCATTGTTCAGATGTCTTATAAAAGATTCGAGATATGTTTATTAATGTAACAATAGAATTGGACGCGACTCGCGGAAGGAATCGCAATAATTCGAGCAAATAGCCGTGGGCTAGTTATCGCGTTTTTTTTTTTCGCGACTAGCAGAAGACGTAGCAAACTGTCTTTTAGTACGAAGGTTTTATTTCTCGATTTCACTACTTATAGCGAGTACTATCCAGGACTTGGACTAACCATGCACAGAACTGTTCTGTGCTTCACCATATTCAATATCTAATCAAACATCTTAACAGGCATTAGTTGTCAAAGATGGCTACTAGGAACCCAGATCACTTAAATAATGTACTGAAATATTGGCTAAGCGATACGCAACCGTAATCGCCCGGCTGATCGCGCTACGAAGCAATAAAACACGTCCATAAGCAAGTGCCATGTTTGCCGAGCGTTGTATGAATGACAGGAATATAAATATTCCTTTAATAAATAACTATATAATACACAAGTTAGGGCGATGCTCTGGCCATACGCTCCACCACGCGACTGAGCATAACCGTACCGCCTGGCAAACCGCCAACGGAACATGCAAAATCATTTGCAATTTCGCTGCGTTTCTAGACGAAAACTTGGATACGTGGGATGTCAACAATATTTACTGTTAAAAGAATGTTTTGATATTATACAGGTTAACGTATTTCGCTATAAGTTCTTAAAAGATTCTACGACCTATGACAAAGTTTAAAATGGATCCGTGATTCAGAATGGGCAGTGCAATTAGGACGGGTCAGATATGTGAACAATGTACGGGGGTTGGTATTCCTGGTGTATCAGTCAAGCTATCTCAATCGATACGCAAGTTGGCGAGCTCCCAAACGCTGTCGTACTACTCTTCGACATGTGATACAATAAGTGTTTTTTCTAGTTCGCTATGCGCGTGGAGAAGTTTAGTTCATAAAAATACGAGTGATGCTGGTTTGCACTTTTGAACTCTCGGAAATAAGAGCAGTTAATTGAGACCGAAGAGTATTCCGAGCAATTACGTAGAACATTTAGTGATTACTGATTATCATAGGTCGGGTCTGCCCCTAATACAGAGAAGGATAAGGATCCTAATTTTTAAGAAGCCTTGGACATCTATTGCCTTACTCTGGAATAGGTGTATACAAACATTTTTTCTAGTTATTTTCAACATACAAGAGGCGTTAACCGCGGTCGTATATAAAACCACAGGATTGAATAGCACTGCTGCGGTTGTCATCGTGCTAGAATTGCTGCTAAATGCCAACAATATAACAACAATTAGACTAATATTCGCCACGGAAGTAAGAAACATACTGTGTATAGTGGCGGTTACATAATGCCCAGCTAAATTGTGAATATTAATCACAATGACCTGGAATATTTGACAGCGAATATTGTTAAAATATCTCTTTAGACATTAGACGAAATGTTTCAAAGCAGCAAGCGAGTTAAACCGTTGTCAGTATGTCACCAAGACATCACGTAATGCGTCGTGTAAAGTTTGTGCGTTCATCAGTTATCCACCAGGCTTGTCTGATTTATATGTATAGCAGTTACAATTAAGCGACACAAACCAGACATCGGGCGCGAACATTTGCGGGATACAGTTCAATATCACGCCAGTGTTCGCAGATAAGAGAAGGAAACAAATTGTGAATAATAATGCGAAGCTAATTGGCACAGCTAACGTGACATTAACCGCAAAAACACGAACAAAACAAATGGTCTCCAGGCAGGGCAGCGGCGGCGGAGGTTAACAAATGACGGCGCAAAGGCGCGAACCACTTAATGGGACAAGAAAGGTCGCCAGCTGACGGATTGCCTCATAAATTCCATCTAGTGCGATCCTTCCCCAAATTGTACTTTTCGCAGACCCATTTCTCATCTAAGTTCAAGGATCCCACGTCCCAAAAGACGCGATAGTATCGCGATACGTTGGTCGTAATTCGAGCGTCGGATAACATTTTACGAGACGTTTCTCGTTGGAAACGCTCTGGGCGAGTTTCCAATTTGTTTTTATTGCACATACGAGATTACTTCTTTTGTTTCTAGTAATATAAATACTAGAATTTGTCAATTTTGCGTTTTTATGGACTTGTAAATTTGTTTAAGTGGCTGTTAGCAAACATTTAGGGGGTACTTTCTATCTGGTAGAAAGTTTTATTTTGATGAACTGATACAGATCTATACAACTATACCAGAGTTTAATATTTCTATACTATGACTATACGGTGTGGGGGACGACGAATGTACAGCAGCATTATTTTATAATGGGTGGTCGTCGTATTATAATTATGTCTAGTAATAACTATGGTCTATGATTGCGATCGGTCATGTAGAACGTATTCAAGCAGCGTGCGTCAATAATATAAAGGCCCCCATCATTTAAACTGATTCTGACTGGATGGCTGCAGGCGAGTAATTTTTCACTCAGTTCAAATGGCTCATGTAATGGATTTTCTTAGTTTGCATAAAGGTAAAAAATGTTAGAGAAGTAGTTTCACAATTCCAGGAAGCAAATCCAGTCATCAGTTTTGATTAAAACATTATTGTGGAGAAAAGATGCGCTGCATCAGGAAATGGGTGTCGTCGTAAAAGATTTTTGAGCTTACAATGCTGCGGCGCGTGCAGCACCCGTCATTGCAACGTGTAAACACATACATGTTACCGTATAAAATGACGTTTATAGAAGTAAAGACGCCATGTAATGAGCTCTCCCAAATTGCAACACGAGAGTCTAAAATTGCTGGAGCAGGACAAACGCGTCGATGCCATCTGCGGGGCTATACACAGCAAATATAGCGAAAATCACTTCTCCGTAAACGCATTCTAGCACCTTAAGTATAAATTCAGTGTGGGCCGCATCGCCCCACGTCTCCATAAATGAGGCCTATGAGATATGGTTTCAAAAGTTCACGGCGATCGATGCAGAGTTGCTTGACCGGACCGTAATCTATTTTATGGACAGCGATGTCGGATTAGAGCAAACAGGCGCATGCGTTGTGCGAATTTCTTTTATCTTTTACGAGTGTATATCAAACGCGGACGTCACGGGTATAGCGTCATTGTTTTTGTATCTAGGAGCTCAATCGGAGACTGGATTGCACTACTCGTGACTAGAATAACATCATTTCAAACTATGGAAGATTTTACATTTCCTTTAAAGTTGGATAAACATCACAGTGTCGATCTACTCGAGTTTCCAGCACACCCAGATACCACAGATAGACCTAGTTCGTTCCTACTTTGATGTGAGCCAATTCCAAGCCTGACACAAAGGAGACCGGTCATGAAATCGCAAATCCATCAATGAATCAAATACGATAATCGATTTATGTAACACGTGTTCAATGGAATTAATGCGCTGTCCATGAAGGCATAGGTCGAAGCGTGTCAATCGAAACGAGGCGCCTCTGCTAGTACACAGCACAATACAATACAATCGAGCTAATTGGTCGTTCGCCTCCACGATAATGGGCTATCAACGACAGGTCCTCGTGTGCGGCCCGCCGGACGATCGCACGCCGCATTCGAATTTTTATTAGCTTGGTTAGGTATTAGTGGAAACGGGTCGCCAGCGGCAAATCGAGAGAGCAAACATACGGCCAGTAATCCAAATGTACGCAAACACGGAGATTAGGGGGCGAATCGGCGGCTACGTTGAAATATTTTTCAGCGGTAAAGTGGGCCGTGGCCCGTGAGCCCGTGGTGCTCGTCGTCCAATTACCCCCGACACGAGCGCGCTATCGACCGCCACCCCAGGCCACAGATTAAACAATAGTTACTACGTAACAGATACATCACTCCCATACTTAACTTCAAAAATATTAGCTATAACATATCGCTACAGTGGAAAAAAAGTTCTAGGACGTATTCCGAGAGTCGAGATTCGTGCGCACACCGTATAATTGCGTCATCGAGTGACAACTATTGACAACATTAGGGTTGTAAGCACGTTACAAAAATACATATAACTACAAAAAACAATAAACACAGTGTCTGAAAAAAAAACTTAATAATATTTTATAACTTCTTCTTTACATAAGAATTATATTATAACTAGCTGATGCTCGCAGCTCAGCCCGCGTAAAAGTTTGTTCCTTTTCCCGCTTCCAATGGGACCTTTTTTCCGGGATAAAAAGTAACCTATGTGTTATTCCAGACTACAATCTATCCCGGTATCAAATATCAGCCAGATCCGTTGAGCCGTTAGAGCGTGAAAGAGTAACAAACATTCACAGATCTACACATCCGCACTCAAACACTTTCGCAATTAATTTTAGAATATTAGTAAGAAGTAAGATGAAAATAAAAGCAAGACTAAATAAAGCGAAATATTATTTTACTCGGGAAATGTACATTGGTTGTGCGCACTTCGCTCGGTCTAGCGTGTGGCAGCCCTCTGCCGGTCGGCCACGTTAGTTCTGCGTCATAATACTTAGGAGTAGGTGCTTATAAAAGGAATTGTAGAGAGTGACGGAGGCCTGCCCAGGCCCAGCCCGCCCGCTCTACAGCCCAACACACACAACTAGATGTCTTCATATCGCGGTTAGACTGGGGATAAACTGAGGTTACATTTAGACTTGAGCATTATGGTGACTTTTTGTCGAAACCAATTATTATTCATACGAGAAGCTGTTGACCGGATACGAGACTTGTTTTGAAGTCAAGATTCTCACGGTCATGCAAATCATACAGCTCGTACTACAGTCCATTAAAGTTAACACAAAATCAAGATTTTCTTGGGATCCCATTAACACTGGCTTGTAGTTCACTAATTGGATTTTCTTTGTTTTAGGCAATATTGGGCAAAAATTGCAAAATCGTCTTTAGCAGTGGTTCAAAGGCTGCTTAGCTTAGCCTGTTCAGCGAAAAAAAAAAACGGTAGTCGAGTGATAAATGACCCGTTAGATCGGAGTTTGATGCTCGCTGGCATTGTTCCACAAATAGCTTCCTCACAGCTGTTGGTAGAAGAGAGCCGCGATGGGCCGTCTCCCTCTGACGAGTGAACGACTCCTTATCTCCACGTCCGTGACATCACTGCCGGCTCTTATGCCAACTAGAGTACTCGGATTTGCTGAGTTTTCGTGTACTGTCTATCTACAATAAATATTTCCTGCCAATATTATACACGGCGAGACGGAGAACGTGTTTGGCTTTATGTACATCTGTGCGGATGCATTCCTGCATACTCGCTTAGCTATACATAGCATGAAAGCGCACTCGAGAACCCATAAAACATCCTTTCAACATTCTTAAGCAGCTGAGGTCGATGAAACCTGTACAAGTCATAGCTCTGCGGCTCTGCGCTAGCTGGCGGGCTTCCGCTGCGACAACTGAAATGAGAATGCGGTCTTGCTTGTTGCTACTTGTATGTGTATGTGTCCTAGATGTATGCTGATGCTGGGTGCACTGATTAGCTTGAGAAGAAGTATTTCGTTTCGTTTAGGGACTTGTTTACTTTATGTAAATACGACGATTGTCGTGGGAAACGTGGTCAAGTGCAAGGTCTCGTAAAATATATCTATTAAGAATAGGTTCCTTGTTTCCTACACCTTGATCACCTCTTTGTATCTTTTCTCTTCCAAATTTCTGTTTAGATGTAGTAAGGTCAGTGTCTGTAGAGTCCGTAGTACAGCCATGGATCTGCCAAGAACTAAAGAGTTTATATCGTAAACAATCACCGCTTGAACGGTGATAGTGTGTATTAAAATAATTATTGCAGAACGGATAGACGACGTTCACAAGCGATGGAAACTTGCCCAAAATAATATATAAATCACATCGGACTACTTCTATGCACAGTAGAGCGCATCTAGCATTCGTACTACTACAATCCTATAAATCTATATATCTATAATATTATCCTGTAAACCCTATCTGGGTTTACAGGATAAGTTTATTGTAATAATTATTGTTTGTATAAAAAAAATAAAAAAAAAATTAACCATCCCCTACCACGAAAAGATACCTAAGAACCTTAGGATCTTCCTTTAACCAACGGTTCAAGTCGGTGATCTTCAAAAGTGGGTACTTGAGTAAAAAGCGAGGTACCTGCTACCCATTCCATAATCGAAAAGCACAGTTGATTTCTTATATGCGAGTTCAAAAATGGACTTAATATGCGAATTAATGAGCAATACGGCTACTCGGGACCTGCAATGATGCGAAACTAATCGTCTAGTACAGAAATATACGCGCGTTATTCCGATTCCTTGCTATAACTCGTATGTATTTAGCCAAATTATACGAGTTAGAAGTTAGAATCGATGTGTCATCGTTTGTTTGAACTATTTATCGATACTATTTTTTACCTTCATATAACATTTATAGCTCGTATTATTTTTGGATAGAAGTACCTATTTATTTGAAACTAGCGGACTTCACGCGGTTTCACCCGCGTAGTTCCCGTTTCCGTGGGAATACGGGAATAAAATATAGCCTTTATTCACCGCAAAGAGTGTAGCTTCCCAACAGTCAAAGAATTGTTCAAATCGGTCTAGTAGTTCCGGAGCCTATTCGTTACAAAGTTACAAACAAACAAAAAACAAAAAAAAAAATAAAAAAACAAATCTTTCCTCTTTATAATATTAGTAAAGATAATGTTTTCATTTTCAATAGTATAATTTCCAATAGGGACGTCATTTTCCATATCGTACATCCATGTAATAAAGCACATTTCTGTAGACATTCTCGTTCGATCGACGCGACGGTCATCCAAAACAACAACAATACAACAATTAAATATTTGCAATTTCTCTGTAAAACTTTTAAGTGTTTGATTCCTCTTTTGAATAGTTCTATTGGTATAGTCTGGCATCCACTTTAGCTTTAAAATTCAGGTATAAATTGACTTCATGAAATGACGCAATTCGCAGCACCCATAGCTTGCCCGGAAGTGGCCATACATTATTGTTAGCAGCTATGAAACTGTATATGGGCAGAGTACGTCACACGGCCATGAAATATCACATTAGTATGTTGTAAGCTGACCATTGTAAGTGCTTGTTAATTAACAGCCTGTTGAAGACGACTACCAAAGAACACACCAGAATTTTTTTGGGGAAAAAAGATCATTTCGGCGAAACGCATCTGGATTTTGTATTTATTTACATTCGCCGTCAGACGGTCAGGGTTGGTTGGTGAACCTGTACCTACACGAAATTGATCGGCTTATTCGCAGCTTGCCTTTATCGCAAAATGTCTACTGGACTGAAAATGTCTCTCTCGCTGTTTGTCAGATCTCAAGAGAGTATATCAGCAAGAGACATTTTTGAACAAGTAGACAATTTGCGAATAAGCCAATTCATCATTTCACGTTTCCAGTAGTTGCCAAGTCAAGCACTGCATGGTAGAGCAAAAAAATTATTCCAATTTAATAGCTGTACGGAATGAATGACATTCTTATTTCAATCAAGTGATTTAAACCAGCATCTTGACATAGTTGTAACTAAGTTTTTTATAGCAATCCATTGACAATGAGAACGTAGCTAGCTATGGGAAAATATTAATATTACGACTTCATTGACAACATTTAAAATCTTGCACGTAACTACATTATACAGAAGTGTTTTAGAAAATAACAATACTATTTCGAAGGACATTTTAATATCTCAAGTGCTGAATATGCACTAAGACCTCAGATTCAGCAGTAAAGATTATATTAAGTACTAGCGGACGTCACGCGGTTTCACCCGCGTAGTTCCCGTTTCCCTATGTTCACCGCAAAGAGTGTAGCTTTCCAACAGTGAAAGAATTTTTCGAATCGGTCCAGTAGTTCCGGAGCCTATTCGTTACAAACAAACAAACAAAAAAACAAAAAGCAAATCTTTCCTCTATAATATTAGTATAGACTGGGATCTACCTGCCTACCTACTTGCTAGTGCAGAATTGCATTACAAATACGGTTTGAAAAAATCTCGTAAGAAAATGGGAAACTATTTTCGTAGGTTTCTAATTTATTTATGTAGGAAGGAGCAGCGAACGGTCGTGATTTTTTCGCGCAAATATTTTATGATCTCTAAGCGACATGAAAAATACGTTTCCTGGGAGATGCGAGGGTTGAACCGGACCAGATTGAATACTCCCATGTTCACTGGGACTATGTATAATTCTGCTTCTTCGAAATACGTGTCCATATTGAGGAGTTACGTACTTCAAGCGTAAAAACGGTACCCTTCTACAGAGACTCCGCTGTCAGTCTGTCTGTCACGATCACGACTTCACGAGGTTGTATCTAATGAACCGTTATAGAGAGCTGAAATTTTCACAGATTATGTATCTCTGTTGCCACTATAACAAAAAATACTGAGAACAGAAAAATAAAAATATTTAAGGGGCTCTATACAGCAAACGTAGGTATTGCAGTTTTTTTTTGGTACGGAATCCCCTGTGCGACTCGCACTTAACCAGATTTTTTTTATTTTTAACGTTCGTACTTTCTATCTTTTATCTAAGCGAACCTCAATTACGTAAACAGAACTGAGTTGTGTAATTATAATTGATGAACTGTCCTCAATACGCTACCTCTCACAATAGCGAAATTATACTTACCTAAATATTAAGCATTATTAGATAATGTAACGAGTACACGTGTGAAGCCTACATTTAAGGCAAATTAATTAATACGCAATCAATTTCTTAGTCATCAAATCACTCGATAACCTTGCTAATAACTTTTCGTCAATTATTTTGATAAGATCGACACACTCGATACTTACATAGTTATCACAGAAACTAGAATTAAATATTACAATGGTTGAGAATTTATGGATAAAGAAAAGACGATAATTAAATACGTAGCCTCCATAACTTTGCTGTTTCCTGATTGCACCCAAAACCTACATTTCGAAGTTGTTTTGAAAGACTGAAAAGGAGACTGGCGAGTAAGTGATGGAGAGACTGAGAAAGGTGGCGAATGAAGACATGGATGCAAGTGGAGAAGTTGAGTAATTTGACTAAATTGATCAATGAAAGGAGGGATGGACATCTTGTTCACCTGACGTCAAAAAGGGTCAGTTTCAATATGTATTTTGATCGACAGGTGAGGTTGGTTTGGAGTGTTTGGACGTTGATACCCTCCTCGGCAATTAGAAAAAAATATCGGCAAGATTATTGTAGGCAATTTCCCAAGTAAACCTAGTAAAGGACCTCCGAAATATTAGTTTAACAGCTCGTGTTAAAGTTACAGTTACAGCATCGTAACGATTCTTGGCTATTTCTAGTTTTAGATTTTACGAACGAGTACCCATAAGTAACCGTCGATTGAAAACTACCACTTTTACAGCCCACTGCATTATTGTTTAGCACCTAAACATATCGAGAAAAAATAAAATCTAAAGTGTTGTCAAACGAGATGATCCTTGCAACTGCGCAGTTCTATAGAAGATGGAACAATACGTGTCGTCTATTATACATTATATTATATTACCAGCGGCAACAACAGCAATTGTCGTGATCACATGCGCCCATTGTTAAGACAACCTTCCTTGCGCTTGCGACGCACAAACTGTCTGTCGAGTTGTGATGCCAATTAATGCATGTGAATATTTTCTCATGCATAAACAGCTGTATGGATTTCTATGAGATTCTGCTTCACCATCTATCGTTCCGCATAAACGAACAAGAAAGAGGGTAGGATAGGGGTTAGCAAGAATAACATCGTTATCAACAGTAACGCTTGATACGGGTCGCAAACTCGCAACAATGCGCCGAAATATCGGTTACTCGCAAATACGAATGGGCAAAACAACTTGCTTGCACGTATCAAAGAGAAATTAACGTTGTCTATAAATAAAATAGATAGCTATATTTTCAGCCTACAAAAAAGTTCATCCTTTCAGTGGGTGGCGGTGGCGGGTAACTTTCACAGAAAGTCGACCAGCAACGAACCGTACTAACGGGGTCGTTTCCGAACACCGATGACTTCACACTTATTGCGCCGAGCCGACCGAATCGAGGGTATACGTCTAGCTAGATAGCTCTTCAAACTTTTTAAATACTCTCTAATTAAAGAGCTTTGTATTTTTATGGCTCTGCTGCTAATCAAGAACCGAGTAACTTCACGTGTTTATCGAGCGATGGAAGAAACAACCACAACAACAATACTACACAATAAACATAACTTAGGCAAAATATGATGCAATTTGTTACATTATACAACACCCTACGAATAACAATCTTAGAATAAATTATTCGTAGACAACACCTTTTAAATCAGCTTTAATTCTCGACTCGAAATTACCTATCGGGTTTCATTTATTTACTCAAAACAATCATTACAAAATTGAATATAAAATAACTTACACACTTAATAGCTGTAAGTATAAGTAACGATCATTTCATCACAAAAAGCGACCCTGAGCATGTTATTATTATCCAAGATTAACAATCATCACTTCGGAGTTCATTCCAACTTTGGTTTATCCGGCTTAGACTATGCAAAGCCCGAAATAAGTCCATGTCTACAAAACCTTGAGGCAGTTCCAGCTGATTAGGTCTACCCCTGGACAAAATCTGTCAGGAGCCTTCCTAAGGCTCAGCCGGGACTCCTGGCCTTAGATAGATGGTAGAGCACCCTATGGTTTAGGTCGGTTGGAGACCAGCATCATAATGATTTCGACACGAAAAAAAGGTGATGATCAAATCGATGGTCCCTAGGTAAAGTATCGAAATTGAAAATTGGTACTTTACAGGAGAGCTGTTTGAAGTTAATTTTTTGCATAACTTTGTCATTAATGATTATTTTTTCATAAAAATTTGGATTTACAGTTTCGTTGAGTTCACAAACTATTCTATTGTACCAAAAATCAATAATTATAAACCACTAGCTGATGCCCGCAGCTTCGCCCGCGATGGCGCTGTATGTGAAATTTTGCTGAATTTTCTTTGCTATAAACCTCACGGAGCCCGAGACCTTTCCAACGAATGCAAAACCGTGGAAATCGGTTCGTGCGTTCTAAAGTTATAGCGTCAGGAAGGAAAACCCGACTTATTTTTATATAATAGATTTTCGAGAAAATTGAGTTACGATAGTATAACACGTAAATGAACTTGCTCTGTGAATCGAAACTGGCACTTTCAATAAATATTTAAATTCGTCATACCACGTACAGTATCGAAATCGGCAGTTTCGATAAAAATGCTTTAAAAAAATACCACGTACATAATGGTAAGTGCCACTTTCGTTGTACCAGGAATATGACAACCCGTCATAAACAATCAAAACTGCCCAAATCGATATATTACGTGGGAAACAGTAAAATTATTTATGTATTAAATTATTTATTTATTTATAATCGCAACGACTCGACACGCATGCTCTGGCGGCGCACTATGGATCCTAATGTATGGAGCGTCTGGCCAATATTATTTAACTACTTTTTTTGACTGATAGCACTTTGTTATTGAGTGTTTTGACTAAATAGCTTCGTTACTTCTTATTGTATTACCTTAAAATGCGTAATACGTGAAATAAAAATTATTTCTAAAAATAGTAGAAAAAAAACTAAATTTTAAATATTATTTAATTATTGAAGTAGGTGTAGTATGTATATATTTTAACTACTGATCGTCTAGTCGGGTAAGACAACGAAGACCGCCCAGACCAAATGACAAAGCTGATTCATTTACAATAACTTTTGTGAGCATGGAATCAATGTCATTAAATTTTTTGGATGTTTCGTTGCACAATAAGCATCTCAACGCTGACTTGTTGTCAGTCAAAATATTACAGATTTTGCCATCTATCATGGTGAACAGTAACACATGCTTTACTGTTAACTGACGACCATCGATATTTATTATATCTACTAGTAACGAGCTGTGTTATTTCTAAATCTAGTTCTTCTTTGATAGTTTTAACAAGATCTACAGATTCTTGTTTAAAATATATGTTTATTGGTCGACAAAATCTTGGAGACGAAGACTGTAAGTTAAACCATACAATTTTACTTTCCAAGCCATTGCCACTTTTAAGCCACTTTTAATGGGACCACACAAGTTAAAAAGACAAATTTGTCATCACTTGATGATGATTGGAATCTTTGCATGTATTGACTATGGCCTGAGCTACCATCAAAACCCCACTTAGACATTAGAGTTAGCTCTGTCTCTGTGTCAGGTAGGTATTAGCTGCAAAACATCTGCTTGAGCTGTAAGCAAGCGACTAGTTGTATGGTCGAGAAAATTTTGAAGCGGCACTCGCGCAGTCGTTTCAGTCACTTCAATGTTATCAGGATAACATTCCCGTTTGGCCTCCTGAATACGTTTATACGAAGGAAAAATATGTGGCGCGTAGCTTCGTACAACATTATATTGTTTTTTGCTTAATTTGGCTTCCGTCAACATTGACAAAGCTGAATGAGGAGAAACCACTTTATATTTAAATTCTGTTTGTGGTACTTCTTCTGGTAAAAGGATTTTTTTTACTTCCTTTGATTTGGCAGGCTCACCTCCATCTCGAAGTTTCATTTCAGCAGAAAAAAGTAGTTCGTCGACAGAAGTGGATGCACGTAAATTTTCAGTTTTCCTACGTTTGCTACGATCACTAGCCACAGAAAAGTCCTTTAGTGGCCTACCTGGACTGACCACTTTTTCATGACGTATTTTTTGAAGATGCAGTGTCCGTCTAACCAAGAAGAATGGTTTTCAAAAAAATACATTTTGTCCCTATTTGACGACAATCACTTAGCCTTAAAGTGTTTATAAAATTGTTGCAAGACGTTTTTGAGTATCGGTTGCTCCGAAGTTGGGCAGTTGGTTTTACCTATATATATTCTTCTAATTTTAAAAGCTTTGTATCTAATTTTTTGAATGGTAGTGCAAAAATTCTTTCACACATTTCTTTCCTTGAAATTGGATAGTCTGTTACTCCTAAAAAAGAAAAAATATAAATCTATACATTAGAAAAGAAAAATACAATAAATTACAGTTAATAGTAAGCCACAAGTAAAGGCGGGGGAGGGGGGGGGGGGGATCAAGTTGCACGACTACTAAAATAAAATCATCTATGTAAACAAAAAACCGGAGTTTAATATGTTAAATTTACTTTAACTAAACTGTGAATCCGCCATTTCCTGACTTCTAAGCCCTGCCATTACCAGACGGGGATTTTGCCCAAACTATTGCATTCAAACCTGTATAGTACATTGCTCTAGAAGTATATAAACATCAATGACTGTGCGGGCAAAATCCCCGTAACTGTAAAAAAACTGAAAACGACAAATGGTATTTTAAAAACACACTAGTCTTACATATGATTTTTTTTCCAAGTGATTAATGATCATATATGAGAATGTTATATATTTTTAAATACTACATACCTTCAACACCACTCATGATTTTTTATAAACACTTCGTATTTTTACTTTTATAAATATAGTGATTCAAAGTCTAAACCAAACTTATCTTTCTGCAATAAACTTAAAGAAAATCAGAGCGTAGGTGATGTTTGACGTATCATATAAACAATACTAAACAGCCTATAGTACTTTTTTTATCCAAAAGTAATGCAATATACCCTCTATTTATTGAATCGAAAGCTTATACATATCTACCTTCAAATTAATAATTTCGATTTATGGCCAAGCGCTCCATACATCGGAATCCATAGTGCGGCGGGGCGACGCGACGGCGACGTTACGGCGCGCGGCGTACACTCGCGGTAGTGGTATAGTGGAATTCAACAGACTTAAAAAATATAGTAAACAAAGAAATTGGATCTCGACTACTCCATAATTACTTACATTTAATTATCAATCCTGATCATAGTCGTTTCAAGGAACTCTAGTTAGATTTATGCGGACATTTCGACACTAATAAACCTTTAGATTATAGAATAATTTCATGAAAAATACTCGGATGGTAAAAATTTAAGACTGTCATTTTGGCTTGTCATTAAATTATTTTTTCTAACCGCAAATGCGGCCTCGCCCTCAGACTTGTTTGTCTTTGCCATAGTGTTGTAAAACTGTTGTACTGGCCAATTGATTTTAAAAGGAGGTCATTGTTTTATCAATCCGTCAGTTCGAAAAAATGTACTTACTTTAATAATATAACTTATTGACCCAGAGAGCGAAGAGTGCTAGTCCACAGAGTATATTGAATATATGGAGATGCGAGTCTTTGCCCCTTTTCACAAGTACCGGTTGCCGGGTGCCGGGTAGGGTGGGTATATGGCCGTGTACTATAGCTTTCACACGTACCGGAGTGATTTGCCCGCCAACCGCTTGCATTCACCGCCGCCGCCGCGCCGGTTACCCGGCACCGGCTGCCCGGCAACCGGTACGTGTGAAAAGGCACTTTGAGTTTGGGTCTTCGATTCCACAGTATAGACGATTTTGCTTTCGTCCGTATGTGTGTGTACATGTCAGTTTCGGTCTAGAAGACGCATTTGTTAACCAATTTTCTCCAAACTTGGCACACATGTTCTTTGATTTAAAATCATTGATCTACGAAAAGATAAAAATACAACTTTTGTCGAAAGTTTTTTTAATAGGGCGGAAAATAAGGGAGAAAAAGGTCCCCGTTATATATGATGGGATCATAAGGGATATAATTCCTCACAAGTTGTTTTTTCCTGGGCGCTCGCGAGGCCTACTCTTCGCAGAAGTACTTTTAAAAAATTGGGACTAAATAAGTATTTGTGCGACCCAGAAATCGTCAGAAGGATCCGGTTAGGCTTAGTACCGTGTGGAGGAGTAAATTTAAAGAGGCTAACGTTCATCAGCGAGCTGCCAAAAAGATAATCTAATGTTTCGAACGCCATAAACATTTAAATATGAATAAAAAGAAAAAAAAAATGATTCTTTAGGGTAGACTGGGTACGGTTGACGGTGGATGGTTAAAATATTCAGTCCTAAAGTAATATATTATTGTAAATAAATGATTATATGTACTATTAAATTTTCTAAAAGTTTCTTTTTTTTAAAATCCTTTAATTAAATTAATATAAAAAAAATATTGCACATAATATATATTGATATACCGAATTTCATGATTTGATGAATTTGGCGATTGATATACCGAAGTAAATGAATGTACGGTGAACTAGATATAACTCAATGATTATTTACATACATAGAATCAGTATAGTTACAACACTATGATCATAGACAACTTCTGTCAACACATGACATGTTTACATGATTGCTGAGCTGTCCAGAAAAAGACTATAGTTCCGTCCTTGTCACACACTCGGTCATGCAGCGTAAACCCGCGAAATTTAAATTTCGTTGTTATAGGACGAATGGACTGATACGTTTCGATAAAATACGTCTCTAAAAAACGGAAAAGTAATGTTTTTTTTTATTTTTTTGTTCACGGGTCATAAAATGAATAGCATGAATTGTCCAAAACAGTAATAAAAAAAAATTGCCTTTTGGTAATTTCGATACTTTACGTAGGGGGACCATCGAAATGAGGAAGATGAGACGGTAAATTGGAAAATTATACAATTATTGAATCTAATCTAATCGGAGTCGTATCAAGGGCACTGTTGACACGCATGACGCACAGACAGACTAATGATCGCCACGTTATTGCTATCAAAACAGTCCTTCTAGCTAAGGTCAAGAAAACTTACGACCGAATTCAATGCTTTACTTTAATGTGATAGTATATGATGACTTGAAATTTATCCAAGTCTCAAGGGTGAAAGCCAATTCGGTAATGAATCAAAATCGGTTCAACGATTTCAACATTAAAACGTGAACTAACGAAATACATTTTGATAATATAATATCTATTCCCGCGTACTGAACCCAATAACGCGTTTCCCGTGGGAATAAGATGTTTCGGACTACAACCCTCCAGTCCTTTAACAATCTCCATTTATAATAATCACGTCGACTTATTGTTGAAAACGAACAAAAAATACTTCCGTATTTGGCATGGATTTATCGAGGGTACTGTGTAGCAAGTTACGACAAAAAAAATATTTACCGTATGACATTATAAAGCCACATTTTACACGGATATCTCTTATCAGTAATTACCACGTGTCCCCAAACAATTAGTTAAACCGCAGTTAAATATACGTGTGGTTCGTGCTTTAGGTACACAGTGAAATCATGTATGTTGGCACGCGTGTTTGTTTAGTGATTTAGTGGGTAGTTGAGTACACAGACATGCGTACACTTCCTAACTGTAGGTAGAGTTCAACAAACGCCATTAATTGCGTTTATTTTATTTCAAACGCAACCCCTATAATACATAAAAAAAAAACAGTCAAAATGCTCAAGTTTGGCGGAACATCAATTTCGGCTCGTTGCAGAGACCTTGGGCAGTTGGGGTTCTGGGATCAAGTCTCGTTATGCATAAAGATGGCGACTCCTGGGCTCGGACTCGCTCGAGTTTGCTCCAAGGGATGGCGTTGGTCATTCAGCGATGCAATGCTGCTAGCATCATGGATACACATACAAATAACGGGTTTACAAATTTGACATAAATTATCGACTTGTTATCAGTATGTAGCATATTGAAATAATTTGATTATGAAATAAATAAACATATTTGTACTACAATATTTTTTAGTAAGTACGTACCTAAATCAGATAAAACTAAAATAATTCTCTTTAAAACTAATTGAAGTTGCTTGTGGTATTTTTAACTCGTTTGTGACTCAATAATGGTTAATAGTTAAAAGCAATCCCACAAAGAATGCTTTTAACGTAATTTTGTGTGTTGCATACATTAAGCATAATGTTCACTGTAAACGGTTAGAGAACCGTAACTCTATGTATTCAATAATTTGCATATTATTACACAGCTGTCTATTTAATTTACTGTCTGGCTTCATCATTACCTTTCGCTTCACATTGAGCCCAGGATCACTCCCTGTGAGAGTCGTTAGGCTTATTTAGAATGGGCCAAAAATGAGAGATAAACTTGTCCAGTACAGTCTACGTTTACGTATCTTTGAACTGGACGGCGATTCTTGACCATTCGACTTGAATATGTGGACGTTACTACCAGATAAAATGCCCTTTGTCTCACATTTAGAACCGAACTAAGCATGAGAATTAAAGATATTTCATGAATAAAGTTTCGTCTAAGCTGTCATGCATGTGTCACTGAGAATTGGGGCTCTGGTATCTAAAGGTGGACTGGTAAGTACCTAGATAGTTATAGATGTGGCGAGTAATAGTTAAGGGAGACCTTCAGAAGTGAAGAGTCACTTGATGAAGACGAAAGACATAGACGTAGACTAAATAACCAGGCTAAATACAGTGACCAGTACTAATAGCACAGACTATAGAGATAACCGCCTTCAGACACATTCTCAACAGTTCGTGTCATAGATACAGACGCTTATCGCCTAGGTAATATCCAAGCCGATAATATATTGATTACCGTACACATGCCACGAGTACACCTCGCCACTCAAACGGGTACTTGAGAAAAAAAAAGGGTTTCAGAAATCTTCTTAGCATTCCATGGATTCACCGTACGGGTGCCGGGTCTATAGCGTGGTACAGAGAGGAACATTACACTCCATCGGTGTCTAGGCCATGCGACCCAGATGTAGGGTGGCTACCTTATGATGCATTAGCGCTGTCCTGCACCATCAACAATTCCCCCCCCCCCCATCTGCCTAACCAGATTTGGTAGGATCCTATCAATGCGACGGTGCGTCATTGGTATTTCTCCGTAACGACTTTGGAAGTTGCCATCACAGACCAATTTGATGGAAATATTACCCAAATTAAAGCCCACAATGAGATACCTCCACGCTCAGATTAATGTATCCTTTAGTACAGTAATCTGCGCCTGTGCCTGTAATGTCGATAAAAAATTGCAACCCACTAACCCACCTACTTACATAGAATGACGAGTTCACAAATGAATTCAGTAGGTATTACAGCGAAATAGCGTTACCGGTCACAGTTAGGGACGGAAACTGACCGATAACATTCTGATAACCAACTGTGTGTAACGGTTTATTGGGAAACTGTTTTATTTGAACACTAGGCTGTAGGTTCTACGCTTAAGTTACTAGTCATTTTTATAGGTTTGCATTTATTGCGCGATTTTCTAAAACAGGTATGATAAAGGTACCTAGTTTCCATGTATAATCATCACCTCAATGATCAGTTATCTACCATTAGAGGTACCGCTAAAACGGTCCAGAAGTTGAGGGGATTATAGAATAGAGAACTTTTAATTGCTCTTATGGTGTTCATTACACATACCTACCACAGTAATGTACTTTTCATTGCCGATGCCGTGCACATACAAACAACCCTTCAATTTTATTTTATTATTATATTAATTAGGAACCTGGGTACCCACCTAGTGATTTAAGCTAAGTTCTTGTTTTTGATTATTATCCCTTTTTGATAATATTCGAAACCAGTAGGTAGCTATTAGACTTGTTATTCTGCATTCTGCGGTTTGGTGCACGGTAGGCACGAAATATATTTAAGGAAAATGCTGTAGTTTCCTGTTATGTAATGATATGCCTATTCCCAATAATCTGTTTTAGTGTCCAATAATCTGTTACTCAATTAATATGCGTTTTTAGTATGAAATATCTTTTATATTAGAACATAGTGTGAATCTGGTTGAGCTATTAATATTGAAAACAATTATAGAGTAAAGGTAAGGTACTTATGTAAACAACGATTTCCTTTAGTATCCACCACGTCCTCAAATAGTGTTAAGGAGTAGGTAGTATTTTTCAAAATCGTCAGGTTTGATTCAGGACTACATATTATTATATGCAGCAGATAGGTTTCACAAAAATCAAATGAAGCGCAAGTTTTCATTTAAATCCGGCTCGAAGCTCCTTTGTGTACACATTTAGGAACCCTCTGGGAAAGTTCACCTGTATACTGGTTCTGTCTACATCCAGGCGTGGTTACTGGCTGTACGCAACTAATCACTACACATCATTATCACACAGTAGGTGGGGACCACAGTTCCCACTTCCCATAGGAACTTACTTAATCCTGGTGTAAAATCCCTGTACCAAATTTCAGCCAGATCCATTCAGCCCTTACAGTGTGAAAGAGCTACAAACGTCTACACTTCTCATGAGATCTAAGGTGGCAGACAAGCATTCTGACCCCACTGGATCAACAGTGGTCACCATAGCCTATGGATGTTGGCAAACCCAGAACCCTCGCTGAGACCTTATAGATATAATAGTTTCAAATGGGTAGGTACTCACCGTCCGCATCAACTTCGTTGATCATATCTTGAAGTTCAGCTTCTGTGGGGTTTTGTCCTAGGGATCTCATGACGGTGCCCAACTCTTTGGTCGTGATGGTGCCGTCGCCATCCTTGTCGAACAGTGAGAACGCTTCCTTGAACTCTGCGATCTGTTCTTCTGTCAGTTGATCTGCCTGCAAGTTGAAAAATACATTTTAGTTCTAACTACCCACATACAATAATATTCTATTTCTAAAAAGGACATTCTTATTTTGCTAGTCTTGTTTTAGATGAATTATGTCTGCCTATAATAGTAAATCACAGTGGGTGGGATGATGTCATTAACAAAAAGGAAGGATTATAATATTGATGGCATTATTACTGACGAGATCTGATTCCTTTAAAGATCTTTAAATTTCTTTTTCATTAATTGTTTACAACCAAGCATAGCCCAACTTGTTTACAAATTAGTTCTAAATGACCTATAATAAAACCAGCTTGTATGGGATCTCTGATTTGTTTTACACATTTAAGAACATGCTCTTTGGGTATTAAATAAAATTCAGCAGTTTAGGAACACAAGTTACACTTGAAAATAAAGATAAGACGTACAGTATTGGCGACCATTGTTGGCGGGTGTTGGAGACGCAAGGAGGCACAGACGGCAACAATCGTCACTTATCTCGAGATAAGATTACTCCGGCGATTATGTATAATTACCGGGCGGCCTCGCCACGTCACACTGCGGTCTTTTACGTGACTGATAGTGAATACTGCATTGCCACTTGGTTTTTATCGTTAAACAATAAATGATATCATGATATTGTAAACATTGATTGTACTGTTGACAGAATTATGTACTATCCGTTTGCTCTAACTTTGCCGCTGGCGTAGAGGCGTATACCCGAATTGTTAATTAGACGAAGTAAATTGACAGTAGCTGATGTCACTTCGTCATAGAAAATAAGCAACATTGTATGAAGAAGTGATATTAGTTGCTGTCATTTACTTCGTCTAATTAAAAATTCGACTTTAGTATGGAGCCGAGCGGCAAAGTTAGAGCGAACGAGCAATAATATATTACAGTGGTTTTTAGCCATCAACTAAAGCAGTATGCAGAAAGTGGGTACGGAGATGATTTAGTAAGGAGAAGCGAGTTAGTATAGATTGGTTCAACAGAGATCTTCAAAAGTCTTAGTCAACCTACAGTTGGTTTTGTTACATCAGACAAATCACTGTTATAAGCTGATTAAGGGGTTTGGAAGATTAAAATGGCCATAAAATTTGCTCCTAGCAACAAGTTGAGATGGTGAATGCGAGGGTACCCACTTGAAAACTGCAACCTTGAAGACAAATAAATAAATATTCATAGTCATTTCATACAACACTATCTGATCCCAAAGTAAGCTAGGAATAACCTGCTTGTGTTATGGGTATCAGACGATACCTATGTCTTATTTTGAACTAGATATTAATTTTGCTAGTAGGATTAAGTCATAGAACATGGACCGATACATGTAATACACAGAGCTGCATGCATCACCTACTTAAAACTAAAAGTTTCTGAAAAATGAGATATTAAAAGATGCATTCAGGAGATTTCCATCATCAGTTCTACGACCCACAATCAACTAGAATACACAACTAATCAATAACGGCACAAGACATGTTTGTATTGGCTCTTTGCTTTACTCTCCAGAAAAGTGCATTTATATCTATTGTTTATTATCTGTAACACTTTAGAATGTTGTTCTTTAACACATTGAACTCAATGCTGATCATTTGATAAGAGTGTTAGTACTCTATGAGACCTAGTTAGTTTAAAAAAATCTATCTGACTAGGTACTCATATTGCATGTGAAGTATTCAAGCTAGGACCTACAGTATTATCCCTAATCCATATACCTAACTAAGTTGTTATTTTTGGTACTTGTTCTATAGCCTGATGGAATTCTATACCTGCACTGTAAGTCTACGGAGCAATATAAAATAGTTTTCTAACTTTCATCTGAACTTCATACAGATCTGTGTGTAATATTAAACCACCGAAATACTATTTGACTATAATTATTTTGTTTATTTTAATTATGTGGCATAATATTGTTCATTCGAGGCAATTAAAACAGTTTCCTCTAAATACAACGGACACAATGTTCTTAATTAAGAGTGGAATAACATTATGCACCTTTTCCTGCTGATATCAAAGTGTCCGACACAATCATTGCTAAAAATAAAGCATGACTTCATCTTCTATTACAAATATATTCATCAGAGCTATAACAATGGTGCTGGGTGGAATGCTGCAGAAATATTACTAAGGATAAATAATGCACCTACTTTATGTGAACTATGAAATTATTTATCCCAATTGAATTGTCAGCATTACAGTCAGTAAAGGCACATCTGTAACCATAGAAGACTAACATTGTGATGGGGTACTGGGACTGGTACTCAATTACTCATTTACCACACCATACAGGTGTATTACATTTTTTAAACTTTCATGAACCTACCTACAAAATTAAGGTAGGTAATTATACTTGTTGAATTTTATTATCAACAATAACAAGACTCAGTAAGAATCCAATATGAGAACATAACCACAGAGTATACTCTGAGTGATAAGCTTCCCAATAGGAATCTGATAACATTTGTTTGCTACAACTGGATAAATTAGTAAAACCAGTTATTATATCAATCGCCAACCATGACATACTAGATTTTAAGGGTAACAGATTAAAGTCAGCTGTGCCAGGTGCAATGACGATACTATTTACATAGGTACCTACCGTTGTGATAATAGATTTCCAACTCGAAATAGTAAATAGGTGGTTGTGTTAAACGGGGCCGTAGTGGCCGGCGGATGAGAATGCGTGTCACACAACATTGTCATTGTTTAACTTCCTGTCTCAAGACCGGTGTAGAATGCGACCCGATTAACAGAATTGCGTATGAAAGTATGAGAACGCGCGTAGCGATGAGTCAACGGGCGTTTGACAATTTGCGCCCGGCCGATCGATCCACCGTCAACAGGGTGCGACTAGGCCCTACACTATATTATAGTGAGCCAAGCCACTTGTTTTCATTATACTGGCCAACTATGCGCCATTATACAATTGTCATCGACAACCGGCTTCGACCCAAAACGTCATTTAGCCGGTACCACCTACGAAACTATGGCGACGGATGTTTCTCGACACTTTCTAACGGTCTTTGCCCAAAAATTGATCAGTTGCGAATCTTATACATATTCCAAAATATCAGTTTTGAAGACTGATAGCAATGTCAACGTCGGCACTGAACCGCAATGCGGTAAAAAACGGCCATCACAATAATATAATGGTGGCTGCCGTCACTTAAAAACACCAATGCACTGCAGCCGGAAAATATACCCTGGAACTGATGCAGTATAAATCCCCGAATGCACTTTGGACACCTTTTAACCAAAATATCACTCACCATTGTAGATTAACTTGGATTAACTGGAGCTACACTAAAAAATCACAGACTACGCCGCAAACGCGACCTCACGGACCGACGGTTGAAACGATACTGTCGCCCTCACTCGCGCGAGCGGACGCACCGGGAAACTCGCGACCGCGATTCGTGTCGTGCTCGGCTGCTCGGCCGCGAATCGTTCGGAATCGACTATTCGAATCACCGTATTTTCATATCCGTTTCACAACGTTCAGTCAGAAGAGTTTTTAACACTAGAGCTCAGACGTTTCCTTTTAAACACGAATCACTCGAAAGTCCAAGTCCATGTCTCGGGACGCACCACACAGGATTAAATTTGATCCGCAAAGGATAGTCGGTTTTATATCTGGCTGGTGCGGCGGCGTGGACAAAGTTTCGGCGCGCGCCGATTGGACGTCGCGCACCTGCAATGCGTCACTGCGGGGCGCTAGCGGCGGCCGCGGAGCGAGTGGCGGAGGCGAACTGGCGAACGAGCACCGCGGAGCGGCGGCAGCAGCGTCGACCGTCGACGGCGGCTGCTCGGCACTTCGGCAGCTCGATCACCCCGAGGCCCGATGCCCTAGTTCCCGCGTGGAGGACAGGGCGCGCCGCAGTGGCCGCCCGCGCCCGCAGCGCCAGCCGGCTAACGAGATAACGGCCTGGCGCCGCCCAGCGCAGGCTTCCCGCCACTTCGTGCCGCACACATAATAATATGTTTGACACGCACTCTTCATATCCAGTTATTTCGCGCGTCGCATTATTGACGCAATATGGATGTATTGTGCAAAAGATTATTTTTGGAAGAATCACGTAACGTGAATCTAACAAAGAGTAAGTAACAGATGCTTACATCAATAAATATATTTCACAACATCACCCTAATTAACAGGATGGATATTGGGGAATCCATTTAGGTAGGTACCTATTTCCCATATTAGGAAATACTCGTAGGTACCTATCAGTTTCTTTAATACAATCCAAGCCTGGAATGCTATGCTGGTATGAAGTGGAATGCGTGGTACTTAGTGAAACGCCTTAATTTTGAATGCGAATTTGACAATGATCTACTTACTGGTTTTTGTCAACAAACGACAGGCCACGGCGACCTTTAGTAGACTATTATTATTGTGAACTGGTATACAAATACCTCTGCTGTTGGCCAGTGCTAACACGAGTTGAATGAATCCAAAACTTTGATTATAACATAATCGAAAGTAATATATGGGTACCTACCTAGGTCAAGGTATCCTTTATTGCTGGTTTTGGGGCTTAGGCCTGAGGTACAATAACAATTTTGCGTGAGTTACCTCACGGCTGTGCCAAGGACTTTATTATTACTGGGATGTTTTAAGTTTATCGTAATTAAGTTTAATGGCTCTGTACTTACTTTGTAATTTCCTGGAGCAATTTTAGCAGACGGGTGATTTTTCACAGCTTTATAGAACTTTCCTCTACCCCTTGGTATGTTGATAAGTGTATCAATAGGACTTATGGTTCCTTCAAATGCATTAATACCGGTTACAAATGTAAGGAAACATGATGCGAAGCGTGCGAAATAATTTATTTGCATTAGGTACAATTCCCAATGGAATCGATTTAATAATTTTGCAATCTACACCCCTAACTTCTAATCACAGCACTAGCACGCGCGTTGACCTCATCTGAATAAAAACAATGGCGGAATTATTTTAGTAAGTAAACACATTGAGCGCCATCTATTTCCCAATCAAGCAACTAGATTGAGCACATTTTTATATCGTGTTCATTTCATGTTCAATTTAAAAATGAAATTGGATTTACATGCTTGAATAATATTGACTATCAACCAACCATGTTCATGATGCTGCATAAGTGAAAATTATAATGTATTGCACCGGCTTACCGTCGGTAGGTGCTTACCCGGTAAGTACCTACCGACGACAGAAACGTCGAGGCACTCTTGATGCCTCTCGGTGGAGTGAGTTGGTCGGTAGGTACCTATAAGGTACCTACTAAGTAGATATGACCTGGTAGTCCTGAAGTCACTGTCGGTGAGTTAGGGGCAACTGTGCTTCGGCTTAAATCCTGCAAAAACAGACTCCGGACCCGACGGCATACCAAACCGATCGTGGGTCCTAGCTCTCGAAGAACTCACATGCTTCGAAAAAGGCCAGTTTACCCGTCTTCCAAACCTTGGGAAACTGTTTCTGATCCAAACGGCGGAGCGGCCGGCAGACTCAACAGTCTACCGGCCGATAGTGTTGCTTGACGAGGTGTGCAAACTATTCGTAGGTAGGTACCTATTTGAGCACCTGACACGCTTGGGGCCAGATCTGGCAGATACCTAATCAGTCTTAGGGTTAAACCATAGATTTAGCTTTCGCTACTAGGTTAAACACTCGTCGATTTGTCGGGACTTATCTTTCCGAGAGGGCCCTAATTAATCGAGCTGGCTAGGGCCGGGTCGGCTAGAGGTATCGTGCGGTGTTCCACAGGGATCGGTCCTAGAACCGCTTCTGTGGAATATCGGTTACGATTGGGTGCTGCGTGGTCCGTGGCTCAGAGTACCTAGTTGGCGTAACATATGCTACGCCAACGAGATCCATGACGGCGGCGGCGCGAGGAGTAACGCACCGAGACGCAGCCCTAAAGGCCATGGCAAGTGTTGCTCAAGTCGGGGGTAGAATACAGCGTCGGGTTATGGAGGTCGCCCTTCACAAACCCGAGGCTCTGTGCTTCCACTTATCGCATAACGGACCGCCTCCTGGATCCAGCATAAAGTAGGGATCGCTAGCATCGACATCGAGCATTCGATGAAGTATCTGGGATTCGTACTCGATAGCGCCGATGGAACTTCGGACACCATTTCCGAAGTTTGATCCCAAAACGGAGGGGGACATCATCCGCATTCTCGCGGTTGTTGCCCAATCCCTGCTGTTGACCTATTTTAGAATAGGTATCTTCTATGTATGTAGATAATTCTTTAGATTGATTTAACATTTTTAAATTTTTTATCAATTGAAATGAAACAAACATTAATGTTAAGAGGAGCAAACCGTAACCACAACATCATCTGTCTGTATATACCTATTGTGCCGTGAATCGTGATGCAGTAGTGAAAATTGCATTGGAATCGGTTATGCGGGTACTGAGATTAACGAGCACAAACGTACAGACAAACAAACAGATAATTAACACAGACATCGGTAGGTAGAAGCGCTCGTGGCCCCGCGGACTCAGTGTTCTGTAAACGATCACTGCAGTATGCAACTCTCCCTATGGCCAGTCATTAGATGGGTGACCATCCATGTGACCACTTTGTGACATTTATTTAAGCGTTTCCGTGCTACGGAAGGCACGTTAAGCCGTTGGTCCCGGTTGTCAGTAAAATGGCAGCCGTTAAGCCAAGCTGAAGGCCTTTTTAGGCGGCTTGAAAAATTTCAACAGCAGGCAGTCATAACCTGTCCATCTCACCACCTTTTACTTGGAACAAATTCTAAAAAGGTGAAATGTGGGCATTTATATGCCTCTGCTTACCTCTTTGGGGATAAAGGCAAGACCATGTGTATGTATGTAGGTAGGTACAAAAATCTTTGTGTTCTACTATATTATTTTGTGTTCTACTGCGTTCATATAGCCCCCTATAATATTTTTCTTGTACAGACAGAGACCAACAGTTATGATTTTGAGGCTATTGCCGTGTTAAAATTAACAGGCGCAGGTTGTGAAAACCCAATGATGAAATTTTTCAAGCCGGGGCGGCGTTTAATTTGACTTAACCTCTGCCACGTTACTGACAACCGGGACCAACGGCTTAAAGCGTCTTAATAAGCACGGAAACGCTCGTAGATGAAATGTCACACAATGTTCAACAATCTGACAGGACCAGCCAAAGCGAAATTTGCTTACTGCAGCTGTGATTGTTAACAGAACATATTGTTGGTTCCACTACCTAAATGGGTCCATGAGTATTTGAAAACCCTGTTGGACCCCTTAATGGAACTTAGCAGTGGAACCAACAGTCCGGAAGGACCAGTGTTAGACAAAAAACAGCAATAAATTAAGAAATCTCAATATTAAAGCAAAATTAATATTTTTTATGTTTTTTTAATTCAATTCAATTCAATTCAATTTCATTTATTTGCGGAACATGAGTATGCACACATAAGTATACAGATAAGAAGATTACATACACCGATTGTTTTCACCGATAAAATTAGTTTTTCTTTTAATAATTTTGAGATAAGGTCAGGTGGGGTAAGAGGAACTACGGGGCAAGGGAAACAGCAGTTCGTATAACAAAAACTATACACAATTTCTCTATATCTACGCGGTTGATGAAGCAGTAATGTCAATTTAATTTCAAAGAAAAGACATAGATGGCTCTTTCTCATACCAAAATACAATTATGACGCAATCAAAAATTTTGTGCGATCTCCGCGGATACGTGAGCTCGACGTGCTTTTTTCTGTAAGTAATTTATGCATCATTTTTTTTTGCTGGAAGTGTATAAATATTGGTAAGTGTTCTGTTATACTTAAAATTAGATTATATTATCTATGAAACGTGAAAAACTATGCAACACACATAAATTAACCACTTGTTTTGAAACCTAACCTAAAAAGTATAAGTGGGGTAAGAGGAACTGTGCTGACTGGGGTAAGGGAAACATATGTTTCTCTTTGCCGATGTCAGAGGGGGTAAACCTTTTAAGAACTGGTTTGACGTAGGCCCGGTTCCCTATCCTAAAGTGCATAATATGTAGTGTGTTTTATTATTATGAGCACATTTAATAATGTTCGTTCGATCGTGTAATTGTTATATTATTTGTTACAGAAATGCAGAATGCCTAAAAATTATGCGAGAAAGGCTTTTATCTATTATTGGCCGAAGAGGTCACATAAGCTTCAACATGTCTTTGATTCTTTTAATTTACATTACTTGAATTTACAACTCCTAATTACTTAATAATAAATGAATAAATTGTTAGTTATACATGTGTGTGTTTTTATGTTAATGTAGGGTTATTTATAGTACCACAAATATAACCAAACCATTGCTTGAGCTATATTTCTCCGGGGCACCACGTTTGCATGACCAGTCGCCACCACTAACAAAATGTTTAAATTGGCGGCGTTTTTGTATTTTGTTGGTGGCTTTTTGTATTTTGGTGGTGTTTTGTATTTTGTTGGTGGCGGGTGACTGGTCGCGCTACCGCTGCCGTGGTGCCGCGATGAAATACATAGCCCATATGGCCTTGGTTGACAACCCCTGTCTGGGTGTCGTATGTTTCCCTTACCCCGAATTCCGTTTTTTATTATTGTTTCCCATTTTGAACTTTATTTCTGACTAATAGAACTCAAATTTGATTGACAAAAGGATAAACTATGAAACTTGCATACATCGCATAGACAGATAATATATTTGACACAATTATGGAGATAGTTTCCCTTACCCCAAAAACTGGGAAAGGGGAACAACAGGACTGATTTGATGAAAAACGCAAAATCATCAGCCTGATTTTGCGTTTTTCATCAAAAGTACCAAACATAATGTAAAAACCCCTTTCATATAGTCGAGCCACATGTATATAGAAGTCACATATTTTAGAAATATATTACTATGTCATTAAATATTCAAATTAAAATACAATATATCACAAGAAAAATAAAGTATGTTTCCCTTTCCCCACCTAACCTTATGGTCATTTGATGTTAGTTTTAGCTCCTCTCTATAAAATAGATTGCAGAGGGGCTTATGGCGAGACTTGGTATGTAGTCTGTGACTCTGTTGCAGTACATAATGTCACTAGGTCACGTGGATCATCTGTTCAAAGTTTGAAATTAAACAAAAATGACAACGTCAATCGGAGTGAACTTTCACTTTCACAGAGGGGCAGTTGGGTGAGACCGTCTCACGGCTTCTTGTTACATTTAATAAAGCTGTTTTTTATAGCAACATTTTTTTTACATATTTTTTCTAATAATAATGTTTTGAAATTATTCAAATAGCAAAATAAGTAGCAATTTATCTGTGGGGCTTACGTAGGTAGTAACTATTGTTTAACCTGTGGCGGGTCTACGAGCGCTACAAAATATTCTAAAAACAGCGGGGATATAGGATATAGATATAGGCATCAGATTATTATTCTACGTATATAAAAGCTATTAATTTGTGAAAATATATTTCGCAAATTTCCATGCGTAGACAAAAGGAACGTGAGGAAAATCAGCGAGGAAAATATTTATAAACAGGCAATATTGTACGTAACACGAAATATTTCCCCTTGAAGTCTGCGCACGTATACGCGCACGTATACGCGTCTCTACACATTTCTTACGTCTCCTGAAACTATTCAGGCCGCTCAAGGTATTTCGTGGATATTATATTGGGTTCTTTGTTGTATCTGAATATTTTTGCAGCTTTCTCTAATCTTATTGTATCGTGCCTATGTGGTTGTAATATGTAGACACGTGTTTTAAACTTAAAGCTGCTATGTAGTTTAGCTTTAGCTTGGTTTTGAATCGAAAATTTCTATAGGGTACTCGAACTAGATCCTAGGTCTTAGACAATCTCAAGACTATAGAATGTCCTAGGTCTCACACCTCGGATCCATTTAATATCTGCAAAAGTCCACATGAATGTTATAGCCGTTTCCAACACCAGTATCATCGTGACTAAGGCTTGCGGAAATTATTTTCCGTGTCCGTTGCGAGGAACAACGATTGACATAACCAAATTGAGAACTTAAGTAGATAAATACTGTTTATAGGTACTAATGCTTTTGTGATGAGAGGTGTCCTTAGCAGCCAGGAGAGATTGCCTTTTGCGATAAGGCCACCAATAAAATTGTTAAACTAATAAGTTAAAATTAAGCTACCTACTTAAATGTATTTCCTAGTGTGCAATAAAGAGTTTTTTTTATGTTTATGTTATGTTGTGAAAAATAAATAAAATAAAATTTATTCCCTTTGAAATTTTTTAAAAAAATATTTAGGTTTGTCAAAAAAGTGGTAGAAACCTAATAATGAATTACTGAAACTCCTTTAATAGTTTGTATTTAAACACATTTAACAAGTACACCCCTTGCTCCTTATGTCCGTAAATTTATTTTCGAATCTACTTAGTATATTTATTTAACTTTGGCTCATTACTTTTGGCGCTGTGTCAGTTTATCGGCGTAGGTACATACAGATCCACGTACCTACTATTTAACCTATTTCTAACATTAACAAACGCCTATTTATCAACTGTTGATACAGACCCATTGGTTATTAAAAGCTTTTATTTCCAGTTTGTCCCACCGCATGTAAATTCCCCAGTCGGGTTACGAATGAAGTGCGTATGTTTTATTCATGAAATATTCAAAAGAGCGAGCACTTTTGTGACAAAAGATTGTAACAAAGTTACCCGGCGACTGATTCAATAATACAATAAAATGTAATCAACAAGAGTTCGGATGAACTTGGTGAATAAATAATAAGCTTTGGTGCTCATACTATTAGTTCTGTGGTGGTCTGCTCGCCATTTTACTCGTAAGTTCTGGATTTTAATGTTTAGTGAAACTCTCGATAGAACCAGAGAGGCCTACTTAATTATAGTTTGACGAGATTTGTGAATTAAAACTAAGTTAGTACAAATGGTCACACCTTTATCCCCGAAAGCGGTGGGCATAGGCGGACGTCCACATTTCACCGTAAAGTGCTATCCTACGCAATACAGGGTGCGCCTAATTGCCGTGTTGAAATGGACAGGCGCAGGTTATGACTGCCCGTTATAGAATTTCTTCTAGTCGCACATCAGGCCCTCACCGACTGCCATGTTACGTACAAACCAAATTTCACGATATCAAACTTTCAAATTTGCCACCTGAAATTCTCGCCAAAGGTAGTTGAAGCAACGGTTAGGTACACAGAAATCAGAAAACACCGTCTACTAGACTGCTAGTGACTTTTATTTTTAACCGACTTCAAAAAAAGGAGGAGGTTCTCAATTCGTACGCTATGTTTTTTTTTTTTTTTTTTTTTTGTATGTATGTTACGCGATAGCGGCGCCAATTATGGATGGATTTTGAAAATTCTTTTTTTGTTTGAAAGAGGCTACTTCTGAGGTGGTCCCATATCCAGGGTATCAGGATCTGATGCTGGAATCCAGGAGAAATTGAGGGCAACCACCGAAAATTGTAGGGACAACTAGTGCGTTTGTTAACTTTTTGATTAAGTGCTTTAATGTACTAAAATTCAATAAGGTCTGGAGTCGATCTGATGATGGAACTGAAAGACAGTCGAGGGAATTCCTTAACGATTTACAGCAGTTACCTTGTGTTTCGGCTTGATTGATTTGTGTTGATGAGAACTTTACACCTAGATAGAAATACTTTTCGGTCCACCCGTCACATAAAATAAAAAAATAAAAATTTTAAATAAAAAATAGAACCGACTTCATATAAATCCTTAAAAATAAAATTTCCCTAGCACATAGTAATATGTATTTGGATTTATCGGATTTTATTCAATATAATATTGAAGTTGGTGCCATTAATAATACCTACCTAAACCTATGGGTTTACTTGGCGCCAACTTCAATATGATATTGAATGAAATCTGATAAATCAAAATACGTATTACTATGTGCTAGGGAAATTTTATTTTTAAGGATTTATATGAAGTCGGTCTATTTTTTATTTAAAATTTTTAATTTTTGTAATGAAAACCGTATATACGTGCCTATATTCCAAAAGAGGCTTTTAATCCAAGTAAAAGTAATATAATCACTAAATGTATTAGTTTTGCGGCAATTAGCATGGGCGCGGCCCGCGCGGCGGCGGCGACACAGCCCGTATTTAATTATATTTAATTTTATTCAAGGTGTGGCAACACTGGCAACAGAAAACCGAACGTCAGCATTATCGTTTCTGTATTTTTTGCAGCCTATATAACTTAGCTATATAATAAAAATAATTTTATTGTATAGTAGCTGTTCTCAGCGGCTTCGTCCGCGTAGAAGCAGTTATCGCGTGAAATCATAACCCTCCTTTTGCGCAGTCAGTTAAAAGGTAGCCTATGTCCTTCCCCTTGGACGCAAACTATCTCTACCTATACCAAATTCCATCGAAATCGGTTCAGCGGTTTAGGCGTGGAAACGTAGTCCTGGGGTATCCTTCCGAGGGCTTACGCGGGGCTTCCAACCGTAGGCTGTTAGGTAAGATACCTACGTGAGGTTTTTTAGTCGGTAGAAGAGAAGTCCGACATAGCATCCATGGGGATTTTCCATCACGTAAAAAGGCGTGAAAACGTAACAGGCAGACAGACAGACTGAGTTACTTTCGCATTTTAATATTAGTAGGGATTGTATACAGTAATACTAATAAGGAAAATAAAATAAAATAAAATAAAATAAAATTTATTCCCTTTGAAATTTTTAAAAAAATTATTTAGGTTTGTCAAAATTTTTGTGACTCTACCGGGGGTTCGGAAATACTACAGACTGAGAAGAACACCCCAAGAAACTCAGTCTGGTCCCTTCTCTTCTAGTATCTTAGTATCTAATACTGTTTTTTTTTATGTAGAAAGGAGCAATTCGTGTCACTGCCAGGCAGCCTTGTCTTCTAGAAAGTCTTTAATGCTATAATAAGCTTTCTGGCACAATTTAAGTTTTATTAGTTTTTTAAATTTATTAACTGACAAACCTGTTATGGCTGTCGGCAATGTATTGTACATTCGAATACAATTGCCCGCAAAAGAATTGCTTATTTTATTAAGCCTAAATCTAGGTACAGCCAATTTATTCTTATTTCTTAAGTTTAGATTATGGCACTAGGTGAGCCTCATAGCTTCGCCTGTGATTTACTACGAACCCCGTAGAAACCATTTAACCCATAATTATTACCCGGCTTACCCGGGGCTCACAACCATAGGCTGTTGGGCGTTACCTGAGGTTTTTTAGTTGGTAGGAGTCCGGCATAACATCCATGAGGATTTTGCCCCACGTAAAAATAAAAAAAAAAAACCCATAATTATATATTTTGTATTTACAAGAATTGAAAAGATTTCGTAAAATAGTTACAGTATGCAACTATGCATAATGTAATAAGGTATGTAAAAACGCATTATCAGGTGAGGGCTCGTCCATTAATCGCGTGAGGTTTTTTTGGCCATTTTTGGACCCCCCCTCCCCCTTGGTGATATTTGGTGAGGTTTCAGATTACCCCTCCCCCCCTGGGCCGAATCACGTGTATTTTTAGTAACTAAAGTTTTTTTAAATTTTATAGAAGTCTCTATTGTTATAATCTATCCTTACTTCTATACGAATACTAGCTAAAAGAGGAACTTCGTTTGCGTCACATAATAAAGACAGATATTAATTAATATTTTAATGCATTTCCCGTTGCATTTACTCCCGTCGTGTTGCTATATAATATTCATTATTTTGGAGCTAATAAAGAAGGTTTCAGTTTGTCTTAAGCTTAAAATCGTACGTTGGTTTGATCGCAGTTGGCTAAAAAGAAGCGAAGTTATGAACAAAAGTACAATAATCAAGGATGAATTTCCATGCGATCATTATGCTTTTGGTCACGACTATCGATTTCCACGTGGACTTAGCTTCGTTTTTTTTTGTTACGGGGGGAATGTGGTTTGGCACCATCATCCTAGCTGCGGGGGCAGCCGGAACGATGTGTCGGGCTCCCGGTACCCTCTAAACCCCGCGGTCTCCTTCCTCATCCTACAGCCGGCATGGATATCCAAAGATTAATCAAGTAGGCCCGGCCGGGGGCTCCCAACACTTCCGGGGTTCTCGCCCGCACCGCACCACTCTTGAGCGCTTCTCTGGAAGCAGAGAGAGTAGAGAGCGGTGAGCGGGTGGCTCTGAAGGCATCTCCGGAACAAGGAGAGGTGCCTTCCCCCAAATGATCATCGGTGGACGGGGTCATAGCTGCGTGCATCGGCTAGTCTAATATATATTATATAACTCATAATAAAGCTATAATAGAGAGTTGAAAATCGGTACGTCCGATACTGAAGCTAATTTTTGTTTTGTATGTCTTTCTGTATCACGCCAAAACTATAGATAGTACCATTTTAAATAATACGGACATAATTTGAGATTATTATTGATCAAATTGATGCCTATATTCTGCGCGGTTCCTTTGGGAGACACGATAAAAACAAAATGATTTTTGTGTTGTATGATCAACGCATAGGTATTTCGATTTCAATTAATTTCTGATGTAAGAAAGGAATTAAGTGTCTTATGAATTATTCCATACAAGTTTTAATATTGTAGGTTTTGTTGTTCAGAAATTACAGTGATCTCAAATTCAGGGTTGTAAAGTTGCTGTTCGAAATAAATACACGTGATATCTCACTACACCCCCCACCCCCCATGGTGATGTTTCGTGATTTTTGTCAGACCCCCTCCCCCCCCCTTTCGAGCCTCACGTGATTAATGGACGACCCCTTATGTACCTACCTCATGTAGAGGAAATAAATTATAATGATTATGAACCTATCTCGATTCAGTACCCTGGGTAGCAACAGGTGATGCATTTTTTTTTGTTTACGTGAGGGAAAATCCTCATGGATGCTATGCGTAGGAGTCCCCTACCGACTAAAAAACCTCACGTTACGCCCAACAGCCTATGGTTCGGAGCCCTAGGTAAGCCCTCGGAAGGATGTCCCAGGAACAGGATGATGCATAGCCTATGTTACTCGTACTTCAGATCAGACTTATTTGACTTTCTAACAGAGAAAGTTTTTTTGAACCAGTTCATTACTGGCACTATTTATCAATTACGAACAAATCCATTTAATATCCCTTTATAGAAGAAATAGTTACTAAATAAATAAATAAATATTCACGGACATAGAATGGTATAGACTGCTGGTGATGTTCAACACCAGGTGTTAACAATTAATTACGTTGCCCCTGTGCAAATATTATAATGCCCTTTTGAAGTAAGTAAAGCTTCTTTTTATTACAAAAGACTATTGGTAAAGTAGACTAGGGTGTCATTGTAGAGACGATAAATCTTTCCCCCTTTATTTTGCTTTCTTTGCTTATTTCTCGCCAAATTATTATTTAAAAACCGGCCAAGTGCGAGTCGGACTCGCGCACAAAGAGTTCCGTATCAAAAAACGCCAGAAACACGTTTGTTGTATGGGAGCCCCTTTCCTGATTTTAGTGTTTTTTGCTATAGCGACAACAGAAATATATCACCTGTAAAAGGAGATCATTCATTTTGGACCAAAATCTGAAAGTGCCGGCCAGAAAATAAAAAAGTTATATTCGTATAGAACCACTGATCTGTATTAAATAATACAGATCAGTGGATAGAACACACAATTTCCAAAAAATAATACTATTGCAATAACTCTGTGCGCTCTATGGTTTTTCAGGGTTTGGTAGCCAAATGGCAAAAACGGAACCCTTATAGATTCGTCATGTCTGTCTGTCCGTCCGTGTGTTACAGCCACTTTTCTCCGAAACTATAATGCCTATGATATTGAAACTTGGTAGCTAGATGTATTCTGTGAACCGCATTAACATTTTTATATAAAACAAGAAAAAAAGCAGTAAATTTTGGGGGTCTCCATACTCAGAACTGAAACTCAAAATTTTTTTTTCATCAAAACCATACGTGTGGGATATTTATAGATAGGTCTTCAAAAATGCTATTGAGGTTTCTAACATATTTTTTTTCTAAATTGAATAGTTTGCGCAACAGACACTTCCAAAGTGGAAAAATGTGTGTCCCCCCCCCCCCCTCTAACTGCTAAACTAAGAGAATGATAAATCTAAAAAGAACAAAAACTACCAACGAAAATTGGTTTGAACGAGATAGAGCTGGTAGTTTTTTTTTAATACTTCATAAACCGCAATTTTCGGTTAGAAAAATCACTACCACTGCGAACGTCTTAAAACATCAATCAAAGTTACAAGGAACTATAAAAACTTTTATATTATGTTACTTGCTGCTACGAAACCCTTCATGGGCGAGTCCAACTCGCACTTAGCCGGTTTTTTGTAACATGCTTTTAAAATTCGTGAAAAATATTATTTCGATGGTGTCACTATAGGGGTGCTAGATATGACAACCTCCACGTGGTGCACCCTGGTAACGTAGACGACGACGACGTGCGCTTTGCGGAAGGCGCACGTCGCCGTCGTCGCCCATGGCACATTGTTCACCAAGGAGGGGGCCTTTATGGCCGTTAGGAGTTCTCCGCATGCGCTCTGTTAAGCAGAGCTTACTTAGCGGAGAGCTTACTTTCAGAATTGGCCCAAAAATGTATGAAACGTGAATGATCTCCTTACAGCTATTCTTGAGATACCTACAGCCTTGTGCCGTACCGACAGACTGACATACGGACGGCGAAGTCTCATGAATAGGGTTTTGTTGTTACCCTTTGCAAAATATGGAATCTTAATAAGGTTAGGGTTGGAGCACGGCAGATTGTATATTGTGGTTGGAGGGAGCTAAGATTTAAAGGCAGATGTAAAAGATTAAGAGACTTCATTATTCAGGGGAGCAGTTAAGTAATAGATACTAATATTACCTATAGGTACATGGCTATCCAGTTTCTTTTTCTTTGAATTCGGCTGTCACGCTGCCGCTGCTGACATGCTGTCTAAATTTATTAGGAAGATGTATGAATTCAAGATTTACACTGATATTATAAAGAGGAAAACTTTAATTGTTTGTTTGTTTGCATCGAATAGGCTCCGAAACTACTGAACCGATTTGAAAAATTCTATCATTGTTGGGAAGCTACACTATCCCCGGTGAACATAGACTTTATATAATTCCCGTATTCCCACGGGAACGGGACGAGAGCTACGCGGGTGAAACCACATGAAGTTTGCTAATGTTGAATAAAGTAGTGGTTTTCATGAAATAACATCACAGAAAGAAGTTCTAATATTATACGATGCCACATACAACACCCAGCCATAATTTTTTAGATCTAGAAACTTGAAAATTGCCGCTATGCGCTATCCGGATATTGGATACCTAGGTTTTAGTTTGTTGGAGTTAAGTTGACATCCTTGAGGATTACCGCACAATAAAAGGCACCCACTAAGAACCTAGTAGTAAAATAGTGCGATCCGATCTAAGAATCGAACCCCATACATTAGCATCTCAGCAGCCACCACTAGGTACTCTATCACTACGTCACTGAAATGTTATAAAATAACGTGGTGTGGTTCGTTAATAAACTATGCGCCTGTAAGTTTTGTTCCACTGTAATGTTTTGTACATTATCTAACTAATATTGTTTAGCATCTACAAGGCGCTAGTTGCTTATGTAGCAATGCGTCATCAGTCATAGAGGAATGTTGTGTTATGAAAGGTTGTAACAAATAGTCGGTCCAAGTGCCTGCATTTTCGATTCGATCTTGTTTCTTCGGTGGTGTTAAGGCCACGGGCCCTGAGCACTTCGGATTCAACTTAGAAGATTTTGCATGAAATATCAGCATTTGTTATCATAGCGCTAATCTCGCTAGCTTTCCTTCTAGACCTTCAGTGTCTTTTTGACTTACAACAAATACCTATAATTTTATTATCTGCCTGACGTCGATTTTAATGGCAATGCATTTTTATCAATAGATAAATACCTATCGGTGATTACCAAGTATAATATACGGTTCTTATATGTACGGCAGTTAAACACAAATTTAGCTAAGTAATTGAGGGGCCACCCAAAACGTTCTACACGCTGGTCACACTACTTATAAGCCAGAAAGCCTCTCCCTCTTTTAGCTTTTGCTTTTTAAATTTAAGGGCCGAATGCCAGAGCGCATTAGGTATTTTTACCACCTCACCTCACCGCGGGCGATACCCCCGTAGCATGCGATCGACATGAACTCATTTGACCCCAAGCACTTGTTTGGACGTTGCCAGTTGGTGCAATTGGACGTTGACAGTTGGTGCAGCGTGTATTTCATGCCGCACTTTTTGTACCACCAAATAAATTACAACAGAAGTATAAGTTTATCAAACCTTTATAAGACATTTTATTTAGTAAGTGCCTGTTAGCAGGTATATTCAAAATGGGGTTGTAAGAAACCTTTCCTTATTTTTAACCGACTTCAAAAAAGGAGGAGGTTCTACATTCGTCTGTATGTTTTTATGTATGTTCACTGATATTTCCGTCAATTATAGACGGATTTAATTCTTTTTTCTTTTCTTCAATAGGGTTTACTTCTGAGGTAGTCCCATTTTTACCAGGTCAGGATCTGATTATGGGATCCAGGAGAAATCGAGGGCAACCACCGAAAATTGTAGGGACAACTAGTGCGTTTGGTAACTTTTTAATGAAGTGCTTTACAGTGGGCGCACACTAGGCGACAGTCGCGGCGACATGTCGCGGCGACTTGTCGCGCAGTGTGCGCCTGCAACGGGCGACTTGACGCCGTGACAGACGTTGTGCAAGGAACACGTTGTCCAAAGCTGTCGCTGGGCGACTGTCGCCGTGTCGCCGCGACAATAGCGCGACAGACGCGAAGACTCCCCTTGCTTATCTCGGAGTCGCGGCGACATGTCGCCTAGTGTGCGGAGCTTAGAACAAAATGTATGTAATTTGGCGCCCACAGCTTGTCGCCGTGACAAGACGCCTAGTGTGCGCCCACTGTTAATGTACTACAATTTAATGAAGATCAGGAGTCGATCTGATGATGGAACCGAAAGACAGTCGAAGGAATTCCATAACGATTTACAGCACGTACCTTGTGTTTGGGCTTGATTGATTTGTATTGATAAGAACTTTACACCTAGATAGTTATACTTTTCGGTCCACCCGTCACTTAAAATGATGATCAAAAAATTTTTAGTAAAAAATAGAACTGACTTCAAAAAAATCCTGAAAAATAAAATTTACTTAGCACTAAGTAATAATACGTATTTTGATTTATCAAATTGTATTCAATATGATATTGAAGTTGGTGCCATTAATAATACCTACCTTAACCTATGGGTTTACTTGGCGCCGACTTCAATATGATATTGAATAAAATATGAAAAATCAAAATACATTTATCTTTGTGCCAAGTAAATTTAATTTTTCAGGATTTGTTTGAAGTCGGTTCTATTTTTTACTAATTTTTTTTATCATCATTTTAATTGTGAGACGAGCCGAGAAAAGATAATAAGAAAAAAATCCGTCAATAATTTATGAAATCAATTCGAGCAGTCTTCGAAGAGGTAAGCATAGGTATAACATAAGTAGCAAAAAAATAATAGAATGCATCTTGTGAGTAAAATAATGCGTTTATTTATTTCACATTATAATATGAATAAGACAAGTACCATGCACGCCGCATGTCAGCTTAGACCCAATTAACCGAAAAGTACTGGGTCCGCAATCAAAAAGATTATTATGACGCGCCTTTTCTTGTATTTCTCGCAAAAAAAAGTTAATGTCAACAATTCTTCGTCCAGAAACCAACTGTTCATGATTATTCATTATTGTCTCCTCAACTTGAAATTCTAATGAATCATCAGGGTCACTGAAACAAAACATGATATATTTTTATGAGTTGGCAGGTAACGTGGGAAATCAGGGGAGAAGTCAAAGAAATCCAGACACAGGTCCTAGACCTCTTCCAAGGCACTTTGAATTCACGAGGAAGACTACCTGAAAAAGAATGGTCCCATATCCCAATATATTTTCTGACTCCTGACTTAGAGATTTACTGTCGGCGGGAGCTCAGTCTCGAGTCGAATCAAATATTTGTGTTATTTGCAACAGTTTTTTTCGGACTTTAGGTGATATATCTTTGCGCGGTTTCGGTTGGATATGTTTGCTATTATTAATGCATACGCGGACCACTGGATGTCAGACGCTCGGCATTGAATTTTTTATACTTTTTAATTTCAATCGCTTCCCTAACCAGTCTTGGTATTTATTTATTTATTTAATATATTCAGTTCACGTAGTGGCGTTCTGTCGACAGCATCTTGGGGTTATGTAACTCAATCCAGTGGTCCGTACCAGACTCCAACAGGTGTTCAGCTGTTGCGGATTTCTGTGGTTCGTTGTTTTTGACTGCCCTGATGTGTTCTTTTATTCGGCACGTAACAGTTCGTTTGGTTTGTCCTATAAACAAACTACTGCAGCTGCAGTAAATTTTGTACACTCCCGTATATGGTTAGGGAAGCGATTGAAATTAAGAAGTATAAAAATTTCGATCGTGAGGACGGGTTTCAATTACCGAGCGTCAGGCATCCAGTGGTTTGCGTATGCATAAATAATAGCAAACATATCCAACCGAAACCGCGCGAAGATACGGTAAGCGTTGTATGTCGCGACCGAGGCTCAGTGCGTATCCACAGTGAAAGTGAGAGCGAATCCAATAATTGTGGTGTTGCACGACACAAACGAGTGCGAAGGAGGGTAGATCGATATATGTGCTCCTTAGACTTTCACTTTTAACCGCCAGTACTTCAGTTCCACCGTGATCTTGCTTGCTTGCAACAGCGTCAAAATATCGGAAAAACCAATAATACATGGTAAATATCCCGATAACTCTCGATGTCTGCCTCTGTGGCGCAGTCGGTAGTGATACCGCCTGCGGTGCTGGAGGTCGTGGGTTCGATTCCCACCGGAGACAAATATTTGTGTGACCCATAAATGTTTGTCTCAAGAGACTGGGTGTTTCTATGTATAATACGTATGTATTTAAAAGTATATAAGTATTAATATCCGTGGTCTGATACCCATAACACAAGCAGGTTATTTCTAGCTTACTTTGGGATCAGATAGCGTTGTGTGAAATGTCCGTGAATATTTATTTATTTATAACTCTAATATTAGTATGTATCATACTGTAAACTGACCTGGCTAGATGAGGAATGAATGTCATAGTTTCAGAAGCTTTAGGCGCACTTAATTCATTCTGTAGTTGACTTGATTTTCTAAAACAAAAATTCTCATAAATTTAATAACTAATGGGAAACTAAGAAAAAAATAATTTGAAATGTGTGGTATATTACTGGCGCTCTATATTACTGCTTAGCCCCTAGGATATGTAGCGGGATAATAATTACCTATGTAGCCTATTTGAAGACCCTACCCCTAGTTAATATTTGTGCAAAATTTCAATCAAAAATATTGAGTACTTTTCGAGATCCTTCCGGACAAAGCAAAATTAACAGACAAACAGACGACAAACAGACAAAAAAATTCTAACTACATTTTCGGCTTCGGTATCCTGTGTAGAATCCCCCACGAGTATTTTTTTTATTATGTTTAATGTACAGTTTTGACTTTTGATCTTTTTATCTATACTTATAATAAAACTGTAGAGGGTCTGGAGTCTGTACATGGAAGATATTTTGAAAATTTTAAGTGTAGGGCGTTCTCTAATCGATACTGAAGCCGAAAATGTAATTTAAAATTTTCATGTCTGTCTGTCTGTCTGTCTGTCTGTCTGTCTGTCTGTCTGTATCCCGACTAAGTATCACGCCGAAACTACTGAACCGATTTGAATGATACTTTGTACGATCTAAGCTTATAGTCCGAGGAAGGTTCTTAGATACTTTTGATTCCGATATTTTGCGCGGTTCCTTCAGGAGAGGGGATGAAAGGCAAAATAGGTTTTTAGCTATAATTTCTCACTGCGTGGTTCGATTTCAAATATTTGTTTGGAGTCTGAAAGGGAGTACTTTAAGCATTATTCCATACAATTTTCAATATTGAGGGTTATGTAGTTCAGAAATTAGGGGCATCTAAACTTTCTGTAAATCTAGAATTCAACGTTTCTTTTGAATCTTCTTCTATCTATACTTATCTATACTTATAATAAAACTGTTGAGGGTCGAGAGTCTGTACATGGAAGATATTTTGAAAATTTGAAGTGTAGGGCGTTCTCTAATCGATACCGAAGCCGAAAACGTAATTTAAAATTTTCATGTCTGTCTGTCTGTCTGTCTGTCTGTCTGTATCCCGAATAAGTATCACGCCGAAACTACTGAACCGATTTGAATGATACATGGTACAGTCTGAGCTTATTGTCCAAGGAAGGTTCTTGAATACTTTTGATCCCCATATTTTGCGCGGTTCCTTTGGGAGAGGGGATGAAAGACAAAACGGTTTTTTAGTTGTAACTGCTCAATTCGTGGTCCGATTCCAAAAATTTTTTCAGTGTTATAAAGGAAATACTTTAAAGAATATTTCACACAAGTGCCAACGTTGAAGGTTTTGTAGTTCAGGAATTAGAGACATCTCAACTTTTGCAAAACCTGGAATTCAAGGATTTCTTTGAATGTGAGGGTAATTCTAAACGGGCGTGTTGGCTTAATCATAAAAGAGCTTAATGATTAAAGCTATTGTAAAATAATTCAGTCCGCGCCGAAGGCGGGGACTGAATTGTTTTAGAATAGACTTAATCTTTAAGCTCTTTTATGATTAAGCAAACAGGGCCGTTTCACACACGCTGCTTGATGAGTATGATGAAGAAGTACCTCTCCTTTCGCAAACCTTATGTGACGTAAACGAAGTTGCGAGGGTCAGCTAGTTATAATAATATGTATATAGACTAGGAACTTAGGTTGCCTAGAAAGTTTTCAAAAACCTATTCTTAGTCTCCCGCAGGTGGCCCCTTCCGAGGTCCGTGGAATCACAAGGGATATAAACCCCATTTGCAGAAATAAAGGATTGAATTGAGTACTAAACCAGAAAAATAATAAATATTTATGGGGGTCTTCCATACAACAAACGCGTTTTTTTTTTTGCCTTTTTTATTAATAACGGCAACAAGTACACACTTGAAATGAACGCCGCAGACGTGTCTTCGCCCAAGACTATCGGTCTCCATGACCAGGGGCCTGAGGACGGTGATGGGGCTGCTCACCGTCCTTACAGAAGCAGGCCCATGACGGCAGCGTGACGTGAGGGATTTATGCATACCCCCATTAGAAGCGGGATCACATCCGAAACCCCCAAAGACGCGGGATTGCACCCGAACCTTCCCCTAGGCCTAGGTAAATTCGGTGAATCAGCTTATTGATAGAAATACTGGCATTCAAAATTCAATATTTGTTGTTATGGCGGCTACAGAAACACATTATCTGTGAAAATTTTAGATCTCTAGCTATGTCCATTCATGAGCTACAGCCTCGTGAAGGAAAGACAGAAAGATAGACAGACGGACAGACAAACAGACAGACTGACCGACAGATAGACTGACCGATAGACAGACAGACGGACAGCGAAGTCTCATGAATAGGGTCCCGTTTTTTTACCTTTGGGTACCTACGGAACCCTAAAAATTATCCACTTTTTCATACATTCATATTTACTAAGAAATTAGGGATTATTACACTCAAAATTAAAGTATGAAAGCACCTACGAGTACTAGGTACTTACGATTCACATGTATCTTTTTTTGCAAATGAACCACCGTTCAATCTCGGAATCGATGAGCTGAAAAAAAAAAGACTTTGAGGGTACACTACAACGAAACGGCTAGACTACAACGAAAAATAAATAAACTACACGTTTATTCTTTTATGTCGGTAGTGGGTAGGTACTACTGTTATAATTTATACAGTGTAGCAATAAAAACGTGAACCTACTATTATACTCTAAGCGTCAAACATTATATTATTTACTACCCGTTCGCGCTAAGGTTGCCGCTGGCGGACAGGATGGTGTACAGGCGTAGTATGGGAGGCGAAAGGCAAACTTAGAGCGAACGGGCAATACGTTGATTGTTCAGGCATAGTAAAAAGAGAATATTTTATACCTAGTAGTTACTGTGGTTTAGGTAAATACTATCCCTCTTCTTATCGTAAGGTCTCAAGCAACTTTGGGGCACCGAGTTCATTTCTCATAGTCATTCATTACCAAAAACAGCCGTGATCTAACTTACTGGGCCTTTGCTAAATGACACCTACCTGTACCTACGTAGAAGAGGACTGGAATGGGAGATCTCTAAGCCTATATGAGTACGTTTAGCTACTGTACTGCCTCTTCATCAGGTAGCAAAATAATGGTAGCTGTTGACTTCAGTCGCTTCGCTCAGCATCAACCTTATAATTTCATCATGCCCGTCAGTGAATTATTTGGTTGTGTATTTTTATAAATATAATAAAGATAAAACAATACTTGTAGGAACTTACCATACTTGCCGTCGTAGTAGCCGCAATTGACATCTAGGCATTTTATTTCTTTTGGCTTTTTTTTACCCATATTCACTGAGTACCTAGTCACTAATCACTATATCACACGATATTTATTTATTTATACACAATAACGTACTTATCCTAATATTTACAAATAAAAACAAAATAATATTTACAGATTTCTGCAACTACTTCTAATTAAAACGATCGATTCGCGCGAACTAACGTAGCGGGTCACGCACGGATGACAGAGCGACACAGGTCCTACCCAGAACAGCCCTGTCAGGCGTATGAAGTGATTGAAGTGTACGCTAAATGCCTAATTGTTCTAGATTCTACACTTTTTATCATTGTTTTAAAATCTGAGGTGTTTAAAAAATAAATAATAGCATGAATATTGTTCATAAGATCAATATCTTTAATATAGACATGTGTTTGTATAAAATAAACAAGTATATTTTGAGCAATAACAACATTCATCTTAAAAATTTTTGCACATTTCCAGTTTTTCGAGAACGATTTTTATCATATAAAGTTTTATTAATCGTGTTGTAAAAATTAAAGGAAGCAAGAGCATCTATTAAACTATAATAATACATTTTTATCAGATCAAATCAAAGAATATTTCTTAGTATAAAGATCGCTTCAAAATGGGTCGATTTTGGTCGATTTCGGAAATACTAGCCTTAATTCCATTACTTTATTTCAGTCGACCGACAGTAGTGTTAGTAACCACACGTCATACTATTGCATAATATTGTTTTGAAAAGTATTGGTTCCAAACGTATCTCGACAACTTCGAGGTTTAAAGCGATTCCCCCAGATTTTGATTCGACGCAGGTGAGTATCCACGTTAAAGACAACACACCCACTACTTAGTTGCTGTTAATGACTTTTTTTATAATTTCGTAACAAACCAAGTTATTCAAATATTTACATGAATTTAATATAATCAAGCTTCGGTTCCTTGTTTGGGGAAGTAACAATAACATAAATTGTTCCTGTTTGTAGTGTAAGTCGTACTGAATACACAATCGGAACACGGTGTCAGCACAACGTGTTGTATGCAAAGCTTGCTCGGAGACGGCGGCGGCGCCCCTCTGGAGACCGTCCAAGGACGGACTGGGCTGGCTTAGCGCAGTTTCTATTCTCACTGAGTACTGCCCGTTCGCTCTAAGTTTGCTCGTTGCCTTTCATAATACGCCTCTACCACTGTATACTGTAGTTTGACTCGGCCGGATTTTAGAAATAAATGCCTACAGCCGCGCGGTACGTAAGCATGCGATAGGGCTGCCCACCTACAGCATTTTAATAATATGTGCCTACTTTGACTTTCTATTTAGTATTGCGATTGTAAATATGTACATACATACATTCATATAGTCACGCCTTTATCCCTGAAGGTGTAGGCAGAGGCATAGTATACGCCCACATTTTACCTTATAGTTTTACGTACGCGTAATAGATAGTGAGCCTAATGCAGTTGATTTTTTTCAATCTGCCCACAAGGCCTTCAATTTGTATTAAGGATTGTTGTTTTACTGACAACCGGCTTTCATTTCGATTAAATATGCACATTTTTTATTTAACCAAAAAAATACTTTGTGAGTAATAAAATAATATCCCCGCAACGGCTGGCGGCGCGGAGCGGCGGCGTGGCGGCGTGGCGGCGTGGCGGCGTGGCGGCGCAGCGCCCGTTATCTACTAACGATTGAGTGAGACGGGTGTAGAAATTTGAAAACGAGTAAGCGGCGTAGACAATAATAATCGGCTCATCACATGTTTCGTCAGTGATAGAATCACGGAATTCTAGTCTTTATAATCATTGCGTTAAATTTTTGATTTACAAATTAAAACTATTTTTCGATTTGAAAGTACTAGTCAGTCTCTAGTACACTAGTACTTTTCGTACATTGTCAAGTTGTGTTAAACTTTGGAAGTTCATATTTGTCTCTATGCGTGTAATAAAAATCAAAGGTAACAAAAATGCTGTCAATTTTTTTTTATTCACGGACATTTCACACAACGCTATCTGATCCCAAAGTAAGCTAGGAATAACCTGCTTGTGTTATGGGTATCAGACCACGGATATTAATTCTAATATACTTTTTAAATACATACATATTATACATAGAAACAACCAGACTCTTGAGACAAACATTTATGGGTCACACAAATATTTGTCTCGGGTGGGAATCGAACCCACGACCTCCAGCGCCGTAGGCGGTATCAATACCGACCGCGCCACAGAGGCAGTCATACGGTGCTAAGTGTACTGTAACATCGGTCATCCACAAAGAAATGAATACTCTTGAAACATACCTAAATCATTGCTCTCAATTAAATAACTACGAACTGACAACGGAACTAAATGTACTACCTACACGTACTAGAGTTCTGAACTAGTTTTTTTTTGGATATTGTACTACCTATATTGGATCGCACCGTTCACTGACTGAGCAAGCACAAGTCTCGTTTTAAACACAAACATACCTACTTCATGTAACTACCTAGTTCACTCGTGTCAATCACTTTGTTTAACTTTAGTCAACTAGTAGTATATAGTACCAATTAGTACTTAAGTAAAATCAATTTATAGTCTTACCTTTCGGAGTTTTCAGGTAATCTAAAAAACGTTATCTCTGGGTGCGTTATTGACGAATTCATGCAACCAAAACAAGCACAATAGGCTCTAGTTGTCATATTAAATATTTTTAATAAATAAAACATGCGCGGTTACTATTTAAAAAACGACACACCGTCCATTCGTCTACTGGGCACAATCGCGACTGCGGACGCTGCTTGCGTGCTGAAAGGCCTGCCGAAAACGAGAATCGTAGGTATAGCTTGCGCTTCGTCCGTTTGTAGGGAGCTACAATACTGGTTAAACAACATATATTTGTACTGTGCCTCTACTCAGGCCTCTACGCCAGCGGCAAACTTAGCGCAAACGGGTAGTACTCGTATCGCTCGTACTTGGATGAAATACAACTAAATTATGCTGCAAAATATTCAGCCCTAAACAACTGTAGGTCTTGTAATACGATTTTGTTTGTTATTCAGTTATATTTGGTAACCTAAAATAGGTAAGCTTAAGTGATTGAAAACTCAGTTTCTTCATAAACAACTAGGGACATACTCAAATTACAAGTTTAAATACAGCCGTTATGGACATTAGTCTCTTTTAAAGAGAGCCCATCATCTGCGCCTAGTCTATTAGGTTTTCATGGTAAACCAAAAAAAAAATCAATTTCGAAAGGTCACCTGCGTCGTTAATCTCGGAGATCTTTGATGGCACTTGAATCAATAACAAAGGATTTGTGAAAAATAGGTATGCGGGGCTTAACCTAGTCTTGCTAACATTATGAAGATGAATGACGTGTTCGTTTTTAGGGTTCCGTAGCCGAATGGCAAAAACGGAACTCTTATAGATTCGTCATGTCTGTCTGTCCGTCCGTGTGTCATAGCCATTTTTCTCCAAAACTATAAAGCCTATGCTGTTGAAACTTGGTAAGTAGATGTATTCTGTGAACCGCATCAAGATTTTTATATAAAACTAGAAAAAAAAGCAGTTTTTTTGGGGGTCCCCATACACAGAACTGAAACCCAAACTTTTTTTTTCATCAAACCCATACGTGTTGGGTATCTACAGATAGGTCTTCAAAAATGCTATGGAGGTTTCTAACATCATTTTTTGCTAAAGTGAATAGTTTGCGCAAGAGAAACTTCCAAAGTGGAAAATGTGTGTCCCCCCCCCCCCCTCTAACTTCTAAACTAAGAGAATGATAAATCTAAAAAAAATATATAATGTACAATGCCATAAAATCTACCAATTAAAATTGGTTTCAACGAAATCGAGTTGGTAGTTTTTTTTTAATACGTCATAAACCGCAATTTTCGTCTAGAAAAATCACTACCACTGCGAACGTGTTAAAACATGTTACAACGAACTTTTATATTATGTTACTTGCTGCTACGGAACCCTTCATAAGCGAGTCCAACTCGCACTTGGCTGGTTTTTAATCCTTAAAATCTGAAACTACTGAACCGATTATAAACATTTTTTTGGCCACTAAAAAGCCAAGTTATTCTAAAGTAATTGTGTCATCATTATTCTATTTTCCTACTGCTAAGCCAAGAGTGCTAATCATTCAGCATTAAGATAGCAGCAAACTTGAGAGCCAGTAAATTGGTTTTGATGAGGCTGTGGAACGATTATTGAGATAAGTTTTATGATCGCAGTATTTTGATGTAAAAACTTTTGGCGCGAGAACATTGCTAGCAAGGAGTCACGTAATGATGACGCAGGCAGCTGCCATTATTTTTGTGCGGGTTTCATATTATTGGTTGTATCTGCAAGTAATATTTGGTTGTGAAAGGGCGATATCGAATTTAAGGCCAAACATTACTGATATTCAACCCCATAACACCATAAAACGAAATTAAGTGAAGATTTAGAAAAATCAAAATTAAAAATTTTGATAAGACCCACGACTGGTAAAAATAATTGAAAAAAGGATAAAATAATTTAAAAACGCCCCCGACTTCAAAATTTAAAAACCGCCGACATGAAAAAATCTTCCAAAAAGTTATAATAGCGTTGTCGTGTCGGGGGACCTGAGATCGTTCCTATAGCATGTGTGGGAGTGCTTTACAAGTTAGAGGTCCCCCGACACAACAACGTTCCCATCCCAGACCCATAACCCTAAACTACATTAAAATCGGACTAATAGTTTAGGAGAAAAGTGGCGACATTGATTTTTCATCACAAATAATGCTTGCTGCAGCGCCCCCTGGTGAGTTATCACTGTAACACCTATCTAAGAACATGCATCAATCAAACCCAAACCCATAACTGAAAACTATATCAAATTCGAACTAGTAGTTTTTGAGAACGGTGGCAACATCGATTTTCACATATAATGTTCGTTGCAGCGCCCCCTAGTGAGTTGTCACCGTGAAACCTATCTAAAAACATGCACCAATCAAACTTGAACCCATAACTGAAAACTGTATTGAAATCCGACCAGTAGTTTTGGAGAATAATGGCAATATGTGTTTGCACAAACAAACACACAAACAAACATCCTCACCACCCAAACGCATATAGTGCATATACCGTCTCCGTTCCGTCGTGGGTAATAATGAAATGAAGATTTGTAACTAAGATACATTTCAACCCAAACTACGTCAGCTCCCAAACAAAAATAAATAGATATCTCAAATCGAACTATGGCGACACAGACAGTACCAAGTAGGTACTACTACCAACGGGAACACCCAAAAATTCCGAAATATGTTTTTCCGAATTTCAATATTCCGACGTTCAAAATTCCGAAGATTATAATTCCTAAGAAAGAAAGCTCCGAATATTCAAAAGGACGATATTCATTTATCCGAAAGTCATAAGTACGAATTTTTATTTTTACTAATTTCATTAGCACGAATAATCAAAAGACCGGACTGTTATTTTTCCGAAAAACATTATTCAGAATTTCAAATATCCGAAAATTCACTGTTAAAGCTTTTTTAATAAAGTACGGTCAAGTCTAACTACCGAAGATATCATTTCCCAGTGAGTGGAAGGCAAACGACAAAACAAAAAAATAACCACGATGGCTAAGGCTGGAGCTCCGCTCCGCTTCGCTTTCGCCTTAGCCTTCTAACCTAACCTATTCAAAGCGAGGTGTTAACCATAATAAGTGAATGGTTAACACCCCGACTCAGAGTACCCCGACTCGGATAGGTTAGGTTAGAAGGCTAAGGCGGGAGCGAAGCGGAGCGGAGCTCCCGCCTTAGCCTTCGTGGTTTTTTTTTGTTTTGTCGTTTGCCTTCCACTCAGCCCCGGATCTAGGGGGGGGCAAGCCGGGGCCCATGCCCCGGGCGGCAGAATCAGGGGGGCGGCAAATCAGAGGGCGACAAATTCAAATTTTGCAAACAAATGCACAACTTATGAGTTCGGTAATTAACCTGGACCATAGCAGTTTCCTACCTAATTATAAACACTCCAACTTATTCAATTTGTACAAATCATATCCGAAATATGCTAGATGCTTGAAAGGAAGCGAACAATTCTGAGATCCATGCATCGCATCTTTACAAACTTGCAGCATGTTTTGAAGGCGGCTACCGCAGTATTTCATATTCTGATTTTTGAAAATTTGTTGTGTTCTTAAAATATATCTTGTTGCACGTAAACATACGTCAACGGAGAGCGTTCTAAAGTTTCTTTTGGATCTTTTCTTTTTGTCTGTGGAAAATGAAAAAGGCTAGGCCATTTTTGTATACGATTAAATTGAGGATTAGGCACTTTTACGCTGACCGACTCAATTGTGCCGCTTGATCACCAGTTTCCTGCACCTTCCTTCCTTCAGGTTCCCTGCTTTCTGCAGTTTAATTCAAGAGTACCACAGGAATCTGTGTTGTCCAACACTATTTCTTCGGCATTTATCCCTTGGGAGCACTCATTGTTATGCAGACGAAAGTACTATACAGGAGAGTTAATCTGGCTGTCACACGGAGGGGCCTGCTGGAGGAAAAGAGGCGGCAGCTCGTGACGTATCTCGACCGGGTCTGACCGCATTTGCCAATGGGATTTAGAAAACCTGGTAGATTTAAATGCCAGGAGACAAAGGCGTGTAGTTGTTAGTGTTTAGTTCTTTCCATTGCCAGGACTTTTGCCCTTTTATAATTTTTATTATATTACGTGAGGGAAAATTCTCATGGATGTTATGCCGGACTCCTACCTACTAAAAAACTCACGTGTCCTACTAACAGCCTACGGTTGGAAACCCCGGGTAAGCCCTTGGAAGGATACCCCACGACAGGACTTTTGCCCCTGTGTTTGATTTGAAATTTTAGGCATTTAGAAGAGCTACACTTGTACTTAGAGTTTTAGTGATTTTATTTGATGACCAACAAATAGGAAAAGTTACAAAGTCCCAAAGTTTATAGCCCCACTTCATGATTTCTAAGAAAGATGGCAAAATGTCAAGTAAAATTAAACAATGTGCATACTTTCAATTTAGTTCAGAATAAGCACATTTTATGCGGCATCAAAAGTTCATTCCACTGGCTCGTCCTCGTGTTGGAATAAATTGAAGACATTCCAGACAGCCAGCGAACTGGACAGTATGCATTACTTTACTTCAAATGTGTGCATAAAACTGTCTTTATTACTGCAAAAGGTATTTTTGCAATTGTCACTTATTGTAATCTACTAAGTAGCAGCATTCTGATATCCTAGAAAAGAAAGACCATTGAAAAATTGATCCTGTAAGAATTACGATAGAAAGTGGTTAAAGTGCATGATAATACTGCTATTTAACCGTTCTGCATGTCTGCTAGGAACAGCAGGCCAATTACTAAAAAAATTTCAGCCAATAACTTAGGTATGTTTCAGCAAGAAATTATCAGGAACATCAATATACACTCGAGAGCAATGAATCCGGGTCACTTAAAGAATGTTAAAAATCTCGGAAACTAAAAATGATAGGTTAATGCAATAAATTGTATTTAATAGACAATGTAATACTCCTTAAATGAAAGTAAAAAAAATATGAGTCACCATACATTTTATTAACACAAAATTACATAAAGAAAAAACTGCCGATCTCTCCTTAAAACAAAAATAGGAAACATGAAATTTTTGAACTTTATTACGATTTTCTTGAATTTTAATACTTCGTATTGCCTCCTCGTGCTTCCATTACTGCGTTTACGCGGTTTGGCATGCTGTACACCAAGTTCCTTATACGATTTTGGGGAATATTCTCCCATTCCTCTGTGAGAGCAATTTTGAGCTCACGAAGCGTGATTGGGGGAGGGTTTCGTTGTTTTACGCATCTGCCTAGCTCGTCCCAAGCATGCTCGATCGGGTTGATATCCGGGCTGCGCGCTGGCCACTCCATACGAGTAATGTTCATCTCTTGAAGGTAGTCATTCACAATCCTACCTGTATGAGGTCGGGCATTGTCATGCATAAATATAGCATCCTCACCTAAATTGACCATAAATGGACCAACGTGATCATTGAGGATTTCTTCCACATATCTTACGCTAGTTAAAGAGCCGTTTTCTATGATCACCAGCTCTGTGCGACTTTCAGAAGAAATTCCGGCCCACACAAGTACAGACCCACCACCGTAGGCTACTTTTTCTTCGATGCATGCTTGCTTGAATCTTTCCCCTGGTCTTCGATACACTCTGTGTCTTCCATCGTGCTTGTAGAGTGTTCGATAGCTCAGTGTAGTTAGTGGACTGTCTTTCTGGTAGTTCCTGCAGGCACATAAGACGACACAAGAAGTTCGGAAATCGGACCGCCACCAAGAATGATTCGCCACTTACCCTGATTCCCGGTCTTCCTGAGGTTGCTCCGAGGCCTTGATATTCCCTTGAGGTTGTTTTCGAGTTGCCGTGTCGACCGAGGCGGTGACGTGTGGATGGGTTGCCGGCAATCCACCACAGGCGCACACACAATATGTTCGAACCGCGTCCGAGATTTGACTGGTCGGTCGATGCGAAACCGCCGCCCGCCCGGCAGGAAGCGGGGGGCGGGGGATAGCCAGCCAAGTGGCGAGTTCTCCCGATAGCCGACCGTGTCGCCGAAACATCCTGCCGCCTAACCAAGGTTCTGCCTTGGTTACCCACTAAACCACCGAAGGCAATCCACAAAGCTTAGAGACAGGTCGTAAGATGTTCCCTTGCTGAGTCCTGACCTCTACAACTCTGACAATTCCGTCCCTACCCGGAAGTAACCTAACGATCCGACCGCGTTTCCATTGGAGAGGGGGTAAATTATCCTCCTTTATCAATATCAGGTCATCGACCTTGGGAGCCTCGTTATGAGAAGTCCACTTATGCCTTTGTTGGAGTGTGTGAAGATATTCACATCTCCACCGAGACCAGAAATGCTGGGATATCTTTTGAATAAGTTGGTACCGAGACAACCGGTGCTCCGGAGTTTCCGTGTAGGGATACTCAGGAAGTGCAACGAGAGGTTGCCCTATTAGGAAATGACCGGGGGTCAATACATCAAGGTCTTCCGAGTCCGTACTAAGGGGGCAAAGCGGCCGAGAATTCATTACCGCCTCTACCTTGGTAAAAAAGGTGGTCAGCTCTTCGAAAGTGAGCTTGGCTTCTCCGAGAACCCGTTTCGCATGTGTCTTGGCACCCTTCACTGCCGACTCGAATATCCCACCGCTTGAAGGGTTTGAAGGGCAATTGAAGAGCCAAGTTATGTTTTGAGCCGTCAGCTTCCGATCAATTTCCTGGTGATGGTTCCGTAAGAATATGTATAACTCCTTTAAATATTTATCGGTTCCCGTGAAGTTTGTACCGCAGTCTGATCGGATCAAGGACGGTACGCCTCTCCTAGATACGAACCTAGTCAAGGCTGCCACGAAGGCTTCAACTGATAAGTTTGATACAATTTCTAGATGTACCGCCTTAACCGACAAGCAAATGAAAACGCATAAGTAACACTTTTGAACCCTTGCATTACGCAACGAGCTCGTTTTAACGTAAAAAGGTCCAGCGAAATCCGTGCCGACCCCGACGAAAGGTCTGACTCCGGTAACACGATCGGCAGGCAAATCCGCCATATATGGCTGTTTAGGCCGAGCCCGGTGTCGAAAACATTGAACGCATTTAAACGTTATGTGTCGCGTGACACGCCGCGCCGAGATAATCCAGTAGCGTCGTGAGAGAATCGCACTCAACGCGTTAGCTCCGACGTGACAGTAGACCTTATGATAATGATTGACTAGCAAGTCTGTGAAACTACCCCTCGCCGGTATTAATATAGGGTGCCGTGACTCATATGGAAGGGTAGAGGCGCCGATTCTGCCGCCGACACGAATAATATCATCCCTGTCCAAAAATAAATTCAACCGTCGCAATGAATTTTTAATTTCAGTACCCGTTCGAAGGTTTGTCAATTCATCGGAGAAATTTTTTGACTGCACAATACGAATTAAGCACAGATTGGCGAGTCTACGTTCCGACACCGTTAAACTACCGTAAACCTTCTCAGAGTTAATTTTTGAATTGTTTTTAAAGCGTAGTAAGTATGTAGTAACGTTTAGCAACTTTTCATATGAACTAAAACGATCTAATAAATTAAAATCCGATATCAATTCGTTTACGTTAGCAACCCTAACGGCCGGCCTCAGGCCAGGTAACAAATCTGGCGGGAACTCTGGGCCCCCGGACGGCCACGAATGGGGCGGCCGCTCCAGCCAACTCGATCCCCACCACAAGGGATGGTTCAAGAGTTCTGCCGCCGAGCAACCGCGTGACGCAACGTCCGCACAATTCATCTCGCCGGGTACGTGACGCCAGTCGATGTTGGTCTTAGAGGTTATTATATCCGAAACCCGGTTTCCTTCAAAGACTTGTAATTTATGAGGTGGTGTCCGTAACCACGCCAAAACGATAGTGCTGTCGCACCAGCCTACAATTTGGTCTAATCGAACCTTATCCTCCATTGACTCGACCGTGTGATTAACCAACGTTGACAGCAACTTAGCACCATTCAACTCCAGTTTCGGTATGGTTAACTTAACCCTTAATGGCGTTATACGTGACTTAGCAATAAGTAGGCGTACGTGAGTCCGTCCGTCTGCGCCCTCCGCGCGCAAGTAGACTGCTGCAGCGTAACCGACGCTGGAGCCATCACAAAACCCGTGAAGAGTATATTTAGTCGGTCCTTCCAACTTGACACACCGGGGAATGGAGATACGTTGCAGATGCGGTAAGTCAGAGATGATATCCCTCCATTGTCGCACTAAATCTATGGGGGCCGGGGCATCCCAAGCTACCCCCTTTGAGTTATCAGAAGTCGCCAATAGGGACTGTAATAAAAGTTTTATTTTAAAAACTACTGGACAGATCCACCCAAGTGAGTCGTAAAGTCTAGCCACTATTGACAAAATACTACGACGTGTGACGTCACTATCTGTGGGCAGATTTACATGGTAAGTGAAATTGTCACATTTGGGGTCCCACTGAATGCCTAAAATCTTGACAAAACCCGTCCCATCCGAATCGCGATCATCGAAACGCCGCGGTGACTCCAAGTGTTCCGTGGGTAAGTCATTCAGTAATGCTGGCATATTACTGGACCATTTCCGTAACTCATAGCCGGCCGAATTCATCAATGAGATTAACTCATCGCGAAGCTCACGCGCCTCAATCAGCGAGTCTGCGCCGCCATTCAAATCGTCAACGTATGTGTTGTCTATGAGTAACTTAGCGGCACGGGTTTTATCAACCTCGTCCCGGGCGAGCTGGTGTAAGCAGCGTATGGCTATGAAAGAGCTCGACTTCAAACCGAATGTATTTGTGTTTAATTGATAGGTAAGTAGGGGCTCCGTGGGCGACGCTCACCAGAGAATCAACTGATATCTCCGATCGTCCGGGTGAATCCACGTCTGCCTAAACATCATTTTAATATCCGTAGTAAATACAATTTGTGGAACCCTAAATTTCATTATAATATTAGTGATATCGTTTTGCAATCGTTCTCCCGAAAACAGACAGTCGTTTAATGACACTCCCGAACTTGTTTTCTGACTGCCATTGAATACAACGCGAATTTTATTCACATCGCCCGATTTTTTAAATACTCCGTGATGTGGGAGAAAGTAATGTTCTTGCCCCGAATTAATATCAAATTGCGATACACTCATGTGTCCCAGCCTAATATATTCATTAATAAATTCAATGTATTTCTCCCGAAATTCCGGATTCCGTTGCATCCGCCTCTCAAGCGACATAAATTGCTTATAAGCGGGCTGGCGTGAGTCTCCTAACAGACGTCTATCACCTGCCGAGATAAGAGGTAAGCGCGAGATATATTTACCGTCCGGGCCTCGCGATACCGTTGAAACAAATAATTGTTCGCATTCCAAGTCCTCGGGACTTTTAATTTTATTAAGAGGGGGTTCCTCAGATCGCCAAAACCTTTCCACCGTTTCCTTGAGTGTCAACTGGTTAACCGACGATTCGGCCAGCTCCCGCGTCTCCGGCGAAACTGGTCCGAATACCGCGAAATTAAATACCGTGCCCAACGCGTAGGGCCCACCCTGACACAAAGTAATCTTTTCCCCATTTAAGATTTGACCGAGTATATCACATCCAAAAATTACGTCTATCTCTGAAGAATTCAATGAGCCGTTATCTGCGAGTTTCAACTCTTTAAAAACCAAATTTGTTCTGTTAACCGAATAAGACGTAAGCCTTCTTAAAACTGCCGCCGTTACCGCTAGTACTGGGTGTTCTGAATGTTCTGGTCTGAAATATATAACAACAACGTGTTGATATGTATTGGCTTGAATGCCACCGATACCCGTGATTTGTACATTACTATAAGATCGTTTCAATCCGAGGGTAGATACCAAATCCCCCTTTATTACCGACATTTGAGCCCCTAAATCTAAGAGAGCCCGTGCTTTAACGAATTCACCATTTTTATTCTTAATTTCAATAATAGCTGTGGGTAGAACAACATTATACGGGTTTCGATGCAAAGACGTTGAAGATGAGTCATCATGTAACCTTAATTGCTATGCTGAATATTGCTTTTGAGAATTATTACGTGACTGACCGCGCGATTCGTGCGATTCCCGCCGTTCGCATGCCTGATAGCCGTTGCGCGAGCTGACCTGAACCACACGCTCAGCTGATGAGCGCGACGGTACCTCTCTTCTTTCGCGAGGAGAGGCCGTGCGCGTGCGACGACGCGGACGGTGGCTGCGGTAGCCAGGTCCCTCCGAAGGCGAGCTAGCGCGAGACGCAGTATAGTTGTGCATGCATATTAAGTCGTTGTGACCCCGATGGCCACAGCGTTTACATGCTGTCCTTTTATCGCACGTAGATGCCGAATGCTTACCAAAACACTTAAAGCATAAGTTTTCAGCTCGCACCCAGTCTTTACGCTGACCCGCGGTTAATTTTTTAAATTTAAAACACTCCGAAATCATGTGACCGCTTATTTCACAGTATAAACAGCGCCTAGCGATTATTCGTTCATTCCTGTAAGATTCACTTTCGTTTCCGATGATGTGTATGGTGCGGCGGGTACGATTGTCCTTCAAGGTCGCGCCGTCAGCTGTTGTCGAGTCTATAAGCCGACATTCATTTTGCAAAAACTCCACAAGTTGATTGAATGTGGGTAGGGTGATTATATTTCCGCCGTACTTCTGTTCAAACCGAGTTTTAACGTCTAACGGAATTTTATTTAGGCTAATGAATAATAAAATATAAGACCATTGATCTATAGGAAGGCCTAAATTATTCAAGGCGCGCGTGGACTCCAACAGTGGGTTTAGAATTTTAGAACGCAGATCATAGGGTTTATTTAATGTAGGTAGCTGTAGGATTCTAGAAATGTGACTATCTGCTAGCATTCTGATATTTTCATATCTACCCTTAAGAATTTCTAAGCCTATGTCTAGGGATTCGTCTACCATAGGTAGATGCCGTATTAAGGTATGCGGTTCATTTAACACATGAGAAACTAAGTAATGAAATTTTTCCGTCTTTGATATATCTTTCCGTGTTAGTACCAACGAACTGAATAGGCTTATAAAATTTGTCCACTGAAAAACGTCACCATCAAATTTGCATAAATCGATTCTGGGAAGTCTTGCCGTATTTGAACTCTCGGACGGTCTGTGAACCCCGTCCAAACCCGGGTAAGCCGACGAGACCGCTTCCAGCTGATTATAAGCTAACTCCGCCTCATTATAATCAGCCGTATAGATTTTAATCATTTCCGAATCTACCGTATTATCCAGCAATAACTCATACTGTTCCGACAAAAGTGCGTATCGTTCATCGAGTTTACGTAATCTCGCCGAAATAACTGCATTGGTTTGAGTTTTTCCCGCGATCATTTCTAACGTGCTTCTAAGCCATTCGACTTGAATTTTAAATTTAGTTGATGATACCTTAGCCATTTCAAATCGTTAAGACTCAAATCGTGATGCACCCACCCCCGGGTAAGAGAAAAAAAAAATATAACGGAACCCTACAATAAATCAAATAAATTGTTCTAATAACTGAGGATAATTTCACAAATATCGCATACCGCACAATATAATACAATAACCGAACCGCAAATGACAAACAAACTTAACGACTTTAATTTGAATTGTATCCGACCGAATCGAGACTTGTGTCAGAGCTGTAAGTGGCGGTTAGGAATTTCAATTTTTAAATCTACAACCGACTTATGATTTGAAAAAATACCAACAAATATACCGAAATCCGGCTGAAATCCGCTCGAATGGACCATAAATATGTTCGATAGCTCAGTGTAGTTAGTGGACTGTCTTTCTGGTAGTTCCTGCAGGCACATAAGACGACACAAGAAGTTCGGAAATCGGACCGCCACCAAGAATGATTCGCCACTTACCCTGATTCCCGGTCTTCCTGAGGTTGCTCCGAGGCCTTGATATTCCCTTGAGGTTGTTTTCGAGTTGCCGTGTCGACCGAGGCGCTGACGTGTGGATGGGTTGCCGGCAATCCACCACAGGCGCACACACAATATGTTCGAACCGCGTCCGAGATTTGACTGGTCGGTCGATGCGAAACCGCCGCCCGCCCGGCAGGAAGCGGGGGGCGGGGGATAGCCAGCCAAGTGGCGAGTTCTCCCGATAGCCGACCGTGTCGCCGAAACATAGAGCATAAATTTTGATTCGTCGGAGAACATAACTTTTGACCAATCTTCAATACTCCAATTTACGTGGCTCTGGGCATACCTTAGTCTCGAAATACGATGCCCACGCTCCAGTTTAGGGCCGTTTGCAGGTCTAAGGGGTTTTAAGTTAGATTCAGCAAGCCGACGTCTTACTGTCCATGCACTTGGGTTACTTCCTCCGAGGCGTCGAAACTGATTGGTGAGTTCAGTTCCTGTGAGAAAGCGATTTCGAAGCATGGTGTTCACCAAGTATCGGTCTTCTCGTGCTGTGGTACACCTGGTTCTGCCCGTTCCTGGTCTGCGTAGGTTAGAACCAGTTTCTTCGTAACGTCGGAGAACTCTTTGTACTGTTGACAGCGACACACCGACAGTCCTGGCTGTATCGCGCTGACTCCGGCCGGTTTCCAGCATTGTAAGTATTCTGGTGCATTCTTCAGGCGTAAGCGACATAATTTCAGCTTGATTAATGAATATAGAGCACTATCAACATGGTTTATGTACCCACATAAATGACAGATTACAAACAAAAGCAACACCAAATGCTGTAATTTCGTAGTTCCATCTTCGAAAGTGGCCCTTTTTCAAATTTGATTTTTTTATGATATAACTTTACAATAACTAAGAAGTTTTAATACCTTCATTTAAGGAGTATTACATTGTCTATTAAATACAATTTATTGCATTAACCTAGCATTTTTAGTTTCCGAGATTATTAGGATTCTTTAAGTGACCCGGATTCATTGCTCTCGAGTGTATATATACATATAGTCACGCCTTTATTACCCACGACGGAACGGAGACGGTATATGCGTTTGGGTGGTGAGAATGTTTGTTTGTTTGTTTGTCCACGAAGGGGTAAGCAGAGGCAAAGTACACCCCCACATTTCACCTTATAGTTTTATGTCCCACGTAATAGGTGGTGAGCCTACTGCCGTGTTGAAATGGACAGGCGTAGGTCGTGACGACCCGCAGTTGAAATTTTTCAAGCCGGCAATAAGACCTTCAACGAATGTCATTTTACTGACAACCGAGTTTCATTTCGAGTTTTCCTTCTCTACTCAATGGATCGTCTTGCGAAAATTTTCCCTTAGTTGCCTCTTACGACACCTTCAGTCAGGATGAATTGGGTTGGCGACATTTTGTACTCTTTCCCGTCACCACCCGGAGTTTTAAGGTAATATGTGTAATTTTCAGGCAAAAATTACACATCTAATTCATTAATTAGACTGATTAAAGTAATGCCTCTACACATGTCATACCTACATAAACCACGCATCACTCAATCACACAGTACACCGTACCGTAGCTGTTGCGTTTAACTACGGAGCAGGCAATTACCTAGTATCTGATGAACGGATATTGCATTCCCCCGGCACGGACTTGTGCCTATGTAGATATGTGTACGCTTATACCAACGTTCGCTACAGAAATGTTCCCCAGGTCACTGCAGCGAATTGACGAATATTTATTTGGTATCGGAAAAGCAATGCGAATGGAGGTGAACTTATTCCACTGTTAACAAAATGCATTTTTCATTTTATAGGTAGGTATTAGGGAAGCACCGGAAGCCCCGTCAACTCATTGTTCTGAAAACGATCTCTGCGTTAAGCAACTTTCTCCATGAATGGTCCTCAGATGGGTGACCACTTTGTGACATTTCCATTTGCAAGGATGTCCGTGATTCATGTGTCGTGAAGGCATGTTAAACCGTTGGTTTCAGTTGCCAGTAATATGGTAGTTGTTAACTTAAGTTGAGCTTAACGGGGTGGCTTGAAATTTTTTTCTTGCACCTATTCATAATATCACGCAAATTGGCTCGCCATATTTAGGGGAGAATTAAAATGAAATGGTAAAAATTTCGGCCGTGTAGAATGCCTCTGCCTATCCTTTCGGGGATAAAGGTGTGACTCATGTACTGTATAAAGTGATCATTTTATAACGGCCAGTACGAGTATTATAGAAGTACGACAAGGTTTTCTAACTTCGCAAATTTCTAAAATGATTTCAATGGATGAAGTTGTACTATTGCAGCAATTTTGCAAGGAATATTGTCCAGCATTGTTATAAGCACATTTATATTCAAAACACGCGATCTTTTCAGTAAGCTCAAAGCGTATTCGTTCAAGTTCGACGTAGGGCGTTTTCTGATAGAATACTGCAGCAGAGAGGTGCCAAGTGGCACGCTCTTGCCATTTGGCACTGCCATCATCGACTGCTCGTCACTTGCCAAATTGGGGACCCAGATATGCAGCTCACGTTGTGGTGCCTAATGACAACATAAAGAACTATTTACCGACTTTCTATTACAGCAATATCATATATGATTCGAGCCATAAAGTATTATGTTGTAATTGTCCAAATGTTAGATAGAAACTTACAATTTGGAATTGCTCCTCAAGATTTTTTTAAGACAAATTTCTAAAGAACCTAAAATTGGATGATATCGGTTCTTGTTAAATCATTTCTGCGGTGAAATGAAATTGAGATTATAGTAATAATCTATTTACTTCAATTTAGTGGCTAGCAGCAAATGATATTTGGAGATTGCCATGTTTAGTTTATCTATGGAGAAATCCTATTTGTTTTTGAGCGATAGCTCGTTGCGATCGTTGGAGTCAAAAGGCTCACATCAGGTGTAATAGATATAATACACCTGATGTGAGCCTTTTGCCTCCAACAATCGATGAAAAAGAAAAAAGCTTTCTTGGCTCCTTTTTGAATAATACTTTGTTATCTAAATAAAGCATTGTGCGTCAACCGACAGGAAAGAACAAAATGAAAAGGAAGCCGTAGCAATGATAATTGCTTGTGCAAGTTTGTATGGCTTGGAAAGAGTTTCAGCCAAAATGAAATGGTCGATGTAATGCAATAAGAAACCAGTTAACATTTATTTTTTACTAGTTCCATTAATTTTGTTTTGGAATCGCTGGTAGACCCATCGACTCAGTGTTGTTTAACGATCACTACAGTTAGCATCTTTTGCTGTTTGGTCCCTGAATGAGTGTCCGCTGTGTGCCTATTAAAGATTATTTTCATTCTTTCAGTTTATGACAATTTGTAGGCTCGTAGCGTATACTGTTTCGCAAGGAAAGTTAAGGCGTCTGTCTCGACTGTCGGTAAGTAACATGGCAGTCGGTAAGCTAAGTTGTAGCCTTTATGGGCGGTTAGAAAAATTCCAACATCGGTTTGTCGCAACCTTCGCCTGTGCATTTTAACGGCACTAGACTCACCACCTAAAACGTGTGATTATTAAAATAAAAAGTGGGCGTATGCCAACCACTTGAGGGGAAAAGGCGTGACTATATGTTTGTATGTAAATTCAAATACTTTTATATGTAGTGGTGCCTAAAGCTGACAGCACCCCGACCGGTCTTACCAAAAATTCCAATCTCGGAACCCGTCGTAAGAGGAAACAATGTGCCAATGGTGAATATTTGCTCGCGTTCTACTGGTGGGTTAGAACTAACACGAAAACATGGTTTGTTGCACTCCTTTCGCATCAATGTTCTATGTATACCTACTGTTGGCGCTACATAGGTAAAATAGACTAAATATAGAGATGAAGAGGAGACTTGGATTAGGCGTAATGATTTTTTGATAGACGGTTTGTCGATAGAAGACAATTAACTAGGTTAATCTTCTATAACCATTTCTTTGTAAACCATATGTAGCTCTCCGAAATGTTGCCATCCGCCAGACGGAAAGCCATGCATGATGAATTGATGACATCTACTGATTGGGAGCCACTCTCACACTTTACAAGACTATTAACAAACAGATCATATCCTTGCATAATAATGCTTGTTGTTCAGACAACCAATTCGGCATAGATCTTGTTAAATTGGTAAAAATAAATATTGTTAAAAATAAAAGTAATTTTGATGTACAGTCGAGACTCCAAAGAAGAAGTTTAGGTTCCATGCCTTTATTTACTTTTTTATTATATTACAATCTACATTTCAATCTTAATTCAGAAATTTGGAGTATAGGTAAGTAATTTATAATTGGTAAGGTATTCCTGGCAGTTTCTTGGACGAAGTTATGTGGCTAATTCTACTAATTTTCCTGTAAATGTATAAAAACGTTTTAATTGTTGCAAAGTCATTGTTATAAATTATGCTGTACGGCATAATCGCGTTTTAACTAACTATTAATATGCATTAGTTTCTACTTTAACGGCCATTGTATAAAAGTAATGTATGCATTTGTCTTCACTACCCCCCTAGTAATTAAGTGCTGTAGAAAATGTAAAAACCAGTCAAGTGTGAGCCGGATTCGCCCATGGAAGGTTCTGAATCAAAAAGCGGCAACAATTACGTTTGTAATATGGTAGCCCTATTTATAACATTGGTTGTTATTGCTGCAACAAAAATTACATCCTCTGTAATTTTTTTAACTATCTATAGTCCGTTCAGAGATACTCGTATATTACCTCTAGCACTTAGGTTGCCTATCTTGATTGCTGTGTTACCCCAATAAGTTTTTGTTTCTCCCATGTAATCTAACTTTTAGTCGAAACTTACTTTCTTCTTTTGCTATCGTTATTTTCGGGTGTGACCATTAATTGAGATGTGGAACGTTGTGGAAGCAGCAACTTCACCTCCGTTGGTGATGGTAGTGAATGTTTGTTTTCAGACATTCATATAAAAAAAAATCTAATCGTATAGTTATAAGAGCACTGTTTTAGTAAAGTTGAGTACATTATGGCATGAAAAACAAAACTCTTCGTGCTAACGGTTGGATGTTACAATCTCCACTATAACGGGTAAAATGTCGTAGGCTGGCACTCATAGGGGGACTTTACTGCTATGCCAACACACAGGAAATGATCGACAAGCTGTCAGTCAGAGGTAATATAACTGTGAACGGACTATAGCTTCATGAGATACAGTCTGGTGACAGACAGACAGACTGACAGCGGAGTCTCAGTAATAGGGTTCTGTTTTTACCCTTTGGGTGCGGAACCCTAAATACAATTATTATGAGTATAACCGAAAGTGGAGGTAATTTGTCATTGCAGGTGCGGTAAAGTCATCCCCCAAGGGAATTTAGTGTCACCCCCTCAACATCTGGAATAACAGTTACCCTAATTAGTAGATACGGGAGGGATTTGGTAGGGCTACTCGAATAGGTCGTTGTCTGGTTGCAAGGAGCGGCTCCAGTGTCCTGGGAAAAGTCACCTTCTGCATTTGCTAGTTCATTTTTTAAGGTTTTCCTTTACCAGGCAGACAAGCATAATGGTCCACCTGATAGAAAGCGATCACTGTAGCCTATTAATGTGATCAACATCAAAGGCGCTGTAAATCCTGTAATTTTGTCTCTCTGTCTTCGAAGCTCAAAATGGTTGTATTTTGGGGTGAAATAATTAATTGTTCAGATGCACCTTTTTTGCACGCTGGGGTGAAAGAATTAATTGTTCATTACAAGAATCTGGCGAACGTCAAAAGAAACTGAAGTGAAGACTCAATCCTCATACCAGGTATACTAGCTTGCTAGAACGGTTAATATATACTTGTGGAAACCCTTGTACTACCTGGGGTATCCTTCCGAGGGCTTATCCGGGGGTCCCAACCGTAGGCTGTTAGGCGGGATGCGTGAGGTTTTTTAGTCGATTTTTGTAAGGGCCATCCCTCCTACGTACTAATTACGAAGGGCGACGAGGGATTATGAAAAGTGGAACCTTTTATCACTTTGGCACACAAAGGCAGTAAGCGATACTTGAGTACTTCGCAAACAAAGGGTGTTCGGAAGGCACTGGCAGGGGTGAGGTTGAATTGTCAGCGTAAAAACAAATCTATAAATATCGAGACCTGTAAACAATGACAGCATTTTGTAATGTCTTGTTCCTTTTCTATCTTTTATAAGTTCTAAAGTTTCAGTTTGGGTTTAGTCATCAGGTAAATATGGTGGAAAGTAGTTTATAAAATAAGTTTTAAAAATAATAACCATTTCTAGCCGTCTATTCAGGTACCAACCAGCTGCCTACCAGCCCCATAATAACTGGTCTACGTCAAATTCTCCCCCATGCTGTTATTTATTCGTTCACAGGCATCGTTTATCAACATAATGGAACTTTTCATGTCATGATCTCTGTATCTACATTTATATGATGGAGTTACAAACAAAATAATCCATTTTTGTTGTATTTGTAGATATTTTTCAGTACTGTAGACAGAAAGGAGCTTTGCGTGTTGTTGTAATAACAGCTTTTGCAACTGATAATGATGGGTATAGTTGCAGGAAAAAGAAGGGTGGGAGGAAGAAAAACGTCACGGTTACGAAACATCCGAGAGTGGACCGGAATATCTGAAGCGGCTGAACTGTTCCGACGAGCGACAGACCGAGAGGACTATGTACCATGCTGGTCGCCAACCTTCACTAGTTGGAGATGCACTCTAAGAAGAAGAAGAACAAGTTGTTGTATTGCATGTTTAAGCAAAAAATAAATATCCTGCGCTCATACATTTTCTATCAAAGGGCTCGTAATTTACAGACTCACTTTTCACACGCTTATGTCTACTGCTGTGTGCGGGGTCATCAGGGCTCCTTTATGTAAAACTTCCAGCCTTGGTCTGACATGCTCTAAAGTTGCTGCTTTTAGAGGAGAGCCTCTTAATGGGATTCTCAACCCTCACCGGGGAGAACCATTTATTAGTTGTCGAGATAATACATAAAATGAGTTACGTGAATTAATGTATTGCAGTCGAGATGAAAACTTTATTATTGAGCTGGCCTAGTGGAAAGACATACAAGGATTATGGGTCATTTAAGGAATAGTGTTTGTAAGCCTAGTAATATGCGGCTCCGCCCATTATGTAGGGTTCTCTGTGGGTATAAACATGGACTCTGGTAATGAGTTTAAGTCTCTATAAACATGTAACTGGGTAGTTAGAGTTGCGATTCTCAACGTGTCAAGAGTGGGACACACATAATCTAAACTCCGAATTCTCTTGCAATGTTTCTCAGAATCCAAAAGAAAACTGTGGAATTAAGTGAAAAAGCTATTCAGAATACTATTAATAAGGTGAAAAGCGGTCAACCAGATGATATATTGGAGATGACTGTCTCGGTGGCGTACTCGGTAGTGTAACCGACTGGTACGCTGAGGTCCCGTGTTCGATTCCCGGGTCGAATGAGACGGTTTAATATTATAACAGTAAAGGGGGGTTGGATAGTAGTAGAACTTCAACAACTAGGAAGTTAAAACTAAAATCCCTCGAATGTTGTATAATGGATAAGGGTATAAATTGTGACCTACCAAACCGTAAATCGGTACCTTAACATATTAAAGTAACCCATTTTATACGTTCGGCATAGGATCAGCTTGTTTATTATATAACACCATTAAATTTACAAAACCCATAACTTTTTCATTCAAATTTGTTAACGGTTATGAAAGTCAGCGTAGCGAACAGAGCCGAAATGTTTTGTTGGTATTTAAAGCCAATAATGGTGGCATAAAGTTCTCAATAGCGAACGATGGAACGGTGAGGGATTAAAAGTACTCAGATATTCTGAGACTTTAAGCTTTCAAAGCGTTTTGAGCGTCACTTGTACTTTGTACAGACGTTGAAGGTAGTTTTGAAGGTATTCTGATTGTATAGTTGCTCTCAGTGTAGGAACACATAAAATGTAAGTGTTTGTACCTGTTCCGATTGTACTGGTATTACTGTGTGTACTCGTAGTTAGATGATAATGTAACCGTGTAGGTACTACTAGAATCTATACTAGTAATATTATAAAGAAGTAAAGCTTGTGTGTTTCTTAAATTGTAAGGGGTAATCTCGGGATCTACTGAACCGATTTTAAAAATTCTTTCACCAATAGAAAGCTACGTTATTGTGGAGTGTCATAGGCTATATAGCATCACGCTACAACGAACAGGAGCGGAGCAGTAATAGTAAATGTTTCAAAAACGGGGGAAAAGTTATTCCTTTTGAGAGCCTTGTTGCGTGTGCTGCGTAAATATATGTACTACAAAATTGCGGGAGTAAATGCGACGGGAACAGGTAATGCTCTCTCTTATGTGGCGCAAACGAAGTTGCGCGGGTCAGCTAGTATATTATATAATCTGTGGTACTACCACACATTAGTTAGTATAGTGCAGATGGAAACCTACATATTAAAGCTGAGGCTAAGTACACATCGCTCACTGAGTACAGACACGAGTTCAGGAGATTTTCATAGTAGTTTTCGATACTGAGTTATTCGCGAGTGTGCGTAGCAGAGAGTAGGTGTGAAAAAAAGTACAAACATGAGATTTCCATCTGTACTATCTCTAATTTGTGCTTTTATTAGGTAAGAGCTCTGTTTCATCATTTGGAAAGTTAATGTTTATGTTATAATCTTTTGCATGTACCATTTTTTAATATGTACCAACAATGTATTACCAGAATATATAGGTTTAAAGAAGTTTATTTCTCATAAAAACATGAAGTTCACTTAAAATGAGATTACAACATTTCACATTAACAATAATTTTTCCCCAAAGCTACACCTAGAATTTTAAACGGTCACATTTCTCGTACAATTTTTCTCAATTTACTTTTATATAAACTTAAGCTGTCAATTTCTTTTAATTCATTAGGTAAGTTATTATAAAGTTGTGCTCCCTCGAACAAAATCGTCCTCTTACCATAGTTAGTGCGTGGATGAATTAATTGAATTTTTCCTTTCTTTCTTATAGAATAAGTTGATACTTTTTTAGGTAGCTGTATGTTGATTTTTATGGAGTTCGTTGTAATTTTTTTTTACTAAAATGCAGGTGGTGTATATGTATAGTTGTTTTATATTTAGTAATTTTGTATCTTGGTATACTTGAGTAGTTGGTGTTAGGTAGTGATAGTGAAATAGTGATTTAATAATTTTGTTCTGAGTCCGTTGTAAGGAGTTTAAGTGTATTGCGGCAGCTGAACCCCACACCTCAATTAAATATTCAAGATGTGGTTTTACTAAGGAGTTATATATAATGGCGCTTATTTTTTTCGGAATACAGTTTCTTATTTTGCGTATGGCTCCTAATAAGCATGTTAATTTTGATTTTATAGCGTTAATGTGGGGTCTCCAGGTCAGTCCATCGTCTATCAACAATCCGAGATACTTTTCCTGTTTTGACTGATGTATTTCTACATTATTTATGCTAAGTGGTGGATGATCTGGTATTTTTTTATTTTTGGCTGCAAAGATCATGAAAGAAGTTTTGGATGCGTTAACTGTTAACAGGTTATATTTGAACCATTCATTTAAGATATTCAGATCATTCTGAGCGTTGGAAAATATGGTTTCTATACAGCTATTGAAGTAAAATAGGCATGTATCGTCAGCATATAGTGTTAAGTGACCTGTTAGTCCTATTTTATCAATATTATTAATATAAATTAAAAACATTAAAGGCCCAACTATGGATCCTTGGGCCATGCCGCAAGATAGGGTTTGTGTTGTGGTACTCACACTGTCGCCTATCCTAACCACCTGACATCTGTTCTGCAAATATGACGCGAACATGTTATACGCTGTATCCGTAATACCGATGTTGTACAGCTTTTGAAGCAATTTCTGATGACTCACCGTATCGAAAGCTTTTTTTATATCAATAAATACCCCCACTGCAATGTTTTTTTTGTCAATATTAGTTTTAACTTTTGTTATTATATCAATTGCCGCAGTGAGAGTACTAGATCCACCGCGGAAACCGTGTTGGTGATTATTTAGGAAGTTCTTTTCTACTAAGTAGCCTTTTAATCGATCATATAAAATTCTTTCAAAGATTTTTGACAAGACGGGCAGCACAGACACCGGTCGATAATTTTCTGGTTCGGTTTTACGGCCTGATTTGTAGATGGGCATAACTTTAGCTAATTTAAGTGAATCGGGAAATATACCACGTGATAAGCAAGCATTTATACAATTTGTCAATGTTTTCAATACAATATTTTTTACACATTTTATTGCCTTAGTACTAATGCCGTCTACGCCCATACTTGTGTTGTTATCTAGATTGTCAATGATTCTGGATATCTCATCTTCGTTACACGGTCTCAGATGACTCAACGTTATACTATGTGGGAAATTTGATTCGTACATCAGAGTATTACCAGCATTTACATGATACATATTTGGTATTTGGTTCCCTAACTCTGACCCTACCTTTGAAAAAAAAGAGTTAAATAAATCACAGATTGCATTACCTTCTGTTATGATCCCGTGAGAAGAATTTAATTTCGGCGGAGCACAACCTTCTTTGAATTTATTTAACGATAAGCTATTAATCACTTCCCATAATTTTCTCGGGCAGCTGTAGTTATCTTGAAATAGTTTACGGTAGTACTGTCTCTTATGCTGATTGATCATGGTTCTCACTTTCCTCCGTTGTTCTGCAAATTTCTGTTGTAAATGCGTGTCATTTGGATTTTTCTTAGTTTGACTAAAAATATCATTTCGTAAGTTTATAGAATCAATTATACTTTTGGTTATCCAATCCTTTTGCGGAGCATTATTTATCTTAGTTTTCATAATTTTACTGTTTCGTATTTGTTCTAGTATAAAATTTTCCAGGTAGTAGTAATCACAATTTTCAGAATGGTGGTGTGCTTCCAGCGCATTGTTGTACAACTTTTCGTAGTCAAGAGCTTTGTATTCTGTTCTTTTTTTTGAGACTGGTGCCAATTTGCTTACTTCTAAAAACATTTGTTTGTGGTCGGATAATGACGACTCAATTATTGACAGACTGAACGAGTGGTTCTTTATATTGGTACACACATGGTCTATTATAGTATTGGTCGAACTAGTTACTCGCGTGGCGTACTCTCTGCTGATTTTATTTAGAAACTCGTAGCCGCTTTCTGTTATTTCAGTTTTATACTTTCTGACACTTGTGTCCACTTTAAGCAAGTCTAAGTTGAAGTCACCGAATACAATCGCTCTTTTATTTCGTTCGAGATGAGAGGAGAATATTTCTAAAAAGTCACCAACACTAGACCGTCCTGGCTTATATATTACACCTATGTTTAGCGATAGCTTATCGATACATATCCATAAATAGTGGTTGCCATTGTCGAATAAGTCTTCCGTTACCTCGCATTCTATACTATTGTGTACGAATATGGACACACCACCGCCTTTGCCATCTTTTCTGTAATTATATATATGTTTATAGTTCGGTAGCTGATATAGTTTAGCATCGTTTTCCGACGGAATCCATGTTTCAGTAATAATCAACAAGTGTATGGTCGAATGCACCGCTCGCAATAAACATTTTATTTCATCAAACTTCCCGTCTTTGCACATACTGCGTAAATTACCATAGAAAAATCTCAATGACGAAGGATGCAAGGGTAAATCTTCGTATTTTTTTACAATTTGGTGACATATTTCACTAGGTGTACGTTCCGTGCTGGGTCCATTATGTATTTTATTAGAAACTAGTTTTTTTGGTTGATTTTACGCATGATAATTGTAGGTATTCCTTTAATATACTTAATAATGAGGTCCTTTTCGCCATTTTCAGTGCGCCTATTTAATTCGTCTTTTAGTGATTGGAGATATATTTTTTGTGCCGGTGTTTGATCAGCATACATATTTATATTCTCAGGTAATTTTGTTTTGTTACGTAATAAGTATCTAGGAATCTCGACGTTATTATAGTAAACTTTTATCGGTCGGTTTTGATTAGGTACATATTTACCCAATCTCATTACTTTCAAAGGCTTAGGGCAGGCATCATATAATGTTGTTGTTAATTTGATAGTTTGTTCTTCATCATATAATTTACGCAATCTATAATTTTTGTCATTTTTTTCGGGTATGCCCACAATAACAATATTCTTCTCACGGTCACAGCGATCTTTTAATTCTATGAACAGGTCTTCGTGACGAGCGACGGGCGATTTAGATGATGACAAAGCGGGTTGATTTTTCAGTTGAGTTATCTCCATTTCTATGTTTTTAATTTTATCTTGCGTTGTATTATTAATAGTTTTAAGATTCTGTATTTCGCCATTTACTTGATCGAAACGCAGTGAAAGATTTTCGGTCGTTAATTTGATAGTGTTGATCTCTTTTTTTATATCCATTATTTCCTCTCGTATGTAATTTAATTGCTCTCTTTGTGAACTACCCAGACCTTCCAAGCACTTTAGTATATCTGCACGAAAACTCGCGAATTCCTTTTTATAATCATATTCTTCAGTGCGCTCCTTTCGCTTCCTCGAAGTTACATTTAAACACGATTCCTCTTCCACGTAAGTTGCTAAGTTAGGTACAGAACCGCTGCCGCTTCCGCTAGGTCATGGCATGGCTATGTCAATGGTATTACCTGTTTTATGCAAAATAAATACTGATTACTGATTACGCTACTACTACTAGTTACCATCGAAGCCCTAAAAGTAAATAGCCATACCAGAATTGCTACCACAATTTCACAGCAGAAAATATTCAATCAACTCAGACTACGAAGTTCGCTTCATGTCAGTTTGTTTTAATATTAAAGCTAATATATCAACATAATATCAAGCCACAAAAAGTCTTAAGTAAATCGGTTCATGAAAAGGGTAAAATTGAAAAAGTTGGCGTACCTGCAAAGCTCGCTTTATTTATTCAAAATGATGTCTAAGTCGCGCAGGCTTTCCTCACGGCTCGTTAATACCCGAGCCGTTTCCATCCCTTTGAGCTTCATCAACTGACTGCCGCCGCGCCGCGCCGCCCTCCGATGAAATAAGTTGAGACATTTTAGCTTATCCCATTTTATAAAGCCAATTTGGGCAAAGGATATTTAATCTATACATATAATAAAACCGTAGAGGGTCGAGAGTCTGTACATGGCAGATATTTTAAAAATTTGAATTCTAAGGCGTTCTCTGATCGATACTGAAGCCGAAAATGTAATTTAAATTTTTTACGTGTGTCTGTCTGTAGCCCGAATAAGTGTCACGCCGAAACTTGGCACAATCTGAGGAAGGTTCTAGGATACTTTTGAACCCGATATTTTACGCGGTTCATTCAGGAGAGGGGATGAAAGATGAAATGTTTTTCAGCTGTAATTTATCACCGCACCGAAGGCGTGGACAGAATTGTTTAGAATATACTTAATCTTTAATCTCTTTTATGATTAGGGAAACAGGGCAGTTTCACACGCTGTTTGATGAGTCTGATGAAAAACTACCTCTCCTTTCACACACCTTATGTGATGTAAACGAAGTTGCGAGGGTCAGCTAGTTGTTTATATATTGTGAGTGTTACATATTTTGCTTTTTATTAAAATTCTGCTAGAAAGATATGAATGGTATGCGTAGAGCTAAGTTTAACAGTCAGTTGCATTCAAAATCTCTACTCTAGAGCCCAAGCCGAGGTGAGCCTTGATTGACAACTAGTGGCCGCTATGATTAGATATTTTATAGTTATGATATGTTCAATGCACCATCTTGTAAGCAGATGATGTTAATTCACTCATATGTCACATAATGAGAGTTCTCATGCTTTTCTCACAGGCTCCACTGCCTGAGAATCTGACAGTAAATGTAAATATGAAAGCAATAATCTTGACGTTCATAAATTCGTGTTACTTTGTTACCTATATAAATAAAAATATTTTCGTTTCACTATAATAAAATCAATCCCCGTAAAACCAAGGCGTAGACAAGGGTATTATATCACGTCGGCGTCGTGTCGAACAACGTCAGCAACAGGAAAATCGAAACATGATCAGTGTAATACGACTGTCAGATAGGACTGATACCGTTCTATTTGTCGTGACAAGCAGCCACCGAGTGGGGATTACTCCGCTGATATACCGCTCGTAACACATTTATCATTCCCTTTTTTCTACGGATGAATAAATAATATATATGTTATAAGAATTTTCACGCGGCTTTGTGCGCCTAAAAAGTATCCATAGCAATTTACGAGTAATAAGCAAATACAATGAAGTGTTCATTTATAGATGCTACTATATCATAACTATATTGTAATTTGGACATATTTGCAAACGAAAACCCATCATGCAAGATATATTGTTTTTATCAATGATTGCAGCATCAGGGTAGCAGGCTGCCTATAGGGAGAAAAAGGGTGGAAAAGAGGTAAACAACAAACAAACAACATTGAGACAAATCCAGTAAAAATGAATCAAAATGTACGTGCTGTTTTCGGAGCGCTTCGGGTACGGAGTCCGGACGGTCACCGAACCGAACATTTGTAATTAACGTCTCCTTTCGACCCGGAACAATGTTAAATAAATCGTGCCACCACAAAGGTATTCGCGACATTCAAGGGTTGCCGGCTCATAAAACTTGCTTTTAATTCCAACCATCAACAATTTGACACACAGCTATCCCTTGTTGCCTCTCTAATCCAATTTACGACACATTTCAACATGCTCATGTAAATAGACATGGCATTTGTATAATACTGTCGTGTTGAGTAACATTTAACCGCAAAATCAGACAAAAAACACGACAAAGCCTCTTGTAAGGCAGCGGAACACAATCGACCCTAAATGTTAAAATTACAAGATCCCTGATTAGTAAGTCGGGTAGTATCTGATTCTGTGCGAGCGAGGGTGTGGCGGCTGGCGGCTGGCGGCTGGCGATGGCGGGCGAGTGCGGCCCGCGCTAGGCGGCTGAGGGAGGAATGCGATGTCGGCGGGTGCTCCTTATTTTATTATCGCCTTCCGTTCCACCCCGCACGCTCCCCCTACTCACTTCACCCAGCTCGGGTCCCACTGCGCCTGCGTATTTGGTTTAGGAGGCTCACTTAAGACATTATTATTAACTATTAGTTTTTATTTTCAAGTTCAGTCCTTTCAAAAATATAAGACGCTTTTTATTTAATGTTACTGAAATAAGTAAGGTTGATCTAAGTATGTAAAAGACATATTAAATTAAAAAATAGTGTGCAAAGACTAGGCTAGGTGGGAAACTTTGTGATAACTTAATCAGCATCCAGAGCTAGAAAGTCGGTCGAGTAAAGAGCTGAATGTAAGGTCAATTTGTAGAGCACGTTGTGTTCTCGCCCACTTGTATTTCTCTTTGATACAATTTGTACAATTAGATTAGCTGTCCGTGTACGAGTGTTGTGGGTAGTTTGATATTCACCACATGTTTGTTCAATATTAACTAAAATTAGTTTCTCGCGTTTCTCGTCTCGTTATTTCATTTCTACACCGATTTTAAGATAAACTCCACACGTGCTGTAGTACCAGTAGTACTTGTAGTTAAGGACTGACAAATTATTTTCTGGTTAAATAAAGTAGATGTTTTAAAATTTTCTAGAAGATAAGACTTCTAAATTCATGTTTTTTAATTAAATAGCAATACTTAAGCGACCATTGCTGTATGAATATAATGAATACAATTCATTCCGTTTGGTAATCTCTGTAATTAATAACTCGACACAATACGTCAGAGACAGACCTGAGTGAGCAGTAAATCGTGAGATCTTCATTACGCCCAATTGTGTGCTCCGCCCATTGTTCTATTTGCGACAAACATTTGTCAACTTTCGTGGAAATGTGTTGCTTGGCTTAGATTCTCCGCTCTCACTGCAAGGTACGGACGGACATAATCTTGACTTATTGTGGGTGAAGTGTGTGAGTACAATTGAGGGACTATCTACGTAATGGCAGCGGTGTGACACGATTTTTTTCTTACGATCTTAATTCTCGATATTACGTAGTGAGTTACAAGCTGCTAGTAACTAGTTGATGAGTTAAAGCTAGAATAAGTAAAAGTAGATTGAAATGAAATAAAAATGAAGTAAATTGAAATGAAAAATATGTATTATATAGGTTACAATGCAACGCCTATGAACGTCCAAATGATTGATTCTACATTTACATTTACTGCCAGATTCGCAATGCAGTAGGTAGAGCTGGAGAAAAAAAGCTCTATGAACCGGAGCGAGTTTACAAGCTGGCTACGCTGGCTTGTAGCTTATAAACTAGCTCCATGTCATCGAGGCTTAGTATGTCTTCCCAAATGCACCTAAATAAACCCAATTGCAAGAGACAGCGCTGATACTACTATAGAATATTTATATTATCTGTGATACTACTGCGGTTTGATCTACGCGATACGCGCGCTGATGTGCCGTAGACGCCCGTAGAGGGGCTACGAGCATCTACGCCATAAGCCGGGAATACACAATTACACATGCCAGTAAAACGGTAGCTTGTATACAAATTAATGGCGTAATACGAAACTGAGATACCTATAGGCATGCAAGTACACAAATTGCATGCAAGTTTAACTTGCAAATGTGTGCGAGTAACTTGAATATGCCATTAACTTTTATTCAAGCTACAAATCCGTTTTACTGGCTGTACATGTTCTGATGGTAAACGCATTAAAGGGACAATAGGACCACTATCAATAGGTAGTATTTTAGCAACATAAATAATCCTTAGTGCATGAAAGGCGCCATGATTTTCGAAGAAGTAGGTGATGTTATTTTGGTAAGCTGAATTATATACCTATGTAGAAAATCAGTACCTACTTCTGCTATTGCTTTAATTTTTACGCCAATTGTGCATATTTGTTACCTAAGTAGTTCCAACCCCTTTTCTAACTTGACCTAGGTCATCCAAGACGAGGTAATTCAAGGTTATATGGCACCCCTAAGGCTTCTATCATCGGGTTTTCATTGATATTTATAAATATACGGTGCATTGAAGGATTACACAAGGGCGGCGAGCGGTTGTCTTACGTAAATATTGTACGAGTTGTGGCCTCGCCCGCATACAATTTGATGTGTTTCAGGAGTACTCCAAACAAACTTTTAACCAGCGATGGTTTTATTTTTACAAAGATTTACAGTAACATTATAATTTTAATGTAAAAAATAGTGCCTAGTTTATTTTTATTAGTTGAGTTTATCACCTGTACTATATTTCATATCTTGATAAGACATAACATTACTATCCAAACTATAAGTTCCCTAGCAGCACAATCATGTGATTCCCTACTACTAAAATTACGGTTTCTTCCCCTGAAAGGACTTTAGAACTATCAAGTATCTATTAAATTATGAACATATACGAATTGTAAGTTTTAGAACGCAAGGTTTATTATAAGTTTGCCACATGGAAGAACAACGCTACATCAGTCGTGACTGTGAGCCGTTTAAATTACTAAATAATGTATGTCTCAATAACGTAATGTATAGACAGTTAGCTAAAGTGAGCGCACCGAGTCACCGAGCACAAGCCGCGGATTTACCTTTCACAGGCTTCCTGGCCTCACGACACACATACTGCACGGGTACAGAGTATTGCCATATATAATGGAATTTCACACATACGTGGGGTTGTGTTTTTTACGTTACTGTATCCTGCATTCCATTTTTAGAATAGCCAATAATCGTTTCAACCAACTAGCTCGTAATACACATTGAGATATGTGCATAATACATTATTAATTGGGATTCCTTGATGACGCAATCATTCAGTAAAGTTTGTCGCTGTAGGTACTATACGTTTTATAAGACAGAAATAATTTTAAGATTGAATTAGTACAGAGCACATAGAACAGGATTCGAACCTGAGCCTTCTGTTATGCGAGAATCTCGCTTGAGACTGTCAATTTTTTCACATTTAAATTTCAGTTCTATTAGCTGTTAACTCGTCTAAGTTCTAAATCAGAATAACATACTTAGTACTCGCAGAACATTAGTAACTTGCTTTTACAAAAACCTGCATTAAAGCGCTGCGATACAAAACGATGTCTAACCTAACCCGTTCACTAGAAGCGTAGTGAAGTAAACAGCTAACTCACTGCACAATCACTTTACTAATAATAACACTTTGTACTAAGTGAACAACTAACTCACTGCACAATCACTTTACTAATAATAACACTTTGTACTAAGTGAACAACTAACTCACTGCATATCACTTTACTATTACCTACACTTTGTACTCGTTAGACAAGTGTTGTCTTCTAGGCGTCCGGTGCAAGACTGACCTTGCCTCGCCCTACCTAGCTGACGTTGACAGCTCATTCGACTATGTACTTAGCGGAAATGACGTAGCCCTACTTTGGAATTATTCTAATAAAATTCATATCTAAATACTACATCTCTCCCTTTTTAAATTTAATAATATATTGTGTTTATATGCATATATAACTATAATCATTTCCGCTTTTAATCATTTCAGTTAAATACTTTCACTGTCCATTATAATTGGTTCGCTCTCGATATGATCAGGTTCAGTTGTTAATGTTTAATCCGGAATGGTGTAATTCCAAGATTTCCTTTTAAATTTCTTAATCCCAAAATCTCCATTCTCCTCCTATTTCTTTTTTAGATGTAGATATATTCATTTATTGATATCATGTCTCTATCCCTTTCTTTTGACTGCTGGTGTAATTTCTTTACTATGTCTACAAAAGATTATAGTATAATCTTGTTTCTGAACACACGCTTTTAAAATAGTTCATAGAATGTTTCAGCAGTGGAAGTATAGAAGTTCTATTTTACATCAAATAGTAGAAATGAAATCCTGTCACATAGTTCTTACAGTTCTCCCCTGCAATACAAATATGCCACTGCTGTCCACCAAATCTCCTCAGAATTGAATTCCGCACAACACCATACTCCAGAAACCACTGAAAGACTATTCCAACCATTTTAACATTAGTGAGCCGTCCTAACTGCTCCCACTGCATATGCAGTAGAACCCAATTTACCCGACAATCCTTCTACATAATATATAGGTACGGGCCCCACTGAAGCTTTGATCTAATTGAAATGGCCAAATACACAGCAATCTCCACAGAATTTAACCCGGATCCACCAAGTTTTACATTGGTCGCCACCTGTCTCACACTAGGCGTTAAAACACATTACTCTGGCTTTCCCATCATTTAAAAGATTACCAAATCCAAACCAATAAACAACACATGAGAGTGCACTGTTGACATCGTCACAACTAATCAATTGTGTATTAATTTCAAATAGCACCATCCACTAACATAATAATCCACAACAAAAGATTGACACCAGCGGGACACCCATCACAACTGGAGTTCCTGCAGATCGTTTATTGTTGACAATTACCCTATAAACTTTATAGCTTAAATAAGATCGAGAACTATTCCTGACACCATAATGGCGCAGCATTTTGACCAGAGTTTCGTGATTCAATCAACAAAGCCTTAGACAAATCACAATCACACCTAATGCATCTTGCGAATCCTCCCAAGCCGCGTAAGTACTCTTCGTAAAGTAACCCCAGCAACCACTGTTATTATAGTGGCTGAGCAATTGAACAAACATTAGCTTTTCAAAAATATTGCTAGGGAAGTACTTTAAATTTTACCTATAAATGGAAATAATTTCCGAAGTCTGAGGGATCATCACTATAACCAGCCTTTAAATAAATGTATCATAAACTATGTTTCATCAGGTCTCTAAACATACCAGCATCGACACGGCCATTGAAAATTGCTGCCAGATGTGTAGCTATTTTTTCCTTAAAATAAATATTAGTTTGTGCACCCATACTTATAAAATTCGGGACCTCACTCGAAATACTTTTTGGTTACATGCACCGACGCTTCGGACACGTTGCAGCGCCCGTGGTCGCGGATGGACTGCGATGAGGATTAACAAAAACGCTGAAGTTCTTATAACTACCCTCCGTTATTACTACACCGAAGAAATATAGGAAGGATATAATATTTTTGGATATTCTCACACAAAGTAGTCCAGCCCAAACCAAGCCAATATAAGCTTGTTTTGTGGCATCCAAACAACCGACAGATACATACATGTTATACATATAAATCCAAACTTTGCGAAGACTTCTCCAAAATATCTGAGTTAAAGTCTCCACGTACAATAACAGTTGTATGGCTATATACGAGTATATTTCAATTAGAGAGCACTTCGTTATATTTAAAGAAGCATCAAAGGGGGACACGGAGGTTCATATTCAATACAGTAAATCGTTTCAATTCAACACATGAAAAATGTCTACTACTCTCAACGGAGAGGCTCAAAACATCACATCATTCTTTGAATTTTAATAATAAACTTTAATATAATATTAAGGAGCCAGCTTGTATTTCTAATGTAACCTCATGATTTTATATTGAAGTTGTAAGTGAATTCATGGCTTCTTAGCCAGTGCTCGTATAGGTACCTATTATGAGTAATAAGACAATTTCAATACTGTGACAATTCATAAACGACTTCAATTCTTCTTCCGTATCCAAACCCTGAATGTTTTGATGCCCAAAGTCAATACATGTTTTAATTTGTTTATTTCTAGTAGGAAAATGTGTTACACTGCCAGAGAAGCGTTTTGATTTACTGGCCATTTAAATTACTGACATTACTCAATAGGAGCAATATGTTTAATGAAGTTCCTCGCTGATATTTCAAATCAATGTGGTAACGAAATAGCTATTCGATTTAAATAATAACTACATAGATAATAATCATGATCATTTGTCAAAGTTAGAAAAGTTCCTCTTTATATTTTTTCCTTTTTTTTTTTGTATGGCAAATTCGTAATTGCTTGAGGATACTTCTATGTTGCCGTTCTATTTGTTCGTCTATTTTGTTGAGGCCATCAATAAATAGTAGGTACTTTTGATCCAACAACAACGATATATTTACTTACCCATAGTTAAATTTTAATGAATTATTGTTGTTACGAGTGCATAACAGTTACATATACTTACTTTTCTTAAAAAGAATGATTAATATTTATAAATACAAATGGTGAAGCCGATTCATAAGCTGTAAGTTTATAAACAGGTGGCTTTCTAAAAGTAAAATGTACATGTGGGTAGATACACAGTATAATTTTTTATAACCATTATAGTTAAGATAATTTTCATAGTTTTCTATTCGCGTGTCCATTTAACTGGACCATCGCTTTTGTCAGTTTTCCAACCAGAAAATGTCCATTTACCTGGACCGGATCTTGGTTAGGTTTAGTCGCGTGTCCATTTAACTGGACCATCGCTTTTGTCAGTTCTCCAACCAGAAAATGTCCATTTACCTGGACCGGATCTTGGTTAGGTTTTCTCGCGTGTCCATTTAACTGGACCGTCGCTTTGCATAAGAGACAGTGTGTCCATTGATTACTGGACCGTCACTTTTTCTCTTGCGTGTCCATTTAACTGGACCGTCGCTTTGCATAAGAAACAGTGTGTCCATTGATGACTGGACCGTCACTCTTTTTCTCGCGTGTCCATTTAACTGGACCCTCGCTTTGCATAAGAAACAGTGTGTCCATTGATGACTGGACCGTCACTCTTTTTCTTATCTTATTCTGTGCAAATATAAACTTAATATAATTTAACAGTGTGTCCATTGACGACTGGACCTTCACTCATTTGCTATTTTATTCTGTGCAAATATAAACTTAATATAACAGTGTGTCCATTGACGACTGGACCTTCACTCATTTGCTTATTTTATTATCAATATCAATATATCAACATCAATATCAACACATAATAAAATCGCAACTGTCTGCCTGTCTGAACGCCTGCGCACGCCAATCTCAGCAACCGCTCAACCGACCGCAATGCAGTCCTCTCCACTGCGTTGCGGTCTACTCCACCTAACATCCAGTGGCCGCTTCCTGTCAATCGGTTCACAAACAAAAAGTTATATAAATCTAAATAATCACATATAAAATGCAGCGTACGAAGTCGCAGGCAACAGCTAGTATGCAATATAACTATATAATTGTACTATGGTATAACCTTACTATAACAAGAACTAATACCCCTGGACTTATTTGTTCATTAAAACACTTTAAGCGAAAAATGTTTAAGCAATCCTTTGGGTACCATTCAAGAATAAGTATCCCTGAAATTATTTGTTCATCAAAACACTTTATGCGAAAAATGTTTTAGCAATCCAGTGGGTACTATTTAAGAATAAATATCTCTGAAATTATTTGTTCATCAAAACATTTTATACAAAAAATGTTTTATCAATCCTGTGGGTACTATTCAAGAATTAATATACCTGAAATTATTGGTTCATTTGAACACTATATACGTTTAATAATTTAGCGACCCCTGTGGGTACTCACGAATTTCACCTCGTCGCCACTGAAGTAAACAGCTAACTCACTGCACAATCACTTTACTAATAATAACACTTTGTACTAAGTGAACAACTAACTCACTGCACAATCACTTTACTAATAATAACACTTTGTACTAAGTGAACAACTAACTCACTGCATATCACTTTACTATTACCTACACTTTGTACTCGTTAGACAAGTGTTGTCTTCTAGGCGTCCGGTGCAAGACTGACCTTGCCTCGCCCTACCTAGCTGACGTTGACAGCTCATTCGACTATGTACTTAGCGGAAATGACGTAGCCCTACTTTGGAATTATTCTAATAAAATTCATATCTAAATACTACACGTAGTCAAAGTGTATACGTCTGGCGTCAGCAAGTAGGCTTGTTGGGGAGGCGCCTCCACTCTGGCACTAAGCGACGACGCATTTGCCAAACGGTTTTTTTCTTAATTGCCAAGTCTTTGTCTGCATGTAGATGTTGGCACCGATGCTTCGTCGCACCGCATTGAGATACATACTACATACATACAGCGCTTGTATAGTCTGACGTTATAATGGCGTGGGCTGTGCATGTGAATTGTTTTTGTGTGTAATACTTTACAGATCTGTCTTTAATCTAGAGCTCATTACAACACTCGTTTTGATATTGCATGCTGCGTAGTTGGTAAATACTGCTAGAAACCTAAAAAACAACGGTTTTAGGCCCACCTAGTCTTTATGCTAAGTTGTGATGCTTGTCGAGATGCACCGAACCTCTCAATACCTTTGCTTTTGTTTTATGAAACCAATATATTAGGTACGATTCTTTATAAAACTAGAATGTATCCTGTAATTTAACAGTTTAATAATAAAACACACACACTTTTAAATATTTAGATACAAAGTGTTTCTGTAAGAAATTGCATTTGGACGTAAAGATCGCTACTTTTAAAACCAATTTACTGTCACATGATCAATGCGAATCAAATATCCATGATTTATTATTCTTGTTACAATAATGAATAATAAATAACGAAAAACTTAATTGCACTTCGTTATTCAAGTCGCATCAAAAATAAAGTTGTTAAACAAATTCCAGTTAACAAAACCCTTGAACAGTAAAACCTTCCATCAAATACTTCCTACTTAGGAAATGGAATAAATTAACCCTTACAGGATTATGCAAATCGTTAAACGTAATATAAATGAATAATGAACTCATTAAAGTCTAAATATATCCGGGTAGCGATCCTGTTATAACATTGCGTATGATCTAATAATAGACAAATAATTATAAAACAAGGATACAATTATTTATAGTTTATGTTAATAATTTGAAGGAGAATATAATAGTTTGTTAAAACAGTTTTATACTTAGAGTATAAATTAGAAGGTACCTTCTAATTTATACTCTAAGATTTCGAACCTAAATTTAGAAGTAATCAATTATCTTGACAGATACCTAGATAAGATTTGACAGTCAGTTTTAGGGATTTTCTATGAGAGTAGGAGGACTTATAATTACAGACGCATCGCTCATCTTAGTGTCAAGTCCATTGCACACAACTTCGTGTTTCTGAGGTGAATTTTCATTTGCTCATTCAAATGGATTTAGTGGTAGGTATACTAAAAATATTTCATTCATTGTTAAAATATCTCACATCGTTTGGGTCAAAATTAACTATCGAAAATTGGCCTGCTATAGCAGCAAAGCTTAGGAGATACCTAGATATAACCAGCTACAGCTGATTTCAATCAGCTGGACTTTACCGAGATGATACTTCACGCGAACAAAGTTGCGTGATTCCACTGGTTTGTATTGTACAGCTCAGGAACCCTTTTGCCTTTAGCACGCTATACTACTCAAGGGAGAGGAGCCGTGATCACAAAAGCACCTTCTGACCGACCACACTATTACAAGTCGAGTCAAGCGAAAGAGTACACCGTTACAGAGGTTCAAATGGTGAAAATGGTAAAACCATAGTCATCTAGTTTGTAAATTATAGTGATAGAGCAACTAAGGCTGATTTCAATCAGCTGGACTTTTTCGAGCTGAACTGACGCGAAGTCGCAAGAATCAACTATCAAAATTATTTTTGCTTTCATCACGCTCCACAACACTAGGAAGAGGAGCCGTAAACACAAAAACGCCTTCTAGCCAACCACACTACCTAGCCACACTGCCCAAACATTGTAGTTAAAGTTTGAGGGTAGTTCATATTATCATCATAGAACTCAGTTAGTTCGTAATAATATTTGATAAATTAAGACTTTTTCACGTAGATACTTAATGCCTCTTTGTTGGATAAGTACGTAATGTGAACAATGATCACGTTGCAACAAAGTTACGCAGTATAACTTGGGATACGTGCTGGTGTCGTGCTGGTTCGACTTACCCAGACACTAAACAGCCTGCTTTTCGACTTCTAGTAACTTAATAATAATTATTATTGGGCGAACATTTTGCACACATCGCCATCTAGCCCAAATTAAGCTGTATAATAGCTTAATTTGGGCTCGCTTGTACTGTGAATCAACGACGTTCCTAGGGTTAACGGTCGATGCTGGTTAACAATGGGGTCCACATATTGTCAAACTAGCAAATAGATTAAGTTCTCCAGCATTTGCTGTACAAAAGATAATGCACTTGACGGATGTAGATACGGCTAGAATAGTCTATTTCAGTTACTTTCATAGCATAATGTCTTACGGTATTCTACTGTGGGGCAATGCTGCAGATATAGATAAAATTTTTATTTTACAAAAGCGGGCCATAAGAGCTATACCTATATAGATTAGGTTCAAGGGTCTCTCTGCGTGAAAAATTTAAAGAGGTTAAAATTCTTACAGTAGCATCACAATACATTTTTGAGAATCTGATGTACGTACAAAGAAATTTATATAGTTTCGCTAAGTTAAGTGATAGACACAATGTCAACACTAGAAATAAAAGTAACCTTGCAGTTTATCATAGCAGATTGCACAAAATCAGCAATTCTTTCATGGGTAACTGTATACGCTTTTACAACAGGCTACCAGACGAAATTAAAAGTATGTCCCTTAATAAATTTAAAAAGGTTGTAAAAAGTAAATTGTACTGCAGGGGCTACTATACAATTGGTGATTATTTGTTGGATGGAGAAGCCTGGAAATGACCTGCTCTACTGGGTTCTCAAAAAATTGTTAAAATGCATAGTTTTTAGATTCATTTTGTAAATAGAGCTCTAAAAAGAATAACCCGCTGAGTTTCTTGCCAGTTCTTCTCAGGTGGGTCGCGTTGTGAACTGGTGGTAGATTTTGATTTATATTCTGGACGTTTTGGACGCACCTATGTGAAATAAATTTCTTTTTCTTTCTTTCTGCAGGATCTAGAAAACAAAATACACTATTTTATACACTCTCCAACTCCGAATCCAATCTCCGAAGCAAACATTTGAGGATCGCTCAAATATTTGGTCTGAACGGCAAATTTGAATCTGAGATCTCAGCACTGCAGTTCGCATACGCACTACCCCTGCGTCACCGGGGCAAGTAATTTGTATGAATATAGCGTCGGTCTTCATTATTTCTAGTTGCAACGTTTGCTTCGTGGGACATGGCCCCATAAAGCGCTCAGGTTCATTATGCGCAATATTACAATATTGTACACTAAGGAATATATTAAATTATGTACGTGCTGCTAATTAAATTCTACAAAATGGCCGTCCGCTGTACCCTCCGTGGTAATTAAGACGTTAAATTAATTTTTGACAGTGTTGTTTTGACCTACTAAGGTAATTTTTGAATTTTTATCAAATCAGCCTATGACAGTGTACTACTGGACGCAGGTCCCTTTCAAATTACGTCACAATACACGGCCGCATCCAGACACTATACGCGACCTTTTTCAGGACGTCGGTCCATCTGGCGGGGGGTCGTCCTACCCCACGCGTGCCAGGTCGCGATCTCAACTCCAGAATAATATCGTAACGGATAATATCGTTTCGGATTTTATGCCTCTGAGAGCGAGAGAGATTCCAGCGAGCAATGGAACGAACTGTGCTTGGGGCGCCAAGCACAGTTCGTTCCATTGCTCGCTGGCCAACTTTAAGGGCATGGACTAGTCCCACCGTAAGTGTCCACGTCTCGGCACGTAGGTCATAACTTGAATTTTTAATTATACTAAATTATTTTGCATATGATTTCGGTTGGCGTGAACATTTCATATGTAGGTGCGTAAGATCTCGCGTTTGCGTACCGGGTCGGCACAAGTATTTACGTCATCTTATTTGTTTCAGAATTTGGGTTCTTTCTATGCATAACATGTTTGTAGTCATCTACAAGACTATTTGTTATGAACATTCGTTAGACAGGTTTTTACTTTTATTAAAACAGTTTGCAAGCGCAGGAGGGCGCTACCTTTGCGTGGTGCACTCATTACTTGAGCCAGCGAGTCGTGAACCCCGGGAATTCATTACCCGGTACACGTGAGCGTTATGACTAAAGGTAAGACCATAATGAGCTAACAAATATTCATATAAAAACTGCACGTTCACTTACTTTACAAGACTGAAGGAAAGTTATCGCTTTGACGAAATTCCACGGAAAATACTCGCGAGCACGCAACACGCTACTTAAGTGAATTCACTGTCAAACTGTTATCGTTGTGCCGTGAAAGAGGGATTAGTTACTTGCTAATTTAATGAAAATCATACTGCATTGCATTTTAGGTCCGATTTCTACAGAAAACGGGTTTTTAAGTATGACGTCGTCATATCTGAAAGGGTAAGCATGTGTGGCAATTCAACAAATGTTTTTTCATTCCTTCTATTCGAAAAGAATCACTTTGCACCTCGATAACGGGGCGCAAAATAGCTCTTTTCTGTTAAGAGCTTTTTAGCGGGCGGCAAAAGATTTGAATTTGGAACTCGAAAATTTCATAAAAATCGAACGCAAATTGTATGAATTACTGACTGGTAAGTGTTGGCTTGGCTGCACAGCGCGGTGTCCTGAGCTAACTAAAAAAAAAACTAAATAGCGCCATTTATCTGTTCGTGTTTGTCATTATTAATGTTCTTGTAATCACTAAACACATTTTATTGTATTCTGCAAATATAATAAGTTCTACGTCAAGTTATGAAAGTGACAATCCATAAACTCCTGGAACAATAAATAGAAGGTAACTACGTCGTACAAAACTTAGTACCTATACGTTTTTCTCATAGAAAGGGAATGAAAAGTAGAGTATATTACTCGAGGGCAAATTATTTTTCTCTCGGGCGGTGTACTTTGAATCCCTCACTGCGCTCAGGATTCTACGTTAGAATCCCTCGCTAAGCTCGGGATTCTATTCTAGAATCCTTCGCTTCGCTCGTGATTCAAAGTAGCGCCCTCGCCGTAAAAATACTATTTTGCCCCCTTGTTATACAATCTACTATTGTTTTCAGGTAATACGAATTGAGCCCATTGCTGTGTTGAAATGGACTAGACGTATTGTGATAATCTTCTATTGAAAATTTTAAGCTATCTAAAGGCACACCAGGTTATTGGCAGCTGTGACCAACATCTTAGTCGCTCACTCATCTCAGGGCTAACCTTATATTATGCTGTTTACCACAGTATACGTAGTATAGTATAATAGTTATACATACGGGCGGTAAATAGGCTTTCCAAAAACTTCTAGAGCCCTAATTTGCTATGCAACAGTTCTGGCCAAAAATAGTCAACATTTGACCTGACTTCATACGCTAAAACAAAATAATATATGTTCGAAATAGTACCTATGGCAAGTCTAATTATCTTTTATTTAACAAAGAAAATAAAAACTAATGAATGTAAATAAGATTAGCACTACATAACTTTCAAAAATGTTTCTTATGAAATGTAAAGCTCACTTCTTCTTTGTCTGCAAAAAGTTGAAACGTAATAAAGCTATGAAGCAAACTTCCTGCCCCGAAGGATGTACAGGGATGTTGTACCTAACTACAAGTTGGAGTTTTCTACAAAGTATTATACAATGAGAAATTAGATCCAGTATAAAGTTTGTTACATTTTAGTTACATAAATTGAAAGGATCGGTGAAAATAAATCTAACAGTACCCTTTTCTTAGGTAAGTTGCTTTGGGGAACACTTAATAATTCATTTAAGGCTCCTTGATCGTAATGCCTACAATTCTACGCCCCCTGCCCCGCCTCGTGTGCTGGTGTCTTGTGCTATGAGCTATGTTTGAATCCAGTGGTATACCTAAGTGGCAGAGAGGCTTATACTTAGTACAAATAAACCGACCAAGTGCGAGTTGGACTCGCCCATGAAGGGTTCCGTAGCAGCAAGTAACATACTATAAAAGTTCTTATAGTTCGTTGTAACTTTGACTGATGTTTTAACACGTTCTCAGTGGTAGTGATTTCACTAATCGGAAATTGCGGCTTATGACGTATTAAAAAAAAAAACTACCAGCTCTATCTCGTTCGAACTAGTTTTCGTTGGTAGTTTTATGGCAATGCACATCATATATATTTTTTAGATTTATCATTCTCTTAGTTTAGAAGTTAGAGGGGGGGGGGGGACACACATTTTTCCACTTTGGAAGTGTCTCTTGCGCAAACTATTCACTTTAGAAAAAATGATGTTAGAAACCTCCATAGCATTTTTAAAGATCTATCTATAGATACCCCACACGTATGGGTCTGATGAAAAAAAAAATTTAGAGTTTCAGTTCTGAGTATGGGGACCCCCAAAATTTACTGTTTTTTTCTAGTTTTATATAAGAATCTTAATGCGGTTCACAGAATACATCTAGCTACCAAGTTTCAATAGCATAGACCTCATAGTTTCGGAGAAAAGTGGCTGTGACACACGGACGGACAGACAGACGGACAGACAGACAGACATGACGAATCTATAAGGGTTCCGTTTTTGCCATTTGGCTACGAAACCCTAAAAATCAATCACCTGTGTGTTGGTTTAGTTACCTACTTTTACGCCCTTGAGAAGTCAAAATTTAATTTTTGTATGGCTTTTTCATCCCAATCTAAATTCAGAGACACGCGGGTGCAGCAAGTTTCACTGTAACTGATGCGCGCACTCCGAAAAACTGCTTCAAAAATTACACCTGGATAAATAAGTAATTGACGAGAATTAAAATTACATAGATGCAGTGTGACGCCTCCTTTCAGTCATAAAAGAAATTCTCCCATGGGCACTCCACAGCTATGACTTATGTATGATGCAATACATTCGCTGCTCGCCGAAGCGCCCGCTTGAGGCTTACTCCAGAGTATTGCAGTCACCGGCTAATGGACAACATACGCGACGGTAACGAGGGCTGAGTACAGCACGTTTTCACTTACTCTGCTACTTTATGTTCAAACAAAGTTTTATGAGTTAAGTGAATAATTACTTTGAAATGCCCGTAGCTGGGTTTTCTCTAAACTACCCGTTAGCTCAGTGTCATGTAAATAATCACAGTGTTCAAGAATTTTACGCTAAGACTAGCCTTGAAATGGGTTGTTTCACCCGCGTAGGTCTCGTTCCCGTGGGAATACGGGAATTAAACAAAGCCTATGTTCACCGCGAAGAGTGTAGCTTAATAACAGTAAAAGAATTTTTTAAATCGGTCCAGTAGTTTCGGAGCCTATTCGATATAAACAAACAAACAAACAAACATACAAACAAACAAACAAACAATCAAATCTTTCCTCTTTATAATACTAGCATAGATAATAATATTATAAACATTTGATTGTTTGTTTGCATGAAATAGGCTCCGTAATTTATTCAACCGATTTTAAAGAAGAATGACCATTCATGGTATCACTTTCAACGAAGTAGTGCTTTAAATCGGAAATTATGTTAATTACTGTAAATGTATTTTAAGATTAAATTTAACAGTAAAACATCCTTAGTACTAGGGCAAATACAAAAGCACTTTAACAGTTTCTAATGCATTTTCCGCCCTGACAGCCAAATATATCATGGCGGCTGTTGACTTGAGGGAAGAGCATACCTATTCTAAAATAATTCAATTTATTTATATGCATCGATTAAAACCAATGATCAAACGAAATAAAGAAAATCGAATAACTATGTAAAGAATTACATAGTTATTCTATCGATTGAGATAATAAGAAATCGATCAACAAGCTTCTTTTTTTTATACCACCAAGGAGATAGACAAGCATACGGCCCACCAGAAGGACTGGTGGTCACCCTAGCCTATGAACGTTTGCAACACCAAAAGCGCCACATTTGCGCTGCCGACCCTGTAGAGACCTTCCAAAAACCCTTTTAAAGAACCTTATTAAGTGCTTTGATTATTTATTTATATTTACGACTGGCTGAGCCGCGCAACTTCGTTTGCGTCATCATAAGAGTGAGAAAGAGTATGATATTAATATTTTAAAGTAATATAATGTTTCCCGTCGCGTCGTCGCTTACTTTCGTTAGAGCTGATCCGCACAATTTCGTTTGCGTCACTTAAGAGGGGGAAAGAGAGAAGTGTCGTATTAGTATTTCAAACGTTTCCTGTCGCATTTACTCCCATCACGTGTACTTCCGTCGCGGAGCGCAGCGTCGCTAATATTTTAAAACTTATTAAGCAGGTTATTGTAAGAGAATCAATTTAGTAATACTCAATTTTCACCAAACTTCAATCATTTACGCAGCGGACGTAACGGAAGCTCTCAAAATAAATATTTTTGTCCTTTTTTTCAAAACATTATTCATTGCTGCTCCGCTCCTATTCGTCTCAGCGTAATGTTATATAGCCTATAGCCATTTTCAATAAATTGACTTTCAAACCATTAAAGAATTTTTGAAATCTAACCAGTAGTTTCTGAGATCCTATTGTTCAAACAAACTAAAAAAAAAGCTACAAATGAACAAACTCTTCAGCTTTATAATATAAGTATAGCATTAGTATAGATTCATTAAAGTAATTACGTAATAAACTAATTCAGCAATATATAAAGGTGAAATCCTGATTTAAAATAGGTATCGAATTATTTAAAGAGAAGTATCGATTGATTTAACGATTAACTGTCATTATCCACAACTGTCAGCACTATTTGTCAAAGGCCGCCCGGCGCCCGCATGCCATAGATCGGTTCATAATTTCTTTCATTGGTTGTTTCAAAACATCTTTTTAGTAGTAAACTATGTTAGAATTTACTGCAAGGAGTGCGAAAAGAGTGTACTTTTACGTTTCTAACTTTTATATTAGGTTGTATTGAATATATTCGTCGATGTGGCTTTTGTTCGGTTCAATCGTTACATCGCCGGTGGCAGTCATTATAGAAAACATGGAAAATATTGACATAAATCAACACTGCCATTATCCTCAGGGGTTTCGCCAACGTTGGTAAGTGTATATTATTATTAATACCTACACAATATGAACTAAACACCTATAACCTATAAATAATGTGACCGACAGTTAGGTTATAATATGAGCGGCGTTTTCTATTCTTCACTTGCCATAGCCCCAATGCGGTCCCTAGACGATTTGGTAGCAATCCTAGAAATATTTTATTGCCAAATCACATTATCTAATAACAAGGGACAAACTATCAAATCTGTGATAAGTGCTGAATTTACTGCAGTTTTCAGCAACAGATAGTGATTCAAGGGGAAGGTTAACTACCTATAGTACATACAATACACTATTGTACAAAATAGCCAAGCTGTAAGGGTAACATTGTTGCGCGGGTCAGATGGTTTAATAAATAAATAAACACAAGTTCAATGATCTAATCCCAAGATTTGCTAGTGCATTGAAGCTTATTAATTAAAAATTATTTGACATAGAAACTGTTTATGTTATAGATATCACATGACAATACACTGTGCATAGAATATGCAATGAAAATTGTTGCAATCTGTTCTTCAAACTGGAAGGAAGTAGCCCCATCATTTGGACGTAGATTTAATATCTACGCTATGGCTAATTGTTTTATTGTGAAGAAAAGAACATATGGCTTACCAGGATATCTCCTCACTTGGTATGTATTTAATTATAGTTATTTTGGTAGAATCATCTGAACATCAGTCTTGTTTATTTCTAAAGTGCTCGCAATAAATAACTCTGTTATTAATTATATATTATGATTGACTAGTGGACGTCACATGGTTTCACCCATGTAGCTTCTGTTCCTGTAGGAATACGGTAATAAAATCTAAGTTACCTACCCGGGGATAGTGTTGCTTCCCAACCGTGAAAGAATTTTTCAAATCGGTCGAGTAGTTCTGGAGCTTATTCAATACAAACAAACAATGTAATCATTCCTCTTTATAATATTAGTATAAATGGTATAATATAGACTAAGTGATGTTGTAATGAGTTCAGCATACACAATGTTTTATTAACATTGTTAAATGCTCTAGTCGCCATAGCTCGCTGAATAAGTAGGTACATTAAAGTGACAGTGGGCTGGCCATATCTGCAGAAGAACCGACTGTTGATGGAGCGAATGAGTTCTAAAGTGGAAACTGACATTCTAGAGTAGGATGTCCACCCACCACATGGACCAATAAACCAGAAAAGGTTGCAAGTTGTGACTGGATGCAGACTATTAGTTATTTAAACAGTCTATCTAATGTTGTATATATTTTTCTATTCAAGGTCCTCACCTGGAGAAAGTATGCATAGCTATTAAAGGTGGGCTAGAATGGCAGTACAACAACATTCACTTCATAATTCCAACCATGTGGTCCAGCCAGAGCATCTGTATACAAGACAATGCAGCTCCACCATCATCTCTACCACCAGAACCTTGGTACCAGCCACAAGTTAGGCACAAGGAACCAAACATAAATTCAAACAAATACAAACTTGTAGCCATACAATGACTGTTGGAAGGATTAGCACTAAAAGCCAGATTTCAGTAATGTTCATACAGTTCAATAATCTGTGCCACTATTGACAAGGAATAAGTGCTACTCCGTTCTATGATCTATTGAATATAATACATTTAGCACTTAGTATCTACTTGCCTTCATTTAAATTAAGGACTGGTGACAGTAAGGAAAGGTTGACTGGGTTATTTAATATATCCAGGACTACACTTGAATGCTACATGAATAAAGCTAGAGATGTTTGGACTGAAAATTAGTGCCACGGTATTTGGGTAAAGGTCACATGACAATCTGAGATGACTTTTATGGAAACATACTATGCCTATTGAATCTAAGCCGGCTATAATTATCTGTGTGAATGGTTATTATGTATAGCAGTTATTTGACTCTAAAGACAATAGCACCATGCCAATATGACCTGTTAATGTGACTTGATGAATTAAGATATAAGCACTTTAGGATAGGATGCTCCGTTACTTAAGATACTGGTGCTACGAGGTGTTCTGTCATTTAACTTTGTTATATAAGAGGCGCTTTTATTTAACTAACTATGTAACAGAATATTTTATGATAGCAGTTATCATGACATATTCTATTCACAGATTATAGAACTTAAATACAGATGGCGTTATCATCAAGAAAGTCAGCCCATGAAAGAAGAAGCGAATATTGAATCCAAAAATAAGTACTGTAATGCGACAGTGCTGAACACTATCCATATGTAACGAATGATTTCTTATGTGCAGCGAATAATGCCGTCATATCATGACGGTGTTATTCGCGTATTCACTTCCAGAGATATACAGTACTTACTTACGTTTGGATTTAGTATTTGCTTTCACCTCACTTTCTTGTTCGGTTAGCGTCCCATTTCTTAGTTCTATTACTTGTGATTCTAGTAGGCCTCAAATTGGGTGTCTGCGGTGAGTGGGGCGATGGCTACTAATGCGAGAGCGCGGCCCACGCGTACAAGTGAGTAGGCAACTTCGAACACACGATAACAAACCCACCGAGTGTGGTGTGCATTATAATTATGCGAGCACAGTGCCGCCCGCGCCGCCCTCTCTTGTGCTCTGCGCGCTGTAGCATCACTTTGCCCCGCTCGCCGCGGACATCCAGTTTGAGGCCTTATTTAAGATAGTAGTAGCTAAACACCTGCCTACTGAACCCTCAAACATTTTCTACCTAATAGAGTAGTCACGGAATGGAATAAGTTGCCTGAGCATGTCGTGGGTGCACCCACTTTTAATGCATTCAAAAACCGTCTGGACAAAGTCTACAGATCTATCGATTAGATACACACACACATCAGCTCACTGAGCTGCCAGTGTGCTTAGTTAATATAATAATAATAATACTGTAAATTCAATAGGAGTTCAATTTGCCATTCCTAACGGACACGGTCATGGAAATGTTATTTTTGTCACTAGTTTTATAATATGCTCAAATATTTAAGATAGTAGTACCTTCTGTAAAAGGTTTGTTAAACATATCACCTTTTATAATACTATTGTCTTTTCTATCAGGAGTTTGGTGTGAGTGTCACAGAATAACTGTTCTGTCACAGTCCTATTAAATATTTACTTGCCTATGAAAATGTATATTATGTAGCAATACCGCCATCAATAGTATGTTCTCGGCGCATCATAGGTTGTTATTTACAAATAAATAATTCATATTGTACTGTATTGTATTATTTATTAGTAATAATTTCCATTCTCATTAAATCTGTTACTTTTGAGAGTGCAATCAACGCCAGAGTAACTCACTTGCAATTGATATGTTTTCGCTGTATGCTGTTTTATTAGCATTCGTTATAAATATCCTTTTTAGTGCCTGTGTTACGCTTTTGTTGATGATGGAGAATCTAGAATCCCACCTTACATGAACATCTGCACCAAAGCCTCCGCTGGTCAGCAAGTTCACCACTTGCAGTTGACGTTGACCCAAAAAATGTCAGGAACAACGCTCGGATGATGATAATTACTTACCACAAGCTTATCCAACAATTAGCTTCGACTATCCATTTATCATTTGGAACTCAATAGGTAATCAAAAAGGTATTATTGAACTCTTTGTGGCCAATAGTACAGAAAATCAAGGCATTCCACACCTAATCTAATGTACGATTTGCCATGAAAACCGGAGTGTCACATAATAATTTATTTTTATTTCTTAAAATACACGATAATACCATCACGACGCAGGTTTTTTATCCTTGGTACCTCAAACTTCAAAGTGATACGAGCTTCCATAGTCATTTAAACATCGCCCTTTAGTTTTTACTTTCACTGTTGAGTAGCAACAATGTCCCCGGGTGACAAAGAGCATACTAACGCATTCCCATGGAAACGGGACACACATTCTAGATCCTTGAGGTCATCGGAGCCTTTGGCTTTAGCTATCCCAGAGCATTCTACTAGGTTCTATGACAGGTCCTTCACTGTGCAAGCCGTGCGGTTGTGGAATGCTCTGCCAGTATCGATTAGGCGTGCCCAATTGCTGCCTGTATTCAAACCTATGGTCAAAGAGCATTACTTAAGTGCTTAGATGCTTTGTTTTCTTCATATAAAAATTACCTTCTCACAGTATTTTCTACGTTATTTATGTGTATGTTTTACTGTTGTATATTTATTGGTATTATGTAAGTATTAATGTTTATGTATGTATTTGAAACTTATGTATTAGTTTATTATAGATTGCTAGTTTATGTATTGTAAATTAGGTATACGTACCTACTGTGACTGTGAAACTCATTTTTCTTTCTACACTTTGAGTTATCTCTAACTTTTCTTTCTGACACCAAATACTACCCATTTCTCATAATTTTGTCCTATCTACGGTTGCCTGTAAGATATTTCTCTTAGCGATAAGGCCACCATTTGTACATTGTATACACTTATATATTTTTTTGTTGTCAATTTCATGTTTGGTGTACAATAAAGTTTTCCTTACTTACTTTACTTACTTACCCGTAAGTAACTTCGCGGGTGAAACAGCGTAACATCGGTAATGACAATTTTAATTTGGATACAACTGTAATTGTTATAGATTTCTATAAATTCAACCCGTTTTGTTGGCTTTGTAGTATTCGGATAAAAAGAGTAAAAAATATATAAGAAAAGCAAGCCAAAGGATTTAAACTATGCCTGCTGACTATCCCTTTTCCTGTGCCGACAATATCAAACACTCCCGCCACCCTTTGCCGCTCCACTGGACGCCGCGTCTCGCCTCTTTACTATTTGTTATACCTGACCGCATTCTCACTATGATATTGGTTTTAAGGCTGCGAAGAAAGAGGGAATTCATCTTTCGAGCATTGGTCCCGTTTGTATCTGAGATTATATAGTACTATTAAAGATTTGCAAAGAGGCAAAATAGGTTATTGATCCCCCCATCTCGGAAAGAGTATTTTTGCTCTTCGATATCTGAGTGCAAATGTCGTTTTTATCCTCTAGACTGGAGAGTAAAGTAAATTTGAATTTGATACCTCGTCTGCACTATGCTTGTGAATTCTAACCTATTTACTTTAAGAGGCGCGTCCGTAAAATGCACCAAAAGATATTTAGAATTTTGGAAATATTTTACTTTATTTAATTTAACATTATTTGGGGAGCTTACGCCTATAATAAAATGGTTAATAAATTATGTAAACATAATGCCAATTACAAGCTTTCACATTATAGTTCACATATTCAAGATTTTCATTCACACATTAACAGATTCAAGATTGGAACATATTCAAGAACTCACTTCATTAAATGACACTAAAATGGAACCTTTATTTCTTAATAGATGAGACTACATTGCATTACTTGCGAAAAAATCTTTGAAAATCATCAAAATTTACCTTTGTCCATTTGATTATTCCTGCTATTTCGATGATATTTAATAAATTTTGAGAGGTGTTTTTGTAACGTAAATAATTATTTTGTAAAAAGCACACGGTGTTAATGTAGTCTCATCTATTAAGAATGTATGGTTCTATTTTAGTGTCATTTAATGAAGTGAGTTCTTGAATATTTCCAAAATCCTACGTGCGTTGGTGATTTTAAAATACAACTTTTTTAAAATGTAGGTATTACTCGGAACATCTTTAGTGTACCTGTTTTTTTTATTTGCTTTGCGCGCGCTTTGTTCTTTTCACTTCATTTAAAATCTTATGAACACAAGTGAAAAATCAAAAAAAAAAAGAGTTATTCTAATGACTATAAGAAATCATTAGTAACTTTAAAGTAAAGTAAAGTAGTAGTAACCTTTAATTTAAGTATCTATCTATCATAATGTAGTATTTAATATATTATGTAAACTAAAACAAAAGCACATACCTACTCGTATCTTGTGATTGTGAATGATTTTTGTATTCAGTCATTTCCTCGCTGAGGTGGGATGAAAAGTTACGTGTTGCACTCGAGTGCAAAGATTTTGCACCTCGTGCTCTATTGATTCCCTCTCGTTTACGCTCAGCATTCTAATTTTGAACCACTCGCAGAAAGTTCACAGTTCGTGCAATTTTCATAAAAGGGCTACAATTTTTTTTGTGGCCTAAGCCCACCGACTTTTTGACATGAAGGATAGAACAAAGAAATTTCAGTTCAAATACTGAAATTTCTTTGTTCTATCCTTCATGTCAAAAAGTAAAGGACAGAATAATTATATTTAAGTATCCGAGGCTCAGGCTTGTCGTGCAGGGCGGGCGGATGTGATCAATGAATTTAGCTGTAATTGATCACATAATTCAGTCGTAAAATCAAACGTTGGTGAATGGAAGTATAGAGACCGCCAAAAAGTCGTCTAGTTATTGGTAGGGATAAATATAATGACTGATGAGCCCGCAGAGAGTGATGGCCGTCAGGGTGATAAGAGGATACCGCACGATCTCCGGTGAGGCGGCATGTCTCCTAGCCGGGACCCCTCCATGGGACCTGGAAGCGAGAGCCCTTGCGTCACTGTTCAGATGGCGCAAGGAGGCGCTGGAGCGGGGCCAAAGGCCTGCCTCTCGAGAAATCGAGGCCCAGCGGACCCTGCTCCACCAGGAAACCCTGGAGACATGGAAGATGCGACTTGAGCAACCAAAGGGGGGATTCGCCACAATCGCGGCCGTCAGACCGGTCATGGACGAGTGGCTGGAGAGAAGACACGGTGCTCTCTCCTACCGGTTGACACAGATGCTTGCCGGGCACGGTAGCTTCGGTAGGTATCTGTGGCGAAAACACCGGGAAACCACGGCCGAATGTCAGCACTGCGAGGACCGCAGCGATGACACGGCGCTCCACACGCTGGTGGAGTGCACGGCGTGGGCACAACAGCGACAGGTCCTCGTAGTGGGTCTGGGCGTGGACACTCTCTCGCTTGAGGCCATGGTGCGAGCCATGCTCTCCAGCGGGAGTAAGTGGGACTGCGCCGCCTCTTTCTGCGAGCAGCGGGGTCACACCCGAAACCCCCCATAGACGCGGGATTGCATCCGAACCACCCCCTGGGCGAGGCCGCATTGGCGGCCGTAGGTCTGTTGGGAGTCACGGGACATCCTTCCTGAGGGCTTACCCGGGGCTCTCAACCAAAGGCTGTTAGGCGTGGCGTGAGGTTTTTAGTCGGTAAGAGTCCGGCATAACATCCTATGAGGATTTTCCTTCACGTTAAACAAAAAAAAAAAAAAGGGATAAATATAAAAGTGTGTATGTCCTTCTTTCACGTCTTTATGAGAATACTAGCTGACCCGCGCAACTTCGTTAGCGCGATAAATGAAGAACCGCTCGACCGATTTTGTGCAAACTTCACATAAACCATCTACTAAATAGTCCGAACAAAGCCTAAACATTTGGTTTGGATAGGTGAGCCCGTCCTTGAGTTATAAAATTACAACGAAAAGTGGCATTGATTTTTATATGTATAGATAGATAGATAGATGGGATAGACCTGCTTTTCTTGAGATGTCGGATGTCAGTAAGTGTATAATTAAATAAATAAATAAAGATTTGTGGACATTCACACACTAAAATTATTACCAAAAAGCATTTTGTTCTTTCATTTCAATGTAAATTCAATCACACGCAAATAGGCCCGTTCTATTTGCATAATATAAGCGTATCTTTACTTTCTCCAATGTCAAGTAGGTACTAAAATAAAAGAAACATCGCAGTCTTCCGTGATTAATAAACAGTAAGCAAGCCATGAAACAGCCATCTATTAATAAGCTGGTGCCATCAGTCATGGAGTCGTAATTTTTACAGTTCTGCGTGAAGTGGCCGCTCCTCTAAGGATACCATTCCCGCAGTCCGCATTGTTATTCATCGGGCGACCTCCTTCGTGACGTTTTAGGAGCATGCGATGCCGCATCTCACGTCTCGCTCTAACAAACGACTTGCACGATAAGAGTGTGAAACGGATGATATGGTGCGTGAATTTTGCGCTATGAGTTTGTACCCAAGTCCTTAGCTCTATCTCGTTTATGAATATAATTCGGCTTAGGTGCGAGCGAGAGGCAGGGTTAGCGCAACAGTTGTCGGCCTCTATCGATCGAGGGCTTGGCCACGTGCTGGGCTAGTACCATTTACTACAAATTTTATTACATTGTCGCTTTTAGTCATCCATGTCAAGCTTTCAATTGAGAGCTTATTGATAGGTTCGTAGGTAGCACGCATTGTATAGCGTCATTTAAAAATTATCAAGGGTGTAACTGTAATCACTTCATTTCTTTGATACTTTTTGGTACAAACTCTTTAGTGTCTTTGCAGCCACCTTGACGGGGAAGTACCTTCTTAGCACTTGAGATCGGAAAGTAGCCTAAGTGCCTACATATCTAGAGTTTAGTTTGTAACCGTTTCAGAGGTTTGAACATCATTATATTATTACCCAATGTAAAGTCCAATTGGGGTATCACCTATTTCCATTTATTACATATTTATCTATATTAATAAAATTTACTTAGGGTAACTTATTTGATCTATCAACGTCCAGCCAAAACCCTTAGAAACTTGAAATTGAATTTATTACCACTCTTAACCCTCCAGAAATTCCTCATCATATTCTACATCTCAAAGTAGTAGCTCGGATAATGCTGCAGCGTAACTTTGCAACCTGATGACCAGGCTCTCGGTAAAGAGTTTGCAGGCAAACGTGACAGACGCGACCATTGTCACAGGCTGTGGCCAGGAGCACGTATTCCATTGTTTCCCCCTGACTATCATTTCAAATTTTAATGACGGCAGTTTCCTGTATTATTTTGTTTTGTTCTGAAAATAAATAAAGCTCAAGGACAATCACTAAATATGTCGTGTGGTCGTAATAACAAAAATACAGCTTCGGACCACATATCACGGAAAGGCGATTGCCCACCTTTCAATGGACCGCCGTTTCATAACAAATAATTTAGTATGACAGTGAAAATTGGATATTAAATAGGATGGATATCGTACTTTCATAGACAATAAAAAATATTCTGTTATTTTGTAGGGTTTTCTCTCATTCTTCGTTTTGCTGTTCAAATTAGAGGTTAGTTTTGAAGCAAATGCCCATCCATTCGTCAACAATTTGTCCAAAAAATGCTAATCGTTACATAGATGAACATGGGTTTATTTCAAAAAAGATAGAAGTAATACTTCCAACACACTTATATACATTATGTACAACTCTGAAAATGTGTAAACTTATCACATTTCAACTTATTCAGAAAATGTAGTAAATAAACAAATTGAATCTCGGTTGTTCCATAGTTACTTACAATTTAAATATTAATCCTGATCATAATCACTTTATAGGAATCATACATTGTTTTATACAAACATTTCACACCAATTTACCTTTAGAATATTAAATAATTTCATGAAAAATACTTCGGTGATAAAAAATTTTAACTGTCATTTTCCTTGTTGTTGTTGCTTTATTCGTCTAAAGGACAGGCGAAGGTATTTAAAACCATACTGCCAACTCTTGTATTATTTAATATTCAGCTGCTTATGTCATTTTTCTCGGTCTTCGTCCTCTAAGTCAAAGTCAAGTACGGTCCTAAGTTAAAGTCAGTCTTCTCTAGTAAAGCAGTGGGACTTTACTAGAAGTGTCTCAGGAGTTTGTCGAAAAATTAAAGAGTCACGTTTCACTGCGTTATATCACTTTCCAACACTTGTGCACGTTGTCGAACTTTTAGGTTTAAAAATCCACCATTTTTACTCATAAAACACTCATAATTATTAATATTACACTAATTTTGGAAAATTTTCCAACGGAGTAGTCCGCTTGTCTCCAATTTTCCGCGCAAACTCCCATTTTTTCCTTGTCATTAAATTATTTTTCTCAGTCTTGTTTGTCTTGGTGTTGTAAATCGGTTGTACTCGCTAATTGATTTTAAAAAGAGGTCATCGTCAACGTCGAGGTTGAGGATGTATCAAAGAAAGTGAACAATTCACACAGCGTGGCATTTTTATCTGATCTACTGCAAAACCGCACATTCGTTACCGAAAAGACGTTTTGTTCAAAAGTTTTCAATTTTTGACAGTTCGTATTTCGTTCAAAGAGCTAGCTTCTAGTATTTTCACAAATTCACAAGCGGCATGGTCTCGTGTCTGATGGACTCGCAACACGGTGAATAACATTGAGTCAAGACTGATATTTTATTTATAAATAAAATAAAAAACGTTTATTTTTAATCACCAGCCAAGATTTTTACTATGCTATTTTATATAAAAAAGCAATAATCTGCTAGTAATAGTACCTACTTCTATGTCAAACATAGATTTAGAATTTGTCGTAGTCTATGATCTCAACAACATTGTTGCATAAACTAATCCTAGAAACTATCTATGATAATGTGCATTGGAGTATAGGCCCCGTACATTGATATTTGCGATTGGCGGCCATCTTCGTCACGTCAGTACCATTCATTTGGTCAGTCCGCTACGCGTAAAAACGATAACACCACGAATTATATCAAAATTTAAACGCCACAAAAGATTTTGATCGAGTGAATTAAAAGATTGTTAAAAAAATATTCCATGATTTATCAATTTACTTAGATAGCCATACACTTTTTATTAAGGTTTTTCAAAAAGAAACGATCTGTGGGCGTTCTCCTTTCTACTTTATTGCCATTATATTATAGTATATTGCTATTTGCCACCAAAAAATCCTTTTCCTTGCCGATACCGATAATGGGCGCCGGCCATTAAGTTTTTAAATGAGTTTTTCGAATACAAAAATAATAACAATATTTAATTATCAGTAGTTTGTAAATGGCATACATACCTAGTTGTCGTGCAAATGCTTTGAAGATAACCCGTAAAATAGTAAAATGATCATTGGACTCTCTTCCTTAAACTTCAATCTGTTTCTTAGAGAAGAATAATCCAGAAACAAACACAAACATGCTATGCTCCTCCCGGCAATAAACACATGGTACCTTACAACTAAATAGGTACGGAGAATCTGGAAACTCGGATCCTGGGACCTCTTCCGACTGTTCACTGGGTCCTTCGGGTAAGCCCTCAGAAGAGGTCCCAGGACCAATAGGTTCCAAGGTTAGCGTATTTAAGCAAACAAACAAACGATCAAAACAACAAATTTATAAAATAAAGAAATATACTTTTACTTTTTTTTTTATTTTTTATTCATAAATAATGAGTGTCAATAATTTAATTATATTTGTCAAACGTTTAAAATAATAATAGTTTACAAGCAGTCAAAAACATACAATACAATGTCAAAGATTATTAACTAAATAACCCGCCCCGGATTGTATCCGGTGCAAATGTGCCCAAAACACTCGCCGCATTTCCACGCTGAATGGCAATAGCCAACCTTTGCACCAGGTACAAGCCGGACCGAGAGTCACCAGTTTTTTCCCCTATTTTACTGCCTATATCGGTCATCAATCTTTTAGCTTCCTTGCCCCAACTGCCCATTGTCTCGAACGCAGACGGTACCACAATGTAGCGCGACTCCAAAGCCTCGTACTTTTGATGTTTTCTGCAAGCCGCATCTTCAGCCGCAGCAGCAGGGGAAAGCACAGTTCGGCTTAAGTGACTCGCAGCCACAGTGCTCACACAAGTCGCGTCCCAAACCAAGCACCTACCCCTCTTCCACGGCACAAGAGTCAATCCATACGGTCTCTTCCCATCGGATCTGGACAGACCAGGGGGCTCAAGAGTGCAGGGCACATCTGCTGAGACCAGAGCCCTCCGTATCAGATCATTGAGGGCATGATGACGAGGGAACCTACCTGCACTACGACGACAACTCAATGCGTGATAGACGTCAGCCTCCACCATGGAACCGCAGATGCATTTGTGGGGTTCACACACCTTGCAGCCCAGGCGAAGAGCCACAGCCACACGCAAAGAGTCATCATCCAATAAGGTACCCAGGTGGGGTGATGGCAATGCGTTCAGCCATGCCCCCGCCTCTGACTGTGATACAGCGAGCAACCTAGCCCGATCTGCTCCCGATGTCTTCTCTAAACGATGCTCATGCGCCAGTTTTACTCCCACCTCGTCCCAAGACCTTTGCGCATGAGGAGCCGCTGGGAGACTCGCAACATTGTTGAGCGCCTTCCAAGATTCCAATGCCTCGGGCACAAAGGGTATGCCAGCCCCGTCACTCTCGGTATGAAGTATAACAGCGACAAGACCCGCTACCCCATGCGCCGATGCAAGGAATGCCGGCAAGCCAACATCCTGTGCGCGCCGAATCCCAAGACCCCCGCACCTGATGGGTTGAGACGCTAAGCTCCATTGGGACTCAGAAAAGGAAACGTTCAGGACCGACTCCAGGAGAGACTTCAATGCGTCATCGAAGGACGCGACCTCTGCCGAGCACATCCAGGTAGGTGTTGTTCTCAGCAAATATGTAATTTTAGGCAAAGCGAAGCACATCCGTAGCAATGTCATAGCGATATGCGCCGATAGACCTTCGAGACGTCCCTGAGCATTCAGAAGAAGATTTTTGCGCTCCGTTATGACCTCGGGGAGGGCAACAGGAAATATTGGAGACCCTAATAGATGGAAAGTGTCTCGGGAAAGTTCCCTGAGACCGGGCAGGATAGAATTGAAGTTAGGATAGTGTGTACTAGCCGAGGCACAGCAAGGGAAAAATTCGCACTTGTCCGTGTTCACCTTCAGGCCTAGATCCTTAAACCGAGAAAGAAGAGTTACCAGATCGCGGTGAACGTCTTCTGGTTTAAAGGTCTTCGCGGAGAGGCTGGATGGGCCGACAATGGCTAGGTTTCTCAAGATGCATGTTGGGAATGGATCTTGACAAATCTGCCAAACAGGTTGTGTTATTTCATGCCCAAAAGGATTATTATTTATTTATGTCCACAATGATTATTTATTTTATATTTTTTAACTTATTAATTTAATTTTATTGTCTAATTGAATAATTTTAATTGATGTTATTTAATTTATGTTGTTTAATTTATTAATTTTAATTTATATTGTTTAATTTTAATTTGTATTGTTTAATTTATTTATTTTAATTTATTAATTTTTATTATCAAATTATAATTTTTATTTGTTGTTTAATTTATTAATTTAAATTTATATTGTATAATTTAAATTTATATTGTTTAATTGATTATTATTTAATTAAATTTATTAAATTTATTCAATTATGGTTACTAACATAGTTGTAAGACATGTCAACTAACACTTATGAGCCATTATTGTTGCTTGAGAATAAATGATTTATTTATTTATTATTATTATTATAAAGCTATTAGTAAGATGGAATGTTTGTTCAGACCATTGTATTAGTAAGGTTTTATACCTATTGGAGGATAAAAATACGTATAATTACATAGTATAAATTTCAATGTAGAATGCTCTACTCTGTGGAATGCGCAACCTTCTCTTTGTAGCAGGGACATGAACAACACACAATTGACGAACACAAACTCAACATAATCACATAAAGCACTCCGCTCGTGCTCGTGCAGCTTTACTGAATCCTCGCTGATTACGTTACACTGAGGTACTTTGAAATAATTTAATTCCATGTTTGCAAAACTCTGAGCGCACAGCTAATTGGCAAAAGGGCGGTATGAAACATGGCGTTCCAGTATAAAAAGAAAGTAAAATTAAATAAAAATAAATAAAAGACATTGCCCATTTTTAAAAGTGGTATTTAGAAAAAAGCTATTCTTTATTTCAAAATGAATACCACTCTAAAGGTATATAGGCTAAAGCACTATTTTCATAGGACATTGTATCTCATCCGGCTGGAAGGACCAATGAACAGGAAAGCCATTTTATGAGAAAGTTAGTGTGTGGGTGTGACGTAGCATAGGTGGTGCTCTTTCATATTGAAAAACAGTTCGTTGAACTTCTACCCAGTTTAGAATCTAACAGACAAATTAACCACTACATACGTTATAATAACTACAAACCACTATAATTTACAAAATTATCCTAACCAATATAAAAATTTACAGTAACGCAATGACGCAAAGAATATTTTTCAGAATGAATAAAATAGATATTCGGGACACACAAAAATATAGACATAGTTACGCTTTTACAGAGCACACTAATACCTACATTTAACTGTTTGCATTTTGTCCTCCGTAATAGGCCATGAGCCATTTAATTTTGTCGTTTTGAAATGGACATATGCAGGTTTGCACGTCAATGCACTGAAATATATAACATAACCAAGCAAAAAAATATTTAATAATAATAATAATTGTACGGTTTAGTGGCCGCACATTTATACTTGAATGGTAGTAGTAGATGTGAGTGGCACTAATGTAAACGATGTTTTGTAGTTAACCGTTTATTACGTTAAGTTGATACAAAGTAGAAGTAAAAGTGGTGATTCTCACACACGTTCGTTTCGCGTGTAAGTCACGGTGCACACTGAAGTTAGAGTTATTATTAGCGACGTAAATGAGTCGCCCAAGTTTTTGCTAACTAAGGAAAATAAATGTACGTAAACCGTACATATTCCTAACCCGAGAAAAGGAATATAAAAATAAAAGAGATATAATATGCGAGAATCACCAGTACAAAGCAAAAAATGTAAAATATAAAACGTATCCCAAATTACCAAAAATATAAAAAATGTATATAAGTAAAAATATTAAAAATTGAATTCAATATCGTTTGATGACACGGTAGAATCCAAAGCAGGCCTCGAGGGTGTATGCTTGATGTGGTTCATAGCTGCCGCCTTCTCTCCTGACAGCTTCTTACGAGGGCGCTCCGATAGTGAGCGCGAACGATACGGTTTGTTTGTCTTAGCGCTGGATTTAATAGACTGCATTTCAACGTCTTCTCCTACGGTACGAGAGCCTGCACTTGAGGTACTAGGTTTCTTGTTGCAGAAGCCTCGTTTTCGCGCTATCAGGACGATGACTGTGATGCCAGCTGCAGTCAGAAGCAAGTATGTGATTGAATAATGATGAATATCGTGAGAGGTCAGTGTCGCTGGTAATTTATTTTCGGTCTTCATGAATCGTAACCGATCTTCAACTATCTTAATATCATCGTTGCGTGATATTCTCAGCAACGGGGTGGAGTGCGTGCTCAATATGCCGTTTATCGTATTTTCCAAAGAAGGAACTTGAATGTCGTAATCCAATTTGGAATGACTGTCGTAGTTATTGTGTGAATGTATCTTCAAATAGTTAGTTTGAATTAGGCATCCTTGTTTTAGCGATACTAAGGATGACGTATTGATAACGTGAGACTGTACGTCATCACCGCACACAGTACGTACAGAGCATGTGTCACAGCACACTACCAGCCATGTATTAATGTTATGTAATTCAATCCAGACAGGTTCACATTGCGATCTTTGCATACTGCATGGCAAGGCCGCTTGATGGCTTAATAGTTTCGCTTCACATGGGGCATGAGCGTTTTGTAGATTAAAAATAGGTATGTTCAAAACACAGACGAAATTATCTGTTCGTCGTTGAATGCAGCTAGTTAACTCCTTTTCGTTCAATTTCACGTATGTATTCTTCTCCAGATTCACTGCGATATACTTGGATGAGACAGAAATAATGACTGTCTCGTTCTTCTCCTCTAAATTCTTCATGGGTAGAGGTAAAACCTTGTAGAGAATAAAATCTTCATCACTTGCCAGTGGAATGTGAAGCTCGTACATGAAGTAACTGTCGGTAACCCGAGCCTTTACGTAGATTAGTTTGTAAATATCGCTTATCTCGTCTTGAATATTGTCCACAGGTAAAGTTAATGTTTTTGGTAGTCTACCTGAGATAATAGTCAGCTGCTTAATTAAGTTAACTGGCGTAAGCAAGTGAACGTCCATTCGTCCTTTGTAAGTGTCAACCAACGTATTGAAAAGAGTTTCTTGCATAGTCTTCAAATTTTTCAATAACAAGTGCGCAGCGAGTGAAGCAGAGCTGAAAAAGCTAGTAGCCATAGCTATCTCAATTTCTGATTGAATCTTCGCGAATCGCATATCCGTTTCATTCATGAAGTTGTTTATAAGTGTAAACTGCTGATTCATATTTTCTTCATTCTTCTTTAGAATATCGTTTTCAATTTCGGCAATAGAAGTTTGATTTCGAATGAGTTGGTGTAGATAGTGTTCATTCTTCTGTATATTGTGAATATCCGCTTGATATTGATCCGCGAATCTCTGGTCCAGGATTCCAAACAGTCTGTTTGCGACGTATCCTACGCCGTCTATTAGCCCGCGTTTGTTGCGTCCGGACAGGTGTTTGTGTGGGGCTAAAAGTATAGTGTTGTAATATTGCAGAATATTCATATCGTGCGACAGCTGAGTAATTGTAGTTTCACAGTATTTGGGGTTCAAGCTCTTGCACATTTTCATGATTTCTTGTAAGTAGTTTTCAAAATTTTGAACTCCAGTCCAATATGTAGAAAGATTGTAATACATCAGTAGTCGCCATTCGTCGTGAATCAGCTGTATTTTCCCAACTTTGTCGTAATAGATGGGGCGCTCCCTTCCAAGGCTTGTAATACGAACGCTTGTTGAGGTATCTGTTATGATGCTGCCAGTTGTTCCAGCCACAAGAGTGAGGAGTGTTAACGTAGTTAACATGATGAAGAATTCTGCTATCGATACTTTAGTGATTTTGTATATAATAAATGTACAATGTTGTGTATAATAAATTATTGCAAGGTTGCAATCGGTAACGGTGACAACTTCGTTATGGGTCGCTTCAATATACCGACTTGTGTTTTTATAGTTGCAACCCGCACGTGACCATCGCTACCGGGATGCACTTCTGTCACACGCCCCATCGCCCACTTTCCTGGGGATAGCGTGTTTTCTTTTACCAGGACAACGTCACCCGGTTTAATGTTGGGTGTTGGTTTTAGCCATTTACTGCGGGTTTGTAGCGATGTTAAATAGTCCGAGGACCAGCGTTTCCAGAACTGATGGTACATGTTCTCAGTTAACTGCCATCTTTTGCGTAGATCTAATTTGCGATCGTCTTCATAGTTTGACAATGGCAGCGTTAAGATGGGACTGCCAGTTAAAAAATGTCCAGGCGTTAAATAATTATAAAACTCGTCTGGATCCTCTGTAAGAGGGCAAAGTGGGCGTGAGTTCATGCACGCTTCTATTTTCGTCAGTAATGGTGAGAACTCCTCGTCAGTGAGTTTCTGGGCTCCCAAGACGCGGCGTAAATGGTATTTCAAAGATCGAACCCCCGCCTCCCACAGCCCCCCCCCTGAAGGCCAAGCAGGGGCATTAAAATGCCACTCTACTTTTAATTTACTCATTTCTTCAAAAAATTCCGAGGGCAGTTCTGTTTTGAATATTTCGTACTCGTTGTTAAACATTTTTGAGGCACCTATAAAATTCGTGCCACAATCTGAATAAACATGGCTTGGTGTGCCACGTCTTGAGCACATTCGCTGGAAGGCACCAATGAAAGTTTCTGTGCTTAAATCCGAAACCAGCTCGATGTGAACTGCTTTTGTTGCTAAGCAGACGAAAATAGCAATATATCCCTTTATAGTTTTTACGCCTCGCCCTTTGCTTGGCTTGACGTCTACGCAACCCGTGAAGTCCACTCCTGTGTGAGTGAAAGGGCGGGAGGGTGTCACTCGTTGTGGTGGAAGGTCGGCCATGAGTTGGTAATTTTCGTTAGTCTTGAACCGATGACATCGTATGCACCGACGTAACTCAGTTTTTACTGCTCTGTTACCTCCTAATATCCAAAATTGTTGACGGATGTAAGCGAGTGTGAGCCGGGCTCCACCATGTAAAGTCGTAGCATGAGCTTGGTTTATTAATAATTGCGTCAGCCTACTATTTCTTGGTAGAATAGCAGGATTTTTCATGCCAAGAGGTAGATTCGTTTTGTTTAGTCGGCCACCCACGCGCATAATGCCCTTTTTGTCTAGATAAGGGTACAAATTTGACAATTTGCTTTTAGATGTTAAGAAATCTCCTTTAAGTAATGCATAATATTCTGTATAAAATTCACGTTGCTGTACACTCGATGTAATTTTATCCATTGCATTCTCAAGTTCATTTGTTGCCAAGTAGTTATGAGGAAATTGTCGATCAGCGTTAAATTTCTTCGTTGTTGTTTTGTTATTCGTCTTGAATCGCATAATCCATGCGATTACACGAATTACGAACGTTAATGTACTGTGTTTGTTTAATAACGTTGATATAATGTCTTCCTTTTGACATAGGGTTGGCACAATTGGCTTTTCGCCCATTGTAGTTGTAGGAAAACAATTCAATTCCTCTGCAGATTTCACCGAAAATGTTTGAAGGGTTGTGGGGCCTTTCCACCATAAAGTATGGTTTATTAATTGTTTCGGAAATAAACCTCTAGTTGCACAATCTGCAGGGTTGTTCTTTGATTCTATGTACAGCCAATGCGATGCAGGGATAACTTGTTTGATCTTTATAACACGATTTTCTACATATCTTTCCCACTTCGATGACTCTCCTTGCAGCCATGCTAGCACAACTTTGGAGTCGCTCCAGGCTCGAACACTAATATTGTAGTTCTTTAAAGATTCCTTGACCTTGGTTACCAGCTGAGATAAAAGTAGTGCTCCGCTGAGTTCGAGTCGGGGTAGTGTCAATTTTTGTGCAATTGGGGCAACCCTAGTTTTAGCTGCCAGTAAGCTAAGTACGGGTGGCTTGCCTTTGCTCCATACACGTGTATAAATAACACACGAGTAAGCCTTTTCGCTTGCATCGCAAAAGGCGAGTAATTCAATGTCATTTTGAATGCTTCCTATCCATCGATCAATTTTAATATTATTTAATTCTGTAAGTTCGCTTTTGAGCCTTATCCATTCTTCTTGTATGTCTTCAGGTAGCTGTTCATCCCATCCTAATTTTTCTAACCAGACTCGTTGAAAAATTAGTTTGGCACGTATAGTGACAGCCGAAAACCAGCCTAGCGGATCATATAGTTGTGAGATTTCAGACAGTAGAGATCGCTTAGTCAGCTTCTTTTCAAAATCTTGTTTCAGGTTCCAATTGAACGTGAAAGTATCTAGGCTTGGATTCCAACCGAGTCCCAGTGTTTTCATAGAGTCTTCTTGTTTAAAGTCAAAGTTTGTTTTGGATATTTGATCGTCAGATAATTGTTCCAGTAATTGGGCAGAGTTGCTTGACCATTTCCTCAAATTCATGCCTCCACGCCGCAATAATTGTATCAAGTCATTTTGTAGTTTTTTAGCAGTTTCGAGACTATGGTGACCACTAATAAGATCGTCAACATAAAAATCGCTAAGTAATATCTTCGCTGCATCAGGATATAAGTGACCGTCGTCGTTAGCCAATTGTTGTAAAGTTCGCATGGATAACCACGATGCGCACTTTGTGCCGTAAGTCAAAGTACATAGAACAAATTCTTGTAACTGTTCATCAGGAGAGTTACGCCATATTATTTTTAAAAGGCTTTGTTGATCAGCTGATATCCATATGCATCTATACATCTTCTCTATATCAGCTATAAAAACATAACGATAAGTTCTCCATTTGATGAGAAGGGACTGAATGTCTTTCTGTAGGTTTGGTCCCTTTTCCATCAAGCTGTTTAAGCTTATGCCACTAGACGTTTTCTGGGATGCGTTGAAAACGACCCTGAGTTTTGTAGTTGTAGATTGATTTCTTAAGACGCCATGGTGAGGCAAATAAGATTCGTATTCGTTTTGTTTACATTGTGACGCAGGCTTCATATGTTGCAATTCTAAGTATTCGTTGATAAAGTTTTTGTACATAATTGATAGTTGTTTATTTTTTCGTAGTCTTCTTTCTTGTTGTAAAAATTGGGCAACCGCTGCTGATTTTGAGTTGCCGAGACGCTTTTCGAAAGATTGCACCATAGGCATTTTTACAACGTATCTTCCATCTGAGCATCGTTTTGTAGTTTGTTGGTAGTATAGTTCACATTGATCGTTTTTATCTATATCTTCAGAGCTTTGGGTTATGTCTTCGCTTTCCCAATATTTTGACAAATTTGTTGTGTCCATCAACGAAAAGTGACAGTTAAAAGTTTTGAGTTTACCGCACAAGATCCATCCCAATTGTGTTTGTTGGGCGATAGGTGAGTGTGGATCACCTTTCAATACTCCGTCTAGGATGATGTTTGCGTAAACTTCAGCTCCGAGGAGTAGGTCAATGGAGTTTGACACGTTGTAGTTAGGATCGGCGAGCTTTAAGTTTTGTAGATGCTGCCAGCCGCCGTTTTGTAAAGTACAGTTGGGTAACTTGTTAGTTAAGTTTTGTAAGATCAATGCCTGTACTTCAAATGTATAGTTAGAGTGTATCGACTGACATTGAAGATCCAGTAATCCTCGGCAGTCTCGGGACGTAGCTCCAATCCCGGTAATGGTAGCATTCATCTTCGTGCGAGGTAAACGTAGTAATTGAGCAGCATTTTCAGATATTAAATTTGTTTGTGACCCCTGATCAAGGAGCCCACGCAGTATTATGGAAGTTCCGTCTGCCGATTTTACTTTTACCAGGACCGTAGTTAACAAAATTTCTGTGTTATCGGTCGCCAAGTGGTGTGCAGCACGTTGCGCTGACGTTGAAGGACGTGGGTTCGCACTTGAGTCGTCCTCCTTTTTTGTAGTCGGTTCAGAGTTATCATTATGAGGTTTTTTCATATGTAATAAAGTATGATGCTTCAAATTGCATTCACGGCATGTTTTCCAAGAATTGCAACCGGCGTTACCGTGGCTGTATAAACAATTTTTGCAGACTTTGAGTTTCACAATAGTGTTGTTTCGCTGCGGAATATCCATCGTAAGGAATTTGTCGCATTGCATCAAAATGTGATCGCTTGCGCATAATGGGCACCGGCCAAAGTTTGATGTATGAAAAGTTTTCGGGCTATCCTTGTTTTCATGGGAGTTTAATTTATTTGAGTATCTTGGCTGGCTGAAGGTATTTTTATAGTTTGTCCAGCCTTTGCTGTGCGGTTTCTGTTGAGTTTTGTCAAAAGTTTGATTTTGAGACCCTGTAGCGTTTAAACAGCTTTTGGCAGTTTCAAAAGCTAAGAACTTTATTTCCAAAAGTTGAGAAATTCCTCCAAATCGGGCAGTTCTCTGTTGTTCTGCGTTTCCTTGGCGTATTCGTTGAGAGTTGCTGAGTCTAGTTTTTGGGACATAAAGTAAACGATAATTGGTCCCCAAGTAGATATGTCAATCTTCATGTTGCCAAGGCCGTTAAGAGATTCTGTGATCACTGCGTGCATTCTTTTCAGATTGTAGGCATTTGGTTGTTGTATAGTAGGTAAACGTTGCATAGTGGACATAAACGAAGTAAATTGAAGACGTCGATTATCATACCGGTGAGACAGTATTTTCCAGCATGAGTCATAATTATCTGCACTAATCGACAGATGGTGAACTAGACGTTCGGCTTCACCTTTAAGCTTCGTCTTCAAGTGCTGCATTTTCTGCGCCTTAGAAATGCTTAGGTTATTGTGAATAGTTTCCACAAAGATGTCCTTGAACGTGATCCAGTTAATGTAGTTGCCAGTAAATTCCGGAATGTTAATTTTTGGTGTTGATCGTTGATAATGAATGTTGGACCAAATTTTGCAGTTTAAATCTCTTTTCAAACTATCGTATTTTTGTTCAATAGTTTCATATTTTTCGAGGTACTCTTCTTGCAGGCTAGAATTCTTTAGTTCATCTTCTAGTTCCCAGTGGATCTTATCAATACACTCCCATTTTGATTTTAGAGTTGATAAATGTTCTTCAAGCTCCCATTTCTCAGTAATGAAATCAATAATATTTATCTTTGACATATTTCTATTCAAAGCCTTAAAGTTTCGTTCTTGTTGGTTGATCAGACTCTTAAGATGATCTTCAGTTTCTTCATCTATGGTCCCAGTTAGATCAAAGTCTAAATTTTGTTGCTGTTGTCTCTGCTGAACGGCCAGCAGGTCCAACATATGTTTCTTAGTAGTTTCGTACATCACCCTTGTATTTTCATAAACGTTGTTGTCAAAATAGCCAAGGTTTTTGTTTTCGGTCGTTTCCAGAAGTATTTGATTTTGGCTGTCGAAAGTTTTCCACAGAGTTTCTAACGACTGCAGACGTTTTTGTAAATAGTCCACAGTTTTTCTTGATACGCTGTCTTTTTTGTAGTTGCTACATAATGTCTTAATATCTTCAAAGACACCAACTTGTTTGGTAAGAGTATCCATAGTAAGAAGTTGAATAGTTTGAAATAGTAATAAAAAAAAAGTAGATAAATTCTTACTCGTAGTTAAGTTAAAGTAGTTAGCAGGATAGTAGTGTTCCTGTCAGCAGTTGACTGTATAGCTGCCAGTAATCTTCAAGCTTTCCTCGTAACCTGTTGCAGTAAACAAGCTCCGTTGAATCTTGAAGGTCCGTTTTAAGCCGTTTATGTGTAGTATCCTTTATGACATTCGACTCTCAATTTGCACTGGTGAGACCCGCTGGTGGGAGGCCAGTCAAACCGATTCGCTATCACAAATAAAAACACTAAACACACAACACAAGCACAAAATTGTTCAAGGCCGAAGGCCAAAAATCCACGGTTTAGTGCCCGTGGTTTAAGCTCGAAGGACCAAAAAATGTACGGTTTAGTGGCCGCACATTTATACTTGAATGGTAGTAGTAGATGTGAGTGGCACTAATGTAAACGATGTTTTGTAGTTAACCGTTTATTACGTTAAGTTGATACAAAGTAGAAGTAAAAGTGGTGATTCTCACACACGTTCGTTTCGCGTGTAAGTCACGGTGCACACTGAAGTTAGAGTTATTATTAGCGACGTAAATGAGTCGCCCAAGTTTTTGCTAACTAAGGAAAATAAATGTACGTAAACCGTACAATAATAATTAATGGAGACTCGGAGATACCTGAGTTCAAGAAAGTAGTAACCATTGATGTATGTATGTAGTAGATTGTTACCCTAATGGGTCGCTTGTCCCTCGCCTTGCAAGGAGCGAATGGAGCTTTCCAATTCCATTTGTCTTATGATTAAAACCAGGTTGCAAGACATCTGAACTATTACTGAGAGTTTGCAGATTTCAAACTCGGACGTGCTTACTGGTCTTAATGGATTCTGATGCTTTGGAGCCGCAGAAGTGGGAGTGAGGAGTTGTCCAAACACTAATGAATAGCGGGGCGGACACTCGAGAGAAATGTACTCGTAATACACATATTTGAATAAGCTCCTATTGCCGGCAATTAGCTAAATTACTGCGGTCTACATAACATTCGCGCTTGAACACATTTCATCGCCGACATTACAATGATTGATTATTTTATGGGCTAAGTGCGGCTGACACACCCGGCTTTTGTTTCCGGAACATCGCCGCCCATGACGTCACTATGCGGCAGAATTGTAAACACACAGCCAAGAAATGTGTGATAATCGTAATAAGTATGGCATTCTCTTCTCCTCTTTCCAGCTCTGAGACGCATGCCTTGCCTATTTACTGACTTATGTCATGACCTTGGACAAAGTAGAAGATCGTCCATTTATTAAAGATCAACGGAGCACAAAAGTAAGTAAACGGTAATGTCGGATTAGGAAAATGTGAAAAAAAAAAATACAGTGAAGCACAACGTAAGCGGATGAAATCCATTATCTCACAGCGATTAGCCTTTATCCAAGCAGATCTGAGAGGAACTTGGCTGCTCTTAATGAATATTTTAGCATTATATTAAAGTTTGCTTTGTTAACTTCTGAGAAAATAAAATGCTCACGGAAAACATCAACAATAAATTCCGAAAAGAGTATTTGCTTGCTAACATGCTTTGAAATTTAATAGGGCGCCACAGAGCCTTTAATAAAACAGGAAACTTATTATTGTACAAGAACACGCCCTCGGGTCTTCTCGAGTGATATTTTGCTATCTACAGTCGTGTTTTCCTAAGGGAATGAGATATATTTTTCTGGATAAAAGTGGCCTATTCTCTCTCCACGCCCACTACTTTATCCTCATTAATAATCACTAGTGTCCGACCGAAACTGGTTTTCTAGCCGAAACCGAAACCGAAACCGAACTTTCGGCCCCAGGGTCAGTTTCGGCCGAAACCGAAACCGAAACCGAAACTCACGTGTTCAAATTGAAAAAAAAAAAGAAAACCAACTAAGTGCGAGTCGGATTCCCGCACAGAGGGTTCCGTTACAAAAATTTTGGGCACAAAAATTACGTTTGTTGTGTGGATACTTTTTTACTGATTTTAGTAGGTATTTTTTTGTTATTGCGGCAACAGAACAGGGTGAGGTGGTGGTGGCAGTGTCTCTTGACATCGCCAACGCTTTCAACACCTTGCCCAGGAGCTGCGTTTGGGAGGCGCTTATTTACCATGGAATGACTCCATACCTCCGTCGAATTGTCGGGGCCTATCTTTCAGAGAGGGCCATAACTTATGGGTGCTGGCTAGGGCTGGGTCGGCGAGATGTGTCGTTCGGTTTCGGTGTTCCATAGAGATAGGACTTAGGACCGCTTCTGTGGAACATCGGTTACGATTGGGTGCTACGCGGTACGTTGTTTAGAGGTGTCGGCGAAACGTGTTGAGATGACACCATTTTACAGCGCGAGACGCAGCCCTAAAGGCCACCTGCGGGATCCAGCTTACATATAGGGGGCGTCAGCATCGGCATCGAGCTCTCGATGACGTATCTGGGGCTCGTACTCGATAGCCAGTGGAAACCACTTGCAAAGTTTGGTATGCTGTACCATAGCTGTCGGAGGGGGCATCAGCCGCACTCTCGCGGTTGTTGCCCAATTTCAGGAGACCTAACGCTCCCTGCAGGGGACTGTACCTCAGAATCGTGCGGAGCATGGTCCTATACGACGCCCCCGTATTGGCTGAGATCTTGTTGGACAGCAATGCGGCTTGATTGCTTAGCCCGCAGAAGGCGACGGCTGTCAGGGTGATAAAGGGATAACGTACAATCTCAGTTGCGGCGGCATGTCTTCTAGCCGGGACCCCTCTATGGTATCTGGAAGTGAGGGCCCTTGCGTCATTGTTTAAATGGCGCAAGGAGGCGCTGGAGCGGGGCCATATGTCTCTTCCTGTAAGCAGGTCATGCTCATGAAAGAGACGGCGGGAGGAAGCGAAAGAGAACTCTTCCACCCGAGTTCCACAGCGTCTGCGGCAGCGCCGCACACAATTATCAGCCTTCATGACCGGGTGCCTGAGGACGGTGACGTGGCTGCTCACCGTCCTTACAGAAGCAGGCCTTAGACGATAGCGTGACGTGAGAGATTCATGCACGCCCCCCTCAAGAAGCGGGATAACAACTGAACACCCCCCAAAGACGGCCGCAGTACCTATGCATCATTCCGAGGGCATACTCGGGGCTCCCAACGTAGGCTATTAGGTAGAATACGCGTGGTTTTTAGTCGCTAGGACACTAAAATTTTGTGAGAGTGAAAATTTTAGGTCTCTATCTGGCACGGTTCCTGTGATACAACCTCGCGACTAATAGACAGACGGACGGCTTGGCCTCATGTCTCGTTAATAGGGTCCCGCTTTAACCCTTCCGTGCGAGAGTCCGACTCGCACTTGGCTGATTATTTATTCAATAGATGCAGCAAGTTTCACCAAGTGCCATCAATCAACGGTATAAAATCTTATCAAGTGTTCATTTTAAAAATATCTCCACCTAAAGATGAGTTTCTTTCTTTTACGTGTGGAATTACTCATAGATGCTATTTCGAACGCCTACCAACTAAAACCACACGGTTTGGTTACATTCCAGAAGTATAATAACTAAAATTGGACAACAGTGTGCCGGACTAGCGCACGTAGGGTTCCGTACAAGAAAAGCGGAAAAAAATCACGTTTATTGTATGGGAGGAGGCCCCCTTTAATATTATTAATTTGTCTATTTTTATTATTTGTTGCTACAGCGGCAACAGATATACATAATCTGTCAAAATTTTAACTGTCTAACTATCACGGTGCATGAGTTACAGCCTGCTGAAAGACGACCAACGAAGTCAACGAAACCGACAACAAAAGTTATGTAATATCCTAAATCATCTTTTTAGGATTCCGTAAAGAAAATAATATAACTATTGATTGGAAGTCCTTTGTAAATCGGTAAATCATCGATTAGTAACATATTAACTGGTTGGGATGACACCAACCACGTCACATGCAGAGCCAGGCACTCAATATTCATGAACACGTGAGTTTCGGCCCGGCCGAAAGTTTCGGCCCATTTTGGCCGAAACCGAAACTGCGGCCGAAACTCGATTTTTTGGCCGAAACTGGCCGAAACCGAAACCGAAACCGAAACTTCGGTCGGTCACTAATAATCACGTCAACCTTTTCTTGCTTTTTAAATGACAGAAGCGTATACCAATAAATAGTTATACTTTAACGGGTATTATGGACATGTCTTTGCCTGGTGTCCTGGGAGTCAGACATTACTGCATAGTAATGTCTGACTCCCAATGTATCCTAAATCAAAATGGCCTACTCAAAAATCATTTAAAAATGTAGGTAAGTTTCTAAAAAATTACTTAAAATACCTAGATGAAGCCACGTAAATATAGGATCTTGAGAAGGAAAAGTTTAGCTTTTTAGAAAAGGCTGGAGAACACCTAGTAGGTATTGAAATTTAATTCTATGGTAAATGAAAAATTCATTTCAATTGAAACGCATGATATTTCTCCCATTACTTATTGTTGGGTAGGGCTATAAATTCATTAGAGTTGCGTCGTAGCCGCGGCCGTGGCTCGGTGGGGTACAATTCAATCGAAAGGTCCCGAGAACAAAATGGATTGTACCTAACTGAAAAAGAAAAGTATTACCACTTATATGCGAGTGCGGTTACAAGTTACGGTTGTTTTAAACTAAAGCTCGTGTGTTTTAGTTTTATTGATAAAAGAAAATGCGAACTCGTCGTTTAATATAAAAGAAAAGCTTTTTTTTTAAGTTTTATGGGGTTCGATTCCCGGTTGAGTCAAGCTGATTTTAGAAGATATTATTTACCTTCAGGAAAATGAGCCAGCTAAGGCATTTAAGGAGTTTCCCTTCAGGGCCCATAGATTTTTCCACTCTCTATAGCGCTTTATGAAATTCAAAACCATTCTATGGTCATACCAAAACAACACAAATCTGAACAACCATTCCTCTCGAAATAAGTTCAGAGCTTACATTACTCAGTAGATTAGCCCCGAGAGCCTCTAAATATGAGTTAAGTTAAAATCACTCTTACTTTGTAACAGAAAACTTAAAGGTCCAAGTTGTTCCACTTGGTATTAGTCAAGTCTTAATAAGCGAAGCAAATGCTGGAAACAAAGACTTTATTAAAATAACTAGCTGATGCCCGCAGCTTCGCCCGCGTAAAATTTGTTTCCGTTCTCGCTTCCCGTATTTTATCCCCTTGGGGGTAGAATTTATTAAAATCCTTTCTTAGCGGATGCCTACGTCATAACATCTACCTGCATGCCAAATTTCAGCCTGATCCGTCCAGTAGTTTGGGCTGTGCGTTGATAGATCACTATGTCAGTCAGTCAGTCACCTTTGAATTATATAAAATTTAGAAGATAAGGTTTATTGTTTTAAAAGGTTTCGTTTTTTAGCAGAACTTTAAACATTGATAAATGCTAGTAGAGCAATATGCTATATCAATGATAATCTGCAAAATTAATGACGTTGTCGTCCTGAATAAAATAACGCAAGAAAAATAATTATATTACTTGTATTGTTTGTAGTAAGTAAGTCGGTTAAATGCATTTTGTGAGTGCAATAAATGTAAGGAAAATACCTTACTGAAGCTTTGCAATAAAAAAATATTTATCTTAATATATATAAAGCTCCTGTCACGATGTTTGTCCGCGATGGACTTCTAAACTATTCAACCGATTTTGATGAAATTTGCACACCGTGTGCAGTTTGATCCAACTTAAGAGATGGGATAGTTTTTTTTTTTCGGAAAGCCTAATCTACGAACAGAAGTAGCGGACAAAAATCTTAGCCACAGCAACGCATGGCCAGGCCCTCTAGTTTATTATATTTTATTTATTACTTGTGAAAACCACACTAGTGACCGCAGCCACAGGAAAATTTGAACCAGAAATTAGTGTACAGGAAATGATTTTCCCGACCCCTGAAAAAAGACGGTGACTCTCACATTACCGCTAAGTATACCCTTTGCAGTAAAGCAAATGACGTCAGTATGCAGCTAAATGTTCACTGAATATGTTATCGGCCCTATCAGTCACGGCGCGGTAGTGTAACGTTTTTGCATGTCGGCGAGTATTAGCGGGAGTGTCACGCGATTTGTACCGGTTCGCACCAGCCGACGCCGACGCCGACACCGCTCGCTACACAATTGATTTCCAATTACTAACAGACACCTGCGTTCCTAGATATGTAGGGATTAATGTGATACATTCTAGTTTTAAATTGCAGTTTTTCTACTGGAAATATGCAGTATTTGCTCTATTTCCACGCACGATGATATTATAGGGACGCCTATCACTTTATTATCATCGTGCGTGAACAAAGCACTCGTGGCCCCGCGGACTCGGTGTTCTATAAACGATCACTGTAGTAAGCAACATTTACGATGGTTGGTTATGGATGGGTGACCATCAAGTGACCACTTTGTGACATTTATTCTGCGAGTGTTTCCTAGTTTCGGAAAGCACGTTAAGCCGTTGGTCTCGGTTGCCAGTAAAATGGCGGTCGTTTCGCCAAGTTGAAAGCTTTTATGGGCTTGAAAAAATTCAACAGTGGGCAGTCACAATCTCATCTCACCACACCACCTATTACGTTTACGTGGAACTAAATATAAATAGATGCAATGTGGGCATATAATACGCCTCTGAATACGCCTTCCGGGATGAAAGGCGTGATCATATGTATTTATGTATAATATCATCATCTACTATCTAGTCTCTATCTAGTCTAGTACCTATTTATGATATTATTCCCTCTGAGTCCAACATGGAATCTGTCCAATGTGAAATCCGTCCTAAGTGGCCAGAAGGAATGTTTTCAGACCTGACACCCTGCATATTTTTCAATCAAAATGTTAGTAAGCTACTTATACATATAACATACCAGCACGCACTACAAATCAATAGGTATAATTAATAGGGAAGGGAAGCGTTTGAAACCTATTATAATACGTCGATTCTAATTACAATGTTAATTGATTGACATTCGAAGTTGGGAGCTCGTGAATAAAATATAAACCCGAGCCCTAGTTAATTGGAAATGAATTGCGTCGGCGTTTGCCCTACATTGACTATCAATTTAGCACACAATTACCTACATAAAATCAATTTGGATTCATATTTCTAACTGCTCATATGGTTAACTATGTAAAGGCGAATATGGTGAAAACAGCAAGTGATTTAGTGGTAGTTATCAATATAGGTAGGTAAATTAGAAATAATTTTGAAAACCAATTAGTACCTACCTACAGAATGGAAAATTTTGAATATATGAAAAAAAGTATCTGTTTCGAGCAGGATTACGTCACCCCAAGACGTATATAAGGTGGAAGCATTGGTCGGTTCCGTCCGAGTAGGTTTCGGTGGGCCAGTGCTTATGGCGTCGCACGGTATGCGAGAAGATGCAAGTTCGAATACTGATCGAAACCGATAATTTTCTTCTTTTTTCAGATTTAGGTAGGTATATGCTTAAAAAATGTGCCGGGTACCTTGGGGTCATCCTATTCAGGGCGTACCCAGGACTCGCGGCAGTGGGCACTTGTAGGACATCGTGTGGTTTTAGCCAGGAGGAGTCTTTGCATGGCATTCATGAGGATTTACAAACGTAAAAAGTGGTTATAAATCTCAGGTCAAATATCTAAATAGGCGGGTAAGTAACAGTTTCGAGAGGTCATGGTGTCGCGACGTGACGAGATTACTACTTTTTTTTCCCCAATGCCTAACACGCCCTTAGAAATCTTTACTTCAAATGTCTTTTTATTTTTCATTTGATTACTTGTTTCTCAATCTCACCAAAATCTCTAAGCCAATTTGAATGAAATGTAGTATTCTACATAATTATGGCTGACAAACTGGATAAAAATAGGTATCTATGCTGTTATATATTTCGAAAATTTTCAGGAACAAGTTCCTGTGGAAAATGGGTACCTACCAGAAAGCAACTCTACGCGGATGAAGTCGTGAACATTACCTAGCTAGTTATATTCTATTAGCAGTTACAACACAAATTGCAGTATCTGTCGCAGTCCGTCAATGCCAAGGCTACCCGCTGCGGGTAACCCCGTGCCGGCACTACAAGTACAACCGTCACTGCCTACTGCCTACAATGCGCAGCCCACTTAACTGCAGAACATAAATTTGTGCGGCTCACAGCCATTCTCTATTTAATATTAAGAGCGTAAATTCGGTTTTCAAATTTCTTTACGATCGTAAGAAATCAGCCGGCGCGGCGCACATAGCCGTATAGTGCCAATTGTTGCTACTAACAAGTTTGATACTTTTGTTTTCCTTGATGTATTACCGGTGTCATATTCTTAGTCTAAGCGTTCAATCTTTTAATTTAATTTTTATGTTAGTAATATTAGTTAATAATTATTGATTATTTTATTGCAAATTGATTGATATTAAGTAGTGATAGATACTGACATCATAAAATTAATAAAGTTGACATTTATTTACCTAACTAATATCAATATTGCAATTAGAAATACCGAACCGAAGGAACCGACGTGCATGCATGAAAAGAAAAATGAAAGTTGAAGAAGCAAGTGAGGTGTGTATGGAGCGTGCCGTGTGGCGCTCGGTTCTTTCTGCCTACCCCGCAAGGGATTTGGCGTGAAGATAGTATAGTATATTATACACACATACATGAAAACGGTCCACAAGTTTATTTTTAAGTATCTAAATATACGAAAATTGTAGAAAGTAATGGACAATATTCTATTTTAACTATAAATATTCAAATTTGACAATAATCATAGTTACAAACAATAATATTAACGTAGCAATGCGCAGGCGCTTGGCATGGTACGATTCAGTGCTGGCAGGAATGTTAAAATATTTTTAATAAATAATCAATAAATATTGTTGGATATTCTCACACAACATCATCTAGCCCAAACTAAGCTATAAGCTTGAGCTATGGGATCTAAATCTAATCTTAATTGATAGTAGGTGTTTTTCATTTACAACAACCAAATATTTATTAAGAGGTATGTGCATAACAATGCACACCGCCAAGAAAAAGCCATTCCGTATCGGCATTGATCGATTATTAGATACCTACTAAGATGAATTTTGGGAGGGACCGAACTTAGTTTCTTGGGGTGTTCTTCTCAGTTTGTAGCATTTCCGAAAAAATGTTGACAAACCTATTTTTTTTTTAATTTTAAAGGTAATAAATTTTATTTTATTTTATCGGCTCTTTCTGGGCTCAATCATTTTGGGCAACAGACATTAGTCGTAAAAATTTAACAATTTAGGTTCCATCCTCGTAGTCCAGAACTCGTCGTCTTGCGAAATATTTACTGTGCTTATGGGCAAATTAGTGTTCAGTCTACACCGCAAATCGATAAATGTTGGCTTGACTGAAAGTAATTTTAATACAATTCATTAAAAATATTTATTATATACACAAGATCACTAGAAGATAAAATAAACGCAGCTTCTCACTTGATTTGAAGTTGGCCTTGGATTTTAAAATACTGGTCATGCTTTGTAAACAGATCCGTTTTTCTCCATAATTTAATTTTACCATCTGCTATGACTTGTTCCACATCCATGTATATAGGAACTGTTCTAGGTTAAATTGATTGATTGATTGGTTATTAGGTCGTCTACAACAAGGTTCTTTAGCAGTGGTGAGACCACGCCACCTTGTGGACAACCTTTGGCCATGGCTGCGCACTGGTTTCTGCTTGTCTGTAGCTTTAAAATGAGTTTTTTTAGCATGTTATCCATCCATTCACTGACTACCCTGTATACTCGGTGTTTTGCCAGTGCCGTGGTTATGCTTCTTCTGTCGAAAGCTCCCTCTATGTTTATGAAAGTGCCGATGCACATTGATTGATTGATTCTGGATGACCTCTTCTATTTTGTGTACCACTGCATGTAGTGCTGAGTCTGTAGACTTGCCGGGGGCATTATTGGTTGGAATGCAGTGGCTTATTTTGAAGGGCCGTCCCTCGTTTGTCTCTGTCACACAATCTTTCCAGAGTTTTTAGCAGGAAAGACGAAGGGCTTATCGGTCTGTATAACCAGAGGTCTGAATCACAAACATAATCCCTTCACCGGGTTTTGGTGTAAAGATCACTAGATCACTAGATCACTAGTCTGGGTCACAGTCCCATTCATTGTCTGGCGTATAGATACTATGTAACTGACAATATCAACTTGTGTCCTCCCCCATTTTATCACTGCAGGGAAGACTTCATCCTGTCCTGGAGATTTTAAGGACTTGAAGCTGTTAATTACCCATTCAGTTTTTTGTAAGTTGACAGAATAGATTAGAACAGGTCTTGCGAGCTCCCACTGGACTTCTTATGTGGATACGTTTTCCACCAGCCACATGAGTGTCTGCAGCAATTGGCATTCTGGGAAGTGCGTTTGTATCAAAATACTCTCGGCTTCTTTTCATGATAGTTAACGTTAGTAGAATGATGTAGTGGTAATTTATATGTTATTAATTTATTGTTTTCGAGTAATTAAGTGATTTAGTGGTCATTATATAATGTTAATTTGCCTTTGAAAATGCCGAAAGGTTCCACCAAGTGCCATCAATTAACAGTATAAATAATTCTTTTCATGTGTGGGTCAGGCCGCCGCGCCGTCAGGTTTCTTTATAGATACGGACAGTTCTGTCCCTTGTTTGGCTAGTATTAGTCTGACTCTATCAGAGGTTTCTCCAAGACTTGGTACTTTTGTATCTCAGTCGCTACTTGTATTTTGCTTTAGCGGCTTTATAGCTGTCCCAATCCTGGTCTGGTTCCTCACAGGTGTTCCATAATTACCACTTTTGAAAATGGTGTGTTAATGTGTTATTATCAATACCACACGAATAGTGACTACCTGCCTTGCGTATAATACCTACACCTACGCTGTTCGTGAAGAAAATAGTGCAACTGTAAAAGCTTATAACTTGGTCAGTTTTCGTTAGTTTCATTTAATTTTTTTTATACAGTATTTCGAAGCGAAACTCTAGTCTGAGCTTTGCACTATACAAAAGTTCACGTTGTATATCGACCATAAATATTTATATATATTATATTATACGTCACAAAGTACTAAGATTGTTTGGTCACGCTAGAATTAGACTATTTTTGTTCAGTTTTTCGTATTCAAAAATGGAACATCGAGCGACATGACCACTCTCTGAGAGCCTCTCGGCGGTACTAAATCGTATTTGTTCGCGTATCTGCATTTATAGGGGTTTACAAAATATTTTGTAAAAAAAAATCTATATCTAGTTACATAAAAAGAAATATTTTTATTGTCAAAGGAGAAGTTCTGACATAATATTACATAATTATCATAACGATTTAAACTACAGAAGCTGGTGAAAAGACAACTATACTTTGGTGAAATTTCTCACTATTTGAGCAAACTTTACAGTCATTTTTCTCTAAAAAAAGGAACCTACCTGATATCAGGTTATTCTACAAACAGATAGCCAACCCCCTTTGCAATTGCTTCGTATACCTTGTTTATTAAATTTATCAGTAATTTGACATGAATTTAAGCATCGAAAACTATGCAAATCGTATGATTTGAAAAACCTGTTTAACTTTCATTGATAATTACCATATGTAATCCGTTGTTAGGTAAAATATCAATACATATAATAAAATCGTAACGGGTCGCTGTCTGTACATGGAAGATAAATAAGAAAAAATATTATTGGGGGGCTTTATGAACGTAATAGAACCCGAAACAATGATTTTTAGAATTTTTGTCTGTTTGTCTGTATGTCTGTATGTCTGTATATCTGTTTGTCTGTACGGTTGTGCACGCTAATCTCAGTAACCGCTGAACCGATTGCAATGCGGTTTTTTTTATTGTGTTGAGGTTTGCTCCAGTTAACATTTAGCGTTTGTTTTATGTAAATCGGTTTAGAAATAAAAGAGTTATAACACTTTTAAGAATCAGAAATTTTGAAAATTTTAATTGTAGGGGTTTCTTTGAATGTGAGTGAACCTAAACTGGCGTGTTGGCTTAATCATAAAAGAGCTTAATGATTAAGGCTATTTAATTGTTTTAAAATAGACTTAATCATTAAGCTCTTTTATGATTAAGCAAACAGGGCAGTTTCAGACGCTGCTTGATGACTCTGATGAAGAAATACCTTTCCTTTCATACAGCTTATGTGACGTAAACGAAGTTGCGGGCTCAGCTAGTGTTTTAATAAACGTTTAGAGAGCTAAATTTACTAAGTATGTTAGTGAATACCATGTTTGTACGATAAATATTTAATGACTTTAAATGCAATGAAAAGTATGGTTTCTGAGCAATATGTGGCGCGAAATATGTTAGCCCTCTTAAACCGCTTTCCTTTGTTTACGCCAAGTGAAAGGGAATTGCTCCTTGCTTCCTAAATAAAGGAGAATATTGACATTCATAAAACTCAACGCCCGCTATAACTCGGCAATATTTTGCACGAAAACATGGCGGGTTGGCTGTTGGCGCTGCTCGCGTGTTTATTGAACCGAAGTTTATGCGCGCAGACACGACATGGCCGTACAGGACGAAATGATATCGAATGAGTTGACAAAGGACTTGATCAAGCTTTTATATCTAACAATCGGATCTATGGAATTATTTTAATTCCGTACTAGGTCTAAGATCGGCAGCGCGAGACTACTCGTAGCATGTCTTATGTTGGTGGCTACGGTGACCATGCACGATCACGTGGGTGGTATGCTTGTCTGTCACCTAGGTGGTATAAAAAAGTATAAGGTATTCACATATTAAGACTCCCGGCCCTGGAAAAAGAAATTCGGTTTAAACACCCAAGAGTTTTCAACACGTATGAAAGGGAAGTTTCAATGGTATTATTTGGAGATATACTTCGTACATTGGTCATTGCCTGCCTCTGTGGCGCAGTCGGTAGTGATACCGCCTGCGGCGCTGGAGGTCGTGGGGTCGATTCCCACCGGAGACAAATATTTGTGTGACCCATAAATGTTTGTCTCAAGAGTCTGGGTGTATTTATCTATACTTATAATAAAACTGTTGAGGGTCGAGAGTCTGTACATGGAAGATATTATGAAAATTTTAATTGGAGGGCGTTCTCTAATCGATACTGAAGCCGAAAATGTAATTTAAACTTTTCATGTCTGTCTGTCTGTCTGTCTGTCTGTCTATCTGTATCCCGAATAAGTATCACGCCGAAACTACTGAACCGATTTAAATGATACTTGGTACACTTGAAGCTTATAGTCCGAGGAAGGTTCTAGGATACTTTTGATCCCAAAGTTTTGCGCGGTTCCTGCGGGAGAGGGGATGAAAGATAAAATGGTTTTTCAGTTGTAATTTCTCATCGCGTGATGCGATTCCAAAAATTTTTTCAGTGTTATAAAGGGAGTACTTTAAGGATTGTTTCACACAAGTTTCAATGTTTAGGGTTTTGTAGTTCAGGAATTAAAGGCATCTCAACTTTCGCAAACCCTAGAATTCAAGGGTTTCTTTGAGTGTGAGGGTAATTCTAAACGGGCGTGTTGGCTTAATCATAAAAGAGTGTAACCCAGTGATGAACAGTGTTACTCACCAACTAGCGCGAGGTAGCTATGCAGAGAACTCTTTCCCAGGGCGCCTTACTACAGAGATTCCAGTGTGCGTGCAAGGGTAGGCCAGGGCTCTGACGAAAACAGCCAGGTAGGGTGTACACACATATATTTATTAAGTACACAGTACACTACAGAGACATAGGGGGAAGTTATACACTTAGAGACATAAATAGCACAGATATACAGAGGAGTAGTACTAATTACTGCACTCGTGTTACAGAGGCGGTCTACAGCTACTTGTTACTAAGTACTTAGGCAGTTACATAGCAAGGTGACAAAATAATGGGGTACTGGCCTGCGGTGCGAGCTGAGAGTGACTGGCTGTTGTTACTGCCAGGTGATGACGGCAGATACCTCTCACATGAGAAGCTCGTGTAGTCCGCACTTCCACGTTGTCGTACCACGTGCAGCCCACTAACTTATAGGTGCGGCACCAAATATCTCAACCGGCAACTAGCCCCGTAGTAAAAAACCCTGTTGTAAAAGAACAACGAATTAAGCCACTGACAGCACGATAGACGACGATCGAACTGCCTTGCAGACAGAAAAGTGCAACTTACCAGTTGTCTGGGTAAAATGCAGCAAATACTCCGTTATAACTTCTACCAAACGGTGAGGCACTAATGCCAGAGCTTGTGCGAAAACCTATTCGAGGCACAGCTCACCAAGCCAAAAAAGGAACCGACTACCTCAAAGCAGGTCATATATCTTACTCCAGGAATATTCTCGCAATCTTTAATAAAACCTGTTTCTCCTTAATGCAAATCATCGGGGGTGCCACAGACAAAACTTGTCACTTGTGTCAAAGGAAAACCACAGATAAAAAAACCAGCGATGAATTGATTAAGGGCGGCTTTACACATTGTCAAGCCCGAGACCAGATTGCTACACAAAAAATAAATGCTACAAGAGCTTAATGATTAAGACTATTGTAAAATAATTCAGTCCGCGCCGAAGGCGGGGACTGAATTGTTTTAGAATAGCCTTAATCTTTAAGCTCTTTTATGATTAAGCCAACAGGGCCGTTTCACACGCTGCTTGATGAGTCTGATGAAGAAGGACCTCTCCATTCACAAACCCTATGTGACGTAAACGAAGTTACGAGGGTCAGCTAGTGTATAATATGTATGTATTTAAAAGTATATAAGTATTAATGTCCGTGGTCTGATACCCATAACACAAGCAGGTTATTCCTAGCTTACTTTGGGATCAGATAGCGTTGTGTGAAATGTCCGTGAATATTTATTTATTTTATATTTTATAAGAGTGCAATGAACAAGACGAATATAATGTTAAGTGAAACGTACTATGGTACCACAAGGAGGGATAGTCGGTGCGTGTGACTAGGAAAAGGTGTGGTACATTAATTCTGCAATAGTTTAAGGAATTGAGTACATTTATATAATACTTACATTGATGGTTTTAAGGATTGACGTTTTGGGAAGTTGTCGTTTTGGCACAACTGTCGTAATGAACCAAAAGGGACATATAATAACTTAGAGTGAATTGCTATGGACTTTTTTATAGGCAACATTATGTCTTTTACATTGTACCTACTATACATTCAGTTAAACATGATTGTCCGATGGCATTTGTTGTGTTCGCGACATTAGTCATCGCCAAAATACCAACCTACCAAAATCTCAACCAATCAAAAAAAATCAAAATCAAATATCATTTATTTACTTAGGCATACAAATGCACTTGTAAACGTCACTTATATAAACCAAAAAGTTACCACCAGTTCACAACGCGACCCACCTGAGAAGAACTGGCAAGAAACTCAGCGGGTTATTCTTTTAACTACTCTATTTACAACTTTATTAATGAATCTAAAAACTATGCATTTTAACAGTTTTTTGAGAATCTAGCAGAGCAGGCCATTTCCAGGCTTCCTTATCCATCAAGTAATCACCAACCGTATAGTAGCCCTTGCTGTATAATTTAACTTTAACAAACTTTTTGAATTTATTTAGGGACATACTCTTAATTTCGTTAGGTAACCTGTTGTAAAAGCGTATACAGTTACCCCTGAAAGAATTACTGATTTTATGCAATCTGCTATGATAAACAGCGAGGTTATTTTTATTTCTAGTGTTGACATTGTGTCTATCACTTAACTTATGGAAACTAAGTAAATTTCTTTGTACATACATAAGATTTTCAAAAATGTATTGAGATGCTACTGTAAGAATATCAACCTCTTTGAATGTTTCGCGCAGAGAGATCCTTGGACCTAATCTATATATAGCTCTTATGGCTCGCTTTTGTAAAATAAAAATAGAATTTATATCTGCGGCATTGCCCCACAGTAGAATACCGTAAGACATTATACTGTGAAAGTAACTGAAATAAACTATTCTAGCCGTATCTACATCAGTCAAGTGCCTTATTTTTTGCACAGCAAATGCTGCTGAACTTAATCTACTAGCTAGTTTTACAATATGTGGACCCCATTGTAAACCAGCATCGACCGTTAACCCTAGGAACGTCGTTGATTCCACAAGTTCCAACTCTCGACCATTAAGTTGAACATTGGTGTCTGACTGTGTTACATACCCGTATCCGTACCCGTACAACCCGTCTAGATATCTATCTGGTGCTTTTAGTTTTTGTCATAAACACAGATAGACGTCAAAAAGTGCTTATTTGGCTTCAGTATTGAGCATGGCTTTCTTCATACCATATACGCTATCAAACACCTTCATTGTACACAATGTATCCGTGACAGTTACAGCAATTGTAGGTCGACAGATATTCATGGTTATGTAAGAGACTTGTAGATGGTTGCTGCGAGTATATTTGTACATAGCCGGGACACAATGAGTTATGTGCCCATTACGATAATAGACTTGTTTTTATTGATGGCATAATCGCGTTACCGGTTCACGTATTTCCACTGTGAAACATAAATAAGATAATGAGGGTAGCAAAGGCGTTCCGTTCGATGTATATTGAATGTTTTCTGTATTTTATTTACGGTTGTGTTGTTTATGGTTTCATTTAATCTAAACAATATCGGAGTTTTTGCTTTAATCAGTCTGATTCTAATGAGTTACATATAAAAAATGTGCTGTGCAGCGTTTTCTAGATATAATATTGTAGTGATTCTAGCGATAAAAATATTTTGAGCACAGGGCACCATTCCGTTTTAATAAATATGCAAAAGATATTCTTTTTTCCCTGTTTATAATGGTATAACTCTCACCAAATTGAGTGCAGATTACAATAAAAACAAACATTCAACGAACAGACCAAACAGACGTATAGCAGCCATTTCGTATCTTCAATTCTAACATCGCCCCAAAAGCGCGAGTACGATGTGCTACATAAAAATCCTTTTTGCGCCCAGTAAGGACTAAGGACGGCGATCCATTTAAGGCACGGTTTGTCTTTAGCGTTGACCATTTTTCATTTTCTACTGAACTAAGTCTTCATTATATTGTTAGCAAAAGGTTCACTTTGATTGTTATTAGTATAAATATTTATACTGTCGTAGTTGGATGTGCTTTGCAGAAACTTTGTAAATTAGTCTATGATTTTTAAAAGTATTAAAGATATTCTTTGAAGTGTAACAATTGCAATATTAATTTAGTGAAATTAGAAGTGCGCTTATCCTGTTACACTTATTTACTTTATGTCATTATGGTACTTAGACTTTAGTTGTAACGCATAGGTACCACTCCATTTTTATAATAGAACTAATTTTCTCAACTATATTATTACATATAACTTAGATTTAAAATTCGTTCATTTCATTAATTAGGTTCTCCCCTTTCATAAAGATTTTCTTACTCTAACTAATATCAAATTAAACCTACTCTACACACGCTTCAAGATCCCTTTTACTTTAATATTAATATAGAACTAGGATATATTATGCTACAATAATATAGTCGAAAAGTGTCCGATGTCCAATCCCACGCCTTAAGCGAGTTCCGTACGTAGTGTCCCGCAATCGCCGGCGCGCGCCCCGCCCTGGGGAAATACGTAGTCCATTATTTATTTAGTGTGCACATTATAATAAGGAAAATGTCCCGCGTTTATAGCTGTTTTAGTTGGACTTGTTTTGACTCTGTTTTATGTGACCCGCTGGCTGGACGGTTTATACGACCGAGGCCTGTGTTTGCTAAAAGTAAATGAACTGTTTAGATGTATTGTGTAGAAATGTATTAGGTTATCTTGAATGAAACATGCGTGTTCCACATTATTTGCTTTTAGCCTGACAGGATTTGCGTCGACATTTTCGAAAGTTTGAAATAACGTCCAAAATGTGTCCTTAGGTTTAGTTCAATATGTTGCAAGTTCAACCAAGTGCAACAGTACTTGGTATACTTTTTAACTGAAGTGGCCCAAATTTTTTTCCTCTAGTGAGGGTGTTTCTGAGCAGTCATGTACCACTTCGATCTGTGTTTAAAACATAGAAAAAACGAATGAAGAGTGATCAATCTACATTAGACTTTATATCAGTGCATAGTTTAATGGAAGTAAATAAATTAATAAATAAATAATAATATTTATTTCTCAAAAAGTAATAGTAAAGTGTGATGCAACCCTATCTTTTTTCGTAAGCCTCGGCCTGGTACCAATCCCGGTGATCTCTGGCCGTGGTTTGGACGTCCCTACCGACTCGTAGGTGTCTACGAGATTATCACACCAGTATGACAAACAGTCCCTATTTATATTTCTAGTGATTTAAAAAAAATAAAATGGCTCATTGCTCTACGATCAAGCATCTGCGATTAAGAGAATGCTGTATATTTGGATTATCTCAACAGTGTACCTATGGTAATCGATATAATGTATAAAAACTCCTATAAGACGGGACCAAAGTTCTATTGATTGATTGTGTAGTTCGCAAACTTTGTTCAAACTAAGTATAATACTTTTAGTTGGCATCAAAAGTTTTAATAAGATAAGAACTCTCCTTGATCCACCTCTAGAGCTTAAAGTTTGTCTTTCAGTTATTTGTCTCAGACTAAAATAGAATAGCCATTTAATGTACCAAGTGTCGTCTCGTGGGTACATTTCAGATTGTTGTCGCTAAAAATAAAATGTTCAACACCGAAAATAATTCAGATTAATGTACTACGTAACTTATTTAGTCACGCCTTTTAACTGTACAACAATTGACTTGTTCTTTGATTTAATCAAACTTATTTATAAAATACGTACAAGGCCGCACATACATATATACCCATAATCACGCCTTATTTCCTGAAGGGGTAGACAGAGATCTACTTTACCAGCATTTGGTTCCACTTTTTAGGTGAAATTGGATAGAGACACGTCGGCTAGGAGGATTCTTGCGTCGAAGATATATTATTGTTGGGTTGTCTTATGTCTTTGAAAGGTTTGAAGCCGAGACTTACATCAAACGACTTTGGTTAAAAAATTTAGGAATATCAGGGTCTTTTGATGAATATTTATAAAAACTGCTAAAAAAAGTAAAAGGAAAATCTATTTTAAACATGTAAACGAAATAGAAGAATCTCTGATATAAACTTAAAACCCCTATTTAACCCCTTTATTGGTAAAATTTTACAAAACTGCGCTAAAACTATCATTGTTTTGTGACCAAAACCTGGTGTACCTAGATTCATGTCTCTAACTAGTTGAAAATAATGAACTTAATCAGAAAATTGTTGTTTATCAACACAGTCCAACAGTTCTTTTATACTACTAAGGAGGCAGACAATCATACGGCCCACCAGAAGGACCGGTGGTCACCGCAGCCTATGAACGTTTGCAACACCAGAGGTGCCACACTCGCACTACCTAATTATGCAGTATTTCAGGTATCTATCTACAAAATTTCAAGCAAAATTGTTCAAGGGTTCAAGCGTGATAGATAAGTAGCACAAATATCTTCACAAACTTCCACGTTATAAGTAGGATTAATGCGGTTGCGGTATACCATAATAATTATTTTGAAGTGGAGGGGGAATGTTTTAATTACGGCGCGTGACTCACGACAGGGATATAGGTATATGAGCCATTAGTGCGCTATGTGTATCCACATGTATTTTTGGACAGCAGTCGCCCGCGGGTACACTTGACTCCTATTTTATACACATCCAACTTCTTTGACTCTTACCTTCAGACCCTTTGCATACCTTAGTTTTTTTATCGTGAGAAAAATCTTACATAAATTCTGTGCCGGACTCCTACCGTCTAAACACAACACGTTTCCTACCTAAAGCCTACGCTTGGGAGCCCCGGGTAAGCCCTCGAAAGGATATCCCAGGACACCCAACTGACCTGAAGTGGATAACTGAGGATTTTCCCTCACGTAAAAAAAAAAAGACGTGTGGCACTCGGGGATTGCCGCGGTAAAGCTATTACATAGCATTTTTTATCAACTATGCTAGTATAATTATTTCTATATAAGAATACTAGCTGATGCCCGCAGCTTCGCCCGCGTAAAATTTGTTCCCGCGGGAAGTTATTCCCGGGATAAAAGGCAGCCTATGTGTTATTCCAGACTATTATGTATCTCTGTACAAAATTTCAGCCTGATCCGTTCAGCGGTTTAAGCGTGAAAGAGTAACAAACATCCACACTCACAAACTTTCGCACACAGAAATATATCAAGATAGAAGGGCTAAGTGGGCGTGGCACCCGTGCCAAATAGGTGCAATATATTGCATGTTTTACTAAGCGCGCTCTCATTAAGCGACGAGCTTCCCGCTGCCGCGTTCAGGAGATAAAAAAGTAAACAAATTCCTAAAAATGCGCCTTATTGTGCTGTGACAAATTGTAAAAACAAAAGTAGTGAATCAAATATGAAGAAAGGAGATATTTCATATCGTCAGAGAGTATTGAAATTCTGTAAAAAGTATTTTTTTGAGAATCCGAAATAATTGTCTTGTATCTACCATGTTCATTAAATACGAACAGAAGTTGTATATTCCTTTGTTAGGATAAATATCCATTGCTGTCCACATTCAACGCTTGCATACAGAAACATTGCGCGCTCACATAGTGCGCGCAATGTACATCGCACCGAATGAAATACACAATGTACCACGCACCGGTAACAATCGTAGAGATAACTGCTGTGATTGGTCATCGAAAGTAGGGATTGCCGCTACGTGTATCGTTGAGTGTTAGAAATTATCGATGAATTTATTCATTTGAGTGTCAGTTAATGTCTTGTTTTTAACCCCCGACGCAATAACGACGGAGTGCTATAAGTTTGACGTGTGTGTGTGTGTGTGTGTGTGTGTGTGTGTGTGTGTGTGTGTTTGTGTGTGTGTGTGTGTTTGTGTGTGTGAGTGTGTGTGTGTGTGTGTGTGTGTGTTTGTGTGTGTGTGTCTGACTGCGGCACCGTAGCTTACGTGTTTGAATGGAGAATTAGTCGGGAGTGTTAGCTATGTTTAATGAAGATTGCTTCAAGATGGCCGCCGCCACAACATGGTAGATTGTATTCTTTTTCACAATACCCTCAATATGGGTATCAAATCAAAGGGCTAGACTAGTAGAATACGAATATGACAAATTTCAAATCCAAGATGGCCGTCACCACAAAAAGGCGAATTACTTTTTTATATTTCACTACTCCCTCAATATAGGTATCAAATTGAAGGGGTTGGCTAGTAGATCAATTTAAAACCTATAAACTAAAAAATAAATTAAACATTTACAACACATGACTAAAAAAATCAAGTGTTGTCGTGTCGGATGACCTTGGGTGTAGAGGTTTTAAAATTTCTAATTCCCACCTTTATTCTGTAGTTCTGTACCCTGTACCTGTAACTGAACTGGCATCTAGTTAAGAGTTCTTACAGTCTTATTCTGTTTACCCAAATACGGCGAAGACAAAATATAGCTATGATTTTGACAGGTTATGTATATAGCATTTGTTTCTTTATAGCTCCTCAACCACTGATTAGAACAGGACCAATGAGATACCGTTAGAAGCGTCATGATGTTCAGCTGGTGACACTGAATCTAGTACGGCGCCCTCTGGTGGTCAAAAAGTACTGTGTATATCTTATAAATAACTAAACTGAATGTCACTATCGATAAATTCATCATAAAATAGTATTAATAAATTATAATATATTATTTTAGCTTTCAGAAGAATACAAATATTAAAGAGAAATGGATCACAGCCACGGGGCGAAAAAGTTGGTTTCCCACGAAATACAGCACTATTTATTCCTCTCATTTTACACAAGAAGATTTTGATACTAGGAAAATGGTATCGTCCACATTGACGGGTGCTATGAATAAATCTTACTAATATTATAAATGTGAATGTTTGTGAGTGTGGATGTTTGTTACTCTTTCACGCTCGAACGGCTGAACGGATTTGACTGAAATTTGGTACAGGGATACATTATAGTCTGGAATAACACATAGGCTACTTTTTAAAGTTCCCATGGGAAGTGGGAAATAAAATTTCACGCTGACGTAGCCGCGAGCGCCATCTCTGAACCATACCTATGTACTTAAAACATGTCATAAACGTCACAACAATACCATAAATGTACATTTCAAAGAATGTCTATTATTACCATAAAAATTGTAAAAATAGTTTTTAAGTAGTTAAGAAGAAACCTAGGTATTCTTTTATCTTTTAACTAGCTGACCCTCGCATCTTCGTTTACGTCACATAAGGTCTATTAAAGTTGAGGTATTTCTTAATCAGACTCATCATACAGCGTGTGAATCTGCCCTGTTTGCTTAATTAAAAAAGAGCTTAATGATTAAGGCTATTCTAAAATAATTCAGTCCGCGCCAAAGGCGTGCGTGGGCTACAAAATACTCAAAATTGAAAAAAGTTTGAAACGATCTTTAAAGTACACCCTTTATGACACTGAAAAAGTTTTTGAAATCGTACCTCGCATAGGGAAGTTACAACTAAAAATCATTTTGACTTTCATCCCCTCTCCTAAAGGAACCGCACTAAATATCGGGATCAAAAGTATCCTAGAACCTTCCTCGGATCATTAGCTCAGATTGTACCAAGTTTCATTCTAATCGATTCAGTAGTTTCGGCGTGATACTGATTGGGGATGCAAACAGACAGACAGACTTGAAAAATTAAAATTACATTTACGGTTGCAGTATCGATGAGAGAACAAACACCCTACATTTAAAATTTTCAAAATATCTTCCAAGTACAGACTCGACCCTCAACAGTTCTAATATATGTATAGTGTATGGATCTTACAAATTTTATAAATGCGAAAGTTTGTGAGTGTGGATGTTTCTTATTACTCTTTCACGCTCAAACGGCTGAACGGATCGGGCTGAAATTTGGTACAGATTATACATTATAGTCTGGAATAACACATAGGCTACTTTTTATCCCCGGAGTACATTCCCATGGGAAGTGGAACGCTGACGTAGCCGCGAGCGCCATCTATCCCATACCTATGTACTTTAAACGTGTCATAAGTCACATCAATACCATAAAATGCACATTTCAAAGACATAAAATTTGTAAAAATAGTTTTTAAGTAGGTAAGAAGAAACCTATTGTTTTATCTTTTAACTAGCTGACCCTCGCAACTTTGTTTACGTCTCATAAGGTCTATGAAATTAGAGGTATTTATTTATCCTACTTATCAAGTGGCGAGTGAATCTGCCCTGTTTGCTTAATCAAAATAAAGCTTAATGATTAAAGCTATTCCTCAGTATAGAATTTTCCTCAGTATAAACAATTTACATACAAACACCGGCGTCTTAGAATTTTATTACATGTATCAATGTACGTGTATAAAATGACATCAATCAAATGTCATCAATATTCTGAAAAAGAAACTAAACATAGAGTTCACAAACTCTTTTGAAAATACATACTGTACCTACCTTAGGGCGAGGCCGCACTTGCGGTTATCGCGGCGGTTTCTAACCTCAAAATGTCAAAACATTGACTTGATTTCATTGATTTTGACAGTTTGATGACATTTTGAGGTTAGAAACCGCCGCGGAAAAACGCAAATGCGGCCTCGCACTTAGAGGATTCTTATGCAGACAACCATCCATAGAAAATAGATGGTATAATGCTGATGGTATAATGATATCCTGGAGGATTTAAATGACGCCGATGACCTGTGCCTGCTGAGGCACACACACGCCGTCATGCATGTCTGCAGGACAACGTGCAGGATGAGGCAGCGAATGGCTGGACTGAAATTAAAATCGACAGACGCAAGAGATGTGGTGGAGGCACTAATTCACGTACCGGGAGTGTCGTGTCAGAAACTGATGAGATAGAAGAGTAGGTACCATAAATCATTTCAAGACTCGCCAAGGCTAGAACAACCTTCACACAGCTGCGCCCCGTAGGCAGTCGCGAAAATGGACTCGAAGAGTGAAACTCAAAACAAAGTAGGTAAACGTTAAAACTGTACTGCTAACTGCTATACGGATGCGAGACATAGAAGGTCACATTTCGGTACCAGCTAAAAGTCTTCGTCAACCGCTGCCTCCAACGGATCCTCGGTATATACGGGCCCGAGAACATCACGAACGTAAGCCTATTGAAACGCTGCAGTGACCCCTATCCATCAACAGATCAAACGTCGGAAGTGTAGCTGGTACTGGACACACGCTGCAAAGGGACCATGATCACATCATACCAAGGCAAGCCTTACTGAAACTACTGGTAGTGTTTCAAAAACTCTTTAATTGTTCGATAGTAAGTAGGTTCATTTAATGAGAATGGCTTAAGGCTACATAACATAATGCTAAGATTAATAGGAGCGGTGCAGCAATGAGAAATGTTTCGAAAACGAAAAACATTTAATCGTTATAAGAGTATCCGTTGCGCCTCTGCGTAAAGGGATAAAGTTACATAAAAATAATTTATTACAAAATTATTCCTCTTAAAAAGTTCTAAAACCAAATACCTATTTATTTATATATCTTTTAAGGTTCGCTCACAATTACATTTTTTTTTAAAGTGAGGAAATTCCTGCGTATATGCTATGCCGAACTATTAAAGTCTAAAAACCACACGTATACGTCTACGGCTGTTAAGCCTTCGGTAGTCAGCCCAGAACTGCCAACAGACCTACGGCTATCACTATGGCCTCACCTAAGTGGGTTTGGGTGCTATCTCGCGTTTTTGGGAGTTAGTTTTGCGACGGGAGTAAACGCAACGGGGGTAAATGACGGGAAACATGATATCAAAATAATAGCGCTCTTTCTCTCTGTCTCTCTTATGAACGCAAACGAAGTTGCGCGGGTCAGCTAGTAAATATATATTTGTGGTCATTCACACACAACATCATCTAGCCCAAATTAAGCTAATGTAAGCTTGTGCTATGGGATCTAGACGACTGATATACATCCTTGTATATTTTTAAATACATACTTATTATTATCATACATAGAAAAGACCCAAACTCCGAAACAAATATTTGTGGATCACACAAGCTTTTGGACCGACCCAGGAATCGAACACAGGACCTCCAGCGTCGCAGGCGGTATAACTACCGACTACGCCACAGAGGCAGTCAATAATATTACGGTCTAAACGTTGTATAATTGTATTACTTAGCATTAACTTTAATATTTTTTCCTCTGTACATTTCGTTTACAACACTTTTTTGATAATTCTACCACAATAAATTAAAATATCTCCGTCACGTGCGTGTCATTCGTATTATGGCACAAACCTAACTAACCAGAGATGAGTACCTTTAGTGCAGTTCGATGGGCTATATACATTAAAATTACGTTCATAAATGTCTCATTGTGACTTATATGATTAAATTATTTTAAATGGTGTATATTATAATTATTAAAGATTTGCATTAGGTATGCAAAATGAATAAAGTTCCTTAATAAAAATAGTAATTCAACATCCATTGCAGATATGAATATCGATAATCTCATGTGTGTGTCCCTCACTATTTGCCCGCCACACGACGAAAATGACGTCACATTGTTGGTGTGGCTTGTCGAAATCTGACACGCGCGAAATGTAAGCGACTATGACATCGTCGCCGTTCTATCTTGATATATTTCTGTGCTTTCGCATTTATAATATTAGTAAGATAAGTAAGATTTTAAGGCCTATGTTCAACAAAGTAAAGTACCAAGTACCTACTTGACTGTCGACATTTGGGCTTTTGGACTTTTGGACTTTTGGACTGTTGGACTGTTGGACTTTTGGGCTGTTGGACTGTTGGACTTTTGGACTTTTGGACTATTGAACTATTGGACTTTGGACTTTAGGACTTTTGGACTTTTGGACTTTTGGACTTTTGAACTTTTGGACTTTTGGTCTTTTGGACTTTTGGACTTTTGGACTTTGTACTTTGGACTTTTGTACTTTTTTAATTTTGGACTTTTGGATTTGGTTTTTTGGACTTTTGGACTTTGGACTTTTTACTTTGGACTTTTGGACTTTTGGCCTTTTTGGACTTAAAAGTCGTACCAAAAGTCCCAATAGTCGCAAAAGTTCCAAAAGTCCCAAAAGTCCCAAAAGTCCCAAAAGACCCAAAAGACCCAAAAGACCCAAAAGTCCCAAAAGTCCCAAAAGTCCCAAAAGTCCCAAAAGACCCAAAAGTCACAAAAGACCCAAAAGTCCCAAAAGTCCCAAAAGATCCAAAAGTCTTTGCTTAAATTCTGCAACACTTTTCAGTACTGCGCCATCGAGACGTATCGCAGGTACACGGCAAGGCTTGTTTTTTTTTGAATATACCTAAAATCTTTAAAATAATTATAAAATATCTTGGTGTTATCTGCTTTCTTCAGAGGTACCCATCCTCGATTCTTCAATCCTAACGTACAACAGTTACGGATAACCAGGATAGGATTGACGAATCGAACTCCTCATTGGAGGAAATTTGGATGTAGGAGAAGAACAATATCTGTACCCTCCAGATTCTTATTTGCCTGCCTCGGTGGCATTCGGTAATATAACTGACTGTCGCGCTGGGGTCCTGGGTTCGATTCCCGGGCAGGCCAAAAAATCGTGGGATCTACCAATATTTGTTTCGAAGATTTGATGTTTTCTAAGTATAATATGTATAAATAAATAGATAAATTCTTTATTACCATTAATTGTGTACATACATGAAATTGGAATTCCCTGATACCTGCGCTAGTACAAACTGTGTTGCAGATATCAGTGTTCTCCCCCAAAATATTGACACTTGACAATATGTTTACACAGAACTATTAAAATATTAAAATTGTTTCCTACTAACTTATAAACTTATAATAATTTTACATAGAGAAAACGATAAAATATGAAACAAAACCAATACAAAATCTTACAGCATGCTTAGGCTTTCGTGTGTGTGCGTGTGTATGTGTGTATGAGTGTCTGTGTGTGTGTCTGTGTGTATCTCTCTCTCTCTCTCTCTCTCTCTCTCTCTCTATGTGTGTGTGTGTGTGTGTGTGTGTGTGTGTGTGTGTGTGTGTGTGTCTCTCTCTCTTTCTGTGTGTGTGTGTGTGTGTGTGTGTGCGCGCTTGTGAGTGTGCGTGAGTGTGTGTGAGTGTGTGTGTGTGTGTGTGTGTGTGTTGCATGTATGTTTATGTGAGTTGATTTTAAAGAACTTGTAGAAGGTCTTCCAAAGATTCATATTCCATTGGTTTTAATCACTCAGTTACTGCCGTTTTAAATTTTCCGTATGTATGCATACTAAGAAATTATATGAGTATGTATAAAAAAGTTTTAATTAGATCGCAAAGAAAATGTCCAAAAGCCAAAGTACTTGAAGCAAAGTCGTTGATATACCTAATTAGAGATAATAGAAAAATCTCGCAGAACCTTAGAACAATACACACTCACACAGTACTGTTTTACGATTACCGATTATAATCATTTAAAGTTAAAGTTCATTTTTAAATAATTTATTATACTATTAAACCCAGAAGCGCTCGTGGCCCCGCGGACTCAGTGTTCTGTAAACGATCACTGCAGTAAGCAACTTTCACTATGGCCGGTCCATGGATGGGTGACCATCCATGTGATCATTTTGTGACATTTATTTGAGCGTTTCCGTGCTTCGGAAGGCACGTTAAGCCGTTGGTCCCGGTTGCCAGTAAAATGGCAGTCGTTAAGCTAAGTTGAAGGCTTTTATTTCAACTGCAGGTAGTCACAACCTGCGCCTGTCCATTTAAACACGGCAATACGGCTCACCACCTATTACGTGGGACAAATTATACAAAAACGTGAAATGTGGGCATATAATATGCCTCTGCCTACCCCTTCGGGGATAAAGGCGTGACCATATGTATGTATGTATGTATGTATGTAAACTAATTGTTGTCAAACTGATTATGATTAAACCTCTTTTCATAATCAATTAGCGAGTACAACCGTTAAACAACACTATGCCAAAGACAAACAAGACTGAGAAAAAATAATTTAATGACAAGCAAGAATGACAGGTTTAAATTTTTATCATCGAAGTATTTTTCATGAAATTATTCTATATTCTAAAGGTAAATTAGTGTCGAAATGGCCGCATAAATCTAACTATGGTTTCTTAAAACGAATATGATCAGGATTGATATTTAAATGTAAGTAATTATGGAGAGACGAGATCCAATCTGTTTGTTTACTACATTGTTTGAAAGATACACGAACGTGGCCGAAGGTAGCCGAGAGTGTGATTCGTTTTCGTGACAGAATTTCTGGATTCGGTCTCCATGCAAGGCCCGCGATAGAAGCTATGCAATAGCTTAAAAAAAAATAATCTTATTTATTGCATTACTTCCTACATGCTGGGGTAGATAGTCTTTAAAGCTGTAGGCACGAAAACATCACACTATTTTTTTTTTTTTTTTTTTTTTTTTATCTTACCTTACCATGTGTTCATGGATGCTGCACAGAATGAATACAAAAACTCCGCCAAAACATTAAAAGTCACGCCTTGTATCACCGTAGTCGTACAAAAAATTCATCCCCTGTCATCAGATTTATTTGAAACCAATAATACATTACGGCGCCATAAACTCGTAGCGAGGCGTAGCACGTAGCACGTCTACGTTGTCGTAGAGGGACGTATAAAACAGATACGGGCACGAAATAACGTTTTGTTTGTGAAGCTTTATTTTATTATTCACTAGTTTTGTCCGACGGGTTTGTATGCGTGACGGTAACCAATTATTTTATTTATTCGTTTCCGAGATCAAATTTTTTTCGTACCTAATTAATTTGTGAATAGAGCTAAAGTATTTTTAGACCATTTGGGATGTAAATGTTTTACATTTTCTTGGAATATGATTGCTGTGAAACGCAGGATATAAAATATTTAAGACATGACTTGACCACTAGAGTACAAACCTTCTGCTTTTTAAATAATTGTGTTACAGATAATTCAACTCATCAGTGCGCGCGGCGCTATGTGTGCGTGCGCTAGTAATTATACAGCTTTAATTTGTGTGACAGTGATGCGGCCGTCTTCACAGAGTACATTTTTATATTATGAGGTAGAGACGTAACTCGACTTATTGACGACACCAGCGGTGCCAAGCAGTCTTTGCAGGAAACGCTCTGCGTGGCCGCGAAATAAACATCATATTTATACAAAAAGCATACAGCGCCATCTACCACGTTTGCAGGCAACTCTTACGTTATAATGAAACGAAATCAAATATCATGACAAGTCTCAATGTAACTGCAACGTTGAGATCCTGTGTAACTTGGTCACATTATAATTCATTACATAGTGTTCTTAGTGATAATACCATGGGTACAGTCGTTAAAGAAAATGTCTAATTCTTCACGGAGAAAATGTTTAAGAAGTCAGGTAAATATTTTTATGTGTCAATTCGATGGAATTAATATTTGTTATCACTACATATAAGAAAACAAAGTCCCCGCCGCGTCTGTCTGTTCACGATAAACTTAAAAAATACTCCATGGGGATTTCCATGCTGAGATCACCAATGATTCTTGAGAAAGGTTAACGTATATAATTTGTTGAGTTTTTGTTTACATTGACTAAAATATAATGATATTAGTTGGAGATGTCGGAAAAAAATAAGGTGTCTGGGAGCTTTTAACGAAAACGCTGCCTAAACCCTTCGAGGTATGTATAACAAAATAATGTATGGTAGAATTGTGTAACTTATAAAGGCCTACAGAAAAGTCATAAATGATAGAGCTCCAAATTCTAATGCAAAAAGAAAAGAAATGCAGAGATAGTCGACGAAAAAAAACATTGCTGTACTGCAAATATGACAAAAATTGAACTGTATGACTTGATTAAAAAAATTAAAAGAACCATATCTATACATCTAAAAAAAACTGTTGAGGGTCGAGAGTTTGTACATGGAAGATAATTTGAAAATTTTAATTTTTTTTTTTTTTTTTTTTTTTTTTTTTATATTCAGCTCGCCAAATTGACGTCGCCACGATGGATAGCCGTGGCGCATCTTGCGATTGGGGGGCACTTCTTACAGCGGTCCTCAAGTTGGCGGCCCTGTGATGTGCCTCTTCACGCTCCTCTTAAAGAACCCGGGGTTGTAAGATGAGGGAAACACGTGTGCGGGCAGGTCGTTCCAAGTTTTTATAGTTCGACAGAGGAACGATCTTTTGAAACGCTCGGTTCTGGCGAAGATTCTCTCCACTGTGTATGAGTGGCATCTCTGCCCGGCACGCGTTGTTCGGGATCGGAAAGGTGATGGTGGGATCAGATTGAAGAGCTCTTCAGAACATTCGCCGTGATATATTCGGTAGAAGGCAGCCAAGGACGCTACGGTTCTTCGCTGCGCCAACGGTTCGAGGCCTCCCGTCACCTCAGGACAACCAATTATTCGGACAGCACGTCTCTGCATAGCGTCAAGTGCGTCCAACAAGTACCTCGCGGAGTCATCCCAGAGGTGAGAACAGTACTCGACGCAGGGACGAATCTGCGTCTTGTACAGCAAACATCTCTGATGTGGCGTGAAGTACCGTCTCACCTTATTTAGGACTCCGAGTTTCCGCGAGGCCAGCCCAATACAACTCTCTATGTAGTTTTTGTGATTGAGCTCACGCCGGACGTCTATACCGAGAATCTCCAGGTTGTCCTTTAGTAGAACCGTAATGTTCTGAAGAGAGGGTAGGGGTAGGAATGGGGACTTCTTAGCTGTAAACGCACACGCCTGCGTTTTTCTGGCATTGAACTCGACCAGGTTGTCTGAACCCCATTGGGCAATGCGACCCAGGTCCCGGTCGAGATCCGCCACGAGTTGCCGTCTCTTTTCGTCCACGTCACAACGCCCCTCCGCTGGGCGGCCAGAATAGCTCCCATGCAGAGTACTGTCATCCGCATAACAATGAATGCACCCAAGGGACAGCATGTCATTGATATGCAGAAGAAAGAGAGTTGGGGACAATACCGATCCCTGTGGTACCCCGGCATTTACCTGCAAAAAGCAGGAGGCCTGACCATCACAGAGGACCCGTATACGTCGCCCGTGCAGGAAGCTGGCCAACCAGCGGCATAACTGAGGCGATAAACCATATGCCGGCAGCTTGGAAAGAAGCGACGCATGCCATACCCTATCAAAGGCTTTAGCGATGTCTAGGCCAATAGCCAGAGATTCGCCGTGCCTCTCCATAGCCTCACCCCAGGTGTGCGTTACGTACGCTAGGAGGTCACCCGTTGATCGTTTCGGCCTAAAGCCATATTGGCGATCGTTAATTAACGAGTGATCCTCCAGATAGCGCATGAGCTGTTTGTTGATGATTAGCTCGAACACCTTGCAGATGACGGTGGTTACGGCTATGGGTCGATAGTTGTTCGGATCCGACCGATCCCCTTTCTTGGGGATCGGCTGGACGTTCGCCTCCTTCCAAGCCTCCTCCTTAATTGTAGGGCGTTCTCTAATCGATACTGAAGCTGAAAATGTAATTAGAAATTTTCATGTCTGTCTGTCTGTATCCTGATTATGAATTGATTTAAATGAAACTTGGCACAATCTGAGCTTATGATCCGGAAAGGGTTCTAGGATACTTTTGTTCCCGATATATTGCGCGGTTCCTTTGGGAGAGGGCAGGGCACACGCTTTTCGCCCACCTTATGTGTCAGCTAGATTGTTATAAGATTAATGACATACTTCAGCCATATGGCTTAAAAGTTCTTCGGCTACCACCGTATTATCCTGAACTAAACCCGATAGAAAATGTATGGGGAATTCAAACAAATTATAATGCTTCACATAAAATCGAACAAAATGTGATGGAAATGAAGAAATTAGGTAATAAACGAACGTTTAAGTAAATTGATGAAGAGATGTGGCGTTATACTTGTCGGCACGCCAAAGAAGAAGAATACTATCGACATTTTGATTGAATTTATAATTAACCTTGGAGAGAGCAGCGAATACTAAAATTCCTCAATTTTATTCTTCAAACAGCGATACATATTAATATGTATAACATACATTTCACCCATTGAGATTTTATTTTAGTTCAACAAGTGTTTTTGTATTTTGTACTTCACTGTACCTCATATCACGCACACGAAGTCACTGTGTTTAGACGAGGCTTACCCACACATAGTGCCGCGCGCACAGATGAGTTGAACTTACTATAACTTATTTATGTTAATTTATTTTCAGTGAGAAAAACTATAATTTTAAATAGTGAAAGAACTACTTAGTTTAGGACGTGTCTTGAATCGGTGACTTTTGACGTAGTGACGATATCCAACTTTTTTTGGTGAGGTTCGTGCTCAACTAGTTAAAGCATTACCCCTGTAGGAGAAAAACGTGAAACCACCGGCGCCGGTACAAGAATCGTTCTGAAACAAGTTATATTTTACTATAAGTCTTCTAAAAACCTTTAAAAATAATTAACATTTGTATTACCGTAATTTACGCCGAGAAAATAAAGAAAATGAAATGGTTGATATGCGTTGGTTTTTGTAAGAAGGTACAGGTCACGAATCTTTATAAGTAGGCATGTTGTCCTTACGAGTATGACGCTCTACGTACTGACACAAAATAATATGAGATGTCTTTCTACTGGTTGAATTTATAGTCGTTCTGGAACGGCAGGGAGATCTAACCCTATCGGATCTAACCGTGCTCGAACGCTCCAGACGTAGAGTGTGAGGATGAACTCCCTGATTGCACTAGTATTACTTATTTCGCAAACAGACTGGTCATTTAATTAAGTTTCTCCACTGCAATGAATATAAGAAGGTACCTACATTAGCGCAGTCTTCGTGAACAAATTATGACGCACAATACGAAATTGACATTGAAATAATCGAGAACTCGATTTAAATAACTGCCGTTACGTAAGGCGGTGATGTGCGCGGGTTATAGCGTTGGATCACGACACGGAAGCTATTTTAGCTGTAAAATTATCATAATAAATGGCACAGCACAGGGGGGCGTTGTCATGGAGATGAAGGTAGCGAAGACTGCTTACCGTGAAACATTTTTAGGGTTCCGTACCCAAAGGTTTTTTTTATATCTTTATTCACTTTTTTTATATAAATATTTGTCAGGTTACAAAGTAACACTTCAGAATGTCAAAATTTTTGCTTTTAAATTTACTGCCAAATTTTGCAATGTAATAGTAGAGCCTGTAAGGAAGAACCTGGCAAGAAAACTCACGTAAAAACGGGACTCTATTGCTGACACTTCGTTGTCCGTCTTTTGTTCATTACGAGGCTATATCTCAGGAACCATAATAACTAGACAGTTGAAATTTTCACAGAGTATGTATTTCTGTTGTCATTATAACACCAAATATTAAAATCAGATACAAAAGAGGACACCCATACAACAAACTTTTTTTTTGATACGAAAACCTCCGTGCGCTAGTCCGACTCGCACTTGGCCAGGTTTTTCGTTGAGTAGATATACATATATATATACACTAACAGGCACAACTTTACTTAAGAAACAAATTATGCATTCCACAAAATATCTTCATAGGAGCTGAGAGCGCATTTCAAGGGCTTAATATTTCTAAATCGGGATCGTCGAACTGACTTGATCTCATTAGTCTGGCAGCTCAAGCCTCATCCGCTATGCAGATGATGGCTTTGAGTCACCGCCCCCCTCTAACCACCTCCCCCCTCCCCAGGGTGCCACCCCTCCCCACCTCAAACGGTCTGATGAGGTACACAGATACAGTGTAACGAACTTTAAAACTTAGATGTGATGCGGTTAGGTTTATCAGTTGCTTGTCAGAAAATGATTAATGTGATGATGTAAATTGCTATAAAAACTACCAACGAAAATTGGTTTGAACGAAATCTAGTGAGCAGTTTTTTTAATACGTCATAAACCACAATTTTCGGTTAGAAAAATCACTACCACTGCGAACGTGTTAAAACATCAATCAAAGTTACAACGAACTATAAGAACTTTTATATTATGTTACTTGCTGCTACGGAACCTTTAATGGGCGAGTCCAACTCGCACTTGGCTGGTTATTTCTTTGTACTTTGTTCTATTGTTACACAATGAAATACGATTATTAGAATACACACAATCACAAATGTAAATAAAATAAAATAAGTACCTACAGCTTATTCTTCAAATAACCAAACTCTAACCGGTCCCGGTGCGATGGTCCCTAAAGCTATAAGATAAGATAAGCACTTCTAATGCACTACCACGCTGAAAAGCTTCCTAGACCACAATGAACCAGTTTTTTTTAGAAATTACTGTGCCTGTAAAGCATAGGGCAACACGATCTATGTCTTTCACCCGGAAGGGAGGCGCCATAGTCCGCTTTGACAGAAGGAGCTTCCCTTCTGTCAAAGCGTACTCTAAAAAGTGTACGCTTATACACACACATATATAAGAGTTGAGAACGATTGCTTTTGTGGTGGTGTATCAAAATAATCAAATTATAGTATTCTAACAATAATAATGACAATTGGAATGTTATTGTCGAGTTATATTAAGAAAAGACAAATAAACCCCATACAACTACAGACCCAAATAACCTATTGTAAATTCTTATTTTTGTTATAAATTCAATAGTTTGTAAGTATGAATTGTTGCTTATATGATCTAATGGCCGAATAATAGGTCCCATGGGATACGGGAACGGGAAAAGTTTTCACCACCGACATCATCTATTACACACATACATAAATTGTGTTACTGACACTCGGAAACTATATTATTTCTTTGTCCAACTTTGGGTAATTCCTATTATTACTACTTCTGGTACTAAAATAAGTTATCCCTGAACTAATAATAATTGAATTCGCTATCTGCTTTCTGAAAAAATGAACTTTCTGTTATATTCACACACTCTGCTTGGTATATGTATTCCCCTAACGACATACATACATAAACGGCCTTATAACATAGTTCTAAATACGAAAGATACGTTAACGATACGTTACGTATGTAATAGAAAGATACGTTGATCGGTTGGCAACACTGCCGCAGTGAACTGCTCTTCTGCGACTTTGTTACATTTTAATTGATTAAAAATAAAAATAGGCGTCAAAAACTAGTGATAATGTGTTTGAAGGCTCTAAATATGTTGGCAACCTGGCCTTGGTGAGATGCGGGGTATCCTGTATCTGTTGGGTAATGATTGCCCAGGATTGAATACCAGATTGAATGATGATGATGGCTATGAGGATGATGGTGATCATCCTCATGATGATGGTGATGGTGATCATCATAATGATGATATTGACACTGTTCTAAAAAGCCCAAACATGGTATATTTAGACGGATTGCGATGATTAGGTACTATATCTCGATATGAAAACATTCCCTGAATGTCAGTGAAGACGGTAACAAAGTGAGTAGTTTAGTTTAGAAGAATCAAGGGTATGTATACAAACACAGAAAGTGGGGAATGACGTTATATTATGCTAAGCACTTATATGAAAAAAATACATACATACATACATATGGTCACGCCTTTATCCCCGAAGGGGTAGGCAGAGGCATATTATATACCCACATTTCACCTTTGTATAATTTGTCCCACGTAATAGGTGGTGAGCCGTATTGCCGTGTTTAAATGGACAGGCGCAGGTTGTGACTGCCTGCTGTTGAAATAAAGCCTTCAACTTAGCTTAACGACTGCCATTTTACTGGCAACCGGGACCAACGGCTTAACGTGCCTTCCGAAGCACGGAAACGTTCAAATAAATGTCACAAAGTGATCACATGGATGGTCACCCATCCATGGACCGGCCATAGTGAAAGTTGCTTACTGCAGTGATCGTTTACAGAACACTGAGTCCGCGGGGCCACGAGCGCTTCATGAAAAAAATAACCAAAATTAAAGCGCTCGAACGATATCTTATTATTCAAAAAATAAGTGTACTAAACTTACAAATTCAATGAAGAATAACATGGAAGAATATTTGAAGCATGTATAAAAGCTCCCGATTTGTCGATAAGCGATAGAGCAGATCCCGCGGGATTAGCCCCGGCCCGGGAGCCCAGACCTTCCTACATTAGATCGTGCTTATCGCCTCCGGCATCGCCTCTACGCGGCTCTCAGGGTTTACGTTATGTCTTAATACTGACTTCCGAACAGGGCTGCCACAGACGAAATGTGTGAGACATTTTAACTATTTTCACGCAAAGCGTCTCCGATGACATAGCGTTGGGTGCGGGCTTATGGTTCTTCATGGTTCAGACTTATCTGAACGCATTTGATGTTATACATGTGGGAAACGGAATGTGATTTGAGTGAACAGGATGAATGAATAAGAGAGAGTGAACGGTAGATATTAGATATAAGGACGGGGAGTCGGAAATTGGGTATTGTTGAAGACGGTTGTACAAGGTGCTTATCTAAAGTTCATTAAAAGTCAGTAAAATAACAATCGTTAAGCCAAGTTGAAGGCCTTAAAGGCGGGTTGAAAAATTTCAACTGCGGGTCGTCATGACCTGCGCCTATCCATTTCAACACGGCATTAGTCTCATTAGGTACCTATTACGTGGGACATAATTTATAAGGTGAAATGTGGGCGTAAATAAAGCGTGGATAAAGGCGTGCCTATATAGCTATATGTATGTATTTTATATTTGTATTTATTAGGAATGATTAGAATTACTCATTCCTCAAGCTCAGAATGACTAGACATTACTTAGATCTCAGACACTGTAGGGAGTCCTTGAACATCCATCCGACGCCTTGCCCAATCGTAGGCTGTTGGGCGTTACTTGAGGATTTTTAGTCGGTAGGAGTCCGACATCGGCATAGCATTCATGAATGATTTTTCCTCACGTTAAAAAGAAGGGTCTCGCACAACCCTGCGACATTCATCCAAGGAGTTACACGAAGCGCCCGTTGTAAAACTTAGGTAGGTAGCGACATGTGGTTTTAGTCAGTTTGACTCCGGCAAGACATTTGTGAGGATTTACAAACCGATTATTAGGCTAAAATAAATAAAAAAGCGATCTGCGTTTTCACATAACAACTTGAATTATGTATTTCGCAATGACTAAATGATAATGATTATGAAAAAAAATTGCAAAGTCACACTGAAAGAGTACCTATACTTTAACATAGGTTCATAGATTCGTCTCGGACAAAGCCGCGTGACAGAAACTAGTACACATGGGACTTGCGTACTTGTAAATCTTGCGCGAACCAGTAGCCACAAACCCACAAGTAATAGACGCGGTTCGCCCCAAATATGTCACATTCCATTGCCCCCACACACGATATGAGTCAGGAAAGAATCGGATAGTGGGATAGAAATAATTGAATGCCATCCTTGTTAGTGGTATGCATGTGTGCGTGCGTTGATTAGGTATATTTCTTCACTGAGTTATGTCTGTACGAGACTCTATGAATGTCAGTTTGAGGAATGTTATTTCTACTGAACATTGTTTAATTTCATATTTTTTCCAGGTCGCCATTCATTCGGGCTTAATTTTTTTGTTTTGCGTTTTTTGCGACAAGTTGCAGGCCTGAGGGTAGGTACGACCTACGCTTTTCAGTTTCAACAGCGAAAGTTGTTTACTGCAGTGATCGTTAACAGAACACTGAGCCTCCGCGGGCTTAATGTACAGTTAACCGGCAGACAAAGAATCATAAAACTATGAGTGAGTAAGTGGATGGATATTTCTTTTAAATCTGTGAGAAGAGGCAACTAGTCAGCACGACCAATTGACTGTTCCATTTTTTTTAGCAGTATTGCCGAAAATCTTAACTTTTCCACCGGTAGTAAGTACACTCTATTATTTTATATCAAAACGTAGAACAGTTATTATATTAGCCATTTGAACGTAACCACACAGTCAACCCGTCAGATTAACACGGAAGTGACTTATATAACGTACCTATTTAGTTATGAAAGGAATATCTACTAGACATGTTTACCCCGATATTCGAATCCCTCCCAGGAGTAAGTCTGTAGTATACCTACCACATTACTCGAAGGCTTGTGTGAACATGTATCAGGAGACTGGGGCGTGAGGGGCTCTGTCGTCGGGTGATATATGTCGTCATATGACATTAATGTTGCGTACTCGAAGGCTTGTGTGAACATGTATCAGGAGACTGGGGCGTGAGGGGCTCTGTCGTCGGGTGATATATGTCGTCATATGACATTAATGTTGCGTACTCGAAGGCTTGTGTGAACATGTATCAGGAGACTGGGGCGTGAGGGGCTCTGTCGTCGGGTGATATATGTCGTCATATGACATTAATGTTGCGTACTCGAAGGCTTGTGTGAACATGTATCAGGAGACTGGGGCGTGAGGGGCTCTGTCGTCGGGTGATATATGTCGTCATATGACATTAATCCAGAAATCTCTATTCCCTTTGATTGTTGTACAATATTGTGAATATGGTGATAGCAATTTCGTTGTGTGTCATTGAATATTTCTTATCAAATTAGTTATCACTGAATCGGCGAAAGAAAGAGTTTTAATGTTTTTTTTTTACATTTATACAGAAAAAGAAATTAACCGTTACAGTTTTTCCTGACTGTCCGTCTATCTGTTCGCAGTCGAGCTCAAAAACCCTTACTTAGTACCTACCTACGAAAAATCTGTAAATCACCGAGGATTATACCATACACTTATGCAGAAAAACCAATCATTTTAAACACCTTCAGCACCTTAAGCACCTCCCCATATGTATAAAGTGTAGCTGATACATATGTCTTTATCTCGTTTTTAAAAGAGGGACGTTTGTGAACTACCTATATGGTTCATTTTTGGTAGACTTAAGTTTCTCCATCTCCTGCCAGCAAAACGGTTATTTCTAAGCATTGAAAATAACGATGGTAAGACTTTACAAGAAAATCAAAAAGGAGAACTTTCACAGATCGGGAAATGCTATAATAGGTGTTTAGTAATAGTCAAGAGACAGAAAGTCAAAGGATTTACGAAGTTAAATAAATAAAACGGCTACCTTACAGTTCATTGTGCGTGTTTAGACATGCGCTTGGAGATATTCTTTGAGACAGTCCTATGTCATATACCAGTATATCTTCGAGGGATTCCAGAGAAATTTTCATATTAATAAATGAAAGCAAAATAAAAAAAGTATGAGTGGCAATCAATTCATTTTTTAATCATTCATTTATTTACTATGTGCTGTAATATAATGAACAGGTATAGCCTAATTATAGTAAAATACAGCGATAAAAAAAACCAGAGCCTACTGGTTAGTACGAGTAGGTTATAGTTTTTTTTTCTATAATCGAAGTGTACTAACAATTTGTTCCTTAAAATATTAACTCTTTCCTCGTATAAGTACAGGTAAGCCTCCCTACCTGTTTTAGGTGTAAGTGGATTAGTAGCTATTGTGTTCTTCAAACGAACCACGTTTTATCCCTACTGAAATGTGTAACAGTATTAACATTTACATCATGAAAGTGCTTCACGTGTCAGATAAAGCCATCTATCTTCTTATTAACATTCGCGTAGCAAGTCCCGAACCCGATAAAACTGTAACCGTAAAAATTTCAAACTCAAAGTAGTTTTATTTTATGTTACCTATAAGTATTACGAGAGGCCGGCGCAGTATTATCGTAAATTTAGTGCCACGTGAAGCCTTCGTAAACATAAATGTCGTATGCTACGAGGACAGCTTTTATAGTAAGTGCCTGGGCGTATGTCCATCACTTGGTTGATGACGTCATGTGTCGCGTTTTACTGCCTTTTTATTTCTAACACCGCCGAGGTGAACGCGTTTTAACGGACCTGAAACATTGGGTTCTATTAATAGAGCTATACAATGTAGTGGGTCTGGACGTGGACACTCTCTCGCTCGAGACCATGGTGCGAGCCATGCTCTACAGCGGGAGTAAGTGGGACTGCGCCGCCTCTTTCTGCGAGCAGATCATGCTCGTGAAGGAGGCGGCGGGGCGGGTACGGGTGAGAACTCTCCCACCCGAGTTCCACAGTCGGCGGTCTGGGCGCCGCCGACGTGTCTTCGCCGAGGACTATCGGTCTCCACGACCGGGGGTCTGAGGACGGTGAGAGGGTCGCTCACCATCCTTACAGAAGCAGGCCCATGACGGCAGCATGACGTGGAAAACTCACGCACGCACCCCCTTAGAAGCGGGATCACACCCGAAACCCCCCCAAAGACGCGGGATAGCACCCGAACCACCCCCTGGGTGAGACCGCAGTGGCGGCCGTAGTCCTGTTGGGAGTCCTGGGACATCCTTGCGAGGGCTTACCCAGGGCTCCCAACCGTAGGCTGTTGGGCGTTACGTGAAGTTTTTTAGTCGGTAGGAGTCTGGCATAACATGCATTAGGATTTTCCCTCACGTAAAAAAAAATGGAGCTATACAAATACTACTAATATTCAATAAGAAACTAGTTTTTATACATAAACGATTTATTTAATTTATAAGACGACTTTGACTTACAGATAGCCTTTTCTCTATTACCTCCTTACGAGTTAAAGATGAAGAATAATTCCCTTTAGGTTCAATAAGACAAGTGTGTAAAAATCTGTAATGATGAAATACACAACCAAAATGTAATTCAAAACGTTCTCGTATTTAAAGTCGGTTGAAAACATATCAGAAAACATAGATTTCGTTGTAGCTATTTAAGCTTGCCGGCGCGAGCGTGTTGCGCCAAATCCCCGACTTATTCCGAATCAAAAGGTGACTGTATTAAGAGGCGAGCTGTACTAGGGCGGGTAAGCTCCGAGGCTTATCTAATATCGTTAGAGATCCATTGTGTAGGTGACTACATCGTGTTGCTAGACAGGAAAGTATTCGTTGTACGTATCCAGACTAAATCTCCTATCAGACAAAATTACAATAACATAGCAGTTCAGTAATTGCTGCAAAAAGAATGAAAATGCATGAAGTAAATAATTCCAACGCTCATAGTATTAATGGTAATGTAGTCAGACATTATATGAAAATCGTCGGATATTAAAGAAAAAGAAAGGTAGGAGGTACCCACCATACGCAACTGCTGCCAAGCAGTCTTTATGATGAACGAGAAACACACTGTACAGAGGAGTATTACATATTACTTACAATCGGAGGGGCAAGGGCACTTGCCTTAAAGTGCCCCCCGCCAAGTGGAATAACAAAGCGGCATGGCAGTACCATCTTTTCTCGAACCACTTCAGGCCATTTTCGACCCTATCTCTTTCGTTGAGGAATTGGAGTCGTCATTCCACCGTTACATATTATAGTTCTGGTAAATCTTGAATGTTGTGGGCTACAATTGACAGATCTAGGTTGTGTAGAGGGGGGTGGCTTCCACTTTCCCTTCTTTTTTATCGTTCGCTTATATTCATTATATAGCAATGAAATTATTATAAGTCGCCGGATTGATGCTATTTTTGGCAAATTTAGAGTAGATGGACGAGGCTGTTGGTTCCGAGAGAAGTTTTTTCAAGGCCGTACTTTGAGGTTATTGTAGGATGGGTCATAAAGTACGGGACAGTAGCGTGCTTGTATGTTTGTCCTCTACTAACGTCTTGAGGAAGTAACATATTGCCATAATTTTTTGTAAGGAGACAGTTTTAAGTCTGGAGTGTGCTATAGTCTATTTCAGGTATCCTCCAGTAGTATGATAAAAATATAGTTGATACACGAAGGTGACCCTGATGAATTCTTGAGGTAGTTTGTCGTGACCCAATTAATATAGATATTGTAATGGTGACTGGTACCGGCACCATGCTATCGATCTCTTTACTTATTCACGGTGTTGTGCCTTTGGTTTAGTGCACGAAAATATCTGGCATTCTATTTGTTTAATACTAGCGGATGTCACGCGGTTTCACCCGCGTAGAACCCGTTCCCATAGAATTACGGGGATTAAATATAGCCTCTGTTCACCAGGATAGTGTAGCTCCCAAAAAGTGATAGAATTTTTCAAATCGGTTCAGCAGTTTTGGAGCCTATTCGATGCAAACAAAGAAACAAATCTACCCTCTTTATAGTATTAGTACTTATAGACTGAATGGTGCCCGTTCCTTCGTCCCCGACATAGGAATTTTGTTTCCGTTCTCACATCATATAGGAATTTATTCCGGGAATAAAATACATATAGTCACGCCTTTATCCCCAAAGAGCAGGCAGAGGACAAAGTAATCGCCCACATTTCACCTTATAGTTTTATGTCCCACGTTATAGGTGGTGAGCCTATTGTAGTGTTAAAATGAACAGGTGCAAGTTGTGACGACCCTCGGTTGAAAGTTTTGATGTATAAAACATTTTCTTGGATAGACGTTTCGGATAAATTGTAAAGGTTACACCGCTACCAGTACCACTAATCCACCTTGAGACTATGGCCATTGTAAATTTTACGAAAAATTCGGGCTATTAGGTGTATGTATATCTGTAAACCACGTAAGAGTAACATTCTTTAGTAATAACATTTTTGTTTTTAAGAGTTACATCAGCTGGGATTACTAGCTGGCTCGTGTGACGTGAGTTTTTAAAGTTACTATAGGAGTCAGTAGAGTATTCCTGGATGTCCCGCGGTATCCTTCCGAGGGCTTACCCGGACCTCCCAACCATAGACTTTTAGGTAGGATTCCTGTGGTTTTTAGTCGGTAGGAGTCCGGCACAGCATCCCTGTAGGATTAACCTCCACGTTAAAAAAAAAGATTTATTTCTGGCACGTCCTTCCGAGGTCTTATTCGTGGCTACCGGTCACAAGCACTGGTTTTAGTCAGTGAGAGACCGGCATAGCATCCATGAAGGAAGTCAACACGTAAAATAAACGTTTAGTATATATATATTTTGAACAAAAACGTGCCCATTACAACATTAATCTTCAATGTATTGATGGAAGGTAGCATCTAAAGACTCAAAGCGCGTTAGGGAGATACGGTCGATAGCCGGCACCGCCTCGCTAGCTTGAGGACACTTCAGCTTACGGGACACTCATGTGCATGTCACGTTGTAGGTACCAACCTGCCTACTATGCCACTAAATACAATATTCCATATCTATCTATACTTATAATAAAACTGTTGAGGGTCGAGAGTCTGTACATGGAAAATATTTTGAAAATTTCAATTGTAGGGCGTTCTATAATCGATTCTGAAGCCGAATACGTAATTTAAAATTTTCATGTCTGTCTGTCTGTCTGTCTGGATCCCGAATAAGTATCACGCCGAAACTACTGAACCGATTTGAATGATACTTGGTACATTCCGAGCTTATAGTCCGAGGAAGGTTCTTGAATACTTTTGATCCCGATATTTTGCGCGGTTCCTGCGGGAGAGGGGATGAAAGATAAAATGGTTTTCAGCTGTAAGTTCTCACCGCGTGGTCCGATTTCAAATATTTTTTTAGTGTCAGAAAGGGAATGTTTTTAACATTGTTCCACACAAATTTCATTATTGAGAGTTTCGTAGTTCAGAAATTAGAGGCATCTCAACTTTTCGAATTCAAGGGTTTCTTTGAATGTGAGGGTAAATCTAAACTGGCGTTTTGGCTTAATCATAAAAGAGGCTAGCTAGGATTAAGGCTATTGTAAAACAATTCAGTCCGCGCCGAAGGCGTGGACTGAATTGTTTTAGAATGGACTTAATCTTTAAGCTCTTTTATGATTAAGCAAACAGGGCAGTTTCATACGCTCCCTTGAGTCTGATGAAAAAATACCTGTCCTTTCATACACCTTATGAGGCGTAAACGAAGTTGCGAGGGTCAGCTAGTACTTATAATAAAACTGTTGGGGGTCGAGAGTCTGTACATGGAAGATATTTTGAAAATTTTAACTGTAGGGCGTTCTATAATCGATACTGAAGCCGAAAATGTAATTTAAAATTTTCATGTCTGTCTGTCTGTCTGTCTGTATCCCGAACAAGTATCACGCCGAAACTACTGAACCGATTTGAATGATACTTTGAACATTCCGAGCTTATAGTCCGAGGAAGGTTCTAGGATACTTTTGATCCCGATATTTTGCGTGGTTCCTTAGGGAGTGGGGATGAAAGACAAAACGACTTTTTAGTTGTAACTTCTGAATGCGTGGTCTGATTCTTAAACATTTTCAACCGACTTCAAAAAAAGGAGGAGGTTCTCAATTCGTCTGTATGTATTTTTTTTTATGTATGTCAAGCGATATTTCCGTCAATTATAGACGGATTTCAAAATTTATTTTTTTGTTGAATAGGGTTTACTTCTGAGGTGGTCCCATTTTCACCAAGTCAGGATTTGATGATGGGATCCAGGAGAAAACGAGGGCAACCACCAAAAATTGTAGGGACAACTAGTGCACTTGTTAACTTTTTAATTAAGTGCTTTAATGTTCTACACTTTAATGAAGGTCTGGAGTCGACCTGATGATAGAGTCGAAAGACAGTCGAGGGCCTTCCTTAACAATTTACAGCAGTTACCTTGTGTTTGGGCTTGATTGATTTGTATTGATGAGAACTTTGCACCTAGATTGATAGATCCGCCTTCAAAAAAAAAAGAAAGTTCTCAATGTTTTATGTATGTTCACCGATATTTCCGTCAATTATAAACGGATTTAAATTGTTTTCTTTCTTGAATAGGGTTTACTTCTGAGGTGGTCCTATTTTAATCAGATCAGGATCTGATGAGGGGATCCAGGAGAAATCGAGGGCAACCACCGAAAATTGTAGGGACAACCAGTGCATCTGTTAACTTTTTAATTCAGTGCTTTAATGTACTACAATTTAATGAATATCTGGAGTCGATCTGATTATGGAACCGAAAGACATTCGAGGGAAATCCTTAACGATTTACAGCAGCTACCTTGTGTTTGGGCTTGATTGATTTGTATTGATGAAAACTTTTACCTAGATAGTCTATATATTTTTCGGTTCACCCGTCACTTAAAATAATGAAAAAAAAAATTTCAATAAAAAAGAAAACCGACTTCCAACAAATCCTGAAAAATAAAATTTACTTACCACAAAGTAAAATGTATTTTGCTTTATCAGATTTTATTCAATATACTATTGAAGTTGGTGCCATGAATAATACCTACATGAACCTATGGGTTTACTTGGCGCCGACTTCAATATGATATTGAATAAAATCAGATAAATCAAAATACATTTTACTTTGTGCTAAGTAAATTTTATTTTTCAGGATTTGTTGGAAGTCGGTTTTATGTTTTATTGAAAAATTTTTTTCAATATTCTATAGGGAGTACTTTAAGAATTGTTTCACACAAGTTTCAATGTTGCGAATTCTGTGGTTCAGGAATTACAGACATCTCAACTTTTGCAAAACCTAGAGTTTAAGGATTCCTTTAAATCTATACTGGCGTGTTGGCTTAATCTTAAAAGAGCTTAATGATTAAGGCTATTGTAAAATAATTCAGTCCACGCCTTTGGCGTGGACTGAATTGTTTTACAATAGCCTTAATCATTATAATCTTTTATGATTAAGCAAACAGGGCAGTTTCATCCGCTCCCCATGAGTCTGTTGAAAAAATTACCTGTCTTTTCATACACCTTTTGTGGCGTAAACGAAGTTGCGAGGGTCAGCTAGTTTTTAATAAGTGAATAGTACTTGTTCTGTGGCATCTAATTATTTAGGTATTGATATGCCTATAAAGATTTGAATTTAGTTAGCACTGAAATAAAGCAGATGTAACTGCAGTAGATAATTTTGTGTGAAAGATATGCAATTTATATTCCTTTGATTCGAATACAGTTCACTGTAAAATGGTGTTTCGTGATTACCTAGTTATGTAGGCTGTCAGTTTTATAGCATGACACCTTAAATAATACAAGCCAAAATAAATTAAAGCTTTCCTTGTTACATTATAGCAAGTTCTAGAAAATTTCACACTTCATGCACTTGTTAGTGGATGTAATATAGTAGTTGTAGACACGAACATACTTTCAGGAATGGGATTTATAATATCTTTTTTATGATATTAAATCAATGTTAACTTTTTTAAACGTGTAAAACCCTCATGGATGCTATTCTGGGCAATGGGCAATGGTATGTGGCTAATAGCTGAGATGGCTTCCTTTTTGGGTGCATGCAAGGAAATTAATGAGAGGTATTGAGATGTTTCTACTTGTATTTATTATTTTTGTGCCTGAATAAAATTTCTTTCTTTCTTTCTTTCTTTCTTTCTTTCTATTCTGGACTCCTACCGACTAAAACCACCCGGTTGACACGGTGCCCATTCATCTGCCTACGGCTGGGAGTCTCCGGTGCGCCCTCCAAAGCATAACCTATTATTATTGTCAAAAGTATGGATTTAGATTGAGAGTAGCGCATGCTTCTAAAACTATGGTCAAAAGGAAGAACAACTACTTAAATATAAAAATTATGATAATTTCAATCGAAAAACCAAACCAAAGTGTAGAACTTTTTATCAGAGTTCAAAAATAATCAACGGATTATTTTCTATTGTTGTTACCAAGGTTAAGTTGTAAAAGATGTGTCACAAATCTTTTGTAAGATGGAGTGGCCGATGCTCGAAGGTCGCCCCGCCATTGAGGAGGTCTGAAGTGCACTGCGCTATTTCTTTATAAAATTTCCTCTTAAAACTAAACTCTTCTTTGTTTGGCAGTAGTCAGTGATACAACTCTTATACCATAATCAGTCCTGCCATAGAAGATGTTCTCTACTGTGACGCAATTGATTTCATTAGCTTTTATAGATTCCGAACCAGAATCATACAATAATTTATTCGACTTCAACAATCTTCAATTCTGCGTCGCAGCAATCCACACTTAGTACTACAGAATGCAATGTATTTGAATATACAATGTAACAGAAGGGCAGTAATGAAACAATTCAGGAATCAGTTATACTTTTATTACTCCGTACCACAATGATTCGGGCAGAGTTTCCACTAGTCTAAGTGTACAGTGTCGAATACCCCGTAAAATGAGCGACAGGCCGTTTTATAACATTGCTATGGATGAGACGTCAGCGTCGACACTTATAATTTTGGCGCTAAGCGGAGGCGCGGTGCGCGACACGTGGTTTTTCGTAACAATCGGCTATCCTGCAAGTGATTGCTCCCGCAATGGAAACAGTGTTTTAGAAGTAGGCTAGGCTTGACTGGCTGCGCCGATGTGGCTGGCTGAGCCGGCGTGGCTGGCAGTGCCGGCGTGGCTGGCTGTGCCGACGTGGCTGGCAGTGCCGGCGTGGCTGGCTGTGCCGGCGTGGCTGGCTGTGCCGGCATGGCTGGCTGTGCCGACGCGGCTGGCTGTGCCGGCGTTGCTGGCTGTGCCGGCGTGGCTGGCTGTGCCGGCATGGCTGGGCTCGACATGGCACATGCGGCGATTCTGGCTTAACTGCTAAGCTGCTAGCTCGCGTGAGGATCTCGCCCGCTTTCCAGCCAACAACAGCGGTGCCGGTGTTGATTACCTTCATGTAGCCCTGGCCGCCGCTGAGCAGCGTAGCTGGCAGGGCATAGGAGACACCTTGGAAGTCGTAATAGCGTGGTGTAGTGCAGACCTTGTTAGTTTCGACGTTCCCCAGCACAAGAACTTTGATGATAGAGGTACCGGGTGGTAGGGTTTCTTTGTTGGCTGTTACCACCTTGAACTTATCAACTTCTTCGTACGCCTGACATTCCGATAGAGGGTTGTGGTTCAAACTCAAAGTAGCCGTCTTGTTAGTGACTACAAGGGAGATATTATCGGAATTGATAACTGGCTGACCAATTAGCAGGTGAATGTCTTGCATGTCCATTTCTGTGATGTGTGCGCTGCATTTCACTTGAATGTTGTCAATTTCTAGGTGGAAGTTCACGACACCCCGGCTCGTCAATAAACCTCCCGAAAAACCTCTCAGGATTGTTCTGGTTGGTGTAATGTTGAGTCTTAACATGTTGACAATGGCGTTATTGATAACATTTACTTGGCTGCCCGTATCGATATAGCATTTCAGGAATGTTCCGTTTACCTGCACTGTTTTTTTATAAATCTCGTTATAGTTTTGCAGGAGCATAATTTCTTTGATATTGCTATTCTTTTCAGCCGGTTTGGTTTGTGTAATTGATGGGTTATTGCAACGGGTAGCAACGTGACCTGATAGTCCACATTTGAAACATTTTCGTAAATCAGGTAGCGGGCAGCTACGTAGCATGTGGATTCCGAGTCTGGCAACACTATCGAACGGTCAAAAATTTTAGCTCTCTGAAAATATTTTTAAAATTAATTAGTTATTTAGTATTTAAACAATTTTAAACCAATTAAAACCATTATCATCGCATTAATAGTGTCCTAAAATAGTCAGATTAATATAATAAAAGTGTTCTGTCCGTGTATTTTGGTGTAAGAGGTGACGAGTCAGGTACCCGTTTTTTTCGAATGTTAAATGCTTTCTTCTTCACGTAAATACATAATAAATCGACTGTTTCTCGTGAGTAGAATTATTATACTTGTATAAGCGTTTACTCGACGTTGACGACGGTTGGTGTATTTGCGTAAGTACATAAAAATATTAAGTATAATTTATTGCCGGTACATAACCTTGTTACTTCTTACCATTAACTGTACAAGGAGCTCCATCATATAATTCGCGTTTAATTGCACTTACTTACTTATTAATAATATGAATACCCGTAGTCGCAGAGCTCTCGGCCGCCAGCGGGAAGAGCCCAAACTTCAGTTGGTGTTGCTGGAGCTTAAATCTAAAACGGAGCTCTGTGTACAGTTGGAAAAGGAAAGAGAGGAAAATGAAAATCTATTGATAAACGCTTTGAATGACACAAAAAAATTAAAATGCGAATTATCAAGACTTCATGTTAGTTATGATGACATTGTTGCGGAGCGGGACCACCTTCAGTCAATTGTAGATAGGTTCCAAGAGTGCAGTGACGAGTATGAGAAAACCTTGAGGAGGACTACCTTTCTGGAACAGGAGCTAAGGGATGCCCAGGGACAGATCTCACACCGGAAAGAAGTTGCTGAGAAAGTTACTGCCCAACAAACCGATTATCTTTTTAGTGAGTTAATGAGTGGTATCCCGCAGTTTATTCCTTCTGCAAATTCTCAAAACCTGGACTTGACTTCTATAGATCTTACAGGTGACAGTCCATATCAACAGGACAAGTCGGTTTTGTTTTGCAGCAGAAATAAACTAAAAAAATATCTAAAAATTAAAAAGTTCATACAAAAATCAAAAAAGCAATTAAAATTCCATAAAATGTTAATCAAGAAGTGTAAAAATATAGGTTCTTGTTTAAAATTTAGAGAACAAGCTAAATTGTCAATGTTAGAACTAGAACAAAGCCATTTAAAATATTGCACTGACACACAAAAATTAGAGTCAAAAATACAAAGTTTGCAATTTGAGCTACAAGATATGACTAAAAAATATGAATGGTCCCTTAAGGACTTTACTAAATGTTCTTTAACAATAGACAAGGTACTCAAAACATCAAATGATGACACTGAGCGCCTTAATTGTTTCCTAAATGACTACTTATGCAATATTAACTGCCCTAAAGCAATTGAGCCGGTGGAGGCCCAGGGCGAACCAGGGGCGCGCGGCGAGGCGCGCGGCGATTCCGTGCTCTGTGGCGAACCGGTTACCGCTGAGCCCCTAGCTCCCATTACCACATGCTCGCCCAGTACATCAGTGGATATATTGTGTGACAGTGTAAATAATAGTAATAGTTGTACTAAATTAATTGTATTTAGTGATGATATTGGTACCAATCTAAGTTCATTTTTAAGTTCATTTTTAAAACAAAACTCAAATTCAAGTTATTACTCGGTTATTAACCCTAGAAGCCCAATCATATTTTACTAGCTATAAAGCCCAATTATAGGCCAAATTGACCTACACAAGTGAATGTACCTGTAAATCTGTTTACTTTGTTAAATTTGCAAATGTTTATAAATTTATTCTTTTTTTAACAAATTGCGAGCTAAAATAAAAGAAAATAATATTCATATTGATTTATTACACCTTAGTGATAACAAGTGATAAGTGAGAATCGAAATATTTGGTACAAAATGAGATCTTCTCGGTTTAATTCTTATAAACAAAAAAATAAACAAAAAAATATAACAAATTGACTTTCTTACAATTAACTAATATTTTTTTCATTACAAACTAACAGTTTTATAACAATAATCTCATTTTACACACAGTTTTCACAAACGTCAATATAGTCTTCACGGCATATTGCCTTTTTGCACTTGATGCACACTGAATTTGTCTATCGCTGTTTTTAAAATGAAAAATATCCACCGAAGCGTCGCTTTTTAGGCTCTGGTTCATCTGTGAGATCAGCCGACGATGATAGTGGCCCAGTTTGAAGTATTTTCATGATATTGTCACGCACCGAACGCTTCCAAGTCAGAGCTTCCAGCCGCTTTTCCATCCATGGCGAGGTCAAATCAGTGCTCAATATTTTTATAAAATCTTATTATTTAGCTTGTTATGGCAGTAAATAATGTAGTAATTCACAAAAGTCATGTTGAGCTTCCCGTAAAATACAGCCATGGGCCACCTATTAGTAGACATAGAAGAACACATTTGATCAAAATAATCAATGCCTCCTTTCGTCTAGTTATAAAATAAAATCATGTCTGGCTTTCCACTGATTACAGCGTCTTCATCACAAGAGGATAATAGATAAATCATCTTAGAATCTTCAGTTTATAAGACACAAGAGTTAGTGGACCATCGAAACAAAATATAGATGATCCCACTGGGTGAGAGCGGGTGTTCTTGAGAGCTTCTGGAATTTCCTTCTTATTGGATCTTCAGCCATCTAGAGGACGCCATTTTGTTATATTACCTAAAAAATAATATTTGTTATTAGAAACAATAGAAAATACAACGTTCAATCCAATTCCCCCCCCCCTCGGACGCCGCAACGTACGGTCGCGTTTGAAGTGCTCCCGTGTATTTTTATTCGTTTATGGTAGTAAATATCGACATAAGGAAATAAAAACCAGTTGAAAAGTTTAGTAAAGTGGTCAAAATTCTAACAATCAAGTAAAGGACTATACAAAACAGCGAAATTCTGGTTCAAAGATAAGATAAATAAGTCTTAATACAGTGAAGGAACAGTGCATCAAACAAAAAATAGTGGGTGTTTGTGAAAAGTACGCGGAGCTCAAGTTAAGATTGACGGAAAGCGTTTTTGTACCGAGTGCTCGCGACCGACCAGTTTACCGAGACCGCCCCACTATCACGTATATTTTGAATTTTTCAAGTGTCTGACCGGCATTGCAACTTTGAAACAAGCCCTAATTATTTATTTAGCTACAAGTAGTGATATACAAAATACCAATTATGCCCGTCGATAGATCACCGCCACCGCAGCAATCTTTGCCTGCGCGCATGGTACAGCGTCAGCGTAGTGATTCGGAACCAAACTTGTGCGATAAACAAATAGATGTGGGAGTGCCCAAAGTCACAACTCGGGCAAAACGCAAAAGGCCAAGTGGTGATTGTGAGAGTGCTGTGCATGAATTCATGAATGAAATGAAGCAAATGATTCTGGAATTTAAAACTCAACAAGATCAAAAAATTGAAAAAATTTATACCTATATTGCTGACATCAAAAAGCAGAACTCTGACATTTGTTCCTCTGCCGACTTTCTCTCTAAATCGTACGATTCCCTAGTGGAAAAGATACAGCAATTGGAATCGGACCGGCAGGAAAATCTAAATTATATACAAACCCTGGAAGATAAATTGGAAAAAGCAGAAGGTTATACTAGGGCGACGTGCATAGAGGTTAGAAATACTCCTGCACCAAAATCAGAATCAAAGCAACATTTATTGAATATAATCACCGACCTTGGCAAAGTGATTAACCAAACCTTTCAGCCCCATGAAGTGAGGGATGTGTATCGTACTCAGGGCAAAGGTTCAGAGTACAAGCCCATTATCGTGGATTTCACAAGCGTCTTAATGAAGGAAAAGTTTATTTACATGTACAAGCAATTCAAAAAGTCTACTGCCCTCACAACGGAATCACTTAAAATAGCAGGACCTATAAAACCAATTTACGTATCTGAAAACCTCTCAGCAAAGATGAAAAGACTATTTTTCCTAGCCCGAGATTTCTCTAAGGTAAATAATTACAAATATTGCTGGTCATCACATGGAAAGATATACCTACGGAAAACAGAAGGCGCCCCCCATCATGTGGTTAAAAATGAAATTGAACTTAACAAAATACCAAAGTGACTGGTTATTCATAATTTAATTAATGGTTTCCACTTTGGCCTTGGTAAACTCTTCATATTTTTATATTATTTTTGTAATGCCTGTGTAACATATCTCATCTTATTGCAACAAATTGTAATTTGTCAAACTATTAATTTTAGCTCTGTCATTGAAATAATTTTTGAAATTATATTAGATTTGTATGGATCACATCACTATCCGTATCTTTCAAATGTAACAAAAATACTGTTTACATCATTTTACACTGAACTTTCAAAACAAACTTTTTACACAAAAATCAACCATATTACACTTCCTACACCTACACCTACCACACATATACGAGTACATAAAGCGGTAAAAATAATCATCTTACAGTGCCATAGTATTTTATTTTATTTGATTATTAAATTGTTGACAATAGTTCATTCTTACGTACATTCATACGCCTTTGTCTCCGAAAGGGTAGGCAGGGGCATGGTATACGCCTCGATTCCACCTTATAGTTTTTTGTCCTACATTGTAGATGGTGAACCTATTGCCGTGTTGAAGTGGTCGTGCGCGGGTTTTGACAGCCCGATGCTGAAAATTTTCATGTCTCTCAAGGGACCCTCAACTTGGTGGGGTGACTGCAGGACTGCTAACAACTGGTACCGACGTCTTTGTCTGCCTCCCAAGGCGAGGAAACGCTCGCTAACGAAGTGCCACAGGATGGTCGAGTGGTGGTCACCCATCCAGGAACCGGTTGAGGCTAGGGTTGCTTACTATAAAGTATGTTTGCGGGGCACTGAGTCAGCGAAGCTACAAGCATTTGTAAATCAAAAGGCTTCAATTTCAATTAGCCGTTTCGCCGGTTTTATGATATCTATCATAAAAACCCAGCAGTCTACAGGTTACTTGCTTTTTCTTTATTTTTGTAATAATTTATGGATAAATTAAATATAGTAAATGATATTGAACAGTTGGAAGTCTCGGAATCACATATATGTGCTCCTGAACAGTGCTCTTTATATTTACGAGATACCGCGTCTTCTCTAAAAATAATTCAGCTTAATATCAGAAGCTTTTCACAAAATTTCGGCCAATTTCAAGCACTGCTGCATAGAATTCAAATACCGATGGACATTATAGTTTTAACCGAGTGCCGGCTGAGTCAGTGTCCTATTGTCCCTACGCTAAATGGGTACACAAATCACAGATCAGATTACCGTCTGCAAAACGACGGAGTGGTAATTTTTGTAAGAAATAATATTACGTGCTCTGTTGAAGTATCACAGTTAGCCGACTCGAATTGCCTTATTATGAAACATAGCAATAAATTCGCCCTGGTTGCAATATATCGATCGCCATCTTTTAGAAACACTGATAACTTCACAAAGTCTCTAAATGACACTCTAAACTCATTAAAACATTTCCAAAACATAGCGATTATCGGTGACATAAATATCAACATAGGACCGAACGCGGAAAACAGAGATCATGATCGATATCTAAATACACTAATGCTTCATGGCCTTATGCCCACTCACACTCTGCCAACTCGAAATAAAAATTGCTTGGATCACGTGGTCATAAAGGCCGTATCTAAAACTGTTACCCTAGTTCTCGATACTCGTATTACTGACCACGTGCCTGTGGTCTTGAGTTGTAACATAAGTGTCCAATCAAAGCTAGTTAAACAAGTCACAAAGCAGCTAGATATTGAGGTTTGTTTGAGTGAACTGGAGGCTATCAATTTCGATCCTATTATGTCTTGTCAAGATGCAGGTGAAGCTGCGTCACTACTGGTGCACGCCGTTTCGGACCTTGTTAAGCAACATACACGAACACTGTTTATTCCTAGCAGAAAAAAGATTATAAAACCCTGGGTAACTCCCGGACTGCTTCGTTGTATAAGAAATCGCGACAAACTTTACCTTAAGTTTAAAAAAGACCCTGAAAATACCATTGCATCTGTGACATACAACCGCTACAAAAATTTCTGCAATAATTTATTGAAAAGTGTTAAAAGAGAATACGAACGTAGTGAATTTCGACGTGTTAGTAAAAATCCAAAGGCCACATGGGAACTCATAAAAAAGCACGGGAACATTAATAAAGAGCGCTCACCTTGTAACGATCTAATAAGTCCGAATGCAGACCCAATCGCTGCTGTAAATAACATAAACAAATATTTCGCTAATGTAGGTAGAAATTTAGCGTCAAAAATAATACCGGCCCCTGAAGCTAATTATCCTGAATTTGATATCACTACTCCCCCCCTAACCTCAATGTCTATTCTTGCCACTGACTGTGCTGAGATTGACAATATAATTGTTGGTCTCAAGAATACATCAGCTACTGGATGGGATGAAATTCCAACAACAATCATAAAACAGGCAAGACCTATACTAGTGCCTTTACTAAATCATGTTTTTAATCTCTGTCTTCGGGAGGGTGTTTTTCCAGACGTATTTAAGATTGGTCTTGTCCTACCAATACACAAGAGTGGGGATAGGGGCAGTGTCCATAATTATAGACCTATTTCAATTCTAACAACCTTCTCTAAAATATTGGAAAAAATAATCAACGACAGGTTAATAAAGTATTTAAATTGTAATGAGGTCCTTGCTAATAATCAATATGGCTTCAGAAATGGTAAATCCACCGAGGACGCGGTTCTGGCCCTAACAGATTCAATAGTCATAAATTTTAACAAAAATCTTAAATCTACGGCTATATTTCTAGATCTTTCAAAAGCCTTTGACACTGTCCCTGTTTTCGCCCTACTCAGAAAGCTTGATGGTATTGGAATAAGAGGTGTTGTCTACAATCTCTTCAGAGACTATTTTGAAAATCGTTTTCAGCGTGTCAGGGTGGACAGTGCCGTTAGCGAACTTGAACCCTTGTTTTTTGGGGTGCCCCAGGGTAGCGTCTTAGGACCTACTCTGTTTTTGATATACATCAACGACCTCTGTAAATTGACTATTAAAAACTGTAAGATAGTGACGTACGCTGACGACACTGTTTTACTTGTACATGGGGCCAATTGGACTGACGTCCAATTCAATGCTGAGACAGCTTTGTCGACGGTGGCCCGCTGGCTCTCGCGAAATCTGCTAACGCTAAATGTTGACAAAACCAAATGCCTTACTTTTGCACACAGCTCTGTTTCACTTCCGCCTCCTTCTTTTGGCCTCGTCGCCCATGTGCCCACTTGTAAAAGAAATTCCATTTGTAACTGTTTACGAATCGCTCATGAATCCAAAATCAAATATCTTGGAGTTTGGATTGATAATCATCTTTCTTGGAAAGAACATATAGAGGTAACCACCTCCAGAGTTAGAAAGCTTATGTATCTTTTCAGGAGGCTGCGCTCGGTTTTGAACTTTGCTGTGCTTAAAATGGTATTTTCTGCCTTGGTGCAGTCGGTGATGGGATACTGTGTTGCAGCCTGGGGATGCGCAGGGAAGTCTGAACTTCTCACTCTTGAAAGGGCTCATAGGGGTGTACTTAAAATAATGTCATTTAAGCCGATATGGCACCCTACAGCTCAGCTATACAATGAGCTAAAGATTTTAACGGTAAGAAAGCTCTTCCTGGTGACGGTTATACTTCGTAAACACTCAGAGCTCCCTTTTGTCCTTAACAATCAGAAACGTAGGAAAGATAGGGTTTGCGAGGTGAAATTGTGCACCACAAAACTTGTAAAACGCCATTACAACTATTTTGCTCCCTCGCTGTATAACAAAGCGAATAAACTCTTGAACATTTACCCACTTACTTTATTGGAATGTAAATCAAGGGTAAGCGAATGGCTGCTTATTCTAAGTTATGAAGATACGGAGGACCTAATTGCGTCTATCATATAATTTGAAACACACACACCGCTCACACAATAACGCATTCACGAACACCCACGCACATGCACACGCACACACACACACACACACACACACGCACGCACACACACACACACACACACACACACACACACACACACACACACACACACACACACACACACACCACAACACACACACACACACACATATACACACACACGCGCACTGCTCACAAACATGCGAAAGCAAACACAGAATTTATACAAATGAAATCATTTGTAATTTTTTTTTAATTTTTTATTTTTATTTTTTATTGTTGTTATTTTTGTATTTATATTGTAAACTATCCGTTGGGGTGGTTTTAACAGCAATATCTGGGTTGAGGAAATGCCTCCAAAATCGTACTTGTACAATTTGTAATCAATGCCACTGAGTTTAGCTCCAACCCCGATCCACTAAACAAACAAACAGACATGAAGGAAATAAAGGAATGGAACTCAGAGGCCCTGAATCGATCAATTATAGTTATTTTCTATCTTTGTTTTTTAGTTTTTATCTTGAATGTACCGCAACAACTGTTTTTGCATTTTTATATTTGGTACCTATTGACTTTATGTATTATAAATAAGTAAAAAATGTTTATATCTCATGTTTAAAGGTGGGCGTTAGTGACTGCGCCACAGTGTTAACTAATGCAGTCACTATCGAATCACAACAACCATGTACCTAATGCGTTTTAGTTCCAATAAAGAATTTTTATTATTATTTATAATTAAAACTGCTTACCTTAAAATTTACCACGTGGATAAAACTTACACAAAGACCAAACATAGGTAAAATTGACCTACATCATTACGATAAGTACAAAATGGCGATACTTACCAAGGCGACACAGACGTCTCCTGTTAGTCCTTGGCGCGTATTAAGTTAGTTTTATCACTCACGACGATCGAAGAAAGGGTGCGAAAGGGATAACAAATTTGTGTAGGTCAAAATTACCTAGGTTGGGCTTCTAGGGTTAATAATTGCTATCCGGGTGCTTCATTAAGTGGTAATATGCAAAAGATATTAGAATATAAATTTGAAGCTAACAGTAAAATAATAATTTTCTGTGCAAACAGGGGGAAAATTAGCAATGATGATTTGTCCCTATACATGAATTACATCTTAAACTTAAATGTCATACAAGTTGTAATGTTCACACTTCCATTTATAAAAGGTGTGCCCGATTCGGAAAATTCATTTAGATATAAGATGAATTTGCGTTTAAATTTAATAAGTCAGTATAATAATAAATTTAATATAATTGACTTTAATTCTGTATTTAACACAAATTTGTCACATAGTAAGTTTATAGTCTATAATAATCACAAGGGTAGGTATTGTCTACCCAAATATTATAAAAGACAAATAGCAAGTTTGCTATTTAATTATTTTTATTCTGTAGCCAAAAACTTGGCTGACAAAACTGCTTTATTTGAGCAGAGTAGATTTAGGACTTTGGAATCTGTTCCAAGTAATTTAAATTAACTGCTGGGACAACAGAGGAATTACCCTCTAGCCAAAATTGTAAATTAATGGAGTTAAATTTAATTGCAAACCGTAATTTTATCGGAAACTGTCCTCCGAACAAAACTAAATTAAAAAATGTAGATTACATCAGCCTGGTGCATTATAATATTGCAACATTAACACAGGTCAAAGAGTTTGAATTGGAGCTGTTCATGAGCTCAGAAAATATTGAAATTGTTTGTCTTACAGAACATATGCGTAAGGAGTATGAGCTCATGTTCAGTTTCAGTAGTCACCGGGTTGGTAGTGCGTTCTGCAGGGTCAACACAACACGGGGGGGTTCGTTGATTTTATTAAATAAGAAATTAAAATATAAGGAACGGAAAGATGTTGTGTCCCTCTCTGTAGAGTGTACAGTTGAAATATCGTGCGTAGAATTGGAGCAATTCATAGTAGTATGCGTATATAAACCTGGAGTCTCACCCTTTTGTGAGTTTGAGGAAGTAATGGATAAAGTGCTATTTAAACTTGGAAAAAGTAATAAACACCTAATAGTGTGCGGTGATTTTAATGTTAATATACTACCCGTTCGCTCTAACTTTGCCGTTGGCGTAGAGGCGTATACCCGAATTTTTTAATTACACGAAGTAAATTGACAGTATTTAATGTCACTTCGTCAGAGAAAATAAGCAACATTGTATGAAGAAGTGACATTAGTTGCTGTCAATTTACTTCGTCTAACTAAAAATTCGACTTTAGTATGGAGCCGAGCGGCAAAGTTAGAGCGAACGAGCAGTACTTATAAATACACGTCAGACCAATGATATCTTAAATTTATTTAAATCACACAATCTCACTAACTTATTTTTAGAGCCTACTAGATATTGTGATACAACAGCTACTTGTCTGGACAATATATACAGTGATATGTTGCCAGAAAGTAAGAGTATTATAAATAAGATAAAATCAGATCATACTGGGCAAATAGCATCTTTCAAGATCACAAGAGAAAAAGTTAAAAGACGTAAAATATTATGTAGACCAGTAACTAGTGACCGCTTGGAACGTATGCGAGTTGGACTTTGCAATAAACTTCCATTTTTAGACACTGGCTTAGATCCAAATGTAGTGTAGAGTTCAACTCCGTATTCAAGTCTAAGGAAGTCACAATCGGTGATAGACCAGCCTTCAGTGAATGGGCCACTGAGGATATACATAGAAGTAGACAAAAACTGTATGAACTATACTCAGAAAGACAGCTTAATAGAACAGATGAATTTCTAAATTATGTTAAAACTTATTCAAAAAAGTTTAAAGCAGACTGCTTAGCAGCCAAAAGAAAGTATATAAGTAATAAAATTCTCAATAGTGTAGACAAAGTTAAATCTACTTGGAAAATAATTAACGCAGAAAGAGGCCAAGCAAAATCGAATGATAATAATTTTAAACTTAAAGTAAATGGTAACATAATTACAACAGATGCCGAAGTCGCTTACGAATTTGAACAATTTTTTTTTTCTCGAATTCCAGTAGATTTGACCAGAGCCCTAGGTTCTTCTACCCCAATAGCAGAATCCTTGTTAAAAGCAAATGTTCCTTGCTGTAATGAAATATTCAAATTCAGTAAAATTAGTATACACACTGTCATAAAAACTTTTAAATCTTTAAATATTAAGAAAACTGCTGACCTCTGGGGAATTTCTGTACATTTAGTTAATTCGTTAATTGAAATGGTTGCCCCTGAATTATCAATAATATTTAATAATTGTGTTGATAGTGGTGTGTTTCCTGACTTAATGAAGTTTAGTAAAATAACTCGTCTGTTTAAATCGGGTAGCACCTCAGATCCGTCCAATTTTCGTCCTATTTCTGTACTACCCACGTTTAGTAAAATCTTTGAAAAGGTAATGCTTAATCAAATGCAAAATCATTTTAATACAAATAAACTATTCCATACTAAACAATTCGGTTTCACGCGCGGTCGGTCTACCACGGATGCTGGAATCAAATTGTTAGAGTGGATATATGAGGCCTGGGAGGAGTCGTATGATGCTTATGGTGTATTCTGCGACTTATCTAAGGCCTTCGATTGCGTCCATCATCAGACTTTAATTCAAAAACTTGATCATTATGGAATCCGGGGGACGGCCTTGGATTTAATTAGTTCTTACCTTAGAGATAGAGTACAGAGAGTAGTTATAAATGGTAAACAGTCAAATGGTTCTGCTGTAACAATGGGGGTGCCTCAGAGTTCAATTCTGGGACCTTTTCTATTTTTAGTGTACATAAATGATCTCCCTCACCTTATAAGAGACGATCACGAGGTAGTTTTGTTTGCTGATGACACATCTTTAATATTTAAAGTTGAACGTGGACAACGCGATCTTGACGAAGTAAACAATGCCCTCTCTAGGGTAGTCCACTGGTTTAACGCTAATAATTTATTGTTAAACGAAACTAAAACAAAATGTATTAGATTCACCTTGCCAAATGTTAGGCTCGTTAACACCAGTATTAAGATTAGGGATGATCAAGTAGAATTGGTCGATGAAACTGTCTTTCTGGGCATAAAGTTAGACTCCAACTTGCAGTGGGGGCCTCATATCGAGAGAGTCTCGGGCAGACTGAGCTCTGCAGCCTATGCCGTTAAAAAGATCCGACAACTGACAGACATTAGAACAGCGCGTCTTGTCTACTTTAGCTACTTCCACAGTGTCATGACCTATGGCATACTATTATGGGGTAACGCTGCCGACATCGCATGTATCTTTGTGTTGCAGAAAAGGGCTGTCCGGGCTATCTATGGTATGGGGTTTCGGGAGTCATTAAGAGAAAAGTTTAAGGATATCAACATCCTTACTGTGTATTCACAGTACATATATGAAAACTTATTATAAACTCATAAAAATAACAGTAAATTTATTAAAAATAGTGATATCCATAACCTAAACTTAAGAAATACTCAGGAAAAGTCTGGAAATTTCTCAAGTCTTTGGGGGTTGGAAGAAAACAACAAGATATAATGCCTAAGGATTTAAATCTTGATTTATTAAATCAACATTTTGCTGCCTCGTCCAACTTTGATAGGACAACTAAGGAACAAACAATTAACTTTCTTTCATCTCTTCCAAAACCCGACTATCCCCCATTCGTCTTCAACCTATTTACTGCTTGTGATGTTAGGAGGGCAATCATATCAATCTCATCGAAGGCAATTGGTGAAGACTGTATCAGTCGTCAAATGGTCCTTCCCATCCTCAATGAACTCCTTCCCATTATATGCCACATTTTCAACTACTCCATAACCAGTGGTGTCTTCCCAACCTCATGGAAAAACAGTCGCATAATTCCCATTCCTAAAAAGACCAAACCAATAACTTTCACTGATTACCGCCCCATATCCATACTCCCATTCCTATCTAAAGTCCTCGAACGTCTTGTACACTTACAAATTAGTAGATTCCTAAGCAAAAATAATATCCTCAATCCCTTTCAGTCCGGCTTCCGTCCGGGTCATAGTACTGGTACAGCTCTGATCAAAATTACTGATGATATCCCATGTGGAATGGAAGCTGGAAAGCTGACATTACTTGCATTATTAGATTTCAGTAATGCGTTCAACACCGTTGATTTCGATGTATTGCTATGTGTTTGCCGCTCTCTTAATATATCTCCAACAGTGATTGATTGGCTTCAAAGTTACCTGCGCGGTCGCCGACAACGTGTATGTATTGAAAATTCGTTCTCAAATTGGTGTAATACTGCCGTTGGCGTACCCCAGGGTGGCGTTCTCTCTCCTTTGCTTTTCTCAATTTTTATAAATTCCATCACAACTCATATTTCTTCTTCTTGCCACCTTTATGCAGATGATTTACAAATATACTGTCAAGCACCACTTCAACAATTGAAGGAAGCTGTTGTAATCATAAATAGAGATTTAAGGCACATAAGCGACTGGAGTAGTTCTTATGGCCTCAAGGTGAATCCCGTGAAAACTCAAGTTGCTATCTTGGGCAGCTCCAGAACTCGATCAAAAATTGAGTGGTCAGATATCCCCCCGGTAATTTTTGATAGCACAACTATTCCCATTAGTGATAAGGTGAAGAATTTGGGGATATATCTGGACTCAACACTATCATGGGAGCCACAGATACAAGAAGTGGGTCGTAAGATGTTTGCGTCGGTGGGCTCATTGCGAAGACTACAATGCCTCCTACCCATGACCACCAAAATTGCACTTGCCAGCTCGTTACTGTTACCTATATTAGATTATGCAGACGTCAGCTATCCTGATCTTGCCGAAAACCAGCTAGACCAACTTGAGCGTTATCAGAATCTCTGCATCAGGTTTATTTTTGGCTTACGCAAGTTTGACCACGTTTCTCATTTCTGAACGCAGCTTGGATGGTTACCCATACGACGTCGCCGGGATGCTCATATTCTTTCACAGCTGTTTAACATATTATTTAACCCTTCAACTCCTTCCTATCTTAAGGAACGATTCAAGTTCCTTTGCGATACGCATGTGAAATGTCTGAGGTCATCAAAAAACTTAAGATTGAAGATGCCGTCTCACTCGTCAACTTTTTATGACAAATCTTTTACAGTCACTGCGATCCGACTATGGAATCGACTACCCGTAAAAATAAGGCGAGCGCAGACAATTACGAAATTTAAAGATATGGTTAAGGAACACTATCTATTCAAAATTCAAATTTATTTATTTGGAATAAATAACAGTTTTTTTTACACATCAACAATGTAACGATGATATCTGCAATAGTATAAACGTGTCACAGATATCAACGCCCTCATCCGAATAACAATAAGATTCCTTATTTCGATTGAATTACAGCCACTTTTTTGTTTTATCAGAACTAATCTAAAAATAATATCTATATAAAAAGTGTGTGCTTGTGTGTGTGTGTGTATGTGTGTGTGTGTGTGTGTGTGTGTGTGTGTTTGGATAAGGTATTTGTGCGTGCATGAGAAACACCGTTAATTTAAGAGTATAATAGGCACGTGCGTGACTGGTACGGTTTAGGTGTATGTGCGTGTTATTTGTGTATAAGTCTCTAAACAGTTAGCCACCCAGCAAGGCTTCAGTGTCATCATATTCTAGTGTAATTAGCCATTCAGTACATGTCTTTTTACATTTATGCATTATAAGGGGATATATATTTTGGAGGCGGCCATCGTGCAGTCCTGGATTCCGACAGCGGACAGGCCTGCCGATGTTGATACCGAGGTGGAGTGGTTCGGGAGAGCCATGTCGCACATCTGCGATGCGGCGATGCCCAGGGCTAGGCCCAGACCGGCGAGGAAACAGGTGTACTGGTGGACGCCGGAAATCGCGCAGTTGCGCGTGGATTGCGTTACCGCGCGCCGCCGGTACACCAGGTTTCGCCGAAGGCGTCGCCGCCCAGACGATGCGGCAGCCCGAGAGACGGAGCTCTACGATGGGTACAAGGAGGCCAAGAGGGCCCTCCAGACCGCCATCAAGCGGTCCAAAAAATTGGGCCGCGAAGAGCTGATGGAGACTCTGGAGCGGAACCCGTGGGGGCGCCCGTACCTCATGGTAAGAGGCAAATTACGGCATTCTAGGCCGTGCATGGGTCCTGGCTCTCGAGGAGCTTGGGCCTCGACTTATGGGTCTTTATAGCGCATGCCTCGAAAAAGGCCAGTTTCCCAAGGTCTGGAAGACAGGGAAACTGGTCTTGATTCGAAAGGCGGGGCGGCCGGCAAATTCCCCATCAGGGTACCGGCCGATCGTGTTGCTCGACGAGGTGTGCAAGCTCTTTGAGCGCATTATTGCACAACGCCTCGTCGGGCACCTCACACGCGTGGGGCCTGATCTGGCGGATAGCCAGTTTGGCTTCCGTCAGGGACGCTCCACCGTGGACGCGATCATGCGCATTAGAGGCCTGACGGAGGAAGCAGTCTCACAGGGTGAGGTGGTGGTGGCGGTGTCTCTCGACATCGCCAACGCATTCAACACCTTGCCCTGGAACTGCGTCAGGGAGGCGCTTATCTATCATGGAGTGCCTCCCTACCTCCGTCGAATTGTCGGGGCTTATCTTTCCGAGAGAGCCATAACTTACCCGAGCTGGCTAGGGCCGGGTCGGCGAGATGTGTCGTGCGGTGTTCCACAGGGATCGGTTTTAGGGCCGCTCCTGTGGAACATCGGTTACGACTGGGTGCTGCGTGGTCCGTTGCTCAGAGGGGTCGGCGTAACATGTTACGCCGACGACACCCTCGTTACGGCGCGGGGAGCAACGCACCGTGCCGCAGCACTTAAGGCCACGGCAGGGGTTGCTCAGGTCGTGGGTCGGATTCGGCGGCTGGGTCTTGAGGTCGCCCTTCACAAATCCGAGGCTCTGTGCTTCCACGGACCTCGGATGGGGCCACCTGCGGGATCCAGCCTACAGGTGGGGGGCGTCAGCATCGGCATCGAGCCCTCGATGAAGTATCTGGGGCTCGTACTCGATGGCCGGTGGAACTTCGGACTTCATTTCCGAAGTTTGGTCCCAAAACTGAGGGGAGCATCGGCCGCACTCGCGCGGCTGATGCCCAACATCAGGGGACCCAACGCTCCCTACAGGAGGCTGTACCTTGGGATCGTGCGAAGTATGGCCCTGTACGGGGCTCCCGTATGGGCGGAGACCCTGACGGCCAGCAATGAGGCTAGACTGATGAGCCCGCAGAGAGTGATGGCCGTCAGGGTGATAAGAGGATACCGCACGATCTCCGGTGAGGCGGCATGTCTCCTAGCCGGGACCCCTCCATGGGACCTGGAAGCGAGAGCCCTTGCGTCACTGTTCAGATGGCGCAAGGAGGCGCTGGAGCGGGGCCAAAGGCCTGCGTCTCGAGAAATCGAGGCCCAGCGGACCCTGCTCCACCAGGAAACCCTGGAGACATGGAAGATGCGACTTGAGCAACCAAAGGGGGGATTGGCCACAATCGCGGCCGTCAGACCGGTCATGGACGAGTGGCTGGAGAGAAGACACGGTGCTCTCTCCTACCGGTTGACACAGATGCTTGCCGGGCACGGTAGCTTCGGTAGGTATCTGTGGCGAAAACACCGGGAAACCACGGCCGAATGTCAGCACTGCGAGGACCGCAGCGATGACACGGCGCTCCACACGCTGGTGGAGTGCACGGCGTGGGCACAACAGCGACAGGTCCTCGTAGTGGGTCTGGGCGTGGACACTCTCTCGCTTGAGGCCATGGTGCGAGCCATGCTCTCCAGCGGGAGTAAGTGGGACTGCGCCGCCTCTTTCTGCGAGCAGGTCATGCTCGCGAAGGAGGCGGCGGGCCGGGTGCGGGAGAGAACTCTCCCACCCGAGTTCCGCAGTCGGCGCCCTGGGCGCCGCCGACGTGTCTTCGCCGAGGACTATCGGCCTCCATGACCGGGGGTCTGAGGACGGTGAGAGGGCCGCTCACCGTCCTTACAGAAGCAGGCCCATGACGGCAGCGTGACGTGAGCACTCACGCACGCCCCCCCTTAGAAGCGGGGTCACACCCGAAACCCCCCATAGACGCGGGATTGCACCCGAACCACCCCCTGGGCGAGGCCGCAGTGGCGGCCGTAGGTCTGTTGGGAGTCACGGGACATCCTTCCTGAGGGCTTACCCGGGGCTCTCAACCATAGGCTGTTGGGCGTTACGTGAGGTTTTTTAGTCGGTAAGAGTCCGGCATAGCATCCTACGAGGATTTTCCCTCACGTTAAAAAAAAAAAAAAAAAAAAAAAGGGGATATATATTTAATTTCCTATTTAAAATATTGTATAATTTTGAGCTAATAAAGTTGTAATGCCTACTCGCCAGCGCCGTTCGGCGTGGTAATATTTGGCAGACCCTATCAGATCTTCTTTTAGAACTGTGAAGGGTTGGCTGATAGAATAATTCCTTGTGTTTGCGCAGTGTAGTGTTTAAAATAAAAAGTTTGCGTACACTTAGTACCCTACACAAGGAAAACAACTCAGAGGTAGGAAATCTAACCGGCCTTCTCAACATCGTCTTAAGAGCAGCCCTCTGGGCTCTTTCCAATGCAAGCATACGTGTCTTAACGGCTCCACCCCAAGATGTGATGCAGTAAGAGAGAACAGATTGACCAAGAGAATAGTATACTGATTTAAGAGTAACAGGATCACAAATATTTCTTAAATTTTTAAAAATATAAATTAATTTTCTTGTTCGTGAAGTAGTGGCCTCCACTTGCTGTTCCCAGCTTAGGGTATCATCCAATAAAACCCCAAGATATTTAATACATGAAGTGGATTCCAAAACAGCACATGTGCAAGCCCTTACAGGTTCTGAGTCACACTCTTGGCCTTTATCCGATGCAGAACAAGTGTGAGCGCGAAGAGAGAATGAGATAGGTGGCCAACATGCTCGATTTATACAAAATGGTATGTATTTGGTTTTCATTAAATTAAGGGTGAGGAGATTCGAATCCAACCAGCTCATCACATGTCGCAACACGCGTTCGGAGTTCAAATAAGCCTCCAGCCAATTTCGACCACTAACAAGTATGGCAGTATCGTCCGCGTAGGTTATAATTTTGCAATTTGGGAGAGACATTTTGCACAGATCGTTGATGTAAATTAGGAACAGGGTAGGGCCGAGGACGCTACCCTGTGGGACCCCATAATTAACATTTACAGGACTTTCTCCACTGACAATTGATTCAATCAGTACATACTGCGTACGATGTGTCAAGTAGCTACGAAACAGATCAAGAGCCACCCCTCTCACTCAGTACAGTTCGAGTTTAGAAATCAGGAGGGGTATAGAGACAGTGTCAAATGCTTTGGAGAGATCTAAGAAAATACCAACGGTTTTCAGTCTTTTTTCTAGATTTTTGACAACAGTGCCCGTGAGATCCAGAACTGCATCTTCCGTGGAATATCCCTTTCTGAAACCAAATTGGTTTGCAGCCAGAACACTGTTGTCATGAAGAAATCGAACTAATCGGTTGTTTAGAGCTTTTTCAAAATTTTTTGAAAGCGTTGTAAGTACTGAAATGGGTCTATAGTTAGTGACACTGTCCCTGCCCCCACTCTTGAACACAGGATGAACGATGGCTTTTTTAAAAACAGATGGAAATACTCCAGCATAGAGACAGAGGTTAAATAAATAGACGATGCATGGCGTAAGTACATGATGAGCTGCTTTTATAACCGCGGATGGAATACCGTCCCAGCCCACAGCGCAATTGTCCCTTAATTTCATAATTATTGCCTCTATTTCGCCCGCGGACACTGGGTACACAGCCATAGATGATAGCGGCGTGAGGTGATTTGGAATACATGGAGATAGGATTGTAGTGCTTGCAGAGGAGCTAACGAATGAGTTGGATCTTTCTAAAATTTGTTCAGCCAATTTTTGTCCAACATTGGCAAAATATGAGTTTACTGTATCTACTGAGGAGAGACGACTTTCAGAAAGCTTCAAAAGTTCTGTAGGCTGTACCTTGCTCTTTTGCAAATTTGCAACCTCCCTGATGATATTCCAGGTCATTTTCGGACTTTTTCCCGCTTTCTCTATTTGTTTTCGGTAGAAATCTTGTTTTATTGTTTTCAAGAGGTTATTACAATAGTTTCGGTACCGAAGAAATATAGTTTTATGCATACAGTTTTCTGGGTTTGCTTTGTGTTTGCGGTAAAGTTTGTCCCTGTGACGAATGCATCTTAACAAGGCCGGAGTAATCCATGGTTTCCTAATGCGTTTGCGGTTTGGAATAGGCACATGTGAACTGTGAAGTTTAACGGCACCAGATATTGTACCCACTAGTCTTTCAGCAGCCACCTCAGGATCATCCGTCTCGAATGCCGTCAGCAATGTCGATCCGGTTTGAAAAGTGGTTTGGCGAATGACAGTCTGTTGTTGATGATTGACAACAAAAAAGTACTGGCTTATGGTCAGTAAAAGGAGTATCAAAGACCATTGTGACACCACTGGTTGGAGATCTAAAAATGACGTGGTCATAGCAAGCCAGCTCTCTAGTAGGTAGTAAGTGAGTGGGAAGCATGCCAAAGGAAGCCAAGAGATTCAAATACTCGTCCACACCGGAGTCTTTGTTTCCAGATACTATATTTATGTTTATATCACCGACAATAGCCAAGGTTTGAAAACTTTTCAGTGAAAGGAGAGTGTTTTGCAAGCTGTTAAAGAAAGGACTTAGATCCTTATAAGAGGGAGAGCGGTATATCGCCATAATAGCAGTTTCATTTGAAATTTTTATAACGAGGCAATTTGCGTTTTCAAACATAGGAAATTCAAAAATACAATTCAAATGATCACTAACATAGGCGACGACCCCTTCATTTTGGTTTGCAAAACTTGTTCTAGAGGAACTGTAACCTGGCAGAACCGGAGTGAGGGGTGATTTACTCAGCCAACATTCTGTAAGGATTAAAATGTCTATTTTATATTTCATTCTATTTAAAAGTAGCAAGAGTTTGTCAAAATTGCAATTTATGCTACGAATATTGACTTGAAGGATTTTCAAACCACTCTTCATTACAAAATTTACACTATCCTCTGGGGAGCAGACAACCAATTCTGAGACTGTAATTTGCTCAATATAATTTGTGACAAGGTTAACATCATCCATTTACATTAGAGTAAGACAACAAAATGGTGACCCCTGTCCGTATCGAAGGCTATTAGCCTATGCAAAGACTGACAATTAGATGTGATGATGATGACTGTAAAAGCTAGTATTTTGTGAGTGGGTATGTAAGTGTTATTGTGAGTGTGTGGAGAATATAAATCTCGGGTTATAGTAATCATACAATAATGATAGTTATACAACAAAAAGTTAAGTAAAATCTTAAATAATAATAAAAAGATAACAGAATGACACCGATGAATAAAAAGTTCCTTGTTCGGCATAAATAGTCATTTTTGACTGGCTAGTTTGTTCAAATCAGCGTCGTTCATGATTCGAACCAACGGACCATTTTCTTTTTTACGGAGAAATATTTTTCCATGCGATATCCAGCAAAATTTAAAATCGTTAGTTTTAGCATAGTCCCTGGTCAGATAGAAGAGTTTCTTCATTTTTGTTGAGAGGTTTTCAGAAATGAAAATTGGTTTCACAGGGCCGCTGATTTGAAGTTGTTCGGTGGTTAGTTTAGTGGAACCTTTGTTGAATTTTCGGTACATTTCAATCACTCTTTCTTTAAGTAGTACGCTACAAAGGTCCACAATTATTGTTTTGTTCGAAGGTTCTTTTGTTTTGATGCGGTATATGTCCTTGATGTCGCTTTTCTGTAAAGGTACGTTCAGGAGTGTACCAGTTTTTATGACTGTGTCTACCAGAGAAGGCTTTGTTTCCGAGGTAATGGTAGGAATATTTCTTATTTCTAAGCAGGATGATCTAGCCCTGCGCTCGCTGGTTTCCAGTTTATCCTCAAGAGTCTGTATGTATTTGAGGTCATTCTTTCGCTCTTGCTCTAACTTGTCATATAAATCTTTAAGAGCCTCATATTTTTGCGCAAAGAAGTCAACAGTAAGCCTCATTTCCTCAGCCGCTGCACAGATTTGTTCCATTTTTTCTAATTGTTGTTGTTTAAATTCCACCATAGTTTTATTCATTTCCTCCAAAGTGGCGCTCAACTTCTCGTAGTCACCCTCCGACCCGTGCTTCCTCTTACGGCAGGAGGTATTTAAATTTGGTTCCGAAGATGAGGTATGCAGTTGTTGAGGTGGAACTGTGAGAGATGCCTGTTTAGGTTGTTTTACTCGCCCATCTTTCGTCGTTACAGTAACAAACTCAGTAATTTTCGGTGTATTAGCAGTCTTATTAGAAGGCGAATGCGGAGGTGTGCGCTTTAGCGGCATTTTAGAGGCGCGGCGTCGACGATGCAATCAAGTATATAGTACTAGGAGCAAAGCGGTTAGTACTACCCGTTCGCTCTAACTTTGCCGTTGGCGTAGATGCGTATACCCGAATTGTTAATTAGACGAAGTAAATTGACAGTAGCTAATGTCACTTCGTCATAGAAAATAAGCAACATTGTATGAAGAAGTGACATTAGTTGCTGTCAATTTACTTCGTCTAATTAAAAATTCGACTTTAGTATGGAGCCGAGCGGCAAAGTTAGAGCGAACGAGCAGTAGTAGCAAAATTCTACCGCAGTCGAAGTGCACACGATGCAAGCACAGGCCGGAGGTCAGCTTAACTGGGCGTCGATCGACGATATAGTACAAAATTGCTTTCCGTCCAACTCAATAAGACCCCCGCGTAGTTTAATGAATGTGTGTGGAGGAAAGAATGTAGCTTACTTGCATTGGTGCAGGCTGTCGGCGGTGTGTGAGTGCAGGACACCTGTGTGGCAGATGAAATAGATAGCACGGCGCAACGTAACACCTCCTTGCCGGTTATGCACTCCGAATTTTTTTTTGACGATTTATTTGTGATATTTAAGTATAATTTTATTTTAAATAACAATTTGCGAGGTAATTCTGTGCACGTTTACTCGGTGTCGAGATCCGGAGGGAAGGGTCTGTATCTAGTCTAGTATCTATCAAAGTAGATTAGCTATATGTATGTGTGTATATAAATTCATTTATGGTTATGTGTTTGTTTATAGATTTATATATATATTTATTTATAGATATATATTTGTTTATAGATATATATTTGTATAGAGTATGTTTATGTAAATAATACATAGATATATAATATGTATATATTATGACGTATTTATAATATGTTAAGTATAGCAGGGAAATGACAATTATGATGTACGAAACTCAATTAAACACTGTAATTAGAAGTACGCCAAACAACAACCACTCATTACCTGCAACCAACTTTTTCCATCCAAAGGTTGCCTGGTAGAGATCGCTTTTAGCGATAAGGCCGCCCATTGTACTGCTTTGAACAAATGTTCCTATTTTAAGTTTTTTTTTTATCTGGCGTGCAATAAAGTGTAAATAAATAAATAAATAAGAATAAATTGGCTGTACCTAGATTTAGGCTTAATAAAATAAGCAATTCTTTTGCGGGCAATTGTATTCGAATGTACAATACATTGCCGACAGCCATAACAGGTTTGTCAGTTAATAAATTTAAAAAACTAGTAAAACTTAAATTGTACCAGAAAGCTTATTATAGCATTAAAGACTTTCTAGAAGACAAGACTGCCTGGCAGTGACATGAATTGCTCCTTTCTACATTTAAAAAACAAAACTGTATTAGATACTAAGATGAATAAGAGGGACCGGACTGAGTTTCTTGGGGTGTTCTTCTCAGTCTGTAGCATTTCCGAACCCCCGGTAGAGTCACAAAAATTTTGACAAACCTAAATATTTTTTTCAAAATTTCAAAGGGAATAAATTTTATTTTATTTTATTTTATTTTTATCCGTTTTCTTACAACGTGGACACGGATCAGTCTCGGGATTCACCTTCTTTTCAATGTTCACTAGCTGCTTAGCCTCCTTGTTCTGCTTGTCACGTACTTCAAATGTTGATGATTGATAATCGTCGACAGCAGAGAGAAAAGCTTCGTACAGTTCACCTGGACGCTGGCATTGGAACGCGCGTGCATTTGCTTGCAATGAAATAGGTAGACCTCGAATTATGCATGAAACGCTAGCGGCATCAGACAGCTTACAACGAAAGCACATGGCAATTTTATCGTGGTAGTATTTTATCATTGATTCGTTCGGCAGCTTTCTTCTGTTCATCATTTCTTGTAATAAGGTACTATAGTCACGATGTTTAGGGAAAGCTTTTAGTAACATTTCTTTCCACTCTGCCCAGGTATAGTGGTATTCATCAAGACGGTTATACCACTTACGGGCTTGACCGCGCAGTTTATCTTGGAGATGAAAGGCTTTTACCTTGTCGGTCCAGCTGTGTATGTCGCCCAATTGGTCAATTTTTCGTAACCACGATGACACCGTATACTCTTCTCCTTCAGGATCAAATTCTGGGATGAGCGAAGCAGCGCGATGACTTCTGAAGCGGTTCGATGGCGAAATTTCTTCATCGAGATCGAATATTGCCCTACTCACTTATTTTAGTAGTTTTTTTTGCAGGTGCTGGCGCGTATTCTTCATCTTCACTGGAACTGGATTGTCTTGGCTCGGGCCACCCATGAGGGCGGACCCCATGGCCAGCAGGATGACTTCGTTTCATATCCCACTTCTGAGTGTAACAGAAGGGCAGTAATGAAACAATTCAGGAATCAGTTATACTTTTATTACTCCGTACCACAATGATTCGGGCAGAGTTTCCACTAGTCTAAGTGTACAGTGTCGAATACCCCGTAAAATGAGCGACAGACCGTTTTATAACATTGCTATGGATGTGACGTCAGCGTCGACACTTATAATTTTGGCGCTAAGCGGAGGCGCGGTGCGCGACACGTGGTTTTTCGTAACAATACAATGCTACCGTTTTAACGAGGTTCCCTTCTTGTGGTCTTTCACTAATTAGTTGTTCAAGCTTTCTCAGTGTCGAGTCTCATCTTCAGCGGTAAAGCCGTAACAGATAGATAACCTTCACATTTATATGTAGTGTGGATTATTATTTTCCTACGACTTATATTGAAAGCTTCAGTACAAGTAAGCTTCAGCTTTCAGTAAATGTAACGTTGGTTACGACACTAGGACGCCTGTTTATTGTACTCTTAATACCGGTCTAGACAAAACAACAGTAGTATATTTAAGTATGTAGGTACTATCGTATACTACGGGTTTTATTGGCACTCATTCCGTGAAAACGTTTTAATCAGCTTATAGTTCTTGTCAACTGACTATGTTATCCAAAGTATCAAGTGGTATTTGGCAAGAATCTGACGTTTTTTACTTATTTAATGGATAGATCTATTTTCATAATATCAAGGTAATGAAAACCAGCTTACAGGTCTTTTGATTGAAAGTGGTTATGTAGCTAATGGACGTTCAAATCCCCAGAGGTCCTGTACTCGGTCGAAGGCTTTTTGCTTCCTGCCATAGTTTGAGAAAACTGTTGCAGGGAGCAAGTAATATAAAGTAGGAAGAGCGATGCGCTTACTTCTTTTTGAAAAGAAATAATTTTTTGGAGTCTCTGTTTGGACTTATACGTTCTACAATTTTAAGTACCAACACTCGCCATAATTATTACCAGTGAATGAGACCACAATTAAACATATCTATCAAATCAGGCCGTAATTGTTCAGGTGCGAAGTTTCCTACTACTAAATAAACAGTTGCCTTGCTTTAATTAAGTGAACTTAGCGGAGCAGATACCTTAATAAAGGGAACCATTTGGGTTAACAAATTAACCTCGTTAAACAGACCCAATAAAGACATAAGACAATCCCGAGATTATTCCACAAAAGTTTCCAACGTACTACAAGTTCATTATAAACAGATGCAGACAATAAACATTCGTACCGAGGAATGTAATTTAACTTTTATTATGTTTTCCTTCGCTCGCACTGACGGCGAGCTTGAATAAAACTCTCAAATATCTCCGTGTGTAATTGACGGAGGGTAGAGAGAGGCAGGAGCGCGGCGGATCGATGGACATAAAGTTGCTCCATAAACCGTGGAGGCGAGCGCCAGACAAACAAACAAGTCTACATTGTTGTCCTGGGAAATGTATTTTTGCTATGAAAATAAGTTACGTACCTACTGTTTTTTTTTAATATTTCCTAAGTTCTGTATGATGGAATTCCTAAAAGGGACCATCATTCGTTTACAGGGTCGACAGCGGGAATTGATACACTCAGATATTACAAACATTTTAGGCCACAACCACTTTAGTGGTATAGAAGAAAAACATACATATAGTCACGCCTTTATCCCCGAAGGGGTAGGCAGAGGCATATTATATGCCCACATTTCATCTTTTTTTTTCACAAAAATTTCACATTATCACACAATTTCACATCACACACCCATCACAAAATATCACAAAAAAAGTAATTAATTAATAGGGTTAGTAAAAATATAAATCCCATTATCTACATATTCCCTTTGTCTCACTATTCGCAAAGTCCACGCCCTCAACCCTATTAAACCTGAGAATGGACAGTAAACCTTATATTTGTCCTTTCTAAGTTAAACAAAGAACGTCTGTGTTAGAAGCGAGTTAGCTTGGGTTTTGAAACTGCGGTGCTTTAGAGCTAATCCATTTTCATTTAACTAGCTGTTATCTCATATTTTGTAAACATTTGAGAGCTAAAGCGCCTGAGGCTTTAAATAATTTTGTTGCTCCCATGCAACCAATTTATTTTAAGGTATTGCTATAATTTTAAGCGCAGGGTCTTCTTGACTCAACATTTATAACTTATTTTTTTTTTTTTTTTTATACCACTAAGGTGGCAGACAAGCATACGGCCCACCAGAAGGACCGGTGGTCACCGCAGCCTATGAACGTTTGCAACACCAGAGGTGCCACACTCGCGCTGCCGACCCTGTAAAAACCTTCTAAGACCCCTTTATAACTTATTTAACTCATTTCAAATTTCAAGGATCGTGATTTTTTTAATACAAAAGAATAATCTCAGAGTATTGATACCATGTTGGTCTGTCTGTCCCTCTGTAGTTCACGATAAACTCCGACACCTCGTCCACCTTGCATTTGCTGACATTTTTGTCTGTAACTATTATTGTTCTCAGATGGTTGGATTTATATTTGACTAGCTGATGTCACGCGGTTTCACCCGTATCGTTCCTGTTCCCGTGGGAATACGGGAATAAAATATAGCCTATGTTCACCAATCAAAAACAAATCCCAACAGTGAAACCCCGCCAAATAAGTATTTTTAAAGCATTTCTTCATGATGCTTGTTGATTTTTAATGTGTTATGTTAATAATTATAACATATCTAAATTCATCATTAAAGCCGGATGTGAAAAGCTTTATTTAAAAAAGAAATTCTTTATAATTCATCTTCTTGCTCGCTATGTGACCCCACCCAGTTGTAGGCGTGCTACACATTGCTACGAGCGCGAAAGTAATATTATATATTGTTCATAAAATTGGTTTACATAAAGCCAATTATTTGTGTTGTATCGATTTCTGTGATTTATTTGTTATTTAGAGCCTATTACCGTGAGGACAATTCGTCTTTTTCCTTGTCGTGATTCATTATTAATTTTACAGTAAGTTGATTTTGACGAAACGCGTTTATTTTTTTCCTATGCATTTTTAAACGATATAGGCACTTTCTTAGTCACTAAGCTTCCGTTAAATCTGGTTGAAGTTACTACATATTCTTATGGGTGGCCTAGTATAAGTTTAAGTAAGTTAGGTTAAATTACTTATTAGATTAGTATTTGTTATGAGGTAGAGGTTAGATTGTAATTGTTATGAGGTAACTAATAAGTTACATCATAAATAAAAAGAAAAGGATGGGTGGCTTGGAAAATTTCAACAGTAAGAACCGCGCTTGTCCATTTCTACATAGCAATAGGCTCACCACCTATTACGTGGAACAAAGAACTGAAATGTGAAATATTTGCATATAATAATGCCTCAGCCTACCCCATCGGGGATAGAGGCGTGATTTTATATTTCATGCGACGCTAAGGCTAGCTCTTTGTGTCGCAGAAATTTTGACATTAATCAATGAGCAATCAAAATTATCAAATGAACCAAAATCACGCCAAAAGATCACTACAACGCTCGCATCCAGTATTTTCTTCAGTAAAATATTATACGTAAACTTATTCGGTCCCAAAACACAAAGGAACGGTTTGGAGGAATAAAATGTTTGTTATAGGTATACGTAGCTACGTAATGTGCTTTGGGCTCGTAACTGGAGCACTTTGGGTACCCTTTCTGAAGACGGGCCGCCCCGGGCTCGTCGTTTGCCCAATACAAGCCCACGATACCAGCGCCAATGGCACACTACAGTTTTATTTATGTTTCTGATAGTAAGACTTTAGTTAGGTTAGAGTTGCACAGGCGGATAAATCTATAGTCTGTCCAACCGTTTATTATTTTTTGTTGTGTTTATACTTTTGACAGTGGCCTGAGAACGCCACAAATATAAAAATAACAATGTGTTAAATCGATTTAAATTTCTCCATAAATAAAGGTGATTGTTATATCGAATCAGGAACGCATTATTATAAAACATCACTATAATAATTGGTAATCGAGCTGTCAAAAGTAAAATAAACGTTTGGACAGACTATAGTTTTATTTATTTATTTATTATAACATGCTTTTCACTATCACTATTAGTGAATAACATAGTGCTAAAAGAGAGCGCAGCACTATGAATACCATTGTAGGTACACAGATTAATAACAACTTATGATAGTGTTTTCCAGAAGACTTGTTTTGTCTCTTGTGTTTGTATGCGCCCGAGTTCTGTGGCCGATACCACATATTATATTCGAGTTATATTATCTTACTAATATTATAAATGCGAAAGTTTGTGAGTGTGGATGTTTGTTACTCTTTCACGCTCAAACCGCTGAACGGATCGGGCTGAAATTTGGTACAGAGATACATTGGAGTCTGGAATAACACATAGGCTACCTTTTATCCCGGGAATAACTTCCCGCGTTAACAAATTTTACGCGGGCGAAGCTGCGGGCATCAGCTAGTATACTATAAGTCCATAAAATAGTCCTTCGTGAACATTTTTCTATATGGTGCTTATTAGTGTCGAGTGAAACTTGCTCTTATTTTGTTTTAGAGTGCGTTTCTTTTTTCATTGCGATCTGAAGGGCTATGTATGAAAATCTGCGCAGCTTCTTGTCGTGTCACTGGGTAGGTACTATGACGGTGTGCAGTTGACAACCCATTCGGGCTTTAGTAAATCGCTCTGCCGACTCTGCCGCTTTTTAAGAACTTCACACTGTAGAATTTCGGAATAACCAATATAGAGAGTTTATTCCACAATCCAACTCAGTCTGGAAAAAAAGCTACTTACAATTTTTAATCTGCATTGCGGTGCTTTTGACGTGTGCGCTGCGTTTATTTATATCTACATCGGGTTTAATTACAGTAGTCACACTTAAGTTGTTTGGAGTGAAATATAACTTCATAATAGTACCTTTTTAAATGTTGAATATTTATAGAGCGACTTACAAACTCCGCAGTTTTTAGAACAAGCCTCTAGCACGCTGAGTGCATATTTCCTGACTAGCAAACGTTTCATTTACATTTAAATGGGTAATTCTATGATAATGGACGTATCTTGTTAAGTGGCACTCGTTAAGAATACATTAAAAGTATAACTTAGAATAGCCATTATAAATAAAATAAACCATGTTTAAGTTTATGGACCCTAACAGAAGCTGGCCTCTAGAAGACGAGTTCGAAATCTCATTATGTATGAGGATGCCGTAACGAAATAATCTAAGAATTAACGATCTAACTAAAGTAACCATACATACATGACATTATGTTTTTTTTATGTAGGTACATATCTATACATTTAATACTTTCATCCTTAGATACCTCGGTAGACATCGTGAATCGTGATACAAAGGTCTTCGTACGTCAGTTGCGTACCGCACTAATAATTTGGATCATTGAGATTGACATTATAATTTTAGCTATTTAAGGATACTGTACAACAAAAGAAAAAAGGATCATGAGTAGTATTCTTGACCCCCGACGAAAAGTAAGGGGTGGTTTTAAGTTTGAGCTGTGTTTGTGTGTAATTATCACTACCGACTGCCTCTGTGGCGCAGTCGGTAGTCATACCGCCTGCGGCGCTGGAGGTCGTGGGTTCGATTCCCACCGGAGACAAATATTTGTGTGACCATAAATGTTTGTCTCAAGAGTCTGGGTGTTTCTATGTATAATATGTATGTATTTAAAAGTATATAAGTATTAATATCCGTGATCTGATACCCATAACACAAGCAAGTAATTCCGTATTTCCACGACACGTTAACATAGCACTGGCAGATGTAACCATTAAGTAGTATAATTATTTCTTTTTTCTATAAAAATTAACAAAACATTTATTGTGAAAAATTGCAGATTTAAATATTATTTTTTATTTCTCATACTCAGAAAATAGTGTTTTCTTGATCTGACTATTGGGTGGAAAATGCTGTTTCCCTCCCTAGGGAGGGAAAACTCATACAAATTACTTCCCACCCAAGGGCCGGAATGAACTTTAAAAATAGAACTGCTGACAGGTCAGCTGTGATAGTGAAGAGATTTGTGTGAAAAAAAATTAAAAAACATGCTGCGGCCATGCGACTTTCCAAACAGCCAGTGTGAACTTAGCGAAAATTTCTTCCGGCCCCATACACGTACAATAATATTGATCAATATAGCAATAAATTGACCGTGTATGGGTAATATTGAGGTTTGAACAGACTATATTCGGATGGAAATAAATATTTTGGCAATATTATTGAGTCAAAAATATTGTGCGGTATGGGGCCGGAATCTCTGCAACACTAACACAATATTTAAAATTTAAAAAGTCGACATAATGTAGTTGTTATTTATCTGTAACAGAATTCAAAACAATCAATCAATACATATAATAAAATCGTAACAGGTCGCTGTCTGTACATGGAAGATAAATAAGAAAAAATATTATAGGGGGGCTTTATAAACGCAATAGAACCCAAAACAATGATTTTTAGAATTTTTGTCTGTTTGTCTGTATGTCTGTATGTCTGTATGTCTGTATATCTGTTTGTCTGTACGGTTGTGCACGCTAATCTCAGTAACCGCTCAACCGATTGCAATGCGGTTTTTTTATTGTGTTGAGGTTTGCTCCAGTTAACATTTAGCGTTTGTTTTATGTAAATCGGTTTAGAAATAAAAGAGTTATAACACTTTTAAGAATCAGATATTGTGAAAATTTAATTGTAGGAGTTTCTTTGAATGTGAGTGAACCTAAACTGGCGTGTTGGCTTAATCATAAAAAAGCTTAATGATTAAGACTATTTTTAAACAATTCAATAAAACAATTCAGTCCACGCCTTCGGCGCGGACTGAATTGTTTTAAAATAGACTTAATCATTAAGCTCTTTTATGATTAAGCAAACAGGGCAGTTTCAGACGCTGCTTGATGACTCTGATGAAGAAATACCTTTCCTTTCATACACCTTATGTGACGTAAACGAAGTTGCGGGCTCAGCTAGTTGGTAATAATCTTTTATGGTAAGGTTTGAATCTTATTATTAGTTTTATTTTCCTCGTATTTGAAATGAAAAGTAGAGTGTTTAACTCTGGTAAAAGAATCAATTCCGACTCGGACTATAGCCGCCCTCGCTGCACTCGGGCGTCTAAATACCTCGGGAATTGATTCTTTCCACCCTCGGTTAACAATCTACTATACCACTTATTACTACACTTATTATAAATGCTGTTTCCCTCCCTAGGAGGGAAACAGCATTTTCCACCCAATAGTCAGATCAAGAAAACACTATTTTCCGAGTATGAGAAATGAAAAAGCTATTGCCCTGTTGAAATGAACAGGCATAGGTTGTGAGTGAGTGCCCGCTGTTTAAATTTTCCAAATCACCCCTAAGGCTTTTAACCTGGCTTAACGACTGCATGGGTCTGGCAACCAGACCAACGGCTTACGAGTCCTTTGAAGCACGGAGATTTTTGCAAATAGATATTTCGCATAGTGGTCACCCATACGAGGACCAGCCATAGCTAAAGGTACTTACTGCAGTGATCGTTTACAATGACAGATTAAATTTGGAGCACTTTAACAATATATCCTCAGTAAAGTCGAACAGCAAAAATGGAGTACGACAATAATAATTGAAAAGTAATTTATTTTTCTCTGTGCCGTAACTTAACGTTTATTACTCCTGCTTTCATAAAAATAATAAAATGCCTAAAAATTTAATTAAATGGACTTAGATACGAATCAAGGGCGAGCTTAATTAAAATAATGGTACACCGATGTACCCCTCGGGAGCTGTGGGATGTTCTCCTAATTACATTCAGTATGTACGTTTCAAGGTTGTGAATACATACTATCCCAAATACGAGTGGCTAATTTCTTATACGACTTTATTGGCAACTAGTGGACGTCACGCGGTTTCACCCGCGTTGCTCCTGTTCCTGTGGGAATACGGAAATAAAATATAGTCTATGTTTAGCCGGGGATAGTGTAACTTCACAAAAGAGAAAGAATTTTTCGAATCGATTCAGTAGTTTTGGAGCCTATTTGATGCAAAGAAACAAACAATCATGTCTTTTCTTTTTATAATATTAGTGTAGATACGGGTATGTATAGTCATGCACAATTACTGCTCTTTAGTGCAAATCCAAATATTTAGATGTAGAAGGGTTCCTTGTTTGCTACGAAACCCTAAAATATACCTTTATGTTGCCATAAGTCATACGCACTAACATTTATTTATTTACAAGTTTTGTGACCATACATATTATACTAAAATGGTGTTTACATTTCAGAAATAGCATATTATAGAGTGCATGTTGAATCAGCGTCTCGATCATGAGTGTGCATAGATAATACACATACATACGATTCGGGTTTTCCCACCGACTAAACTGCGCAACAGATTTTTATCGATATGGTGTGGCGTCATTTTCTCAATTTTGTTACCCGAATTTTGCTGGGATAATTTTAAGAGTACTAATTTAGTTCACTTAGCGTAGTCGATATCGACTACGGCAGATCTAGAATGAAACGGAAACATAGCGTATGTTCCCACATTAGGGTTTACGCTAAACCAGATTTGAATTTTGACTACTTTATTGTCTGTGGATTAGGTATGGGCCTTGTGGCGGTAGTGCCACGTCACGTCTCTGTCATAATTTGTAACTATGTACCATACACCAAAAGTTGAAGTTACTATATACTTCCTAGCTTTTTGAAATTTCGCGGAGTTGGTATTCCAGATCATTTACAGCGAATATGTTCCAAATACTTTGTCAACGATGGTAGGAAGCGAGCTACAGAGATTGCTGCCAGCGGGAGGTTAAGGTCATAGCACACTATAACCACCCCGCTCCAACACCGCTCCCACCCAACACTGCCCTAAAAGAAGGCTACTGCACAACACTACTCGAGTCAGAAATTGCCAAAGCAATCATTAATTAAACGGATGTCCGTTTAATTAATGATTGCTTTGGCAATTTCTGACTCGAAGCTGGAATTCATTGCAGAGTTTGTTTGATATTTGTTGTATCTATAGAGTTATGTAGTCAAAGCAGTGGCGGATACAGAGCGGGAGTGCACGGGGAAACCCCCCCCCCCCCCCCCTTTTGAGGACGCACTCCACGAAACAGGGAAAACCATCAGTATAATGATGATGACATGACATACTGGAAAAGAACGCTTTTTATTCCAACACTTTACCACGTTACGACGGACATGAGGGAATGTTTTGCTGAAGAAAGTATTTACATATTAGTTACTTAAAATAAAAATATATCTGGAGTAAAGTTGACGGACAGTGTGATTAAAGAACGTTGTAGGGATGCTTTGATGGTCCGCACACGAAAAGAGGTGGGTTATAGAAAGGAACTTTTCTAAAAGGTTTTCTTTTAACGTAGCTCTGGTATCTTGTTCAGTATATTCTTGTTCTGTATGTTGTGTCTTGTGAGTAATCTAGGACGAAGATAAGTAGTAGAAAATAATAAGTCATCGAATAATAAAAACTCAAGTCTGACTAAGTAAATTTTTGAAAAATAAACACAGCATTGCGTTCCCTGTTCTAACAAATGAATGTTTGATCTGAATTGGAATTCCGGAACTATAGCCGACCATACTAACGCATCAAATAGGTATTGATCTTAGTTGATCTTAGTTAACAAACACGATCCATCGCCTCTAATTGTATGTAATGCTCTATGACTGTGACTCCTCGAGTCGCTCTCGAGGCACAGACAGCTAACAAGCTGGCTAATGATGCGGCAAGCTCGCTAATGTTGCGCGCAAATGCTACGATACGAGGTAGCTGGTTGTTACGCTCCGACCGGGGCCGTATGACATCGTTACCAATTTCTGTTCTATTTGTAACATACTCCAGCTCTATTTGACGTCATTTCAGCAGTGTTTTCGTTAGTTTTTGTAGTTTCTCCGAATTGTATGTCGTTTTTAAAAAGAGTCTTGCACTGCTTACAAAATCCTTGTGATTTTGCAAGCAGTACATGTGTAGTCCATAGAAGGCTGTAGACTAAAAGGCTGTTTGCTAAAAAATCTATCACATTCTATTCCTATTAATTCGTTAGTAACTTGAATTAGATTTTTTTTATTTTTAATTCCTACCTTGTGGCCTCTTCTCACCTCCGCAGCTCCGCGGTGAGCGTCGTGAGCTCGTCCATTGGTTTGTAGTTAAGATCGTTTGGGTGGAACCCAGTGTTCATGTATGTTTATCAGTTAATTGCAGTGCAAGTTTTGTCCTGTAAGACCGTTCGTGATTATTATTTATGATCAATTGTTCCATCACGTAAAGGCGATCAAACGTGATTATACCTATATTTATATATTGATAACCTAAGCAGAACATGTTTAATGGAGAACTAAAACTTTATTTAGGTTTTGTAAAAATAAACTTGCTCACGATTTGGTTAATAGTTCCACCTATATCCACCCATTGTATAATTAACGCAAATATGCGGAGTGTGGGTGTCAGGCTGTCGGGAAACTCAAGAATTTTTGCAAACAAAATGAGTCAAAAAATAAGTTGTCCAGCGACTATTATCTACGAACTTATCTCATTTGTTTTATTTTTAACCATATAATTTGCATTCGAAACTGCTTATAAATTTAGCGCTAGCCATTTAAATACATAGAACCTACACACAGTTTTATTAAGTAAGCAATATAATTATATTTACATTTTTAAAAACGACTTTCTGAACATTCAGCACTTTGCATCCATCCATAGACAGCATGAAGACAAAATACCTATTACATACTGAAAATAAATAACTACTTACATTTGTTCCTATCTCAGAACCACACTCAGGCAGGATGCAGAGGGACCTTGTCAAATGAACTAGCGAATTATTTTGTGTCCACCCATTCTGTGGCGAAGACACCGGAAAACCACGGCCGAGTGTCAGCACTGCAAGGACCTCAGCGATGACACAGCGCTCCGCACGCTTGTGGAATGCACGGCGTAGGCGCAACAGCGCCAGGTCCTTGTGGTGGGTCTGGACGTGGACACTCTCTCGCTTGAGACCATGGTGCGAGCCATGATCTCCAGCGGCAGTGCGTGGGACTGCGTCGCCTCTTTCTGCGAGCAGGTCATGGTCGTGAAAGAGGCGGCGGGGAGGGAACGGGAGAGAATTTTCCAATCCGAGTTAATTAATTTTCCTATCTACGTTATCTTAAAAATCATAGTTTTGAGAAATTGCCTCCTAAAGATTTTTTCAGATATTTGCGTTTTTATAGAAATTTAATGTACACAACTATGAGATTTTTTAATAATATAACATATTTTAATGTAATGGATATCAGGATGTAGCAATTTTTTTGATAGTAGCTATATTTATTATAATAAACTCAATAACAGAGATAGGCATGGCAAGCCTACCATACATTACCTAATACGCGACGCCTTGTATGTTAAGATATACGAGTTAGCTGTGATAAGTCCTTTTTGGGGAGTTATGCAAAACTCGGTTATTTATAAGTTACCTGAAATTGGTCTGACTACAGGTGTATCGTAAAACAAAAGGTGAAATATAATGTTAAAGTTTTCATCTTTCGTTTTCATGTTCATAATTACAAAAAAAAATCTTTCGAAATCAAAGGCACTTCAATAGTCAATCAATCAATCTAGTCTATATCAGTCCACTGCTGAACATAGGCCTCCCCCAAATTTCGCCACAACACACGGTCCTGCGCTTTGCGCATCCAGTCAATCCCTGCAACCTTCTTTAGGTCGTCGCTCCTTCGTCGTCGACATTTATCAAGTCGCGGTCTCCACTCCAGAACACGCATGGTCTATCAGGCATCAGTTCTTCTACAAATGTGACCAGCCACTTCAAAACGTATACTCAGCACGCTATCTCGACCACTGTTGTTGTTCTCTGACGGATAACATCGTTTCAGATCTTATCCTTCAGAGACACCCCAAGTATAGCTCGTTCCATCGCTCGTTGCGTAACCTTAAGGGCATGGGCATAGGGCTACTGTTCGCGACAGCCTCGTGAAAAACAGACTTCTAGTGCTTGTGCTGTGATCTAAGTGCTAACCTAGTGTTCCTAAATTCGATATAGTGCCTAAAAAACAGTGTTCAAAGTGATTAGAGACAATTTAAGTCAAAATAGTGTTTAAATGTCGAATTAGGCAACCTAGGACTCATGTGAGTACCTAGATAGGACTTAGGGACACTAGAATTGTAAATAAAACAATCTTTATAGTTTCATAATTTATTACGTAACTTTAGTATACAGTTTTAATAGATTTTTACCGTGTTTTTATTCGTCGTTTTTGTTTTATTGATAACATGTTTTCTTGAGCCTAGATACCTAGTTATAGAGTCTAGAATGTTTTGAATTGTTTAAAGCTGTTTAAACTATAGTGATTTAACAGTTTCGAAGCGTTCCTATACCCTACAGTGTCTAGATTTGTAATAAAATTCAAATAATGGGTATAGGACGCCTAAATTTGTATAGAGTCGTACATGTTTCTTTGACTACTAAGAAATCTAGACTTGTCACAATGATACTAGTTACAGTTTCAGAAAGGTATTGGATTAGCACTCCATTACCAGTTTTCACCATGTTTGTAACATGTTTGTATACTTAGCTGCAACAGCTTTTATGGGTGTATGATACCGAAAATATAATAAAATTTGCGACAGATTTGGGAAGCTCTACACGGTTCTCGTTAAGGTAAAGTTTCGAAGTACCTTAGCGAACAGTTTTTTATACTTAGCTACGGTAAATCTACGGTGAACGTGAATAGTGAAAACAGTCAATAGTTAACGGTTGACGGGCTACGGGCACGGGGGAGACAGAAGACCTAGTGGGACCAGAGGGCTGTCGACGTCCATCCCACTCCGTACCGTTCTGTCTCGCGTTTTGAACAAGTATTATTTTACCCGTGTCCGTGTACGAACAGTTAGTCCGCGTCCATATAGCAACAGTTAGCCCGCGTTACGTATAGAGCTCCTCCACCGCACGTACCTTCGGAATATTTGTTTCATTCTTCATCCTCGCCACAAGGTATCGATCGGCAATCCAGGTAAGTACCCTGATCAAGTACTTACTGTAGACTTCGCCGCAGATAGTAGAACTGGGTCGGAGCCTGAACCTGCCGGGCACGCGACCGGGTACAAAAGCCCAGCCGTGCGCCACCTCCGCATCCCGTCACCCCCAAGTACCGGACGTGAGAGCGTTCCGTGCACGAGCGTCCGGTACATCTTCTGGTCCTTCGAGAGCCGGATCCACCCAGTTCTACCAGCATCAAGATGCCAGTGACGCGCTCGAGAGGAAGATCCGACGCCGTCGAAGTGCGTGTAGTGGAGGCGCCTGTGCGTCACGTAGAACCGCCGCGTTCACCGTCAGACGCCACCGTCGCGCTGCCTGTCCCGCTGACAGAGCAGCAATCCGAAGGGGCCCGCCCAACCGCACCGCCACCCGAGCAAGAAGGGGACTCCGGGGCGGCCCCCACCGTAACCGCGCGTCATGTCCGGACGCGCACCGCGCGTACAACCTCTACACGCGCTAAGAGGGAACTCAAGGCGCGTGAAGAAATATTACGCATCCGTCTGGAGCTAGCAGAGGTAGAGTTCCAGAAAATTCAGTGTGAAGACTCCGAAGACGAATCCGACGACTACCAAGAAGATGCGCAGTCGCGGGCAAGTTTCGTCCGTTCGTGGCTCGAACGAGCACCGAAGAAATCCGGCGCCATGGGCGCCGGTGCCGTTACCCCCCGTGGGGGGAAAGAAGAATCTGCGAAGATTCGTCGCCCGTTCGATGAGGTGGATGATACAGTTCACCTCCGGGCCTCCGACGCCGGCGCTCTAGCCGCCGGTACCGTAACCCCCCGTGGGGGGACAGAATCTGCGAAGATTCGTCGCCCGTTCGATGAGGTGGATGATACAGTTCACCTCCGGGTCTCCGACGCCGGCGCTCTAGCCGCCGGTACCGTAACCCCCCGTGGGGGGACAGAAAACCCAAAGATTCGTCGCCCGTTCGAAGAAGGGGAAGAAACAGTTCACCTCCGGGCCTCCGACGCCGGCGCCTTGGACGCCGGCACCGTTACCCCCCGTGGGGGGAAAGAAGAATTGGCAAGGATCCTTCATCCGTCCGAACAGAAGGAACACGGTGACGGGGCGCTCAAGCCGTTCATCACCGAGTTATCGACCGCGATAGCCGCGCTCGCCGATAAGAGACAAGACTCTACAGTGTATCCGCATCCTGGGGCGTCAAAAGCCGTGATGACCCTACCGACGTTCGGCGGCGCGCACACCGAGTGGTTATCGTTTCGTGCTATATACGACACCACAAAGAAATTCTTCAACGATGTGGAGAATACAGCTAGGCTCCGAAGGAGCCTTAAGGGTAAAGCCCTAGAAACAGTGAACTCCGAACTCATCGCACACGCTCAACCAGATAAGATAGTGAAGGATCTGGAATTGCAGTTTGGAAGACCGGACGCCATCGCTCAAGCAGAGATATTGAAGTTACGAGCCTTACCGCGTTGCCAGGACTCCCCTAGGGACGTGTGCAACTTCGCAGGTAAGATTAGAAGCGGTGTCGTCACCCTCCAGGCCCTTAAGAAACAGCACTATCTCATCAACGCCGAACTTCTGCAAGCGCTCTGTGAGAAACTACCGAGCGTGCTACGCGAGAAATGGTATAGCAGGTACGTAAACAAATATAAGTCAGTGCCGGATTTGTGTTTGTTTAGCGAGTTTATTACAGAACGTGCCTGCGTACGTAGTGCATTCGCCCCGGCGGAGAACATCCGCGAAGAGAACAACACAACAAGCCGCACACGCACCACTCACAGAACGTTTACCACAGCCGAGCGAACAGAAGTGAAGTGCAAGATATGTGACCGGTACGGGCATTATCCAGTGGAATGTGACACGTACAGAAGAGCAGACTCCGACGGCAGATGGCAGTTGGCGAAGAAACACGCGCTATGCTTCCGGTGCCTACGCTCGCGTCACATCAATCCATGTAAGTCCAACAGATGTAGCGTCAACGGATGCTCCGCGACACACCACAAGACTCTGCACTATGAGAAGAGTCAACAGAAGGAGCCCCGCCCAGAAGAAACCGTCGCCAGCTCTTCTCTACGCACGAACCGTCAAGCCTTCCTCAAGATCCTACCAGTGACAGTGGTCGGACCGGCGGGAGAGGTGCCTGCCTACGCGCTTCTCGACGACGGCTCGACGGTCTCGCTCATCGACGAAGACTTGGCGGCCGACATCGGTGCGAAGGGGAAGACTGACTCCATCTCTCTACGTGCCATCGGTAATACGTCGATCGTGGTACCCAGTTCGCGTCGTGTCAGCATGTCACTGAAAAACACCGAAGGGGATAACGTACCTATCAAGCTACGCACCGTTCCCGCGCTACACCTGTCGTCACAGGCAGTCAGCCGTAAAGATATTAACGGCTGTAAGCACCTCACCGGCATCGATCACCGACTTACATACCGCACAGGAACACCTAAGATGCTGATAGGCCAGGACAACTGGCACCTCCTACTGGCAAGTGAAGTCAGAAGAGGACCCCGGCATCAACCAGTCGCTTCGCTCACGCCCTTGGGTTGGGTGCTGCACGGTGCGCATGCGCGCGCACTCGGGCAGCAGGTACATTTCGTCAACCACATAGTGTCCGTAGATGAAAAAATTGAGCATCAACTGAAGGAGTTCTTCGCCCTCGAGTCCCTGACGATTAATCCGCGTCGTCCGGTCAGTGACCCCGAGGTGCGAGCCGAAAAGATTTTAGAAGAGACTACAGTGAAGTCTACCGATGGGCGTATAGAGACTGCGCTTCTATGGAATAAAGAAGACGCCGCGATGCCCGACAGTTACGACACCGCCATGAAAAGGCTTGTGTCAATAGAAAAGAAGCTAGTCAGACAGCCGTTATTGAAATCGAAGTATTCCGAACAGATGAATGCCCTAGTAGAAAAGGGTTATGCCGAATTAGCCCCGAAGCAAATTAAACCGGGAAGAACGTGGTACCTGCCTCACTTCGATGTCTACAATCCGAGCAAGCCGGAGAAGCTACGCATCGTACACGACGCAGCCGCGAAGTCCAGAGGGTCATCGCTGAATGATTACCTACTCACCGGCCCAGATCTTCTTCAATCACTCCCGGGCGTCTTAATGAGATTCCGACGTCACCGCATCGCCGTATTAGCTGACATTACTGAAATGTTTATGCAGGTACGGGTCCGAGAAGAAGACAGGGACGCGCTACGTTACCTCTGGAGGGGGGACAGAAGAGAAGGAGCGCCTCAAGAATACCGTATGAAGTCTATAATTTTCGGCGCGGCAAGCTCTCCGTGCACCGCTATCTTCGCGAAGAATTGGAACGCGAGAAGGCATCTCTCCGACAGACCGGAGGCAGTGAAAGCCATAATAGAAAACCACTACATGGACGATTACCTCGACAGCTTCGAGAACGAGTTCGAAGCCGTACGGGTCGCTTCACTCGTCAGGGAAACACATGAAGAAGCGTGTTTCCACTTGAGAAGATGGGTCTCCAACTCCGTAGTGGTGAAACAGAACCTAGAACCGAATACCGATCAGACTGAACTCGTGGGCCTAGCAAGTAAAGGGCACGAGGAGAAAATACTCGGTCTCATGTGGGACCCGGGCACCGATACACTAAGCTTCAACCTTAAGCTCGCCCGCCTCCCACACGAATTAATAGAGAAGGCGTCACCCACCAAAAGGGAAGCCTTACGGATAGTGATGTCGTTATACGACCCCCTGGGACTAGCTTCAGTCGTCACAGTTCGAGCTAAACAGCTACTACAGGAAGCGTGGAGACTCGGCACTGAATGGGACCAACCTCTAGAAGAAGGTCTAGCTAAGCAGTGGACAGTGTGGATACAGCATTTACTTAATCTCGCAACAGTAAAGGTCGCGAGATGCTACCCTGGCTACAGTGATACAACATCTCTACAGTTACATGTGTTCACAGACGCGAGCGAGACTACCTACGCAGCTGCGGTGTACTGGAGGGCAATGACCTCAGACGGACGAGTTTACGTTTCGCTCGCCCTAGCTAAGGCGCGAGTCGCTCCGCTGAAAGTGCTCTCGATACCCCGCCTTGAACTACAAGCCGCTGTGATGGGGACACGTCTAGCCGCCTCAGTCATCGAAGAACACCGTTCCAAGCCAGAAGCCACCGTTTATTGGACCGACAGCAAGACCGTGTTGTCCTGGATAAGAAGAGGGTCAAGACAGTACAAGCCTTTCGTCGCACACCGATTAGCAGAGATAGAGGATCACAGCCGGGTTGAAGACTGGCGTTGGGTGCCTACGAAAATGAACGTCGCCGACGTAGCCACCCGGGCCATCCCTGCCAACTTCAACTCGCAGCACGAGTGGTTCAACGGCCCCTCTTTCTTATACGAAGATCCGTCCACATGGCCCACCGAAAAACCACCCGTCAACGAAACGACCGGTGAAGAACGAGTCACCACGGTTACAGAAACTAGCCGCCTAAGGAGGACCGCCGAAACTATCCCCGACCTGTCTAGATTTTCTAGATGGGAACGATTATTATACGCTACAGCCAGAGTTCTACAGTTTATAGATAGATGTAGACAGACGAGTTTCACCGTCGCCTACAAAAGGACTCGCAAGAACCCGCAAGCAGATCCGGACTGGCGTCGTACGAAAAATAAAGAAAACGCAAGCCGCAGGAAGACCGCTACGCCTCATCCTACCATTAGCTCCCGCAACTACGTACCGCTAACCGCCGACTATCTCCGTGCCGCAGAAAAATTACTCACGAAGACGGTCCAAGAAGAATCTTTTAGCACCGAGCCATACAGTCTCCGAAGGGGGGAGAGCGTCACACCGAACAGCTGTCTACGCTTGCTCACAATAGAACTCCGAGACGACGTCGTCACACTCCGCAGTCGTATAGCCGCCACCGCAGGTGTGTCTGAACAGACAAAGAGACCGCCCATACTCGACGGCGGCCACAGAATCGTTCAGTTATACATAGACTGGACGCACCGAAGACTACATCACAGCGGTACAGAAACAATAGTCAACGAGGTCCGTCAACACTACTGGGTAGTGCGTTTACGCCCCACTACGAAGAAGGTCGTCACAGAGTGCCTACAGTGCAGAATCCGCAAGGCACAACCTCCAGAACCGGCGACCGGCGATCACCCAAGAAATCGCCTCGCCCACCATAACCGACCATTTACTTTTACAGGGCTAGACTACTTCGGGCCACTTTCCGTCACCGTCGGGAAACAGCACCAGAAGCGGTACGTGGCGCTATTCACGTGCCTCACATCCCGAGCCGTACACCTCGAGATCGCCGCTAGTATGAGCTCTGACTCGGCTATACTCGCCCTTCGAAGATTCGCAGCGCGCCGTGGGTGCCCCTCCGAAATCTACAGTGACAACGGCACCAACATGCACGGCGCCGACAGAGAGATGCGGGAAGCCGTATCTCAAGAAGCCAACCGACGCGGCATCGCCTGGCGCTACATAACGCCGAGCGCTCCCTTTATGGGGGGGGGGCATGGGAGAGACTGGTACGGTGCTGTAAGACGGCACTCTACACCGTCCTACACGACCGTCACCCCCACGAAGAAGTCCTGTCAACGCTACTGTGTGAGGTGGAGTACACTAACAGCCGCCCACTCACACACGTCTCCGTGAACGCCGAAGACGACGAGTCACTGACCCCGAATCACATACTGTTCGGTGGCTCGTCTCGACTCCCATCACTGGGGGAGTTCACCGCATCCGACACCGACAGCAAGAAACACTGGCGGCGGGCGCAAGCGCTTGCTGACATGTTCTGGCGCCGCTGGGTACGTGAGTACCTACCCGAGCTGCAGCACCGGCGGGAGCCCCGCGGGTGCGGTGCGCCGATCGAGGTCGGCGACCCCGTCCTTATCGCTGACGGCAACCTGCCCCGCAACACGTGGCCGCGGGGGCGGGTCGCCGCTGTCTACCCCGGCGCCGACTCCCAGATCCGGACCGTCGAGGTGCAGACCACCGCGGGCTTGTTGAAACGGCCCGCAAAGAAGATCGTCCCACTACCGAAATAGCCGCTCACCGAAGACTGCAGCATCGTGAAACCGCCGAGCCACTCTGCTGCACGGCGGGAGAGATGTTCGCGACAGCCTCGTGAAAAACAGACTTCTAGTGCTTGTGCTGTGATCTAAGTGCTAACCTAGTGTTCCTAAAGTCGATATAGTGCCTAAAAAACAGTGTTCAAAGTGATTAGAGACAATTTAAGTCAAAATAGTGTTTAAATGTCGAATTAGGCAACCTAGGACTCATGTGAGTACCTAGATAGGACTTAGGGACACTAGAATTGTAAATAAAACAATCTTTATAGTTTCATAATTTATTACGTAACTTTAGTATACAGTTTTAATAGATTTTTACCGTGTTTTTATTCGTCGTTTTTGTTTTATTGATAACATGTTTTCTTGAGCCTAGATACCTAGTTATAGAGTCTAGAATGTTTTGAATTGTTTAAAGCTGTTTAAACTATAGTGATTTAACAGTTTCGAAGCGTTCCTATACCCTACAGTGTCTAGATTTGTAATAAAATTCAAATAATGGGTATAGGACGCCTAAATTTGTATAGAGTCGTACATGTTTCTTTGACTACTAAGAAATCTAGACTTGTCACAATGATACTAGTTACAGTTTCAGAAAGGTATTGGATTAGCACTCCATTACCAGTTTTCACCATGTTTGTAACATGTTTGTATACTTAGCTGCAACAGCTTTTATGGGTGTATGATACCGAAAATATAATAAAATTTGCGACTGATTTGGGGAGCTCTACACGGTTCTCGTTAAGGTAAAGTTTCGAAGTACCTTAGCGAACAGTTTTTTATACTTAGCTACGGTAAATCTACGGTGAACGTGAATAGTGAAAACAGTCAATAGTTAACGGTTGACGGGCTACGGGCACGGGGGAGACAGAAGACCTAGTGGGACCAGAGGGCTGTCGACGTCCATCCCACTCCGTACCGTTCTGTCTCGCGTTTTGAACAAGTATTATTTTACCCGTGTCCGTGTACGAACAGTTAGTCCGCGTCCATATAGCAACAGTTAGCCCGCGTTACGTATAGAGCTCCTCCACCGCACGTACCTTCGGAATATTTGTTTCATTCTTCATCCTCGCCACAAGGTATCGATCGGCAATCCAGGTAAGTACCCTGATCAAGTACTTACTGTAGACTTCGCCGCAGATAGTAGAACTGGGTCGGAGCCTGAACCTGCCGGGCACGCGACCGGGTACAAAAGCCCAGCCGTGCGCCACCTCCGCATCCCGTCACCCCCAAGTACCGGACGTGAGAGCGTTCCGTGCACGAGCGTCCGGTACAGCTACTATTGTGAGTGTCCACATCTCGGCACCGTAGGTCATAACTGGTAGAACGCACTGGCTGAAGACTATCGTCTTTAGGCATTGCGGTATCGACGCCGACGAGTAGAAAACCCGATGCAGTGCGCTGAATGCTGCCCAGCCCAAGCGAATCCTTCTTGCTATTTCCTTATCCAGTTTCAAATGTAATAACCTGCCCAATATAAGTGTATTCTTGGACAACCTCAAGCGTCAATCTTTCAACTTATATTGGTCCCGGCACGACATGCTCATTAAACATGACCTTGGGTTTGTTAAAGTTTATGCCGTGGGTAACACGTCGAGACTTTTCACTTAAACTATGCAGCATCCCGCTCAACAATGTCGCTGGCAAACCGAAGGTGTGTGATACATTCACCGTTTATTTTCACGCCCCTTCCATCCCAGTCCAACGATTTTAACCCTACATAACTAAACTATATTCATTGTTACATAGTTACTAAACTTTCGCCGGGCGGACTACGCAATAAAAAACGTGAAAAATATTAAAAATATTTATCAAAAATAGGAACAAGTTACATGGCACTTAAGTATGGTTAATTAGGTACTAATTAAAAAAATAAAACAATGTAAATAACTATTCTGCACAGTTATTACACATATCGATATTGTGAGATCCACAAATTGCATTTTTGCACTTCATGCATATTGATGCATGAAGTGCAAAAATGCAATTTGTGCTTTGTCATTCTACGAGCTTTGGGAGGACATAAAAAACAAATTTTGCACGCATTGGTCTCAGTATGGACCGGAGCTTCAGGGTTGGAAGCCTCGCCAAGAATATCATTTATCATGACCTTGATGTCACGCCTCAAAGTCGGCGTTTGTAATCGCTCCCCTAGCCAAGGTTCCATTAGTTGGTCTTCGATCTTCATTACAAAATCGCGCCGAGATGACGGTTTTTTTATTTCTTATGATGTTGGAGATATAAACGGCATAGGCATTAATTGTAGCCAAGTTCGTCTCAACGTATGGGTAGAAGCCAATCTAAGTACACACGACCACTTATGTTTGTTTTTGCCATAAAGAAATCGAGCGGTTGTTTGAAGTACTCGTTGATTACCCTGGATCAAGGTTGGAAGAACTGGTTGAAAAGAATTCGGGTCATGTATATCCCCATCAGAAGAGTCACCAGAGTCTATAATTTGAGTCCTTTGTCTCTTACTTGGCTGTACATCGTCCTGATCTGAAGATTCACTTGAAAAATCGGAATCACTGCCAGTGTCGTGATGTATTCCTTCCTCCACATTATCTTCTGTCTCCGACGCTGAACTATTCGGCCCCTCTTCACAGTCATCTGCCATTTCTTCTTCCAGCTAATGATGTATCAGTACGCCTTGGTTTCTCAAATCCATCTAGAAAAAGAGGTATAAATCAAGTCTAACTTTCATAAAACAAACTTTTTATAGCATCTATCACTTTAATATAATATAATATAATAATCAAAATTTAAAAGAAATATTTAATTTATTGTGTGTATAAATTAAAAAAAAATAATAAATACTCATACATACCTTTAATAAAAAACTACCGTAATAACTAAACTTTCGTCAGCCGGGCGACGATATAGTCGTAGGTCACTACCTAATTATCGTGTGATCGAAATTGTATCACACGATGCACTAATTGACCTATTTAGGAAGGTAAACAAAGTGTGGTGGGAGCGTGGCGCGGGGAAGTAGGTGCACTTGACTTTCTCGGAGAGGGGCGTCGTCGCGTAGACGAATGTTTAGTTATGTAGGGTTAAGACGTCCCAAGCGCATTAGTGAAGAGCTTAGGTGACACGACATCTCCCTGTCTCACACCTCTGCGCAGTGCTATGGGATTGGTCTTCCTATACTCCAACGGTCATGGTAGTGGTATCATATAAGCCTTTCAACACCTCAATATACCGCCATCAAGATGACATCGCTGCAGAGCTTCTAGGACTGCCCAGGTTACGATAGAGTCAAAGGCTTTCTCGTAGTCCACGAAAGCCATACACAGCGGCTGATTGTGCTCGTTGTACAATTTGCCGAACAGAATGGATGTGGTCCACTGTTCTAAAGCCTTTTCGAAACCCGGCTTGCTTCCTTGGCTGGAACTTGTCGAGTTTCCCAGCGAGGCGGTTTATGACTACTCTCGAGAACAACTTGGAGACATGGACATGGAGTGAAATAGGTCTGTAGATCTTCAGTAAGGATTATGTGTAACACATTTTCGCTACTAAGGTGCTGTATTAGTTTTTCGGCGCTTTTTTCTTGTGAATTTTACGTAACGTTTAATCGTCGCATAGTCATGACATGGTTGGTTTGAGTTATTAAAAGATTGTAATGGAGTAAATGCATTTCCAAAAATAAAGGGTTCTCGAGGAAAGGTTTGCTCAGGTGTATCAAAACTAATTTCAGAAGGCATTAATAAATTGGTATCAAAATTAGGTACTTATGTAAATCGATAGTGTGTAAGCTGATGCTATCAGCGAATGGCATATCTTTGTTGAATTCAGCTAAATCGTCTTTGTTTAGCTCTGGAAAAGTAGTAGTAGGTTTTGGTACAACAGGCTGTAGTTCAGTGTATTGCTTAGGTAACAATGGATGTGCTGTGCTGTGCAATGAATTTGTATATTATCTGATATTGGGCTCATTACTGACCTTGACCACCCAAATTGTGATCTAGGTGAACAATCAACTGCATCTGGTGTCATGAAATTTTATTCTTGAAAATTTATAACATTTTCTCTGTTTTCTATGATTTTTTGTTTTGTTGCCATCGTCAACATTAATAAACGTCAATTTTCATTCATTTTGTAAGTAAACTAATCAATTCGTGTAATATAATTCACGATATTCAGTAATGACCGTGACCATCATCACCGCGCGACCAGCTCTCGGGAAAGGAGAAGGACTTGCTTGCACTTGAACGATCCTGTCACGGCTATGTCATGTATTTAATAGATACGGGAGTTATAATTTCGCCTAAGTGTTTGTATCTTATCACGCATTTCACTGTATCTTAATGTACAGCAGTTTATCATTACTGCATGGGGTAAAATCATAGTTACGTGAGTTATATAATAGTGCCGTACTAGTAATTGGTAGAATATATTTAAAAAATTGTAAGTTCTATGTATAAAGGACGTTAAAATAATACAAATTACACTTATTACGCGTAACTCATGTATCTTAAGATAACGTGTATTGGTCTGATACGGCAGTGCTATGCCGGACTCTTACTGACCAAAAAACCTCACGTTTCCTGCTCAACAGCCAAGCAAACACAATCACTCCCGTCAAGTTCAGACTCACCAAATAAACACGGAGTTAGTCATAAGTCATAAGTCATAAGTCATTTATTCAAAACAAAATAAATTTGTGTAGAATATCATGTTTTCTTAAATACTAATAAATAACACTAACTCAAGATACTAAGAACATTGTACAATTTAGTCAATAATAACTAAAACTATCCATCACCAATCTATTTTAATTGTGACAGTTTATCATATGTCAATTATTATATGTCAATAAGTATGTCATTAATAAAAATCTCTGATATTATACAAGTATATGTCATTATTAAAAATCCCTTATATAAATATATGTCATTAATAAAAATAAAGATCCAATACCCAACTACCTAATCAAAATCCATCATTGTAAGGGTGTCCGACTGATATTCCTCAATGCTGTAATATGACTTTTTTAGGAGAAAAGATTTCAGCTTATCTTTAAAGACACTCATACTAGATATGCATTTCATGTCTGCAGGCAACTTGTTAGAAACATTTATCGCTTGATTTTTTTTTGATAGACAGGGAACAGTTAGTATATTTAGATCTCTAAAGTGGTTTCTACATGATTCTGTTTGATCAATCCTTAACATTGTACGAATCGCTCTTTTCTGCACTATGAAAGCCTGGTCTATATTATATTTGTAACTATTTCCCCATAGTAAGATACTGTATAGTAATAGTAAGATACTGATAGTGTCCACGTGAGTTCGTGCTATGTAAGAAATTGTGATCTACGTCGATAGTGATAACTCCAGCATAAGCGAGCGGGCGCCGGTCCATAGCGTAGCACAGGGGGGAACACCCCGAAGGCGTCTGGGACTTGAGACCTATTTGAGTAGGTTTAGGGTGTCCACCTTACTATGCGCATAAACGCTCACCTTCTACCGTCAGTAATGTTCCCTCCCCTGCCCAACCAGATTTGGTAAGATCCTATCAATGCCGCTTTGGATATTCGTTTTAGTAAAGAGCTTCGTGAAGCTCTTGGCAATCCAAGGTCTTTAAATAAATTATACAGGGATTTAGCTGGAATTCCCCTTGCTTCTACTTCTACGGCATAGAGTTTAACCACATGGCCATTTTTGGTCAAGCCAAAGTATTTATTTATCTTCTTGGCGTGGTTCTTCAGTACGTTGGTCTCCCACTGCACCGTAAGCTCCACAAGCACTGCACGCCTATGTACCCTTGAAAACAGGAATATGTCGGGTCTTAATGGTGAGGCACATTATATACTCCGGGATTTTGTAGTGTTTTTATTCTCACCCTCCGACCAATCAAGGTGATTAAGTTTCTGAATAGTGCCTTCAAGATAGCAAATTACCATTTGGCAAGCTCTCTTCTTGGTCAACTCATAACCACAAAAGCTGAGCAATCAAAATTATCAAATGAACCAAAATCACGCCAAAAGATCACCACAACGCTCGCATCCAGTATTTTCTTCAGTAAAATATTAAACGTAAACTTATTCGGTCTCAAAACACAAAGGAACGGTTTGGAGAAATAAAATGTTTGTTATAGGTATACGTAGCTACGTAATGTGCTTTGGGCTCGTAACTGGAGCGCTTTGGGTACCCTTTCTGAAGACGGGCCGCCCCGGGCTCGTCGTTTGTCCAATACAAGCCCGCGATACCAGCGCCAATGGCACACTACAGTTTTATTTATGTTTCTGATAGTAAGACCTTAGTTAGGTTAGAGTTGCACAGGCGGATAAATTATCTATACCAATATTATAAAGAAGTAAAGTTTGTGTGTTTGTTAAATTGTAAGGGGTAATCTCGGGATCTACTGAACCGATTTTAAAAATTCTTTCACCAATAGAAAGGTACGTTATTGTGGAGTGTCATAGGCTATATCATCACGCTACAACGAATAGGAGCGGAGCAGTAATAGTAAATGTTTCAAAAACGGGGGATAAGTTATTCCTTTTGAGAGCTTCGTTGCGTGTGCTGCGTAAATATTTATAGTTATGTAAAAAATATGTAGGTACTACAAAATTGTTCTCTTAAAAAAGTTCTAAAAAAATTGCGCGATAGCATCTATCTTTGGGTTGGTGCACAATAACCATTTTAATGGCAATCAATTTTTTTCTGCAATAATGCCACGGGATACCTCTTTGATAAACGAAATTGTTCTTAAAAATAATGCAACGGGAATACACGCGACGAGAAACCTTTCTCTCTCTCTCTCTCTCTCACGTAGTATTAAATATTAACGATGAGACGCTACGGGAGTAAACGCAACGCGACGGGAGTAAATGCGACGGGAACTGGTAATACTCTCCCTATGTGGCGCAAACGAAGTTGCGCGGGTCAGCTAGTTTATTATAACATGCTTTTCACTATCACTATTAGTGAATAACATAGTACTAAAAGAGAGCGAAGCACTATGAATACTATTGTAGGTACACAGATTAATAACAACTTATGATAGTGTTTTCCAGAAAACTTGTTTTGTCTCTTGTGTTTGTATGCGCCCGAATTCTGTGGCCGATACCACATAATATTCGAGTTATATTAGTATACTATAAGTTCATAGGGAGAAGCGCTCGTGGCCCCGCGGACTCAGTGTTCTATAAACGATCACTGCAGTAAGCAACTTTCACTATGGCCGGTCCATGGATGGGTGACCATCCATGTGATCACTTTGTGACATTTATTTGAGCGTTTCCGTGCTTCGGAAGGCACGTTAAGCCGTTGGTCCCGGTTGACAGTAAAATGGCAGTCGTTAAGCTAAGTTGAAGGCTTTATTTCAACAGCAGGCAGTCACAACCTGCGCCTGTCCATTTAAACACGGCAATACGGCTCACCACCTATTACGTGGGACAAATTATACAAAGGTGAAATGTGGGCATATAATATGCCTCTGCCTACCCCTTCGGGGATAAAGGCGTGACCATATGTATGTATGTATGTATAAGTCCATAAAATAGTCCTTCGTGAACATTTTTCTATATGGTGCTTATTAGTGTCGAGTGAAACTTGCTCTTATTTTGTTTTAGAGTGCGTTTCTTTTTTCATTGCGATCTGAAGGGCTATGTATGAAAATCAGCGCAGCTTCTTGTCGTGTCACTGGGTAGTAGTGACCGACCGAAGTTTCGGTTTCGGTTTCGGTTTCGGCCAGTTTCGGCCAAAAAATCGAGTTTCGGCCGCAGTTTCGGTTTCGGCCAAAATGGGCCGAAACTTTCGGCCGGGCCGAAACCCACGTGTTCATGAATTTTGAGTGTCTGGTGTAACGTTGTGAAACAACGGGTGCAAATAGGGGTTCAACGTTAGGGGTTTTAAAATGAAAACTTAGATTAATAAATGAAAGCGCCATCTACCGAGTTAGTGTCGCAACGACGGAAGCTATAGGCAGTGATACGGTCTTGACGATTGAGTAGTTTCGAGCGGTGCCACTAGAGGCGCTATTTCATTGATATATAAGGCATTGCGTCAATGCAGGAGGACCGCCAGATTAATATTTAAAATAGATCACGAACGTATCAGTGTAATTGGAAATTGTGAGAATCACATCAGTTTAAAAATAATCGTTTATATCATCGCAAATATCCTCGTAAATATTTGTCAAGGATAAGGAGCAAATAGCTATAAATAGAAGACCCCATCATTGGGTGAGTTAAATTAATTATTATGATTCTAGATTTTAAAATAGTGAAAATTAACGGCTGTTGGTCGACCCTGTTATGGGAGGGTAGATTACAGGGGTGTGAAAAAAAAGGTCTCTGTAAACTTAGGATAGACCCAACCATTGTAAGGCAACCGACTCCCAAATGGTTTAACAGTGGTCGGCTGTCTTAGCAATGGGCGGGAAAAAGGGTTCCAGCTAACCCGTCATATGGAACATTCCAGGGTCCACCCTACGGGTTCAAGAAGTCCACCCTTCAGGTTCCACGAAGGAACTTTTACCCTACGGGTCCAAGAAACCGTCTACCCTACGGGTTGGTAAAATCCACCCTTCGAGTTCTACGAGCGAACATCCGCCCTGCGGGTTGGGAATACCGTGCCGGCCGAAATTGTGGAAGACACGGCTACCTGGCGGACTGCATCGACATCCTGGAGCCGCAAGATAAGTCGAACCCTGCGAAGGCCTTCGGAAACCGTACTTGCTGCCCGAAGTTGCCACACCCACGACCCCCAAGTGCTCAATTCTAATAAACTACTAATTATTTACATTTTAAATTCAATCTTTTCATTTCTCTCTCTCTTCCTGAAAGCCTTCAGCTTTTCAGTGGCGCCCATATCGTGGTTTCGGGTAGCGAGAAAGCGATTTCCGACGGGAGTCGGGACGGACGGTCATAATTATAAGATATTCAACTTGTGTAAAATAGTCTTAAGAGTGCCCGTTAGCAGGGTAGTTTCCCTCCAAATTATCATAACTACCCAGGAATTTGGCTCTCCTGACCTCTGCTGCCAACTTGTTCTTTCCGGCTTATTTTGTGTGTTTTTTTTAGTGATTTTAGACAGATTTCGGCATAAACAAGAACAAGGCAAAATTTGAATTTTTTCTCAACATAAATTGTAATTTTTCCAAATTTTAACGGTCCCCAATTTATTTTTCACACCCTCAGATATTAATTTTATGGTGGAAAAATTTTAAGTAAATTTCAAGTAAAAGTTTTTTGTTTTGTTCCAATTTTAAATATTACTTTATTAAAGTCTGAAGTAAAACTTCACATTTGAAACGCTTACATTAATATTAGTAAGTGATTTGTATTGCCTATATTCATCGTAAAAAGTAGTCACAGGTTATCACCACCACAATTTTTATTTTTGTACGGCGTCAAACCGCCTCAATTTGTGTATTATTTTGTTGTATTTCCCATATGTGAATTTACAGCGAGACCAACAGCCGATAATCACACTTCTGGGTAACAATCCCTATTGAAATTTCACGCTAGTAAAACGTTAGAACAAAGATTTTACGAATTTCACTTCACGTAAATTATAAAAGATTCATAATTGATTCACTTTTCGAATTACGTCGAATTCTGATACACTGAAATACAACTGTAAGAAAAAACATTCCAAACGTAGATTACGCAGCGAAAACATTCTTGCCAAAAAACAATAGTAAACTATTAACTTTGATTCGGGTTCTAAATAAACAACGGCAGATGTTGCTTTCATAACGTTTACGAGTAAGTTGATTTACTAGCTCGATATTAGAAAAAAATTTTTTTTTCCATATAAACTGTGGGTGGAAGTGAATAAAATACACTCCGGACACCAACAGTCTGATACAGAATATTTCCAGAATCGTCCAAGTACGAATCGGTTTTCAACCAATTCGAAATATTCAAGGGTTCCGTAGTGGTAAGGAACAATCTACATAAAAAAGTTAGTTACTACGATACAGATTATTTCCAGAACCATCCAAGTGCGAATCGTTTTAACACAGTTCGAAATATTTAAGGGTTCCGTAGTAGTAAATAACTATTTAAAAAAAAAATAGTTGGTACGAGTCAATATACAATTAACTCTTACCACGTTCGTGAAAATAGTTACATTTCAATAAAAATAATAGCAGCGTAGAAAATTGCATTATTCGTGCAAAACTGAAAAACATTTAGTAAATTTCGTCAACCCATCATCACACACTTCACTTTCATTACTCACTGCGTCGGATTAGATTACATTAAACACACAGACAGACATACAGACAATTAATTTCTAGAAGGGTCCAATCTATTAATTTGAGTGAAGGAACCCTAAAAGGTAATATTTCGAAACTTAAGTATTTCCTAAAGCAAATACTAAGTTTTATAAAGGTTCAATTTAAAATTCAGTTCAACGAACCCTAAAAAGTAGAATTTATTTTTTCGTTATTCCGAGGGTGGGTCGAGAAATATCCACATTCCTCAACATGCAAAGACGAATGCAGATAACGGTAAGGGCCGTAACACACTGCAGCAAAATGCGTTTGCGAATAGCGTATCTAGTACATCAGTACAGTTACACAATAGTGTTTTTGATAATTATTTTTGGGAAAATATAAGGGTGTTAGCACACCGTCATATAATTTTAGTACTTAGTTGGCACATATAGGTACCACAATTCATGTCATGTTACACGCATACATGTTATCATACGGAAGTTTCACAATTACAATTACATAATAATTAGGTAGTAGATGGTCATCACATATTCATCACAATTATCTTCACACACAATTCCAAACACTTCATAAGCAGTTTTTTTTTTTTTTGTTTGTTTGTTTACATAGTGACACTTGAACTTCATGTTGTGTGACTCCCAAAGGCGGAAGTAGGAGTCAAACTGGTTACAGGCGAGTCACTTTCGTAGATTAGAGAGAGTGACTCAAATGTCCTAAGTTTTGTTCCCGACCAAAGCTGACGGGTTATCATATGGCATGGAATGTAGTGTGACACTGGCTTTAGATGCAACGATGAATAACACGTTTGCATCAACATGATTACGTCAACATTAGACGCGCAAGCAAAACAAAACTTACACAAGGGAGATTTCATACGTACATACATACATATCATTTATTTATTTATTATTTATTTATTTATTTATTATACACTTTATTGTACGCCAAGATAGTATTGTAATACAGAAATTTGATACAAAATAGCAATACAATGGGCGGCCTTATCGCTTAAAGCAATTTCTGCCAGGCAACCTTTGGATGGAGAAATATTTTGATAGGAACTAAACTGGTAGTTGTTGGCGTCAAATTAGGTATTGCTATACCTATACACAATAAATATTTCAATATAAACAAAGTACATACTTACGTGAAATATATATACACAAATCATAAATACCTACACTATAAATTAATATAAGTACGTACATTCAAATATCCAAATAAATATCAATATTATATTTAATATCTAAAAGCCAAATGAACTTTTAACAAATTTCTGATAAGTAATAGGTTTTAACATTTGTTTTAAACTTCTGCAATGTCTGGGCCTGTCTAATTGAGAGAGGTAATTTATTCCACAATCGGACAGCTGTAACGGTAAAAGAACGATCAAAGAAATTAGTGGAATGTGGTGGCATTTTTAATTCTAAGCTTTCCGATGACCTTAAACATCTGTCATGTGTTTCATGGAGGAATTTAAAACGCTCTTTTAAATAGGAAGGTGTAAATGGGTTAAACAAAATGTTATATAATAAGGATAGAACATGAGTATTCCGGCGAAGTCGTATGGGTAACCACTTGAGCTGTGTTCGAAACTCTGAAACGTGATCATACTTGCGCAAGCCAAATATGAATCTAATGCAAACATTTTGGAGACGCTCAAGTTTATTAAGTTGGTTCTCGGCGAGATCTAAGTAACTGACATCTGCATAATCAAGGATTGGAAGAAGCAAGGTGTTTGCAAGCGCAATTTTTGTAGCTGTAGGAAGGAAACGCTGCAGTCTCCTAACAGAACCAGCAGAAGCAAACAGCTTCCTACTTAATTCCTGGAGTTGCGAATCCCATGATAAATTGGAATCAATGACTATTCCCAGATTTTTCACCTTGTCACTTACAGGTATTATTGTGCCATTAAAAACAAATTGTGGAATCTGTGACCAATTTATTTTCGCTGATGTTTTAGGACTGCCAATAATGATAACCTGCGTTTTGGATGGGTTGACTTGTAGACCATGAGATCTACTCCATGACGATATTTTTGACAAGTCCTCATTGATAGTATCCACCGCTTCCGATAGCTGATCTAAGGGCGTCTGTATGTAGATTTGGAGATCGTCTGCATAAAGGTGGTAGGAAGAATTTAGTTGATTTGATATAGAATTTATAAATAAAGCGAAAAGGAGAGGAGAAAGAACGCCACCCTGGGGCACACCGACTTTAGTATTGCACCAACTAGAGACGTGATCCTCAATACGAATACGCTGTCGGCGGCCACACAGGTAACTGCGAAACCATTCTATTTCCGTAGGAGATATGTTAAGAGAGCAGAGTATCGCAAGTAAAACGTCAAAATCAACCGTGTTGAATGCATTACTGAAATCCAGTAAGCATAAAACAGTTAACATGCCTTTTTCCATACCAGATCGAATATTTAATTTTTATTTTAAATTGTATATTATTTTCAATTTTTATTTATTTAAATTATGTTATTGATTTAATTTTATTTTAAATTGTATTTTATTTTGTTTTCAATTTATTTTATTTTATTTGAAATTTTATGTTTTAAACGGGTACTTAACTGTGTAAACAGACCAAGAGCAGTCTTACATGAGTCTTACATGAGAAGTTAAATACCGCCTCGCTGGCCAATAATGAGAAAGAAGAAAATGTATAATGTATAACAAAAACGCAATCGAAAACTGACCCTTAAGACACAGGCTTCGCCTAGTTTAAGGAGCAGGGTTCACTTACTTTACTAGATAAAATAATTTGCTATGAATTATCTGCGACATGTTGGTAATACTTTTATATGTACCTACTATTGTTACGTATCTGATGATAATCTGTTACCACTATTGTAATATTTCCTTTTTGTTAATAAAAATCTTATCTTATCTTATCTTATCTAATATCATCAGTAATTTTAACCAAAGCCGTGGCAGTACCGTGACTGGGACGAAACCCAGACTGTAAAGGATTGAGGAGGTTATTTTTACGAATGAAGGAACTTAATTGGATATGTACGAGGCGTTCAAGGACTTTAGAGAGGAATGGTAGGATGGATATCGGACGGTAATCTGTTAATAATTGAGGATTGGATTTTTTTGGTAAAGGAGTAATTAAAGCGTCTTTCCATGACGATGGGAAAATGCCACTCGTTAAAGAAAAGTTAAACATGTAGCAAATGATGGGAAGGATTTCGTCGAGGATAGGAAGGATCATGTTACGGCCCACACAGTCGCTACCAACAGCTTTGGACGTGATCGCCATAATGCTCTTCTTGACATCACTAGCGGTAAATAGATCGAAGACAAAAGTTGAATGGTTCGGAGTTGGAAAAGTTGAAAGAAATTGAATGGTCTGTGCCTTCTGGGTCCTATCAAAATTGGACAAGGCAGTGAAATGCTGGTTTAGAACCTCAATATTAATATCTTTAGGATTCAATTCTAGGCGCGATTTTCCAACCCCCAGTGTTCCTAGAAACTTCCAGACCTTTGATGGGTCGCTGTTTTGAACTGAAGTATGAATGTGCTGGCGTTGTGCATTCCTACACGCCTTACCGCAACGATTCCGTGCTAAAACATATTTTTCAAAATTTAAAGTTGTAGGATTTATTTTATAGCGGTATTTAGCAGCAGCTTTTTTCGAAATCAAGGATTTAATATCAGCAGTTAGCCAAGGAGACGGCGGATACTTCATCTTAATCGCCCGAACAGGTGCATGTTTGTCAAATAGTTGGATGATGCTCGATGTGAAATATGTAACTTGGTCGTCCACAGATTCGGAAGTGACTAGTGGTGTCCAGTCTATACTGCTAGCATCTTCACGTAAATTACCAAGATTCATGCTACAAAAATTACGCTGCAAAAAGATTTTGGGCTTGGCTTTAGGAGGACAGATTTTATAAGAAAGGTAAAGGAGGTCATGATATGAAAACTGGTCAGCCGGGTACTGCCCATACTTAGCGACCAGATTAGGAGAGGAGACAATTATAAGATCAATAAGTGTAGGATTTGAATTTGGAAAGTGGTGAGTTACATCTGTGGGAAGAATAGAAAGATTACAAGAATTTGTAATATTGAGAAGAGAGGAGGAACGAGAGTCATTCTTCCGTAAACATGTATTCAAATCCCCCATGATTATGGTATGACTGTAAGAAGGTGTGAGATTCATCAAAAGTGATTCGAATGAAGAGAAGAAATTAACATTCATGGACGGACAATAATAAACGCCGAGTAGGACTTTTGTGTGGTTGAGTTCAACTTCCAGAAACAAATGCTCACCGGCATCAGGAGGTGGCGGTTGTTGCGACATACTTATAACAGAAAAAGGTATATCTGATCGTAGGAATATGGCAACACCACCACCGCGTACTTCGCGAACCTCGTGATTTCTTCGATCGTTTCTGATGAGTTGGAACCCAGGAAGGGAATAAGTACTGGTAGAATGAACAGGTTTTAGCCATGATTCTGAAACAAGGATAGCATGAATATTCTTACAGTCAAAGGTGGCCAGCATTTCAGATTGATGAGCCGGAATACTTTGGGCATTGATATGAACCACATTAAAATGTCGAGAAACATCAGAAAACCTAGCCTTGAGGCTTTCAGACAGAGATGGAATACTAACGAAGCTATCTTCAGAGCTATTTACCGAATAAAAACTTTCAGTATCACTGCCGTTTTCCGATTCAAGCATTAAACCTTTGTAAAATAATTAAAAACCTATGTAAATAACTATTTTTTTTTAAATACTAGATACTTAAATATAACCGAATAATAATATGTAATATATATAATAGTAATATAATTCAGAAAAATGAATAAATATAAATAAAAGTAAAATAAAAATAAATTACTTTTTCTGACAAACTAAACGTTCTTTCCACCTGCCAGTTGTGTTAGCGATAAATAAACCCAATCAAACTTCCAATAATAGTTAAAAAATAAAATTACACTGTACAATAAACACAATAATCCGGGCATGTTTTCTAACAAATTTATACCTTAAATAATAATCTACTTACAATAATATACAAGCCATAATAATAATTTGCGACTACACTCACGCCCCTTTACAATAACCAAGTATTATATCTTAAAAGCCTAGGTGCCATATAAGCTTTGACATTGACATTTAAAGTAAAACATTTTTTGATAGACAATGACATGACATTTGTGACATTTGTAAGTTTGATAGCATTGCACTGACTGAAGCCGGTAAATGAATCTAAATAATATTTACAAAGTTATTATTAATTTCAGTTCATTGCAAATTACCCACATAAGTATAGTGAAGTCACCTAAGTCTTAAGAAAATGTGATTACATTAGTGCATCAGCCATATTGTAAACAAAGGAAACAAAAGAGAAAACTATTCATTACATACCCGGATTCAGAATGACCGTACTGAGATAAGAATCATTTCTTGGAATTGATAACTCTTCTGGATTTTGTTGTTGGTTTTGGTGTGGGCGGCTTTTCCACATCAAAATTTTCAATTTTATTCAACTCTTCCATGCTGACAATCCGATGACGAACACCTTTGTGAATTAAATGAATGAAGCCCTCTTTGGTCCAGCAATTGCTCACTCCGAATTTCTGACGTGCAGCCATAAAAGTTTGGTGACGCTCCTTGGTCAAAAACTCTGATAGCGTAAAACCCGTACCCTTGAGCTTGGTTTTTGCATACCATAAGGTGTCACGTACTGCTACATTTACAAACTTCACCACAACAGGCCTTGGCTTATGATCAGATGAAGGGCGACCCATCCTATGACAGCGACGAATATCTTCTGGTGCTATATTAGTTTTCACTTGTTCATTAATTGTTTTGATTAGAACATTTGATGTATGTTCCTTTTCCGCTTCAGGTATGCCATGCACCAGTAACATTTTTCTGCGAGAACGCATCTCCATGGCATCATTATTACGAGACAATATAGCAACTTGCCTTTGGAGGCTACCCATCACGTCAATCACGAACAGCCTAAATTGTGCAAACTCTGCTGCTAAATTCACAAGTGATGATGTGCCCTGTGTCTTAGGGAGCTCAGCCTCGAAGCCAGCCATCCGCTTAAATAAGGCCTCCCGCATTGAACTAATTGACTCCTGAAGTGACTCCATAACGAAAAAATTGTTTTATTTTTGGGTGATGCTGTAATGGATTACACACTGGCAGGTATTGTCCTTTAACAACTTATTGTTAACATTTACGAGTATAACAAAGACGTTTTACTATTTTAATTTAATTAAAATATGGGAGCAATTTGAATTTTGTGTTGACTCAACAACTACCCACACTTTTTTTCATTGGCATTTATTTAAGCACGCAAATACATTTTACACTGCCATGGTGGCATACAAGGGTACCATATTTTTTTTGGAGATTTGGCATAATGGCCAGAGAGCGTTTATCTTCGTTATTTATTAGGGTTGACATAATAGTCATAGTCAACATTCTTCTACTAAGATTGCGAATAAGCACTTAGTTTCTGTTATTACCGCTAAGATTGCCAATAAGCACTTAGTTGGTTTTTATTTTATTTGGTTAAAGGGCTAAAATAGCCTAGTAATTAGTTAGGGACACTACACACTACACACTACACACGACTTACAAATAACTACATATAACAACGTGACAAACACATGCCGTGTTCGTCATGGGGACATAGGGGTTAATCAGCATCACTGAGGATTCTGCAAGTAAATTATTTTCTATCACCTTTCTGTTTCTTGGTTTAGTTGGGAGTTTTCTGTTAGTTGGAAGCATGGGTCTATCCCTAACAGAGTTCGTCGGTTACTGTTAGTTGGCAGCATGGTCGTGCCCTAACAGATTAATGGTGTAGGTCTATTACTGTTTCGAGGAAGCATGAGTCTTACCCGAACAGATTTATGGTGTAGGTTTATTACTGTTACGAGGAAGCATGAGGCTTACCCGAACAGAATTATGGTGGACTGTTATTTGGCAGCATTTGTCTTGCCCTAACAGTCGTAGGTGTAGATCACCGTTATCTTTATTTTCGTCATATGGCTACTCCTACCACTCGGAAGCTAGAGGCTTGCCCTGGGGGATAGTCCATCCTATGAGTCGGAAGTGTTACACGAGCCCTAGTAGGATGTTCTTCTCTGGGACGGTTGTATAAATCCCAGCCTTCAGCAAAAAGCCTTATTATACACACCCCACTTTCAGGCGGTGCGTATTACCTGAACCTTCAACCCAAAGCCTCAAATACGTCTTTTCTCTTTCTGTCCTATAAGATCCTTCAGAATCACCTAAATACATCCTGCGAGTTGGTTTCATTAAAGTTAAGGCCGACTCTTCGCTACACCCAGCATCACCTCATTCACACAACACACTAACATACACACACACATAGACGAGTAGTAGGTGTTATATTAGGGGCGTTCGAGGACGAACGCAGCGTTTGACGCGTTAGGGTACGTCAAACGCTCACTGGGGAGGGGGAGTATGTAACGTTGTGAAACAACGGGTGCAAATAGGGGTTCAACGTTAGGGGTTTTAAAATGAAAACTTAGATTAATAAATGAAAGCGCCATCTACCGAGTTAGTGTCGCAACGACGGAAGCTATAGGCAGTGATACGGTCTTGACGATTGAGTAGTTTCGAGCGGTGCCACTAGAGGCGCTATTTCATTGATATATAAGGCATTGCGTCAATGCAGGAGGACCGCCAGATTAATATTTAAAATAGATCACGAACGTATCAGTGTAATTGGAAATTGTGAGAATCACATCAGTTTAAAAATAATCGTTTATATCATCGCAAATATCCTCGTAAATATTTGTCAAGGATAAGGAGCAAATAGCTATAAATAGAAGACCCCATCATTGGGTGAGTTAAATTAATTATTATGATTCTAGATTTTAAAATAGTGAAAATTAACGGCTGTTGGTCGACCCTGTTATGGGAGGGTAGATTACAGGGGTGTGAAAAAAAAGGTCTCTGTAAACTTAGGATAGAACCAACCATTGTAAGGCAACCGACTCCCAAATGGTTTAACAGTGGTCGGCTGTCTTAGCAATGGGCGGGAAAAAGGGTTCCAGCTAACCCGTCATATGGAACATTCCAGGGTCCACCCTACGGGTTCAAGAAGTCCACCCTTCAGGTTCCACGAAGGAACATTCACCCTACGGGTCCAAGAAACCGTCTACCCTACGGGTTGGTAAAATCCACCCTTCGAGTTCTACGAGCGAACATCCGCCCTGCGGGTTGGGAATACCGTGCCGGCCGAAATTGTGGAAGACACGGCTACCTGGCGGACTGCATCGACATCCTGGAGCCACAAGATAAGTCGAACCCTGCGAAGGCCTTCGGAAACCGTACTTGCTGCCCGAAGTTGCCACACCCACGACCCCCAAGTGCTCAATTCTAATAAACTACTAATTATTTACATTTTAAATTCAATCTTTTCATTTCTCTCTCTCTTCCTGAAAGCCTTCAGCTTTTCACTGGCTCTGCTTGTTACGTGGTTGGGGTCAGCCCTGCCAGTTAATATATTACTAACCGAAGATTTAGAGATTTACTAAGAACTTCCAATCAATAGTTATAATAATAGAACTTTATTTAAGCCACAAGCAATTACGAGTACAATCATTGAGAAGTATTAGACAGTTACCCCTGTGTTATATCTTCGACCTCCTTTTTAGGATCCCATTTTTGCTTTTGGTTACTGAATCCTAAAGATCTAGGACATTACATAACCCTACCCCTATGTTGTCGGTTCCGTTGAGTGTGTTGATCGTCTGTCTGTCTGTCAGGAGGCTTTAACTCATCCACCGTGATAGTTAGACAGTTATTTTTTTTACAGATAATGTATTTCTTTTGCCGCTATAACAACAAATAATAAAAATAGACAAAATAATAGTATTAAAGGGGGCCTTCCATACAACTACCGTGAATTTTTGCCGCTTTTCTTGTATGGAACCCTTCGTGCGCGAGTCCGGCTCACTCGTGCCCAGTTTTAGTTATACTCTTCTAGAATGTAACCAAAACCGGCCAAGAGCTAGTAGCAGGGCACCATGTGGTTTTAGTCGGTAGGAGTTCGTAATTGCATCTATGAGTAATTCCACACGTTAAAGAAAGAAACTCATCTTTAGGTGGAGATATTTCTAAAATAAACACTTGAGAAAATTTATACCGTTGATCGATGTCACTTGGTGGAACTTGCTGCACCTATGGAAAAAATAACCGGCTAAGTGCGAGTCGGACTCTCACACGAAGGGGTTAAAGCGGGGCCCTATTAACGAGACATAAGGCCAAGCCGACCGTCTGTCTCTTAGTCACGAGGTTGTATCGCTGGGACCGCGCCAGATAGAGGCCTAAAATTTTCACTGATGGAGTATTTCTGTTGCCGCTATGTTTTACTCTTAAATCCTACAGAGATGCTATGCCGGAGTCCTACCGACTAAAAACCACGCATTGGGAGCCCCGAGTATGCCCTCGGAATGATAAATACTGCAGCCGCGACTTTGGGGGGTTGTTCAGTCGTTATCCCGCTACTTGAGGGGGGCATGCATGAATCTCACACTTCATGCTATCGTCTAGGGCCTGCTTCTATAAGGACGGTGAGCAGACGTCTTCAGGCCCGCAGACTGTGCAACTTAGGTGGGAGAGTTCTGTCCCGCTTCCTCCCCGGCGCCGTCTCTTTCACGAGCATGACCTGTTCATAGGAAGAGGGTACCTCTCCAGTGCCTTCTTGCGCCATTTATACAATGACGCAAGGGCCCTCGTTCCCAGGTCCCATAGAGGGGTCCCGGCTAGAAGACATGCCGCCTCAACTGAGATCAAGCGGTATCCCCTTATCCTTACCCTGACAGCCATCGCCTTATGCGGGTTAAGCAATCTAGCCGCATTGCTGGCCATCAGGATCTTAGCCCTGCTCCGCATGATCCCAAGGTACAGTCTCCTGCAGGGAGCGTTGGGTCCCCTGATATTGGGCAACAACCGCGAGAGTGCGGCTGATGCCCCCTCCCTCAGTTTGGGGACCAAACTTCGGAAGTGGTATCCGAAGTTACACCGGCGACCGCTAACACGTTACGCACGAAACAGGTTACCCCGACACCTCTGAGCAACGGACCACGCAGCACCCAATCACAACCAATGTTCCACAAAAGCGGCCCAAGAACGTTTCCTGTGGAACACCGAACGACACACATCTCGCCGACCCTCTCTCGGGTAAGTTATAGCCCTCTCGGAAAGATAGGTCCCGACAATTCGACGGAAGTATTGAGGCATTCCATGGTAAATAAGCGCCTCCCAAACGCAGCTCCAGGGCAAGGTGTTGAAAGCGTTGGAGATTTCAAAAGACACTGCCACCACCAACCACTTCACCATGTGCTGTTGCCGCTATAACAAATATACCTACTAAAATCAGAAAAAAACATCCACACTACAAACGTAATTTTTGTAACGGATTTCTCTGTGCGAATCCGACTCGCACTTGGCTGGTTTTTTTTTTCAATAGGAACACGTGAGTTTCGGTTTCGGTTTCGGTTTCGGCCGAAACTGACCCAGGGGCCGAAAGTTCGGTTTCGGTTTCGGTTTCGGCCGGAAAACCAGTTTCGGTCGGACTCTACTGGGTAGGTACTATGACGGTGTGCAGTTGACAACCCATTCGGGCACAAGTAAATCGCTCTGCCGACTCTGCCGCTTTTGAAGAACTTCATACTGTAGAATTTCGGAAAAACTAAGATAGAGAGTTTAATCCACAATTCAACTCAGTCTGGAAAAAAAGCTACTTACAATTTTAAATCTGCATTGCGGTGCTTTTGACGTGTGAGCTGCGTTTATTTATATCTACATCGGGTTTAATTACAGTAGTCACACTTAAGTTGTTTGGAGTGAAATATAACTTCATAATAGTACCTTTTTAAATGTTGAATATTTATAGAGCGACTTACAAACTCCGCAGTTTTTAGAACAAGCCTCTAGCACGCTGAGTCCATATTTCCTGACTAGCAAACGTTTCATTTACATTTAAATGGGTAATTCTATGATAATGGACGTATCTTGTTAAGTGGCTCTCGTTAAGAATACATTAAAAGTATAACTTAGAATAGCCATTATAAATAAAATAAACCATGTTTAAGTTTATGGACCCTAACAGAAGCTGGCCTCTAGAAGACGAGTTCGAAATCTCATTATGTATGAGGATGCTGTAACGAAATAATCTAAGAATTAACGATCTAACTAAAGTAACCATACATACATGCCATTATGTTTTTTTAATGAAGGTACATATCTATACATTTAATACTTTCATCTTTAGATACCTCGGTAGACATCGTGGTATAAAGCTCTTTGTACGTCAGTTGCGTACCGCACTAATAATTTGGATCATTGAGATTGACATTATAATTTTAGCTAAGGACTGTACATACAACAAAAGAAAAACGGAGGCCTTGTGCGATTCGTCGCCCATCCATACATGTTTCTCCAATCGTATGTTGTTCCACAAGTATAATAATTCTCAGAATTTTGGAGAAGCTTTCGTGAGGACCTAATCCTGCAGCTGGTAATAACCATGTAAATATAACAAACGTCAAGTCATACCGTTATGAGTAATGTTGGTCACGTACGTACATGCCTGAGGCTACAAAGCAATAAATATAAATCACGCAGACAAAGCCGCACGTGATACTATTGTATTCGTATTCCTGTAAGTAGGTACATTATCATTTTCCAGGGCGCGGTGGCTGAAAATCTACAATTGTGAAAAAAGGATCATGAGTAGTATTCTTAACTCCCGACGAAAAACGAGGGTTGTTTTAAGTTTGAGCTGTGTATGTGTGTAATTATGTCTGTCTGTGACATCGTAGCGGCCCAATGGATGTAAAAAATATGATGAGGATTTTTTTACTTCGAAACCCGACGTGTCGAGGATGGTCCTTAATTATACAATTTGAAGAGCATCAGCTCACTTCCTGAGAGCTCAAAATTCACAGGTACGATGCATTGGAAACTGTATAAGTATACCTACTACTTTGTTCGTATTTCCACGACACGTTAACATAGCACTGGCAGATGTAACCATTAAGTAGTATAATAATTTCTTTTTTCTATAAAAATTAACAAAACATTTATTGTGAAAAATTTCAGAGTTAAGTAAAAATTATTTCATAATTTAAATAAGTAAAATTATATGATATATATCACATTCAGAATTATTAGAAAGGTCTCAGGATCGAGCGTCTTTAAATTTTTTTGCCGAGGGACTATTACCGATCTTCGTCTAAGGATTATTAACCATATATTTGCAAAATAAAGTATCTTATCTTATCTTCTTTTTTTAGACGTAGCACAATAATATTATGATCACTTTTATCCTGTAAGTATAACACACATACATACATTTCACTTTTAAGTTTTTGTCTCAGGTAATAAGTGGTAAAGCTATTGCCCTGTTGAAATAAACAGGCATAGTTAGGTTGTGATTGTCCGCTGTCCAAATTTTCCAAACCACCCCTAAGGCTTTTAACCTGGCTTAACGACTGCATGTGTCTGGCAACCAGACCAACGGCTTACGAGTCCTTTGAAGCACGGAGATTTTTGCAAATAGATATTTCGCATAGTGGTCACCCATACGAGGACCAGCCATAGCAAAAGGTACTTACTGCAGTGATCGTTTACAATGACAGATTAAAATTGGAGCACTTTAACAATATATCCTCAGTAAAGTCGAAAAGCAAAAATGGAGTAGGGTAGACCGGGGCTGGTTGACTAGGTTTCAGCTTAAAGGCTTATATTTTTATTTCTTTATAGAATATTAATTCAAAAACAGGTTTATTTCATAGGTTATCTATTAAGTTTTGGAAAAATATAGCAAAAAGCACCTAATTCATTATAATATAGGGTACAGGCTAGATCTTATACAATAAGAAAAACTGGTCAACCTGCCCCATGCTTGGGGTAGGTTGACTATTCGCCTGGGGTAAGTTGACCTATGGACTTGTAAAGGCAAAATCTACGAGGAAATAGGATAAAAGGCAACATACATAAACAGTTATTATTTTTATTATTTTTTATTGAAAATAAAACACAAATACAATAAATCACCGAGAGAGCGGCGTCGCGCGCGCACATCGTTTGTGTGACGGAATTTAAAGATGAAAAATAACGTTGTAAGTAATTATTTTCATCGTAATGTTTTTGGAATAATGCCTATATATTTATGGTTACTGATTGTCAAAAAAATCATAATGGATGTTTGATTCATGTTCTTTTTTTTATGTACGATTATTGGTCATCCAGCCCCGTTATACATTAGTCTACTAGCCCCGAACCACATTTTTATTTTCAATCACATGACATACCCACAAAACTGCTAAGAAATCAAATAACATCATACATAAAAGAAAGAACATGAATCAAACATCCACTATAAATTCTTTGACAATCAGTAACCATGAATAAATAGGCATTATTACAAAAAACCTTACAATGAAAATAATTACTTACGTACGTTAATTTTTAACTTTAGTATCCTTAACTTAAACGGTGCGCGTGCGCGACACCGCGCCGCCAGTGACTGAGCGGGGAGAGGTAGCGGAGTCTCGGGTGTCATCGGTTGGCTCCAAGCCATTGCTTTGGCCGAGTTATTGATAGTTAGTCTACCTACCCCTATAGTCAACCAGCCCCGGTCTGCCCTACGAAAATAATAATTGAAAAGTAATTTATTTTTCTCTGTGCCGTAACTTAACGTTTATTACTCCTGCTTTCATAAAAATAATAAAATGCCTAAAATTTTAATTAAATGGACTTAGATACGAATCAAGGGCGAGCTTAATTAAAATAATGGTACACCGATGTACCCCTCGGGAGCTGTGGGATGTTCTCCTAATTACATTCAGTATGTACGTTTCAAGGTTGTGAATACATACTATCCCAGATACGAGTGGCTAACTTCTATTACGACTTTATTGGCAACTAGTGGACGTCACGCGGTTTCACCCGCGTTGCTCCCGTTCCCGTTGAAATACGGAAATAAAATATAGCCTATGTTTAGCCGGGGATAGTGTAAATTCACAAAAGAGTAAGAATTTTTCGAATCGGTGCAGTAGTTTCGGAGCCTATTCGATGCAAAGAAACAAACAATCATATCTTTTCTCTTTATAATATTAGTGTAGATACGGGTATGTATAGTCATGCACAATTACTGCTCTTTAGTGCAAATTCAAATATTTAGATGTAGAAGGGTTCCTTGTTAACTACGAAACTCTAAAATATACCTTTATGTTGCCATATGTCATACGCACTAAGATTTATTTATTTACAAGTTTTGTGACCATACGTATTATACTAAAATGGTGTTTACATTTCAGAAATAGCATATTATAGAGTGCATGTTGAATCAGCATCTCGAACCTGAGTGTACATAGATAATACACATACACAACCGATTCGGGTTTTCCCACCGACTAAACTGCGCAACAGATTTTTATCGATATGGCGTGGCGTCATTTTCTCAATTTTGTTAGCCGAATATTGCTGGGATAAATTTAAGAGTACCTACTAATTTAGTTCACTTAGCGTAGTCGATATCGACTACGGCAGATCTAGAATGAAACGGAAACTTAGCGTATGTTCCCACGTTAGGGTTTACGCTAAACCAGATTTGAATTTTGACTACTTTATTGTCTGTGGATTAGGTATAGGCCTTGTGGCGGTAGTGCCACGTCACGTCTCAGTCATAATTTGTAACTATGTACCATACACCAAAAGTTGAAGTTACTATATACTTCCTAGCTTTTTGAAATTCCGCGAAGTTGGTATTCCAGATCATTTACAGCGAATATGTTCCAAATACTTTGTCAACGATGGTAGGAAGCGAGCTACAGAGATTGCTTCCAGCGAGAGGTTATATAGAGCGCGATGCCGCGGTGGCCCGGGTCCTGCCAGCGGGGCGCGCACTTAATTCCGCGCACAACTCACTCAAGTTTGATATACGGCTGTGTGAAATGAGGTCGGCTGTGAGATCGGGTGCCAGCCGCTTATGGAACATCCGTTTAATTAATGATTGCTTTGGCAATTTCTGACTCGAAGCTGGAATTCATTGCAGAGTTCGTTTTTTTGTATCTATAGAATTATGCAGTTAAAACGGACGCACTCCACGACACAGGGAAAACCATCAGCATAACGATGATGACATGACATACTGGAAAAGAACGCTTTTTATTCCAACACTTTACCACGTTACGACGGACATGAGGGAACGTTTTGCTGAAGAAAGTATTTACATATTAGTTACTTAAAATAAAAATATATCTGGAGTAAAGTTGACGGACAGTGTGATTAAAGAACGTTGTAATGATGCTTTGATGGTCCGCACACGAAGAGAGGTGGGTTATTATATAGAAGGGAACTTTTCTAAAAGGTTTTCTTTTAACATAGCTCTGGTATCTTGTTCAGTATATTCTTGTTCTGTATGTTGTGTCTTGTGAGTAATCTAGGACGAAGATAAGTAGTAGAAAATAATAAGTCATCGAATAATAAAAACTCAAGTCTGACTATGTAAATTTTTGAAAAATAAACACAGCATTGCGTTCCCTGTTCTAGCAAATGAATGTTTGATCTGAATTGGAATTCCGGAACTTTAGCCGACCATACTAACGCATCAAATAGGTACCTATTGATCTTAGTTAACAAACACGATCCATCGCCTCTAATTGTATGTAATGCTCTATGACTGTGACTCCTCAAGCCGCTCTCGAGGCACAAAGAGCTAACAAGCCGGCTAATGAGGCGGCACGCTCGCTAATGTTGCGCGCACATGCTACGAGGTAGTTGTTGCACTATTTGTTACGCTCCGAACGGGGCCGCGTATGATTTCGTTATCAATTTCTGTTCTATTTGTAACATACTCCAGCTCTATTTCACGTCAATTCATCAGTATTTTCGTTAGTTTTTGTAGTTTCTCCGAATTGTATGTCGTTTTCAAAAGGAGTTTCGCACAGCTTGCAAAATCACAAGCTGTGCGAGTGTAGTCGTCCATAGAAGCCTGTAGGCTTGTTTGCTGAAAAAACTATAGTCCAATCCTGCCCGATCTGGCAATAATGTAAACATGTCATGTTTTGACAAGCGTTCTCTAAGACAGATGAGTAGAAAAATATAGTATGACAAAACATTAATTTTTTTTACTATCCTGAGTAAGGTATTTTAAATGAAAATAAACTATCATAGAGAAGTTATTTGGTGTCGAAATGATTGTAAAAACACTGTATGACTCTTGGATACTGGAATATAATCAGGGTGAATACTCAATTGCAAGTAACTATGGATATATAGGATCAAATGTGTTTGTTTACATTTTTGCGCAAAGCTATTGAAATACAGTATATCACATTCTATTCCTATTCATTTGTTTATAACTTGAATTAGAGTTTTTGGTTTTTAATACCTACTTTGTGGGCTCTCCTCACCTCCGTCGTGAGCGTTGTGAGCTCGTCCATTGGTTTATAGTAAAGATCGTTTGGGTGGGAGTTGGGACCCAGTTTTCATGTATGTTTATCAGTTAATAGCAGTGCAAGCTTTGTCCTGTAAGATCGTTCGTGATTATTATTTATGACCAATTGTTCCATCACGTAAAGGTATCAAACGTGATATACCTGTATTTATAACCTAAGCAGAACATGTTTAATGGAGAACTAAAACTTTATTTAGGTTTTGTAAAAATAGACGTGCTCACGATTTGGTTAATAGTTCCACCTATGTCCGCCTATTGTATAATTAACGAGAAATATGCGGAGTGTGGGTGTCAGGCTGTCGGGAAACTCAAGAATTTTTGCAAACAAAATGAGTCAAAAAATAAGTTGTCCAGCGACTATTATCTACGAACTTATCTCATTTGTTTTATTTTAACCATATAATTTGCATTCGAAACTGCTTATAAATTTAGCGCTAGCCATTTAAATAGAACCTACACACAGTTTTATTAAGTAAGCAATATAATTATATTTACATTTATAAAAACGACTTTCTGTTTATTCAGCACTTTGCACATCCATAGACAGCATGAAGACAAAATACCTATTACATATTGAAAATAAACAACTACTTATATTTGTTCCTATCTCAGAACCACACTTAGGCAGGATGCAGAGGGACCTTTTCAAATGAACTAGCGAATTATTTTGTGTACTAGAACGGGCGGGAAACCACGGCCGAGTGTCAGCACCGCGAGGACCTCAGCGATGACACAGCGCTCCACACGCTTGTGGAGTGCACGGCGTAGGCGCAACAGCGCACGGGTCCTCGTGGTGAGTCTGGACGTGGACACCCTGGGCCTCCATGACCAGGGGCCTGAGGACGGTGAAAGGGCTGCTCACCGTCCTTACAGAAGCAGGCCCATGATGGCAGCGTGACGTGAGGAATTCACGCACGCCTTAGAAGCGGGATCACGGGACACGGGATAGCACCCGAACCACCCCCTAGCCTAGGCGAGGCTCTTGGCAATCCAAGGTCTTTAAATAAATTATACAGGGATTTAGCTGGAATTCCCCTTGCTCCTACTTCTACGGCATAGAGTTTAACCACATGGCCATTTTTTGGTAACTCATTGGTCAAGTCAAAGTATTTATTTATCTTCATGGTGTGGTTCTTCGGTATGTTGGTCTCCCACTGCCCCGTCAGCTCCACATGCACTGCACGCCTATGTACCCTTGAAAACAGGAATATGTCGGGTCTTAATGGCGAGGCACATTATATCCTCCGGGATTTTGTAGTGTTTTTCATACGTGTCCAATCGGCGGCAGACATCAAAACTGAATATGACTTTTGAGATACTTTATATGAACAGCCTTCCTTTACAAACGCAATGTTATTTCTTAAGTTGGTGGTTAATCAATTTTTTCTCGATTTCGTCTCTTGATTTTGCCAAGACGTGTATTTTAGTAACTCTTACGCCCTTAGCACACCTCCGCCGCGAAACCATGATAGCGGAACCGCAGTAATTCCGCCAAGTTCTGTCACATGTAGGAGGAGCGGAACACTAGCGAAACCGCCTGTTCTAATGCATAGATTTAACTATCTTCTATCCCTTTTACCGCACGGTTTCGCCAATCTGCTCCTACGCCAGTCAAACCTCCGCGCTTCGGCCGCCTTGTTATTGTGTGCCGGTCTTTGTCAAAATTGACAGAAATACAGAGCGGAACGGCGAAACTAATATTTTTTCAGTAAATGGACGTGAAGTTCACGGAAAAACTTCTTCAAGCCATCAGAAATAGACCCTTTATGTATTTATTAAGTCATCCAGATAATAAAAATAATATGATAAAATTGCGGTAGCGTCACATCGACTAACTCGTGTCAGGTTCCGTTGCCCAGTACCGCTGTTCAATCCACACTTGATCACAGCGGAATTCATTCAGCGGTTCCGCTGTTCTGGTTTCGCGGCGGAGGTGTGCCAAGGGCGTTAGATGTTTATAGAGTTCCGACGGCTTCTTAAACGTCATTTATACAGAGCCACTAATAATGATCTCAGAAGTCCGTGATAAGGTTATAATCAATATTAATTACTCGTAAGTAGCGATTTATTACACTTAAAGCAAAGATGACCATATTTACGTGATCTTATTAATGTAATATTATTGATCGAGTGAGCGAAGCGAATGAGTCTGTATGTCAGTTCCGGTCTAGTCAATGTCATTTCTTTACTGATTTTCACCAAACTTGCACACGTGTTCTTTGATTCAAAATACAACTTTTGTCGAGAGCTGTTTTTGATAAGGGGAAAAATGGGGGAGAAAAAAGGCGAAGATTGTTGTCGCCTTATTTGTGCGGATCTTGATGATCTTGGCTGAAACATAAAAAATATGATTGTTCACTAGTTGTTGTAAAAAAAACCGGCCAAGTGCGAGTCGGACTCGCACGGAGTGTTCCGTACCTCTTAGTGGCCTAAAACTAGGGGGGGGGGGGCGACGAACTAGCGAAGTCACCCTATTCACTAAATAACCGTAAAATATTCTTATCATGTCAAACCACGATTATTGAGTGTGCCTGTCAACCTGGCGGAGGTACCAGTCCTTTTTCCACATAAATTGTTGTGTTTGGGGGTGGTTTTCAAGTAACGTTATTCGTGAAGGTAATATAAAATATTCATTTACTGTTGTAAAACTTTAAAATTTCTGCTTGCAGTTTTTCGTCTTTCTGACCATCTTATCATAGCTATCCGGCACTGAGGAATCTGGTACTCCTTTATTATCGTTCTAAGATGGATTTCCGCTATGTAACGCTTGATTTCATTAAGAACCCTGAGCGAGAACCCTTTCTACCACAGTGTTTTTACTGTGACAGTTTGCGGCAGACGCAACCTCGGCACGAGATGTAGAACAATACGAGGCGTTGCGGTATAGTGAATTCTTACGTCCTATCAGTGTGAGTTTAGACCGGTATATAAAGGTGCCGAATAACCGGCAGTTATGACAATCGGCTGTGAACCTTAATATATTACACAACAATGAAACTGGTGAGTACAATAACTTGTTGATGGTTTGTTATACTTCCAGTGACAGGAGTACCTAATGATTTCCTTAAATAGTAAGAGAAAATGAAAAGTGAATGAGTGATGACTGTTTACAAAAGTTTTGTGAGTTCAGTCATTCTTGGTGTACGTTTATGGTGAATTTTGACACCCCTTAAAAAAGAGGTCGGTTGACCTGAAGTTTTAATTCCGTTAACAGAGACGGCGAAAGTCGTAATTTCTGTTAGAGCCGTTTAGCTTAATTAGTCTAAAGTATTTAATTGATAGTTAATAGCTACCGAAGGTGGTTTTACTGCAATCTGATTACGCAACAAATCTTCGAGGCTCAAGTTACCGACGGACGAAGATACTTCTGGCAATCAATAAAACCCTACCTTGATTTGGAAGTAACTGGAAACAACTCTGTGTGACTGCCTCTGTGGCGCAGTCGGTAGTGATACCGCCTGCGGCGCTGGAGGTCGTGGGTTCGATTCCCACCGGAGACAAATATTTTTGTGACCCATAAATGTTTGTCTCAAGAGTCTGGGTGTTTCTATGTATAATATGAATGTATTTAAAAGTATATAGGTATTAATATCCGTGGTCTGATACCCATAACACAAATAACACAAGCAGGTTAATCCTAGCTTACTTTGGGATCAGTTAGCGATGTGTGAAATGTCCGTGAATATTTATTAAAAAAAAATATTTTTTAACTATGTATAAATAAAAAAATAAAAAATATTATGGCGTGAATAGCCTACGTCCAACAGATTTGCCCAGCCAGATTCGAAGCCACGTACTTTTTACAAGCACAAAGACCACATTTATCGTGTACTAGCTGTTGCCAGCGACTTCGTACGCGTGAAAATTATTTTAAAATGCCAATTTGATTGCTCTCTGCTTAGCCCCTAGGATATGTAGCGTTTTAATACGTAGCTTACTTGAAGACCCTAACCCTCGTTAATATTTGTGCAAAAGTTGAATCAAATCTATTGAGTACTTTTCGAGATCCTTCCGGACAAAGCAAAGCAAACAGACAAACCGACAAACTAACAAAAAATTTTGTAACCATATTTCGGCTTCGGGATCTTATGTGGAACACCCAGCGAGTATTTTTTTTAAATATTTCCAAACAGCTTTTCTATCATTTTATTATATGTAATAGAAGATGTCAACCATTAATGGTGTTTCGTTTACTTCCAGTTAACACTGTTCCTCGCGGTGCTGCTGACCATCTCATTCTTCGTGGAGGTGCACAGTGACCGGTACTCCCAGGCGGAGCGGCAGGCGGAGCGGGAGGCCTACCACCAGCAGTGGCTGGCGAACCGGGCGGAGCACCAGCGCTGGTGGTACAGCCAGAATGGCGGCTACTACCCAACATATTATAATAGATATTGGTATTAAGACTATGCAATGTGTTTTATTATTTACTAGCTGAATCCCGCGACTTCTCACGCGTGAAAATTGTGTTATAATGCCAATTTGATTGCTATCTGCTTAGCCCCTAGGATATGTAGCGTGATAATATGTAGCCCATTTGAAGACCCTAGCCCTAGTTAATATTTGTGCAAAATTTGAATCAAATCTATTGAGTATACTTTTCGAGATCCTTCAAGACAAAGCAAAGCCAACAGACAAACAGACAAAAATATTTCCAACTATATTTTCGGCTTCGGTATCTTATGTTGAACACCCGTTTATTACCAGATTTTTTTTTTAAATATTTCCAATGCACAGTTTTGACTTTTCTATCATTTTATTATATGTAGGAATATAGAATATACATAGATAGACTAGGTATACTATTTGTAAAATAGGTACCTACTCAGCGAAGTCTCTATTCAGAAGTTTGCCTCAGGTGCTTGTAGGATACAGGAGTGTATTTTTTGTCAATCTTACGACATGAAACATAGACGGGAACTGGCCGGCAAATTCTGATTTCTGTAGGTATGATATTTTGTCTCACATATAAAAACGATAAAACATGAGATAAAAGACATTTCATTAATCATCTACGTTTTCAAGTCGTATGGTCGTGAATTTGCGAGCAGGGCGGCGATTCATGTACAGTCACCTCCAATATGGCATGGGCCCCTTGAGATCTATAATCCCATGCACATTTCATTCTAAATTCACAAAAACTCCACTAAATGGCGCACCTTTACTCAAATATAATATTGCATAGACACCTTAGAATCACAAAAAATGTACTAGATGGCATATTTACATTACTCAAAAGATTAATGAGTTGCTATTTTGTCAATAATCGCGTTCCTGTGTGAGGTATTAAAAAATCGGCAACGCGAGATACTTGACTTCCAATGTTATCCGAGAGATGGCGTCAATTCTCAGTGCAAAGCAATTTCGTTTCGGATTGACCATGCATTCTCAAATTCGTCTGTACCTACTCGTATTCCAAATGGACTGCAACCGCTGACTGAGTATGATTGTTTATGGTTATGACATCATGCAGTACTCATAGTGAAATGGCGGGTGCTAATGTAACAAGGTCGTTTTGGTGCGTTATGTGGAAGTCCTTTCACGCAAAGCAGTGTCGATGAGATACCGCGTACTAGCCAAGTACTTATCCCTTTTCTGCGTTATTAGGTACGTCGGTTGCGAGGTGCGTTACTAAATAGGTGGAATCTTTGTTAAATGACCTATGATAACCATACATACATATAGTCACACCTTTATCCCCGAAGGGGTAGGCAGATGCATAGTATAGGCTCATATTTCACCTTATAGTTTTATGTTCCACTTAATAGGTGGTGAGCCTATTGCTGTGTTGAAATGGACAGGCGCAGGTCGTGAGGACGCATAGTTGAAATTTTTCAAGACGCCCATAAGGCCTTCAACGTGACTTAATGACTATCATTTTACTGGCAACCGGGTTCCATTTCGCGTATTTCTTCTCTACGCAATGGATTGTTTTGCGAAAGTGTTCCCTTAGTCGCCTCTTGCGACACCCTCAGGATCAATTGTGGTGGCGATATTTTGTACTCTTTCCCGTTGACACTCGGGTCCCCGTCGCCAAACGGGGTTGTCGTAAGTACTCAATTAAAACGCGATTTGGTTGAGACTTGAATAGGTATTCTATTTAAATGACACGAAGTAATCGGTGTTTCTAGAAATATTATGAAAGATAACTATAGCGCCTAAAATCCGCCATTTTTATTTTTAGTAATTTTAATGTACCTGGTGTCACTCACACAATCACGACGAATCAAATGTACCTTGTATCTCTAAGTCCGTCAAGCCGTTAAGGCTGTAGAGCGTACAAGAAAAAAAATCAACGTTTTCATTTTAGCGCCATAAGTCTGCCATTTTGATTTTTTTAGAAATTTTAATGTACCTGGCGTCAATCACAAAATCACGATAAATCAAATGATACCTTGTATGTCAAAATCCGTCAAGCCGTTGAGGCTGTAGAGCATGTACCTAAGAAAAAAAACAATCATTTTATTTTAGCGCCAAAAGTCTGCCATTTTGATTTTTTTTGAAATTTTAATGTATCTGGTGTCACTTACACAATCAGGACGAATCAAATGACACCTCGCATGTTAAAATTCGTCAAGCCGTTCAGGCTGTACGACGTGACAAAGAATTGGACATACATGCATACATACATTTATAGTCTCGAAATCATTACCCTCCTTTCTTCGGCAGTCCGGGTAATAATATAATAACATTAAATTTGTAGAAGTAGTGCAGCAAAACAAATTATCAATCGGCGTGTTTAATAATTAAAAACAAATGATAAAAACACCGATATACTTAGCTGTTATAATAGTTGTTATAACAGTTCACTATTGTTTACAAAATTATTCATCTTCAAAATCTTTGCCACCATCATGATTAAATTTCCTTGACGTCTTCTTGAGCAGATTCTTTGACTTTGTCTTGCACAGGCTCTTTTACTTCTTTATCATTTGTATTGCTATCTTTTCCCCAGTTATAATGCGCCTCCAGCCAGCGCTGATGATAAGCTAGTCGTTCCGCTTCAGACCACCCATGCTCCCTCAGCCATTGTTGATGATAAGTTTCTCTGTCCAACTCTACGGGTGGATTTCCGTACTCTCTCTCAAAGCCGCCGTGCTCAGCTAGCCAGCGCTGGTGGTAGGCTAGTCTCTCCGCTTCATGGCGTTGATGCTCAGCTAACCAGCGCTGATGGTAAGCTTCGCTTTCCTCGTCGCTATGTCTATAACCGTTTACTCCCACGAAGGCTGAAACGGTCATCACCGTCATGAACAGTAAAGTACACTGCAATAAAAAGAACTTATTAGTTTAATTCTGTTTTCGAAACCGGTTTCCAAACGTTGGTTTCAATCTGGCCGAAGGGGTTTTAATCGCAAAGTAGAATGACTAATTGGGTTAGAGGACCTTGTCATTCATAGCCTCGCGCTTGGATCCGAGCTCCAAATAAATAACCACAAGAATTGTGAATTGTTCTACCGTAGGTAGGTACCTATACCTACAGTAGTGATGATGCTTTCACCATTAGGTGCCTGCAGAAACTGTAAAAACATTTTCTTGCAACGACAGAGAGAGGCCGGCTATTAATTCATTAATATAGAATGGTTACAAAAAGTCTATAGGAACCTATTTTATAGAATAATTCTATAAAATTCGGGCTCATTATTATCCGTACCTAAATTATCTTGAAATAAGATTTCTTAAAACCAATTTTGAAACAGCATTCACAGTGTAACTGAATCGGTAGTTTTAAGATGTTAACTTTATTTTTAGTCAAAGTGGTTGTACTGGCGCGTCACCAAGTCCCTTGGGGCTAAGCCAACCTCGCCTGCCCCTGCACTGAGTGCATGCAAGTACGGATAATAATAAAATGTCCTAAACGCTTGACCCAAATACTGCACACATTCCACACAAAGATTATAACAACTACGTTTCTATGTGATTTTTTTTAAACCGATTTTACTATACTGACATTAATGAATTAATAACTATTTTATTATAGATATTTATTTCAAATTGCAATCGACACTACTTACCAATCTCATTTTGATTATAAACTGATTTTGATGTTGAATTAATATGGCACTTCATGACAAATCAGCTCCTTTATATAGCATTTTGAGAACCAAAAGTGGATCTGCTACCTACTAATTCGATCACTAGCTCAGATACCTATCTATTTATTTTTAGTTTTCCTTCTATACCTATATTACCTTATTAGTTTTATACGTCTTTACGGAAGGACGCTGCGCAGTGAAGCGTGAAATATTTTTGCTACATATAGGTAGGTACTGTGCTCTAAATTAGATTGAAGAGATTTATCTACCTAGTTTATACTTTTAAGCTAGTGACCGACCGAAGTTTCGGTTTCAGTTTCGGTTTCGGACAGTTTCGGATGAAAAATCGAGCCTTGACTATGCTGATCTATCTTGATCTCACTGAGGAGCAACTTGACAGGCTTGAGCGTCTTCAAAATGTTTGCATTAGATTTATATTTGGCCTCCGCAAATATGATCATGTGTCTGATTTCAGAAAAACGCTTGAGTGGCTCCCAATTCGACTTTGAAAGAATACTCACATATTATGTTTATTATACAGTATATTGTTCAATCCTAGTACTCCCCAATATCTCAAAGAACGTTACAAGTTCCTTCATGACACACATGCAAGATTTTTAAGGTCATCGGAGAATTTGAGACTGAGAATGCCACAGCACTCCACAAATTTCATGGACAAGTCATTTACGATACAAGCGGTTCGCCTGTGGAATTCTTTGCCGGTTTCGATAAGACGAGCGCAATCGCTGGTATCTTTTAAGAGGATGTTAAAACAACACTTTTTGTTCTATCTCTGGTTAGTATCGCATACCTCCTGTTAGTTTATGTATTATATAGTGTGGATATGTCTATTATTTACATATATTATTTTATGTTAACTTATATAACGTATCTATGATGTATCACTTATAAGTGTGTGTTTATGCTTGTATGTATGTGTTTATGTATAGTTATGGGCCTATTGTTGGTATATTATATTTGCCATATATGTGTGTGTGTGAATTTAACATATTTGATTGTACACTGCCTTATCAGATCCCAGTTACTCAGTCCATCCAAAGGTTGCCTGGAAGAGATCACTCTTAGCGATAAGGCCGCCTATTGTACATATATTGTTAACATTTATTTTTATAATTGTCTTCTTTGATGGTGTACAATAAAGAATATTTATTATTATTATGTCTCTTCTTTTCTCGGGTATCTTCTTTTTTTTTCTTGAAGATACCCGGTCTTTTGGAAGGCTTACATGGGTACATATTGGTCCAAGACGCAGAGGCCCTTTAAGATTTTTAATGTATTGGGAAATGGGACCCCCACTGCAGACAATTCACAACCGCCTTATGGAGAAGAACGGCAATGGACTGCCTACAATGGGAGCTAAACTATTGTTAAATATGCTAACTACGAAATGGGCTATTGAATTGGGGGTTAAAATGGACTGGGTGATTTGATCTATGGATGAAGACGGCGTCTGCCATTTCAATATCTTATTATTAAAACATTGGCAGAAGGTGACTCGCCAACTCCCCCGGAGTGGGTTTACCCGCAGTTATGCCCTTGAAAATGACACTTCCACCCCCGAGCATATAGCTCTGGCTTCCTCCCTCTGATCGGCCAAGCCAGAGTTGAGATTTGCTGCACTCCCGGCGTGAGAAGCGTCCTCCCATTAGCCCATTAAAGGCTAACCGATGAAAAAGCACAACAAAACTCCGAGGAATCGGGACCGATGCGTAGCCACGCACATTTAGCTCGCCACAAGCTGCCCTGCGGATGTGTGCTTTTCTATAACCATGTGAGACATTTTTTGTTGATCTCAAAAAGTGGATGATTCAAAAAGCAAATCTACTATGCCCTCATAGGGTTGCGTTATTCCCATGAAAAGATGATGACTGTCCACGAGGGGTATTATTATTATTTCGGCCACAGTTTCGGTTTCGGCCAAAATGGGCCGAAACTCACGTGTTCCATGAATTTTGAGTGCCTTTTTTTTTACGTGAGGGAAAATCCTCAGAGGATGTTATGCCGGACTCTTACCGACTAAAAAACCTCACGCAACGCCCAACAGCCTATGGTTGGGAGCCCCGGGTAAGCCCTCGAAAGGATGTCCCGGGACTCACAACAGACCTACGGCCGCCACTCTGTTTCACGATATGGGCTGCTATTGTGGGGTAATTCTACACACATTAACAGAGCTTTTCTTTCTCAAAAACGCTGTATTAGAGCCATAGCTGGAATTTCTCCTGATCAATCGTGTAAACCCTATTTCAAAAAGTTTGGCATACTGACTTTAGCTTCAATGTATATTTTCGAAATAGGTGTATTCGTAAAACATAATCCTTCGCTATTTGTCACCGCGAAGGACATATACCCACGAAATACAAGGAATCCCAATAGGCTGGTACATAAATATGTGCCAAGAACTGTAATTAGGGATTGCAATCCGGAAAACCGGATCCGATAATCCGGCGGATCCGGCATCATTCTTCGTCCATCGGATCCGGCACCAAATCACTGCCGGATCCGGCGGCGACCGGATCCGGTGTTTGTATATTTTGGTCAGACAAAATAATCATGCCGTCGCCAAGGATGGTACAAATGTAAAGAGCTTGCACTGCGCACGAGTCGTTTGATGACTCAAACGACTCGCGCGCATCGTAACCTGTAAGTTACGCACTGAAGGGTGACCCCTTCAGTGTGTAACTTACAGGTTACGATGAGATGATACATACCAAAAATCTCCATAACTTTGATTACATACAATTCTCATATTCCCAACCGTTTTTGAACTACACTCTTCCGAAATGTAGAAATGATAGCGATTCAGCGTATTTAACATTCGGTAGAGATTTTAAATGAAACATAGGAATAGTGTCAGGGAGGTATGTAATTTGACGAATAATGCCTAGGGTAACGAAGTTTTTATTGTTTGTCCCGCATTAATGATATCGTTTGCTACAGTAGCAAAATATCACAAAGAATGAGATTTATTTTTTCTGAAACCCGTCAGTTACCCAAAATTTCAGAAAACTAGATCCCTAGAGCTATTCTTGTTGCAGAGGTTATACGAGCAGAATAAATTTTTGCTTACATTAATAGATGCCTGATACTAAGTTTTCCCACAGTGAGATATTCAGGGACGAACGCACGATCACGCAGAATAGCTTTATCCTACTATCCTACTAATATTATAAATGTGAAAGTTTGTGAAGATGTTTTGATGTTTGTTACTCGATCACGCTCTAACGGCTAAACGGATCGGGTTGAAATTTGTAACCAGGGTAGATTAGAGTCTGGAATAACACATAGGTTACATTTCATCCCGGGGATATGTTCCTAAAGGAAGCAAAACAGGAACCAAATTTCACGCGGGCAAAGCCGCGAGCATCAGCTAGTTTTCTATACATTTTGGAGCGTGTAGTTCATAAACGGTTGGAATTATGGAAAAGTGTTCAGAACGAAAGTTATTAATACTTTATATGCTCTAATTTTATCTTACAAGCACTTGCTACAAAGCACTGATTTAGTTATATTGCCGAAAAACTAAAAAAATGAATCTTTGTCACACTCGCCGGGCACGCCTAATAGATGATGGGACTATTAGTATGTTCTCTTCTTAAACAACCTGATTAAATTTCTTAATAAACAGCTTAGGTTCTCGTTTACTCTACATTGCTTTGTGCTTTCTTGATTAGACTATTACCTTAACTTTAAGATTTTAGATTTAGTCTCGGAAGATGAATATTTGTGGCTCTTTAAAAAAATCTTTACTTTTAGGTATATAAAAGTGAATCCGTATAAGCGGTATCGTTTTTAAATTTACACATCATTAACAGTTCATGTTGGAATAAAAAAAGAGAGCAAGTTATCCTGGTTAACTCAATCCGGCCGGATCCGGTCGGACCCGGCCGGATTTGAGAAATCCGGTACGGATCCGGCCGGATTCAAAATGACACCGGATTGCAATCCCTAACTGTAATGTACCGGAAAAATTGCTATGCTATGTGCATAAAATTGTACAATAAATTACCACAATGCTTTAAAGATCTACCACTGACTCAATTTAAGAAAAAACTTAAAACCTGGCTAACAGAGAGTGCGTTTTATGAAATTAAGGAAATGTGCTAGTATCTAGGTTTATTAATTGCATGCAAGTGTCTCATTTCTGTGCATGATAAATTGTCTGATCACTGATGTTACTGCGTGACATGATTGTAACTAATGTTTATGTATATACGGCCTCGCCCAGGGGGTGATTCGGGTGCTATCCCGCGTCTTTGGGGGGTTTCGGGTGTTATCCCGCTTCTAAGGGGGGGCACGCGTGAGTTGCTCACGTCACGCTGCCGTCATGGGCCTGCTTCTGTAAGGACGGTGAGCGACCCTCTCACCGTCCTCAGACCCCCAGTCATGGAGGCCGATAGTCCTCGGCGAAAACGATCGCGCGATATAATGAACGATGCGCTTAAAAGTAGAGGAATGAATGTTAATGTAAGCAAGACAAAGTAATGGTTTTTGAAAGAGAGAAATGTATGACTGATTGCTCGATATCGATCGAAGGAAAGAGCGTGGAACAGGTGAAAGAGTTTGTATATTTGGGTTCAAAATTTGCAAGAGATGGAAAGTGTGACAATGATATTGAAAGAAGAGTTTTGGCAGGAAACCAAGTGAATGGAGCCATTCACACCTTTATGAGCAGTCAGAACGTGTCTAAAAAGGCAAGGATGGCTGTACATAGAGGAGTGCTTGTCCCTACACTTATGCATGGTAGTGAAAGTTGGGTGTGGCAGGAGAAGCATGAAAGTAAAATTAATGCAGTGGAAATGAGAAGTTTGCGAAGTATAGCTGAAGTGACATTGAGGGATAAAGTAAAGAATAGTGTGATAAGGGAACATTGCGGTATGACAGAAGATGTAGTGACTAAGATAGAGAAAGGGATGCTCAGATGGTTTGGACATGTGGAGAGAATGGATGGAAATAGGCTGACGAAACAGATTTATGAAGCGAGAGTGAATGAGCAAACTGGTAGGGGTCGACCTCGGCATACTCATGTCGATCAAATCAATAATCTTCTGAGAAAAGGCCAGGTCAAGAGTACCCATAACCGAAGAGCATGTATGAAGACACTTATGAAAGTTAAAGAAGCGAAAGTTGTTTGCCAGAATCGTAGCAAGTGGAAAGTCATAGTCTCTGCCTACCCCGTTGGGAGACAGGCGTGATGTTATGTATGTATGTATGTATGTTCCAATCAATAGTTATAATAATACAACTTTATACAAACCACAAGCAATACAATTATTGAGAAGTATTAGACAGTTACTCCTGTGTTATGTTTTAGACCATCTTTTTAGGGTCCCGTTTTTACTTTTGGTTACGGAATCGGAGAGAGGAACAGGAGAGAGGGCGCTACTGTGCCACGGTAAACATCGAGTCTGTATCAAAGTGAATATAAAATTATTAAAAGTGATAATTAGTATAATTTTAAAGTGTGAGCTTATTGATAGTACCCCAAATCTACAGGAAATTAAATGGAATACAGTGAAGTGACGGCGGAAAAAGTGGCATTTCAAAAAAAAAATCATAACGAACATTTTAGAAAAAGTGATAAATTCAAGGAAATTTCAGGACAATTTAACAATAAGTGATTGAAGATCAAAATAAATATCAAAATTTAGCCAAAATAGTATATACAATAGTGAATATTAACCATATATTAACCATAAGGCAAATATAACAAATTTCGCTAGTCATTGCCGTACGAAAAAAACGTCAGAGGCGCCATCTGTTACGAAAGTCAAGTACCACGTGAACCTTAACCTATGGTCCTGTGCAGCTTACAACGTACATCACTGCAGCGATTAAAAGTTGACCATTCGGTTTAAACAGAGGGCGTAAAGACATAAATACTGAAATATAATATATAACTTTACTATTTAAGACAGAATGGCCCTATGTGCTGGATGTAAACAAAACCTACAAAATAGGAGTCGTTTGACGTGTTCTTTATGCAAAAGCACCTATGATTTAGAGTGTGCAAATCTTTCCAAGGATCGCTTTAATACTATGACAATAGAACTAAAAAAAACTTGGAAATGCCAGGCCTGTCGCTGTAAAATGCCCAAACAAGATAATACAAATACGCCCATAAGACACCAGGAGTCTGAACCTTCTCGGATACTTAACACATCCTTAGAAAATAATAATATAACTTTGAGAAAAAGGGCCTCAAGCAACAAGTGCGATAGTATAGACTCGGAGGACATGAGAATACGAGGACAAGCACATAAGTGGCTAGAATCATACTTGACAGGCAGAAAACAAATAGTAGAAATAGAATTCTTTAATGACAATAACCATAAAATAGAAAAAATACACTCTAGGAATATAGACATAACTTCACATAACGGCTTTAATCCCGCAGGGTAGCGTTATAGGATGCTTACTGTTCCTCATTTATATAAATGACCTGCCTGAGGCAGTGGACGGGCCTTGTGTGTTGTTCGCTGATGATGTCTCTTTACTTGTCCCATGTAAGACCAATTCTAACCTAAATATAAATCTAAACACTATTTTAAAAAAGACAGCATACTGGATGGGAGAACATAACTTAGAAATAAATTATTCAAAAACGAAAATAATACCATTTCATCCCCACCAAAAGGCACCATTAAATATCAATTTTGTATTTGAGGGAATCAAATTAGAGGTAGTTCGCGAATTTAACTTGCTTGGTTTGACCATTCATACAAACGTAAATTGGAGACCACATGTCTGCAGAATTCGAGAAAAAATCTCAAAATTTACCTATGCTCTGCGGGAAGTAAAGAAGACTACCGACCTAGCGGCAGCTCTGGCCACCTACTATGCCTACGCTTATTCTTGGCTTAGTTATGGCATTATTTTGTGGGGAAATAGTGCTGACGCTCCTACCCTCTTAGTTCAACAGAAGAAACTTATAAGAATATTAGTCAATATTAAAGAATCAGACTCCTGTAGACCCCACTTCAAAAATTTGAAAATTTTAACATTACCGTGTATCTATATTATGGAAATATGTAAATTTGTGAGAAAACATCAGGAGAATTATACTACACGTGAAAATATTCAAAATAGATATACACTAAGGCATAAAAATAGAATCAATTTACCAACATCCCGAATAGTAATGCATTCCACAGGCCCTTTGGTCATGTCAATAAAGGTATACAACAAACTGCCATTGTTGATAAAAAATGAAGAAGAATTTAACCCTTTTGTAAAAAAGCTGAAACTGTTCTTGCTAAACAAATGTTATTACAGTGTCCAAGAGTACCTTGACGATAAAAACTAAAAAACACGTCTTGACTAAGAAAAAAAAAAAAAAAAAAAAAAAAAAAAATAGCAAAGCATTCCCCCAATGTTTATTTTATTACATAGTGATGACACGTACAATTTATAATATTGACATCCGATATTTAATAAATAAATTCATAATACATAATTATCCAATAGAAATGCCTAATAATAATTGTACTGACATGAATGACAATAATAAATATACAATAGACATTTATATTATTAATAAATAATAATATTGTTGGTAAATAATAATAATATTAAGTAATAATGATAATATTGATAAATAATAATATTGTTGGTAAATAATAATAATATTAAGTAATAATGATAATATTGATAAATAATAGTAATGTTAGTAATTAACAATAATTTATTAATAAAGATACTTAATAAAAATACTGTGCAATATCACCCAAAATTATTAAAATAAATTATAAAATGAATAATTAAGACCACTAAATATTTTATTAAATAAATGACGTTAATGTATAATACATGACAGCAATATATAATATATGACATTCTGTATTTACTTAATACCTAAATTAATAACTGTACCGACATGAATGACAACAATAAATATTCAATAGACATTAATAATATCAATAGTATCAGTAAATAATAGTGGTATTTGTAAGTAATAATAATGTTGATAAATATATCGTGCAATATCACTTAAAATTATTAAAATACATCGTAAAGTGAATAATTAAAAACACTAAATATTTTATTGAATAAATGCTATACCTAATAGTAAAATTATTGAAAATTATTGAAATGAATAAATAAGTATCGCTTCCTCCTCTCTTCTATTTTGCCGTGCCCGACAGGGTCCATATTGTACCTAATAATCTGTATAACATCTGTAATAAACATATGGTGTGCAAATAAATAAATATGAATATGAATATGAATCCTAAAGATAGATCTTTCCTAGAGGACATTCATACAATTGTTGTCAGTTCCGTTGATTTCGTTGGTCGTCTTTCTGTCTGTCAGCAGGCTATAACTCATGTACCGTGATAGTTACTTAGACAGTTAATTTTTGTTACAGATGATGTATTTCTGTTGCCGCTATAGCAACAAATAATAAAAATAGACAAAATAATAATATTAAAGGGGGCCTCCCATACCACATACGTGATTTTTTGCCGCTTTTCTTGTACGGAACCCTTCGTGCGCGAGTCCGGTTCACTCTTGTCCAGTTTTAGTTATAGATACACTTCTAGAATGTAACCAAAACCGGCCAAGAGCTAGTAGCAGCGCACCGAATGGTTTTAGTCGGTAGGAGTTCGCAATAGCATCTATGTGTAATTCCACACGTAAATGGAAGAAACTCATCTTTAAGTGGAGATATTTCTAAAATGAACTCTTGAGAAGATTTATATCGTTGATTGATGGCACTTGGTGGAACTTGCTGCACCTATTGAAAAAATAACCGGCCAAATGCGAGTCGAACTCTCGCACGGAGGGGTTAAAGCGAGACCCTATTAACGAGACATGAGGCCTAGCCGTCCGTCTGTATCGCTGGAACCGTGCCAGATAGAGACCTAAAATTATCACTGATGATGTATTTGTGTTGCCGCTATTTTTTTTAACGTGACGAAAATCCTACAGGGAGGCCATGCCGGAGTCTTACCGACTAAAATACACGCGTTGGGAGCCCCGAGTATGCCCTCGGAATGATATATACTGTGGTCGAGTCTTGTGGGGGGTTGTTTAGTTATTATCCCGCATCTTGAGGTTGGCGTGCTTGAATCTCTCACGTCACGCCATCGTCTAGGGCCTGCTTCTGTAAGGACGGTGAGCAGCCTCGTCACCGTCCTCAGGCCCTCGGTCATGGAGGCTGATAGTATGGGGCGCGCCGCCGCAGACTGTGGAACTCGGGTGGGAGAGTTCTCTCCCGCTTCCTTCCCGCCGTCTCTTTCACAAGCATGACCTTCTCACAGGAAGAGGCCTATGGCCCCACTCCTGCGCGGCATTTAAACAATAACGCCAGGGCCCTCGCTTCCTGGTCCTATAGAGTGTTTGTCGCTAGAAGACATGCCGCCTCAAAGGAGATCGTGCGGTATCCCCTTAGCACCGTGACAGCCATTCAGCGGGCTAACGGGCTAAGCAACCTGGCCACATTGCTGGCCATCGGGATCTCCACCCATACGGGGGCCCCGTAAAGGGCTATGCTCCGCACTATCCCAAGGTACAGTCTCCTGAGCGTTGGGTCTGATATTGGGCAACAACCAAGAGAGTGCGGCTGATGCCCCCTTCGTCAGTTTTGGGATCAAACTTCGGAAGTGGCATCCGAAGTTCCACCGACTATCGAATACGAGCCCCAGATACGTCATCGAGAGCTCGATTACGATGCTGACCCCCTGTATGTAAGCTGGATCCCGCAGGTGGCCTTTAGGGCTGCGCTTCGGTGCGTTGCTCCTCGCGCTGTAATTAGGGTGTCGTTGTAACACGTTACGCCGACACCTCTGAGCAACGGACCACGCAGCCAATCGTAACCGATGTTCCACAGAAGCGGTCCTAAGACCGATTCCTGTGGAACACCGAACGACACATCTCGCCGACCCTGCCCTAGCCAGCTCGGGAAAGTTATGGCGCTCTCGGAAAGATTATTCGACGGAGGTATGGAGGCATTCCATGGTAAATAATCGCCTCTAAACGCAGCGCGAGGGCAATGGGGGGATAGACAGAGGCATAGGTGTTGAAAGCGTTGGCAACGTCAAGAGACACTGCCACCACCAATCACCCTGTTCTGTTGTCGCTATAACAAAAAATACCTACTAAAATAAGAAATAAAAACCGGCCAAGTGCGAGTTGGACTCGCCCATGAAGGGTTTCGTAGCAGCAAGTAACATAATATAAAAGTTCTTATAGTTCGTTGTAACTTTGACTGATGTTGTAACACGTTCGCAGTGATAGTGATTTCACTAACCGGAAATTGCTGTTTATGACGTATTAAAACAAAACTACCAGCTCTATCTCGTTAAAACTAATTTTCGCTGGTAGTTTTTATGGCAATGTACATCATATATTTTTTTTAGATTTATCATTCTCTTAGTTTAGAAGTTAGAGGGGGGGGGGGGGGACACATTTTTCCACTTTGGCAGTGTCTCTTGCGCAAACTATTCACTTTAGAAAAAAATAATGTTAAAAACCTCCATAGCATTTTTGAAGACCTATCATATTGACCCATATTGACGTATGGGTTTGATTTAGTTCTGAGTATGGGGACCCCCAAAATTTACTGCATTTTTTTCTAGTTTTATGTAAGAATTTTAATGCGGTTCACAGAATACATCTAGGTACCAAGTTTCAATAGCATAGACCTTATAGTTTCGGAGAAAAGTGGCTGTGACACACGGACGGACAGACAGACGGACAGACAGACAGACAGACATGACGAATCTATAAGGGTTTCGTTTTTGCCATTTGGCTACGAAACCCTAAAAAGCATCCACACATCGAACCTAATTTTTGAGCCCAACTTTTGTTACTGTGCAGGAATTCCGACTCGCACTTGGCTGGTTCTTTTTTTTTCAATATGAACACGTGAGTTTCGGTTTCGGTTTCGGCCGAAACTGACCTTGGGGCCGAAAGTTCGGTTTCGGTTTCGGCTGGAAAACCACTTTCGGTCGGACACTACGTTTTAACATATCGCTAGACGGGGTTTATCAGTCGGTTCGTCTTATACAACCCAACGAGAATTGATTGTTATAGCAAGGTCATTTGCTGTTTTAGCAAAAGATGTAAGGAAACCTATAATTTTTTTAACTCTACTTACCACATATGCTTGACTAGATACTGAATTTCTCCTAAAACCACAAGCATAACATTTTTAATCCCCGTAAGGATAGACAGAGGCATAGGGTAGGCCTACATTTTTCACCTCGTAGTTTTTTGGCCCACGCACTGCGTGGTGAGCTATGATATGAGGGCTTAATATAATACGAATACATACAGGATACATATTTATTCCCGAAGGGGTAGACAGAGGCCTAAAATAAATGTCCACAGTTCACCTGTTTAGAATTTGTCCTACGTAATAGGTGGAGAGCCGTATTACCGTGTTGAAATGGACAGTTGCAGTCAAGCCGCCCATAGTACCTTCACATTGGCTTAACGACTGCCATTTTACTGGCAACCGAGACCAACAGCTTAACATGCCTGCCGAAGAACGGAAACGCTCGCAAATAAATGTCATAAAGTGGTCACGTGGTGGTCACCCATCCAAGGACTGGCTGGTCAAAGTTGTTTACTGCAGTCATCGTTTACAGAACACTGTGGCCGCGGGGCTCGAGCGCTTTAATGTGATGGTGAGGAATATTGTATCCTAACCGTCACACACTAGTGTGACAGAGCAGTGTGAAGGTGAGTCCATACCACTCTCATTCATAGTCTACATGGGGTTTTCTTCCGCGTACGCTTAGGTTGTGGAATGATCTCCCTGCCTCGGTTTTCCCAAACGTCTACAGTATGGGGTTCTTCAAAAGGGGGCTTAGAAGGTTTTTACAGGTTCGGCAGCGCGAGTGTGGCACCTCTGGTGTTGCAAACGTTCACAGGCTGCGGTGACCACACCGACCGGTTCTTCTGGTGGGCCGCATGCTTGTCTGCCACCTTAGTGGTATAAAAAAAAGTCTTCAACATTATTGGCAGTGAGCTACTCGTAAAAAATGCCTTCTATAGGTCTTGGGTTTGGTCTATAGATCGGTGCTTCGTGCGCTTCAACTACACGCCTAATTTTTAAAGTTTACAAGAGGACCCTTTTTAATACGCTTTTATTAGGTCGTCGTGTATGTAACTAACAATGTAATAGAATCTAAGGAAACTAATTTAACCATCTTCCAAGGATCGTAGTGTCATGAAAATTGGCAGATGTATGTAGTTTTGATGACAATACAATAATATGGTACTGCCAAACTGATATGATGATGGAGCCGGAAGATAGGCACTGAAAACAGGTGGAATCTAAGGTAGCTAATTTACCCAACTTCCAAGGATCGTAGGGTCATGAAAATTGGCAGCTGTATGTAGTTCTGATGACAATACAATAATATGGTACTGTCAAACTGATATGATGATGGAGCCGAAAGATAAGCACTGAAACTTCGATGGAAAAAGAGGAATCTAAGGTAGCTAATTTAACCAGCTTCCAAGGATCGTAGCGTCATGAAAATTGGCAACTGTATGTAGTTCTGATGACAATACAATAATATGGTTGAAAAGCTGAAGGCTTTCAGAAAAGGAGAAGAGAGAAATAAAAAGATAGAATTAAAATTTCTAATGATGGTATATTGTAATTTAAACTCGGGGTCGTGGTAATTTCGGGCAGCAAGTGCGATCTCCGAAGGCCTTCGCAGGGTTCCGACTTATCTTAGTAGTTCTCAAGGCTGATGCAGTCCGCGACGTAGCCGTGCCGTCCACAACTTGGGCTGGCACGGTGTTCTCAACCCGTAGGGTGGATGATCGCTCGTAGACTCGAGGGTGCGTCTTCACCTTCGTGGCACCCGAAAGGTGGACTTCTTTAGCCCGTAGGGTGGATGCTGACAACCCGTAGGGTGGACGTTCCTGCTTGGAACCCGCAGGGTGGACCCTGGAATGTTCCAGATGACGGGTTAGCTGGAACCCTTTTTCCCGCCCATTGCTAAGACAGCCGACTCCTGTTAACCATTTCAGGAATCGGGGGTCTCACAATGTTTGCTGATATTCTACTTTTACAAAGAGATTTTTTCACACCCCTTTAATCTACCCTCCCATAACAGGGTTGACCAACAGCCGTTAATTTTCACTGTTTTAAAAATCTAGATTCATTATAAATAATTTGACTCACCCAATGATGGGGTTATTGACGCTCGCAGCTAAATCGCTGATCACTTTGGGAGCACCTGGCTCCTAACAATATTTTTTCACTTTGAAATTATACTCTGATGCACCTACGCCTTCGCGACTAGTGACTTTACATTATTTGAGTAATGGGGGCTTCGAAATTCGCGCGCGGTTGTTTTTATATTTTTGTACAGCGCCTCTAGCGGCACCACTCGAAACTACTAAACGTCAAGACCGCTTTTTAAATACGAATGAGGCTTCCGCCGTTGCGACAATAACTCGGTAGATGGCGCTTTCATTTATTAATCTACGTTTTCATTTTAAAACCCCTAATGTTGAACCCCTAATTGCACCCGTTGTTCCACAACGTTACATACTCCCCCTCCCCGGTGAGCGTTTGACGTACCCTAACGCGTCAAATGCTGCGTTCGTCCTCGAACGCCCCTAACATAATACCTAATACTCGTCTATGTGTGTGTGTATGTTAGTGTGTTGTGTGAATGAGATGATGCTGGGTGTAGCGAAGAGTCGGCCTTAACTTTAATGAAACCAACTCGCAGGATGTATTAAGGTGATTCTGAAGGATCTTATAGGACAGAAAGAGAAAAGACGTATTTGAGGCTTTGGGTTGAAGGTTCAGGTAATACGCACCGCCTGAAAGTGGGGTGTGTATAATAAGGCTTTTTGCTGAAGGCTGGGATTTATACAACCGTCCCAGAGAAGAACATCCTACTAGGGCTAGTGTAACACTTCCGACTCATAGGATGGACTATCCCCCAGGGCAAGCCTCTAGCTTCCGAGTGGTAGGATTAGCCATATGACGAAAATAAACATAACGGTGATCTACACCTACGACTGTTAGGGCAAGACAAATGCTGCCAAATAACAGTACCATAATTCTGTTCGGGTAAGCCTCATGCTTCCTCGTAACAGTAACAAACCTACACCATAATTCTGTTAGGGCAAGACCATGCTGCCAACTAACAGTAAACGACGAACTCTGTTAGGGATAGACTCATGCTTCCAACTAACAGAAAACTCCCAACCAAACCAAGAAACAGAAAAGTGATAGAAAATAATTTACTTGCAGAATCCTTCGTGTTGCTAATTAACCCTTATGTCCCCATGACGAACACGGCATGTGTTTGTCACGTTGTTCTGTGTACTTATTTGAAAGTCGTGTGTAGTGTGTAGTGTGTAGTGTCCCTAACTAATTACTAGGCTATTTAGCCCTTTAACCAAATAAAATAAAAAAACAAGTGCATATTCGCAATCTTAGTATCAATAACAAAAGACAAATGCTTATTCTCAACTTTAGTAGAAGAATGTTGACTATGACTATTATGTCAACCTTAATAAATGACGAAGATCATTGATCTTTGGCCATTCTGCCAAATATCTAAACAAAATATGGTGCCCTTGTTTGCCACCATGTCAGTGTAAAATGTATTTAAATAAATAATGTGTATGTATGTACGTATGAAATCTCCCCTGTGCAAGTTTTATTTTGTTTGCGCGTAAGCTGCTGACGTAATCGTGTTGATGCAAACGTGTTATTCATCGTTGCATCTAAGGCCAGTGTCACACTATGTAAACAAACAAAAAAAAAACTGCTTGTTGAGTGTTTGGAATTTTGTGTGAAGATAATTGTGATGAATCTGTAATGACTATATCTTACTTAATTATTATGTAAGTGTAAATGTGAAACTTCCGTATGATCATATGTATGCGTGTAACCTGACACGAGATGTGGTACCTATATGTGCCACCTATGTACTAAAGTTATATGACGGTGTGCTAACACCCTTATATTTTCCAAAAAAATAATTATCAAAACCTATTGTGTAACTGTACTGATGTACTATATAAACTGTTAGTGAATGCATTTTAATGCAGTGTGTTACGGCCTTTACCGTTATCTGCATTCGTACACACATCGTTGAGGAATGTTTATGTTATTCGTCTCACCGATGCAATGGACGATACCGAATGTTGTTTTATGTCTTTGACGTGCCAACTTCCTAGGTTTGTTCCTGTCATATCTTCCAGGATATAGACCAAATTTGATAGCTTTTCCTTGACCCTACATTTGATAAATTTGGGGGCCAGTTTTTTGGAAAAGTATGCGTCTTTATCACTTTGGAAATAGCATTTTTTCCACACTATGTCGCCTACTTCGAATTGTGCGTGTCTGTGTCTCGTGTTGTAATGGTGTGCGTACTTCAGATGGCTACGCCAGAGGTTTTCTTGTACTGTGTTGAACACCTCTGCGAGATATCCTAGGTTCTCCGCGTATATGTTTCTAGGCAATAGGTTAAGTTCACTTGGGTCATCATTTTGTAAGTAATGTGACCCGCATGTTACCAATTCCCTACCATGAACCAAATATTCTGATGTGTAACCGGTGGACGCGTTTATCGAGTTGTTGATCGCAAATTGGATCTTTGGGATATGTATGTCCCATGAACGATGGTCATTATTGGTAAAAATTGATATGGCTGTCATTATAGTTTTGTTGTACCGTTCTACGGTATTTACTTGGGGTGTGTATTTAGGTGTGAAGTTGATGTTGGGAATTTTATATTTCGTAAATAATGTGTTCAACTCTTTGCTTATGAATTGGACACCGTTATCCATTAATACCGTTTGTGGTATGCCGTGCACCATGAAAACACTGTCCTCTAGTATTTTGGCTATTGGTTCTGCGGTAGCTCTGCGTAGTGGGAAGATTAAACAATATTTAGAGAAACAACACGTGACGACGAGAATGTATACGTGTTGTTTTTTAGAGACCGGTAAGGGTCCTACTAGATCAGTCGAAATTGTCTGAAACGGGCGAGAGCACTGTTTGGGACGGCCCATTTTACCGATGGATGCTTGAGTGTCATGTTTGTGTGCTTTGCACTTTTCACAATATGACACATAGCTTACCGTGTCCTTATATAGCCCCGGCCAGTAATACCGTAACTTTATTCTATGGTATGTTTTAAAAATGCCGAAGTGTCCGGCTGTAGGTGAGTCATGGTTTTCTCGAAATACTGCGTTTCTCGCTTCGGGTGGTACTACCGTTTTCCACTCGAACTCATTGTTTACAAAGTCCTTTATGTCAGTCCGTCTGTATAGTACGTCGTTCTCTATTTTGAAGTTGGGGTATGCCTGCGGTAAGCTAGTCACGCCGTTGCATATTTTCATGAACCATTCGTCCTTGCTGTCGGTGACTTTGCATTGTTTCGTGGATATGGTAGATACTGGTACAGCTCGTGACAATGCGTCTGGTATTATGTTGTCTTTGCCCTTCCTGTGCTTTAACTCGAAGTTGAAGCAGCTAAGCCGTATGCCCCAACGAGCTAACCGGCCGGTTGGATTGTTCAAAGATATAAACCATTTTAGTGCCGAATGGTCAGTATACACCGTGAATTTGTGACCATTGTCTAGGTAGCATCTCCAATGTTCTAATGCGGCTATCACCGCCAAGCATTCTCGTTCTGTTACACTATAGTTCTTTTCCGGACCGCTCAGTGACCGACTCATGTATGCTATTGGGTGTTCTACTCCCTCGTGTAGTTGTGTTAACATGGCACCAATGCCAAAGTTGCTTGCGTCTGTATGTACCTGAAATGGTTCGTCGTATTTTGGACATTTTAGTACCGGGCTTTTTATTAAGTGTGCTTTAAGTTCCATGAATGCCCTTTCCGCCTCTGTGTTCCAATGAAATGCCGGGGCTCCTTTCTTTGTTGTAGTCAGTTTGTTAAGAGGTGCAGCAATCGTACTGAAGTTGGGTATAAACCGTCTGTACCATGACGCAGTGCCTAAGAACCTCTTAACGTCCTTCTTTGTTGTTGGTACCGGGAATTTCAAGATTGAGTTTACTTTCTCCGGATCTGTTCTGAGACCCAGACCATCCACAATGTACCCCAGGAACTTTAGCCTGTCCTTGAAGAAGTTAGATTTCTCCAGATTGATGGTTAGATTTGCCCTTTTTAATATTTGTTGAACTCTTGAAATGAGTGACACATGTTCTTCGAATGTAGATGACGCTATCACTATGTCATCTATGTAACAGAACACCTTGTTTTGAAACTGTGGCCCAAATAGATTGTCCATTAGTCTTTGTTGTGAGCTGCTTGAGTTGCTTAGCCCAAATGGTAAAACCTTGTAATGGTATGCTCCTCGTCCTGGGATGAAGAAGGCTGTTTTTTCCCGGTCTTTTGGTGCTAAAGGAATTTGCCAGAAGGCTTTGGAGAGATCCAGTGTTGTTAGATACTTCACTTCTCTCAAGTTGTCTAATATCTCTGATATGTATGGCAGGCTGTATGCGTCCTTTTTTGTGACTGCATTGAGCTTGCGACTGTCCAGGCAGAAACGCGGCTTGCCGTCTTTTTTATTCACGATTAGTACGGGGCTTGACCAAGGGCTCTGACTAGGCTCGATAACGTCAGCCTTTAGCATCTCGTCTACTTGTTCTGATACTATTCGCGTTTTCTCAGGGGACATTCTATAGGTACGTTGTTTGATTGGCTTGCTGTCTCCCGTATCTATTGTGTGTTCTATCAGATGTGTTCTGCCTAGCCCTACTTTCTCATATGATATTTCGGCACATTTCGATATCATTTTTTCTGCTATTAAGCGTTGTTGTTGCGTGAGGCTACGCCAGTCATACAGTTTATTTTGCTCTTCGGATATTAATGACAGTTTAGGGTCATCGTCCACTACTATGGGTATATGTCCGAAGTACTTGGGACATAGGTTAAATCTGAGCCAGAAATCTATACCTAAAATTAGGTTTGTGGTTATGTTAGGCACTATATACGCCGTAATTATGTGAGTTCTGTCTTCGAATTTGATGGGTAATTTTACCTTTCCTTGTACAACGGTTGTGTGTCCGCCGGCCGTTGTAACCGTTGTACTTATGTCTTCCTCTATCTTATATCCTATATTTTGTAACACTCTGTGTGAGTTGTTACCTAAAATTGTGATTGCGGCTCCTGTGTCCAACAATCCATATGCAACTAACTGTGGGTTTGACATGATTGTTATTTTGGCGTAAGGCCTGGGGTCATTTGTAGGTAATGGGGAGAGTATACAAGATTCCTTCTGACTTGTAATTTCGTTTTTGCATCTTGTAAACCTAACTTCTTTTGTCCCACCTTTGTAACCATACGACTCATTCGTGTTTCGGCATGCCATAGTCACATGATACCTGGAACCACACTTCGAACATGGCCGTGTGTCGTCCGATGTTGTCGCCGCCACAGTGTTTTGCGATCTGAAGTTACGACTGTCACGGCTGTAACCTGTGCTGTAAGCGTTACTGTTCCCGTAGGTATTGTTCGCCATTCTGCTGCTTGGGAAGTTACGGCCGTTTCTGTTAAAGTTGTTGTAACTTTGCCCTGTAGATGTTGAGGTCTTGCTCGCAGTCTTCCTGCCTGTGAATGCGAATTCCGCTGCTACCATCCCTTCAGATGCTGTTGGAGGCTCTGTAAAGAACGCTCTGCGTGCCGCCATGTCTTCATGTTTTCTACATATTTTCTTTAAATGTTCCAATGAGACTATGTCTCCATTGGTTGCCAGGATGGTGTCGTAGACTGGTCTGATGTTGTTTAAGATGATGTGTAGCTTTTCCGTTTCAGACACCTTGTTGCTTAGTCGAGCAAACATTCCATCCATAATGGCCAGGTACACCACTATTCCTTCTCCCTTTCCCTGAGTGCGTTGTCGAATTTCCTGCCATAGGCGGTATTCGTAGTTGCTGACTCCGAAATCCTGTATTAACGCATTCGTTAGATCTTGCCAGCACGCAAATTTATCGCGATTACTGCGGTACCAATGCCGAGCGTTGCCTGTGAACAGTTCAGAGGCTGCTGTTAACAATCTCTTGTCGTCGATTTCTCGAGCCTGCCTAAAATCCTCCACCCGCTCAATGAAAGAATGTACCTCCGAATTCCCGTCGTATTTTAATTTGGAAAGCTCCGCGAGAAAGCATCGCTCATATATTACGGGAAAGCTTGAAAAGTGACTCTCTTTCCGGTTGTTACTATTTGCTTTCTCTTTAATGTCCGCGAGGGTGTCTGCCTCCTGCGCCTCATTGGTAGGGGCAGCAATGCTCTCGTCCGCCTCATCAAATTCGCTGGTGTTTGATGCATGCGAATAACTTTCGTATATGGCTTTCAATCTCTTGTATGTAGTTTTGAAAGTGAGATGAAAGTCGTCGTATCTTTCTTTTAGATCTGACTCCTCTGGGGGAATGATTCTAGCGAACCTAGACTCCATGTGAGCACATAAAGCTTTGGAGCTAGTCAATAATGCTAGTATGTATTTGTCCTGAAGGGACGCCACGTTCTTCTCCAACACGGCCAGCGAGGAATACAATCCTACTAAGTCTTCCTCCAATTCTAAAGGGGAGACCTGTAAGTCCTCTTCGTCCGTGGTTAACTTTAATTTTTTAATTTGTTGCCTGAGGGCTGCCACCGTTGAACCAGGTTCCTCTCCCCGGATCTTAACTTCATATGCAAGTTCCGCTTTTGGAAGCGATGTGAAATTTGATTTGAATGCCATTGTACTGACTATTTCAATTACTCTAGCCGGGAATCTTTAGTGATGATGATTATTTACCAATGTATAGTGTATTTATCTGCTACTTATTTTACATGAAAAGTTAATTTTATGTAAACAACGAATGTTCGCTATATTCGCTAACGAATTCTGTTGTAGTGAACGACGGCCCTTATCGTTGTCTGTTTACGTCTTGTTGAATGTTAAGGAATGTGAATATTTTTCGATCCACCCGCCGAATAACGAAAAATAAATTCTACTTTTTAGGGTTCGTTGAACCGAATTATAAATTGAACCTTTATAAAACTTAGTATTTGCTTTAGGAAATACTTAAGTTTGGAAATAGTACCTTTTAGGGTTCCTTCACTCAATTAATAGATTGGACCCTTCTAGAAATTAATTGTCTGTCTGTCTGTCTGTGTTTAAGTGTAATCTAATCCTAAGCAGTGAGTAGTGAAAGTGAAGTGTGTGATGATGGGTTGATGAAATTAACTAAGTGTTTTACAGCTTTACTCGAATAATGCAATTTTCGACGCTGCTATTATTTTTATTGAAATGTAACTATTCACACGAACGTACTACGAGTTAATTGTATTTTAACTCGTACCACTAATTTTTTCTTTAAATCGTTCCTTACTACTACGGAACCCTTAATTATTCTGAACTGTGTCAAAGACGATTCGCACTTGGACGGTTCTTGAAATAAACTATATGGTAGTAACCAACCTTTTATGTAAATTGTTCCTCACCACTACGGAACCCTTGAATATTTCGAATTGTTTGAAAACCGATTCGTACTTGGACGATTCTGGAAATGTTTTGTATGAGACTGTTGGTGCCCGGAGTGTATTATATTCACTTCCACCCACAGTTTATATGGAAAAAAAAAAATTTCTTCTACTATCGAGCTAGTAATTCAACTTACTCGTAAACGTTATGAAAGCAACATCTGCCGTTGTTTATTTGGAACACGAATCAAAGTTAATAGTTTATAATTGTTCTTTGGCAAGAATGTATTCACTGCGTGATCTACGTTTGGAATGTTTTTTCTTACAGTTGTACTTCAGTGTATCAGAATTCGACGTAATTCGAAAAGTGAAACAATTATGAATCTTTTAAAATTTACGTGAAGTGAAATTTGTAAAATTTTTGTTCTACCGTTTTACTAGAGTGAACTTTCAATAGGGATTGTCACCCAGACGTGTGATTATCGGCTGTTGGTCTCGCTGTAAATTCACATATGGGAAATACAACAAAATAATACACAAATTGAGGCGGTTTGACGCCGTACAAAATAAAAATTGTGGTGGTGATATCCTGTGACTACTTTTTACGATGAATATAGGCAATACAAATCACTTACTAATATTAATGTAAGCGTTTCAAATGTGAAGTTTTACTTCAGACTTTAATAAAGTAATATTTAAAATTGGAACAAAACAAAAAAAACTGTTACTTTAAATTTAATTAAAATTTTTCCACCATAAAATAAATACGTGAGGGTGTGAAAAATAAAATGGGGACCGTTAAAATTTTGAAAAATTACAATTTATGTTGAGAAAAATTCAAATTTTGCCTTGTTCTTGTTTATGCCGAAATCTGTCTAAAATCACTAAAAAACACACAAAATAAGCCGGAAAGAACAAGTTGGCAGCAGAGGTCAGGAGAGCCAAATTCCTGGGTAGTTGTGATAATTTGGAGGGAAACTACCCCGCTAACGGGCACTCTTAAGACTATTTTACACAAATTGAATAATCTTATAATTATGACCTCCGACTCCCGTCGGAAACCGCTTTCTCGCTACCCGAAACCACGATGTGGGCGCCACTGAAAAGCTGAAGGCTTTCAGAAAAGGAGAAGAGAGAAATAAAAAGATAGAATTAAAATTTCTAATGATGGTATATTGTAATTTAAACTCGGGGTCGTGGTAATTTCGGGCAGCAAGTGCGATCTCCGAAGGCCTTCGCAGGGTTCCGACTTATCTTAGTAGTTCTCAAGGCTGATGCAGTCCGCGACGTAGCCGTGCCGTCCACAACTTGGGCTGGCACGGTGTTCTCAACCCGTAGGGTGGATGATCGCTCGTAGACTCGAGGGTGCGTCTTCACCTTCGTGGCACCCGAAAGGTGGACTTCTTTAGCCCGTAGGGTGGATGCTGACAACCCGTAGGGTGGACGTTCCTGCTTGGAACCCGCAGGGTGGACCCTGGAATGTTCCAGATGACGGGTTAGCTGGAACCCTTTTTCCCGCCCATTGCTAAGACAGCCGACTCCTGTTAACCATTTCAGGAATCGGGGGTCTCACAATGTTTGCTGATATTCTACTTTTACAAAGAGATTTTTTCACACCCCTTTAATCTACCCTCCCATAACAGGGTTGACCAACAGCCGTTAATTTTCACTGTTTTAAAAATCTAGATTCATTATAAATAATTTGACTCACCCAATGATGGGGTTATTGACGCTCGCAGCTAAATCGCTGATCACTTTGGGAGCACCTGGCTCCTAACAATATTTTTTCACTTTGAAATTATACTCTGATGCACCTACGCCTTCGCGACTAGTGACTTTACATTATTTGAGTAATGGGGGCTTCGAAATTCGCGCGCGGTTGTTTTTATATTTTTGTACAGCGCCTCTAGCGGCACCACTCGAAACTACTAAACGTCAAGACCGCTTTTTAAATACGAATGAGGCTTCCGCCGTTGCGACAATAACTCGGTAGATGGCGCTTTCATTTATTAATCTACGTTTTCATTTTAAAACCCCTAATGTTGAACCCCTAATTGCACCCGTTGTTCCACAACGTTACATGGTACTGTCAAACTGATATGATGATGGAGCCGGAAGATAGGTACTGAAAACCAGTGGAATCTAAGGTAGCTAATTTACCCAGCTTCCAAAGATCGTAGGGTCATGAAAATTGGCAGCTGTATGTTGTTCTGATGACAGTACAATAATATGGTACTGTCGAACTGATCTGATGATGGAGCCGGAAGATATGCACTGGAACTTCATGATGAAATATCGTATTATATCTGTTTTTGGATTCGTCAGAAAAGTTTTGTAATGAATTTTGACCAAGGTTAGGTTTCAAGGTTATAACAAATCTTTTTTTAATTGACTTGTAAAACTATGCAATGGAATCTCAGGTAACTAATTTTACCATCTTCGAAGGATCGTAGCGTCATAAAAATTGGCAGATGTTTGTAGTTCTGATAACAATACAATAATATGGTGCTGTCAAACTGATCTGATGATGGAGTCGTAAGATTTGAACTGTAACTTTATGATTGAACATCGTATCATAGCTGTGTTTGGATTTGTTAGAAAAGTCGTGTAATGAACTTTGACCACGATTAGGGTTTAAGTTAACAAACCTGTTATATATTGAAGTTAATATTGAGTGTCAATATTGACATAGGTACCTGCATAAAATGTATATGTATTGGAGTAATAATGAAATATTTTCACATTAGTCGAACTCAGACAAAACACCATGGAATACAGAAATCCCTACTAATATTATAAATGCAAAAGTAACTCTGTCTGTCTGTCTGTTACGTTTTCACGCCTAAGCCACAGAACCGATATAGATGAAATTTGTTATAAAGATAGTTTGAGTTTAAGGGAAGGACATAGGATACTTTTTAACTCTTTGACTGTGCGAACGGAGGGCTATGCTTTTATGCGATAACGACTTCTACGCGGATGAAGCCGCAGGGAACCGCTAGTAAAGGTATAGATGTTGTGACTAAAAAGTATAAAATAAATAAATGGTTTAAAAAACCCTAGAAAAATACGCTTTTATAATGCACGAAAAAAACCAGAAATAAATTATGGATCGTTCAAGTTGCCTCTATTTCTAGGCTAAAGTGTAAACTATGTGCTTTTAGTTATAATGTTTGATTGTAAAAGCGTGGGGCGCTAGAACAAGAAAAACTTTTTAGTAAATTCCTTTTAATACTAATGCTTATATAATAAAAATCCTGGCGAAAGCTGCATGAGGTCGCACAAGAGCATAACGTTTATGCTGCCAAAGGGAACGCCTCTTCTTTCAGGCAATTAAGTAGATAAATGAGAGGAATACGTTAATAGTGGCAAAATGTAGAGTTCTTGTTCGAGAACGAGATATCTTTGGTTACCTATACTTTGGTTCAAAACCCGCTTGGGGATAAATGCGTTTGTATTCTTGTTACATGATTACTACATATTGTACTAAATATCTCGGAATACCGAAACTTTAAGGATCTACCTATGAATTATCTAATAGAGATCTGTAACGGTAATAGGTTTGCTCCTATTACGCGGGCGTCCCGAAAAACTGGCAAAAGTGGGTGTTGAAAATGCGTAGGCGTGATTAACTACTATACTTTTCAAGTAAGTATGTTATTCATTTCAATTAAAGCTTATCATCGTTAATACATTTCCGAAATTTAAAATGATATTAATTATAGTAAAAGTCACAATAGATATATAAAAGCGTGACAGTGTAAATTAATAGTTTAAAAACACGCTTTTATAAATGTGACCTTATCCTTAATCTGACAAGACATCATGCAGCTTCCGCCAGGAAAGTCTTTCCTGTCCCAGCGCCCCACGCTTTTGCAATCAAATATTATAACTAAAAGCACATAGTTTACACTTCAGCCTAGAAATAGAGGCAACTTGAACGATCCATAATTTATTTCTGGTTTTTTTCGTGCATTATAAAAGCGTATTTTTCTAGGGTTTTTTAAACCATTTATTTATTATATCACCATTAATGGCAGACAGGCTTCATACCCGCTTGATCGGAAGTGGTCACTGTAGTCTATGGGCAGTTGTTGCACCAGAGGACGATAGTTACACTCGCACTTTCACCCTGCAAAAGCCTTCTAAGACCCTTTTAAAGAAGAATAATGAAGTTAAATCTATACTAATACTAGCTGACCCGCGCAACTTCGTTTGCGTGATAATTGAAAAACCGCTCGAACGATTTAGGGCAAACTTCACGTAAACCATCTACTAAATAGTCCGAACAAAGCCTAAAGACTTGGTTTGGATAGGTGAGCCCGTTCTTGAGTTATAAAATTACAACGAAAAGTGGCATTGATTTTTATATATATAGATAGATTCTAAAGAGGAAAGATTTGTTTTTTTGTTTGTAACGAATAGGCTCCGGAACTACTGGACCGATTTGAAAAATTCTTTCACTGTTGGAAAATACGCGGGTGAAACCGCGTGACGTCCGCTAGTACCTAACTTAAAAAACGCTGAATTTTGTTGTCGAAATGTGTATCAACAGATTATTGTGGTTATTCTCGTTTGCAGTGGTGCGTCCAATGATCCTCAAATCGCTATATAAGGGAGCTTGATCGATAGAAAGCATCATAATCGTTTGATAAGTGATAACATTAAGAGGTCCTTAAATTAATTAAAACCGAAAATGAAATTGGTAAGTATAGTAGGTACCACTAGCTTTTATGATAAATTTTACTTTATGGATATCAAAAGTGATAGATTTTAATGTTTTAAAATAATTATACCTATTAATGAAGCAGTAGTAAAACACTGCGAAAATAGACTATAATGATAATTTAAAACTTGAACCGTTTCAAATGTTGAAGAGCCGCGCCTGTGAGAACTAGACGAGGAAGCAGAACTGTTTCTTTGTCTTGAGTAATAATAATAATAAAATAAAATAAATGTTTATTCATTCTAGAAATAATTTACAATTATTGCTTTTATTCATACTACACCATATAAATTACAAGTAAAAAATGTTCTGATTCCCAAACTAGGCTGGAGGCTGTATTATGGGAGTCAGTGCCCAGTCGAGCTGAGTACGATCAGCCAAGAAATTGCCTTACCAGTTTTGTGTACCATGAACCATGTGGAACCTAAATTTGTGGTTACCAAAAATATTAATCACAAGTACATTATTAATTACATTAGTTATTAAATTAAAGTGAAACATTTGTATTGAAGAATAAAAATTTATAAATAAAAATAACATTAAGAATAAAATTTAAAATTTAATTGAAAAACATTGTGGCATGCAAATTATTTTATATACGATATTTGCAAAACTGGCTTGCGAAGCCAGTTTTGCATCGGAAGACAGGACAAACAGGTTGTTTCTTACGTTTCCTGGAGTCCGGGAGAGTTACACTTACACAGGACCTGGTTATCAAAATGAGTAAAAACAAAGTAGGTAGGTATGTACTTAAAATTATGCTGGCATTGCGAGCATTTTTAACCGACTTCAATTCGTCTGTATGTTTTTTTATGTATGTTCACCGATATGTCCGTCAATTATAGACGGATATCAATTTTTTTTCTTTTTGTGAATAGGGTTTACTTCTGAGGTGAATAGGGTTTTCACCAGATCAGGATCTGATGATGGGATCCAGGAGAAATCGAGGGCAACCTCCGAAAATTGTAGGGACAACTAGTGCATTTGTTAACTTTTTAAATATGTGCATTAATGTACTACAATTTAATGAAGGTCTGAAGTCGATCTGATGATGGAACCGAAAGACGGTCGATGGAATTTCTTAACAATTTACAGCAGTTACCTTGTGTTTGGGCTTGACTGATTTGTATTGATGAGAACTTTACACCTAGATAGATATTTTTCGTTCCACCAGTCACTTAAAATAATAAAATTGAAAAAAAAATAATAACAATAAATAAAACCGACTTCAAACAAATACAGAAAAACAAAATTTCCTTAGCACAAAGTAATATGTATTATGATTTATCAGATTTTGTTTAATATAAAATTGAAGACGGTGCCATTAATAATAGAGAGGTACCTACCAAAAACTATGGGTTTACTTGGCCAACTTGGCGCCGACTTCAATATGATATTTAATAAAATCTGATAAATCAAAATACATATTACTTTGTGCTAAGTAAATTTTATTTTTCAGGATTTGTTTGAAGTCGGTTTTATTTTTTATTAAAAATTTTTGCTATACGTGTTTGTAGCATTTATTTTCTGTAGATGCAGCATTGAGCGTGTTAAGGCGCCCTAATCGATCTATCGTTTTTTTACTCGGTTGTCTGGTCTGTGGTGACCTTTTTGCTGTCAGGATGACAGGATGCCATGGGTGTCGGTAGCGAAAAATTCTAAATCTATGGGTGTCGGTGACGAGACGTTTTTGCATTCAAGCAAACAAGTTTTCAGATAGGATTCTAGACTATTCCACGTTAGAGACGGTATATAAAGCCCTGCTTTGAAGCTCCGAGTTTTTTCTTTACCATCTTGTCAGAAGCAATAGAGTCTTGGACATAACTGTGACAACTTTGAGGTTATCTCAATGCAGTGAAGAATCTCACTGAGGCACTGTACAAACCTGCGGATTTGCTGAGGAACTTAGCCTAGGTTCTACCTTCCTCAGATGGAATATGTTTCTGAGCTAACTTATACCCAGGAAACTGGTAAGTTGTACTTTATTGTTTGCAAAGCGGTTCGAACTTCGTCTGTCGCGCTGTCAGTAACTTAATTAGTCGTTTTTCTTTCTCGAACAGGGTTCTTTAGTTGGGTCAGAGTAACCAGTCGTGGAAGTTTGGTGCCACACCCACAAGTACGTAGACTGAACGTGGCACGAAGGCGTGGTAGAGGGGACTGTACAAGCAAGGCAGTAACAACATCCGGAGTCGCTCTCAGCGCACACCGCAGGCCAGTACCAGCCTAAGCAATTTGTAATAAGTATCTATAGACGGCCTCCGTATTATTAGTGCAGTAATCGGTAGTACTCTTGTGTATTTCTGTGATATGTGTGTCTATTAGTGAATAACTTTTCTCTGTCTCTGTATTGTACTGTGTACTAGATAAATATATGTGTGTACACCCTACTTGGCGGTTTTCGTCAGAGCCCTAGCCTACCCTTGCAGTCACACTAGAAACTCTGTAGTAAGGCACCCTGGGAAAGAGTTCTCTGCATAGCTTCCTCGCGCTAGTTGGTGAGTAACATACTGAGCAATAAAGTGGTTATATGTTTATGTTGGCGACTTTAATGTTTTAATAAAAGTTGTACAACACGTGTATGTAGGCGACTTCAATGTTTTAATAAAAGTTGTACAACATGTGTACCAAGTTTCATTTATTTTTGACTTGCCTATACCTCGGAATTTATAAAAGCCGTAACAAACTGTATGAACTATATGAAGAGAAGTCCTATAACCACAATCCGCAATTTCAAGAATTTGTAAAAAAATATTCAAAAACATTCAGACAAGCCTGTCTTAGAGCGAAATCTATTTATTTAAAAAATAAAATCAAATGCTCAAATAATATTATTAAAGAAACTTGGAATGTCATAAACATTGAAACTGGTAAATCTAAAATACGTTGTAATGATTTTCATTTAAAAATAGATAATTTTGATATTGAAGAGGACTTGGAAGTTGCGACTGAATTTGAAAAATATTTTTCTAACATTCCAGTTTCTATTACCAGAAGTCTCTCTTCTTGCTCTGCTTCTGCCGAACAAATTCTAAAACTTGGCGTAGACGAATGCGGCACAGACTTTGAATTCTCAGCTGTCAGTCCTATAGATGTTTTAAAAACTTTTAAAGAAATTAATATGAAAACCACTAAAGATTTATGGGGTCTATCTGTCAAAACTGTTGCTCATATTATAACTGTAATAGCCCCGCATCTGGCAACTGTGTTCAATAGCTGTGTCGAGACTGGTGTGTTTCCTGACTTGATGAAACATAGTAAAGTCATACCTTTATTTAAGGCGGGAAATAGTGAGGATCCCTCGAACTTTCGACCTGTTTCCATATTACCTACACTTAGTAAAATTTTTGAAAAGCTAATGCTTAAACAGTTGCTCAGTCACTTTAATAAACATAATTTACTACACAGGAAACAGTTCGGGTTCACAAAGGGTTGTTCAACAGTGGATGCGGGAGTTGCTTTACTTAAGAGTATTTACACGGCTTGGGAGGATTCGCAGGATGCACTGGGTGTGTTTTGCGATTTGTCTAAGGCCTTCGATTGTGTTCACCACGAAACTCTGATCAAAAAGTTGCGCCACTATGGTGTCAGGAATAGAGCTCTCGACCTCATGACTTCTTATTTGAGCAATAGAATTCAGAGGGTTGAAGTAAACGGTATACGATCTCCAGGGACTCCAGTTGTAATGGTTGTCCCGCAGGGTTCAATCCTTGGTCCATTTCTCTTTTTAATATACATAAATGATTTACCTTATTATGTTAGGGATGAACATGAGATTGTTCTGTTCGCGGATGATACTTCTCTGACATTTAAAATTAATAGACAGTTAATAGATTATGACGATGTTAACAGTGCACTTTCAAAAGTTGTTTATTGGTTTAGCGTTAATAACCTTCTTTTAAATGATAAAAAAACTAAAGTAATAAAGTTTTCGACACCTAATGTGAGACAGGTGGCGACCAATGTACAACTGAATGGATCCGGGCTGGACTCTGTGGAGACTACAGTATTTTTAGGCATTACAATTGACTCGAAGTTGCACTGGGGCCCGCATATAGAAAAATTGTCAGGTAAATTAAGTTCTGCTGCATATGCAGTTAAAACAATTAGACGGCTCACTGATGTTGAAATGGCTAGAATAGTCTATTTCAGTTATTTCCATAGTGTTATGTCATACGGAATTCTTCTCTGGGGAGATTCAGCGGACATCAATAACATATTTATATTACAAAAGAGAGCTGTGAGAGCAATATACCAGCTAGGTCCTAGAGTTTCTCTAAGAGAAAAATTCAAAGAAATTAATATTCTAACTGTTATATCACAATACATATATGAAAATTTAATTTATGTGCATAAAAATAAGGACCAATTTCTAAAAAAATGTGATATACACAATGTAAATACCAGGCATAAAGATAATCTTGTTTTACATGCTACTCGTCTACACAGTATAAGCAGTTCTTTTGTCGGACAATGTATAAAGTTTTATAATAGGTAAACTTCCCAAAGAAACTAGATTATTGTCAATAAACAAATTCAAAGCTACCATTAAAGCCAAATTATGTAGCAAGGCATATTATACAATTCAAGACTATATAGATGATAAAAATGCGTGGGTTTAAGGCGCTCCAAGTCAACACACAAAAAAAAAATTATGTACCTACCTAGACGAATTTTGTTTAAAAAAGGATATTGCTTAATGAAAACTCGCGTGTACAAATCTCATCACACAAATCATTCAACAATTACACCTCTGTAGTTGTTGAATGATTTGCAATTACCTACTGGATGTTAAAAGAGTGGCTGGAGTTTTATTGCCAGGTTCTTTTTTTCTCCAGCTCTACCTATTGCTTTGCGAATCTGGCAGTAAATGTAAATGTAGAAGCAATCATTTGGACGTTCATAAGCGTTACATTGTGACCTATATGAATAAAGATTTTTTCATTTTCATTTCATTTCATTTTCATTTCATTTCATTTCATTTCGGGATCCACAAGGCGATGTTATCACGAGCCCGTTTCCTACTGAAACTTATCCCGTATAAAAAAATTCCACGTCTATCCAAATAGGTATCTATTAATAGTTATCTGATCTATTTTGTGTTTTTAGTGTTCCGTATCCAAAGGGTAAAGAACGGGACCCTATTCATAAGACTGCGTCCGTCAGTCTGTCTGTCTGTCCGTCACGAGGCTGTATCTCATGAACGGTGATAGCTAGAGAGTTGAAATTTTCACAGATTATGTGTTTTTATTGCCGCTTTAACAATAACTAAAAACAAAAACAGAATAATATTTAAGGGGGGCTCCCATACAACAAACGTGTTTTTTACCATTTTTTCTTATATACTTATTAGATAATAAGGTATCTTTCTCAATGTAAATACGTTAGTTGGCTTGAACATATCATCAAGATCATTTATTCCGTTTACGCCATGCAAATTAAATAAATTGTTACGCCGCCCTTAAATCACTATGACAGTTGACAAAAGAAGTGACGTAATTTCCGAGTGTATGATAGACAGTGTCTGTATATAAGAGAGTGCGAGCCATTTGTCGGGTCATTCTGTACTGTATACTAAGACTAGCCGAAGCTCTGCCCAATTTATTGTGTGTCTATACGGAGAATAAAGTAAAAAGCAGAGTCCTGAAGTGTTTAATTGCCCCTTCTGTTACAAAATACTTTAGAAGGTATAGCACAATCAAATAATGCCCGACGAAAGTAATTTTTGTCACCATGATTGAACATTACACGGGTCACATACTAACTTATTTTTCGACTTTCATCGTAAATATTTTTTCTTTAAAAAGTCAACAACGCTTTCAGCAGATTACTTTAGATAGGTGTAATATTTCACAGATAGCAATTTCATAAGAAATAGTAAACAAAGAGTCCGTATTTTAGATTTTTCGCCAGTACCTACCTATAAACAATTTACGTACAAACACACAATTTAATTATATGCACCGATGTTGAAGACTTGTAGACGTATCGTGTTTATAATGTCATGTCATCATTCAAATCATGAAAAATCATCATCCATATTCTGGAAAAGAAATTAAACATAGAGTTCTCAAACTCTTTTGAAAATACATACTGTACTACCGTAGAGGATCAACATAGAGCAACGCGAACTGGCTAAAGGCGCGCGTTGCTCTATGGTTAACAAACGAAATAGAGCAATACATGTTTAACCGACTTCAAAAAAGGAGGAGGTTACTCAATTCGACCGTATATATGTTTTTTTTTATTTTTTTTTTATGTTTTTATAATAAATATGTAGTGGTATTAGGTAATAAGTGCAACCAATAGACGCTTGAAATACTCACAGAATATCGAGCAGTGTATTTTTATAAAATAGAAATAATTATGACAAAAAATTAAATTTAAAAACCCCCGACTCACAAAAAAAGAACAATAAAAACCTTTTAATTTTTAACCAACAGTTTGTCTCGTCGGGGGGACCGCTCTATTCCTAAACAGAGACAGACGTACGATTAGGTTATGATTAGATGAGCGGTCCCCCCGACGAGACAAACTGTTGGTTAAAAATATGAATACGTAAATAATATAGCTACCTATAATAATAATAAAGGTTTAATACTTAGGGTAAATAGGTCATAATATAACAGTTATTTTTTTACTTTTTACAGGTTTTTGTTGTTCTCTTTTTGTGAGTCGGGGGTTTTTTAAATTTTAAATTTAATTTTTTGTCTTAATTATTTCTATTTTATAAATTAAATTTTAAATTTAATTTTTATTTTATTCTTTTTATAGGGGTATGTAACTTAAGTATAATAGTTAATTCATTATTTAATATCAATATACGTAAGTCTATCAACAATTATTCAGAGCTAATATAATGCGAATTGCGCGGAATGTGGTTACAGAATTCGAAATACATTCTACTCCTCATATATTTCGAATGGCTAACCCGATTTTCATAAAACTTGCGGTATCGTGATGTACAAGTTATGACCTTTCATTTGATACCCAACACGGGTATATTTGAACACTTTCAATTTCGTCACCACTTGCACCCATCATATCATTCATTGAAATGGCTTAACCGATTTTTATAAAACATAGCTAAAACACTCTCCCCTAACCCATCTTTCAAACAAAAGAAACAAAATTAAAATCGGTTCATCCGTTTGGGAGCTACGATGTGACAGACAGACTTACAAACACACACACACACACACACACACACACACACACACACACACACACACACCCCCACACACACGTCAAACTTATAACACCCCGTCCGGGTTTCCGTCGGGGGTTAAAAATGGACATTTACTGGCAGTTGGGACTTCTCCTTCCGAGGGCTAACCCGAGGCTCCCAACCGTAGGCTGTTGGGCGTTATGTGAGGTTTTAGGTAGGAGTTCGGCATAGCATCCACGACAGATCACGTTAAATAAAAAAAAATAGGGGACTCCCATGCAACAAATGAGACTTTTTGTTGTTTTTGGTACGGAACCCTCCTTGTGCGAGTCCGACACGCACTTGGCCGGTTTTTTTAATTATTTGTTTACTTGGGGATTCTAGTACTACGTGGCAAATCATCGACCAAACGAAGTGATCAACGTTCTCTACTTCCAGATGAATGAATCCGACCAAATAAATATTTGTGTGGCCCACTAATGTTTGTTGCGGAGTTTGGATGTTTTCTTTGAATAATTGTGAATGTTTGCCTGCAAGAGATTGCCTGTTTTTTGGGCAAAGGTTGCCTGTAAGAGATTGCTTTTTAGCGATAAGGTCGCCCTCTGTACATTTATAAAATTGTAATATCTTTCTGTTCTGTATGTTTTATATTGGTGTCGATAAATTTTATTCTATTCTATTCTATGTATTTTCAAATAGGTAATATTATATAAGTAGGTGCCTAAGTTAAATAGAAGCTTAATTAGCTTCGTTTGGATTAGATGGCGATGTCAATAAAAATCTCCTACAATATATATTATACTAGCTCACCCTCGCAACTTCGTTTACGTCACATAAGGTCTATGAAAGGAGAGGTATTTCTTCATCAGACGCCTAGGAGCGTGTGAAACTGCCCTGTTTGCTTAATCAGAAAAGAACTTAAAGATTCAGTCTATTCTAAAAACTTAATTATTTTACAATACCTTTAATCTTTAAGTTCTTTTATGACTAAGTAAACACGCCATTTTAGAATGATTCTTACATTCAAAGGAAACCTTGAATAATAGGTTTAGCGAAAGTTGAGATGTCTCTAATTTCTGAACTACATAGGTAACTTTCAATATTGAAACTTGTGTGGAACAATCCGTATAGTACTACCTTTATAACACTAAAAAAATATTTGAAATCGGACCACGCGTTGAGAACTTACAACTGAAAACCCATTTTGTCTTTCATTCCCTCTCCCGGGACAACCGCGCAAAATATCGGGATTAAAAGTATCCTAAAACCTTCCTCGGACTATAAGCTCGGAATGTACCAAGTATCATTCAATTTGGTTCAGTAGTTTCGGCGTGATACTTATTTGGGAAAGATCGTAAAAATAGGTGGATAGTTAGGACATAAAAACATGGAAATTGATGTTTTTGATAGTTTTTAATATGTCCAGGAAGTTGGGTAAATCATTTTGGTTTTTTTACACACAATCGTGTAAACAAATACTTGATTAATCATGAATTTAGAAAAATAATTTTAAGATTTCAGTACAAAAAGTGACCAACAGATGGCGCTTATCGATTTAAATTCAAGATAGCGTTTGATTTCCTAAAAGTTTATGTAAAGATGTCATCTGGCCTACCCTACAGTTTACGAATTTATTATATGTATAGATGTATAGATTCTCTCTCGTTATTTATACACAGACACTGACTTTCAAATATATTATCTTTGTATTGTGATATACTTTCAGCTTTGTAATGAATATAAATTGTTGTATGATTGGCAGTTAACGTTACTCTTCTTGACGGTGTTGGCGGCTTCCATCGCGGGCGTATACGGTCGCAGCAGGGAAGACAGGGAGCACGGAGATCGGTCCGCTGAAGAGGAAAGACAAGAGGAACAGATGGCGCAGATGCGCTGGCTGGAGGAGCACGAGCGCCATGGGTACGGTATAAGCCAGGATATAGCTAAGAGGCTGGAGTACTACCAGCGGTGGTTGGATGAACACAAACCTCCTGTAAAAGATGTCCAGGATCCTCAATAGGAATAAGTCAGAAGTGTAAACTAACTAAGTAATAAACTGTTCCTAACAAAAATCAAGGTATTTTATTTTGCTACTCCTATAGAAAGCAATTCTTGTTTATAAACATTTTCAACAAATGAGTGTGTATATTTCTTTATGTACGGGTATACATACAGAATATACAGACTCATTTGTTGAATATATTTATAAACAAGAATTGCTTTCTATGAACGGTTGTACGGTCCAGGCATGCAGATCTTTATGGGGGGCTTGCGAGCTTACTAAGCAGTGAAGCGCTCGTAGTTCGTGTTCTATAAAGGATCACTGAGGAAAGCATATTTAGCTGTGGAATTCCTCGGATATGATTGTGACCACTTTGTGAGATTACCCTTCGCGAGCGTTTCCGCGCTTCTGAAAGCACCTTAAATATGTCATAACCTGCGCCTGTTCGTTTCAACACGGCAATAGGTAGGACAAAAGTCTAGTAAGTATAGTATGCTCCCGCTTAATCCTACGAAGATAAAGGCATGACATTTCAAAGTGTTACAGTGGCACTAGTCCTTGATTAGGGAGTAGGGGCATCCGATGGCGGTAATATTCAGAGTCTTGGGGTAGTAAGTGTGCCATATTATTTTCTCTTGCACTGAGAATAATTAATGTTGCCAATTGGAGCCCCAAATCTACGATTTGTAACACCTTTTTTTAATTATTATTTTTGAAAAGCAATTAGTATGCTAACTGATCATACATTTTAAATATGAAAAAAGGATTGGTTTTGAGTAGGATTCGAACCTGCGTCTTCGGTAAACTGTGCAGACGCCTTAACCACTCGGCCACCGAAAACTACTCGGAACCAACCAAATTTTCCACCTCATTATACGCCTTGGGGCGACGTAGGCACTATCTACCGGTATTTTTAAGCCTTCTTTTATTTGTTTTACGTGTGAAAATTCGTCAGGGAGGCTATGCCGAACTCTTACCGATTAAAAACCACATGTTCCCTACTACTGTCTATGATTGGAACTCCGGGTGAGCCCTCGGAAGTATGTCTCCAGGTTTGTAACATCTCTGCTTAATAACTCCAAGAAGGAATACACTTCTATTACGTTTTAAGGAAAAACTACAAAGGAAATTTGCCAATACTTGTTGAGTCACCTGCAATGTACCTATCTAAGTACAGTTTCGTAGCCTGTACTGGACACATGTAATGGGTTGAGTGAAATGATGACCATAATTATTCAATAGTAGTAAACTTGTAAAACACTTGCCTATCACACTTTTCCTTTGTAGCAATGCGCTTTGCATTGCGTTATGATAAACATTATGCTATATGATAGTATGCATACATAGGTTCATATCATCACGCTTGTCTTACAGGGTAAGCAGAGACTGCGTTCTCCACCCACTGTGCTTTCAGAGTGGCACTCGGCAGCGACGGGACCCGACTGTAATTGCTCCTGACGGAGTTTTGTAGGTCGTCCATACGAATCAAACGCTCAAAGACCCGGGAACTCCTGTGTCAAAGTGTTGTTTGTTGGTTTGTGAGCACTTCTACAAGGTAATGAAAATGTTCAATACTCAATGTTTTATAGTTTCTAGGAGGCGCTTATAACAGGATACATATTTATTCCCGAAGGGGTAGGCAGAGGCATATAATATATGTACACAGTTCACCTGTTTAGAATTTGTCCTACGTAATAGGTGGAGAGCCGTATTGCCGTGTTGAAATGGACAGTTGCAGTCAAGCCTCCCATAGTACCTTCACATTGGCTTAACGACTGCCATTTTACTGGCAACCGGGACCAACGACTTAACATGCCTGTCGAAGAACGGAAACGCTCGCAAATAAATGTCATAAAGTAGTGACGTGGTGGTCACCCATCCAAAGACCGGCTGGTCAAACTTGGTTGTGTACTGCAGTCCCAGAAATCAGAAGAAACACTGCAGTCATCGTTTACAGAACACTGTGTCCGCGGGGCTCGAGCGCTTTAATGTGATGGTGAGGAATATTGTATCCTAACCATCACACACGAGTGTGACAGAGCAGTGTAAAGGTGAGTCTATACCACTCTCATTCATAGTCTACATGAGGTTTTCTTTCGCGTACGCTTACGTTGTGGAATGATCTCCCTGCCTCGGTTTTCCCAATTGTCCACAGTATGGGGTTCTTCAAAAGTTTTTACAGTTTCGGCAGCGCGAGTGTGGCACCTCTGGTGATGCAAATAAATAATAAATAAATAAATAAATAAATGTTTATTGCAAAACTTCAGTACAGCTCTTTACCCATAAACATTGCACCCACTAAATGCAATTGACAGACCTTACGATTACTACAAACAATATAATACGACAAAAAAGCGAAAGAATTTAAAAACAATAAGCAGTGGACCCGGCATTATGGGCTCCCGACACGACCATGCCCTGCAACCGTCAATCACGTCAAACATGAATGGAAGTTGCTTCAGTGTGCTTAATTTATTTGCATGTCTATGTGCATCGACGTATATGCACACATGATACTTTACACGACCGACAATCCGCCAATTGACCGTGTCGGGACCCCCTTACAGTCGCTGCAAATAACCTACTAAAGTCGAATTTCTAACCAGACAAAGCCAGGCGATAGCAGCCAATGTCACCCCGTCACACAAATTATGAAACATGTTATGAAGAAGCGACACCATCCGCCGCCACCCGACCCCGCCCAATCAAAAACCCGACCCCATATTTTGGTTTCCGGACATGGTCAACAATATTGTGTCAATTCTGAAATAATTAATTAATGAAAATAGTTTCCGTCGTTCGTAGCACACATTTATTGACGTCAAGTTATTGATGGTTATTTGACCGTGTCCGGAGCCCACACAAATTATTATATCTGTTTCTCATCGCATACTCTATGGCGCCCGTTCTATTCACTCTGAGTTGACCGACCTATTGACGTGGCACTGGCACCATGTGCAGTCAAAAGCATTTAGGGGTTATAAAATATAAATATGAAACAAATTTACTGTTCGCTGAGCTTGCAATGGGCCGACATTCAGCAAAACTATGATAGCGATGTCATTGCATATCACAGTAACAAATGTTCATAGGCTGCGGTGACCACACCAGTTCTTCTGGTGGGCCGCATGCTTGTCTGCCACCTTAGTGGGATAAAAAAAACGTCTACAACATTATTGGCAGTGAGCTACGCGTAAAAAATGCCTTCTATAGGTCCTGGGTTTGGTCTATAGATCGGTGCTTCGTGCGCTTCAACTACACGCTTAGTTTTTAAAGTTTACAAGAGGACCCTTTTTATATCACCATTAATATATGGCAGACAGGCTTCATACCCGCTTGATCGGAAGTGGTCACTGTAGTCTATGGGCAGTTGTAGCACCAGAGGACGATAGTTACACTCGCTCTTTCACCCAGCAAATGCCTTCTCAGACCCTTTTAAAGAAGAATAATGAAGTTAAATTACTTATAAAACGCTGAATTTTGTTGTCGAAATGTGTATCAACAGATTTTTGTGGTTATTCTCGTTTGTCTAGTGGTACGTTCAATGATTCTCAAATCGCTATATAAACGAGCCTAATCGATAGAAAGTATCATAATCGTTTGATAAGTGGTAACATTAAAAGGTCCTTAAATTAATTAAAACCGAAAATGAAATTGGTAAGTAAAGTACCACTAGCTTTAATAATAAACTTTACTTTATGGATATCAAAAGTGATAGATTTTAATGTTTTATAATAATTAATTATACCTAATAATGAAGTAGTAGTAAAACACTGCGAAAATAGATTATAATGATAATTTAAAACTTGAAACGTTTCAAATATTGAAGAGCCGCGCCTGTTAGAAATAGACGAGGAAGCAGAACCTGTTTCTTTGTCTTGAGTAAAAACAAAGTACGTAGGTATGTACTTAAAATGCTGACGTTGTGAGCATTTTGCTAATGTGTTTATGTAGGCGACTTTAGTGTTGTAATGAAAGTTGTACAACACGTGTACCAAGTTTTATTTATTTTTGACTTGCCTACGCCAGTGGATCCACAAGGCGATGTTATCAAGAACCCGTTTCCAACTGAAACTTATCCCGTATAAAAAAATTCCACGTCTATCCAAATAGGTATCTATTAATAGATAATCTGATCTATTTTGTGTTTTTGTTTACTTGGCGATTCTAGTACTACGCGGCAAATTATGGACCAAACGAAGTGATCGACGTTCTCTACTTCCAGATGAACGAATCCGACCAAATACATATTTGTGTGGTCCACTAATGTTTGTTTCGGAGTTCGGATGTTTTCTTTGAATAATTATTAATGTTTGCCTGCAAGAGATTGCCTGTTTTTTGGGCAAAGGTTGCCTGTAAGAGATTGCTTTTTGCGATAAGGCCGCCCTCTGTACATTTATAAAATTGTAATATATTTCTGTTCCGTATGTTTTATATTGGTGTCGATAAATTTTATTCTATTCTATGTATATTGAAATAGGTAATATTATATAAGTAGGTACCTAAGTTTATTAGAAGCTTAATTAGCTTCGTTTGGGTTAGATGGCAATGTCAATAAAAATCTCCTACAATACACATATATTCTTTCTCCTTATTTATACACAGACACTGACTTTCAAATATCTTTATAAATAATGTTTTAGCTTTGTAAGGAATATAAATTCTTGTATTATTGGCAGTTAACGCTACTCTTCTTGACGGTGATGGCGGCTTCCATCGCGGGCGTATACGGTCGCAGCAAGGAAGACAGGGAGCCCGGAGATCGGCCCGCTGAAGAGAAAAGACAAGAGGACCATAAGGTCAGGCTGGAGGAGGATCAGGTGAAGAGGGAGGATTACTACCAGCAATCGTCGCTTAAATTAAAACGTTCTGTAAAAGATGTCAAGGATCCTCAATAGGAATAAGTCAGAAGTGTAAACTATCTAAGTAATATAGTATTTGACATCTGTAATTTTAATAATTGAATATTGGAACTTTTGACATTTTGGAATATTGCATTTTGACATTTGTAATTTTTATAATGTTTGTGAAATAGTAATATCACAAAAATGAAATAAATTTATTCTCCCTATTTTTTGGGGTAAATGTGGAAAATAATCTTTCATTTGGTACGTTGTTATGTAAAACATAATTGTAACATATATTTAACAAAAATATTTAAATTTGAAATTTTCCTAAATTTGGGGAAAATTTATAACCTGGTACCACTCTATAATATTCTTATACCTACACTAGAAAAATGTTATTGTTGGTGTGTTTTCAAGACAGTAATACCTTGTCCTTCCATCTAGACTAGTGGTGGGCAAACTTATTTAATGGGGGGCCAAAAAACTTAAGGAATTACAGGGGAGGGCCAGAATTATAGGAAAACTGGCCAAGTGCGAGTCGGACTCGCGCGGAGGGTTTCGTACCAAAAACGAAAATATTTGTTGTATGGGACGCCCTACTTCCCCCCCAAATCCCCCTTTTTTTCCTGATTTTAACATGTATCATTATAGCGGCAACAGAAATACATCATCTGTGAAAATTTCAGCTCTCTAGCTATTACAGTCGAGTTAGTGTACCATATTCTGTACCATATTTCAAATACAAGTTTAAAATGTAACTTTCAGCAGCGCGAAAAAATGTTCATCAGTAAGTTGGCTTGTGATTGAGGTGTTGAGAAATTTTATGGTTGAATAAGTGACTTCACCTATACGAGTATGTCTATTGCTCTACTCAGTAGAATCTACATAATACTTCTGAACCGTCAAAATATAATTATCGAAGGCCATTATACCATTCATGTCGAAGTACCGTCGGCGGGCCGGATTGAATGCTTTCGCGGGCCGGAGCTGGCCCGCGGGCCGTACTTTGCCCATCACTGATCTAGACCTTTGAAAATGCTGTGAAGCGAAACTGGTCAGGTTTATAATAATAAATATTGTGGAATAGTACAAGTGTCGTTTTCAATATGTGCAGCAAGTTCCACCAAGTGCCATCAATCAACAGTATAAATAACTAAGTAATAAACTGTTCCTAACAAAAATCAAGGTATTTTATTTTGCTACTCCTATAGAAAGCAATTCTTGTTTATATCTAAATATTTTCAACAAATGAGTGTGTATATTTCATTATGTATCGGTATAGGTACATACATACAGAAATATACAGTCTCATTTGTTGAATACATTTATAAACAAGAATTGCTTTCTATGAACGTGGGTACGTTACAAGAATTTATCGCCTTCGTCCAGGCATGCAGATCTTTATGGGGGGCTTTCGAGCTTTCTAAGCAATGAAGCGCTCGTAGTTCGTGTTCTATAAAGGATCACTGAGGAAAGCATATATTTAACTGTGGAATTCCTCCGATATGATTGTGACCACTTTGTGAGATTACCCTTCGCCAGCGTTGCCACGCTTCTGAAGGCACGTAAAACCGTCGTCGGTCCCGCCGTAATACCAAGTTGAAGAGTCATAACCTGCGCCTGTTCGTTTTAACACGGCAATAGGTAGGACAAAAACGAATGGTAGGTAAAATTTCGGCATATAAGTATAGTATGCTCCCGCCTAGCCCTACGGAGATAAAGGCATGGCATTTCAAAGTGTTACAGTGGCACTAGTCCTTGATTAGGGAGTAGGGGCATCCGATAACGGTAATACTCAGAACCTTGGGATAGTAAGTGTGCCATATTATTTTCTCCTGCACTGAGAATAATTTAATGTTGCCAATTGGACTCTGCGATTTGAACTCTGCGATTTGTAAAACCTTTTTTTATTTTTTTTTAAAATTATTTTTGAAAAGCTATTATATGCTAACTGATCATCAATTTTAAATATGGAATAAGAATTGGTTTCGAGCAGTATGTATTCGAACCTGCGTCTTCTGCAGACCATGCAGACACCTTAACTCGGCCACTTGAAACTAGCTACTCGAAACCTACCAAATTTTCCACGTTATTATACGTCTTGGGGCGACGTAGTCACCATCTACTGGCTTTTTTTAGCCTTTTTTTATTTGTTCTACGTGTGAAAAGTCGTCAGGGAGGCTATACCGGACTCTAGCCGATTAAAAACCACATGTTCCCTACTACTGTCTATGATTGGAAGCTCCGGGTTAGCCCTCGGAAGTATGTCCCCAGGTTTGTAACCCTCATCTCTGCTTAATAACTCCAAGATGAAATACACTTCTGTTATGTTTTGAGGAAAAACTACAAAGGAAATTTGCCAAAGCTTGTTGAGTCACCTGCAATGTACTTACCTAAGTACAGTTTCGCAGCCTTTACTGGATTGCACTTGTACTGGACTCATGTAATGGATTAAGCGAAATGATGACCACATTCAATAGTAGTAAACTTGTATTAAACTTGTAAAACACTTGCCTATCACACTTTTCCTTTGTAGCAATGCGCTTTGCATTGCGTTATGATAAACATTATGTTATATGATAGTATACATACATAGGTTCATATCATCACGCTTGTCTTACAGGGTAAGCAGAGACTGCGCTCTCCACCCACTGTGCTTTCAGAGTGGCACTCGGCAGCGACGGGACCCGACTGTAAATTGCTCCTGACGGAGTTTTGTAGGTCGTCCATACGAATCAAACCCTCAAAGACCCGGGAACTCCTGTGTCAAAGTGTTGTTTGTTGGTTTGTGAGCACTTCTACAAGGTAATGAAAATGTTCAATACTCAATGTTTTATAGTTTCTAGGAGGCGCTTATCTTAGCAGTCTAATAATAAATAGTTCACATTCTTCTATAACGTTCCATTCGACTACTGGCCGTGACTTCCAATCAACGTCGCGGATAGTCTGAGCCTTCCTCGTGGGGAGCAGACGGGCACATGTTCACCCTCACGAAGGCCAGGAGGGTCGCCAGTACCATGTAGAACAAAGGTATCTGTAGAAAATACTACAGTCATCAAAATTGGTACAAAAACATGCAGACAGATGTAATTTTCTATTTTATGTCAATTCTATTGGTATAAGCTGCTATTAACAACAGTAGCAACGTAGTGTTCATAGAAAATACCTACTAGATATATCAATAGATTTACAAATATCACACTAGTAGGTAAAGAAAATTATTGTTTCAAATCATTCTTTTCATTGTGATGTCCTGTTGAAAATATTTCAAAATCCCGAGCAGCTAGATTGTAAACTTGCGCAAAACAGTACCCGATGATGTCCTGACATATAGCATAGCTTTCCGAACCGTGCCATATGGCATTCGAACAGTACCCGGACCAGTACCCGGTCTTTCGTACTAGTACATACAGTGTTCTGATTATTCTGCCAGGTGCCGGACCCTCATAAACCGTATTAAGAAAAATAGACTTTATTCTCAAGTTCATAAAGTTCTCTTGAACCCGGACCAGTACCCGGTCTTTCGTACGAGCTCATACAGTGTCGTGATTGTTCTGACAGGACCCTTATAAATCGTATCAAGAAAAATGCACCTTATTTTCATGGACATAAAGTTCTTTTGAATTTGAATGCCATCATGCGCCATCTAGTGCAACCCCGGTAAAACAGATACGATAGGGTGGACGTATTTGAATTATCCCAGTTGCACCAGATGGCGCTGTTATAAAATGTAGTGTAGCGAGCTCTAGATGGCGTTGGTACTGCTATCATGCTAATATTATCTTTATTCAGACATAATAAAGCCTATATTTAGGTTTATGAAAACGGAACGGAAAGGTCCTGCTGAGTGTTCTGACAGATCCCGGTTTTTTTTTATTATTAATTTAAACACACTTTGGTTACTTAGACCGAATGCCTAGTCTTGTTTCTTTTTTTATCTTCATTTCAGATTTCTTCTAAGTCCCAGTCAAAGTCAAGTATAGTCTTCGGAATCCACAGTTAATACACACGAAATATTTGAAAATACTCTAATTTAGAAAAATTATACAACGGAGCGATAACCGCCCTTGCCTGCTTCGCGCCAAAAAGTCCAGATGCCGTATAAAACAGCAACAAGAAACATAGACCATAATATATCTGCAGTTCTTATGAATGCCATAATGTACTATATCCCGCTTTGCAAAAAATAAAGGGGGGGGGGGGCGAGGGTCACTTATGTTTGTATGTGTTTGCCCCTTATGGTTGGGGCTTTCTTAAAGGGGGATGAAAATTTTGTTGTATTTGATCAGGCACGGTTTTCGAGATACAAGATTTTGAAAAAAAAATCTTCCTTGTAATCATTCTCTTTTATGAAACTGCTAGCTGATGAGGATGACTGCAACACCGCCAGCATGGACCGTGACATGACGATTAATATCAACCCAACAAATAAACCTATACTACAGGCAACATTATGCCACCTTAGTGGTATAAAAAATAGTTTTTCGTAATGTATATTTGGTGGATGGGGTCTTTCAAAGGGGGGTCAAAAATGCCATTATTTTTACGATAGCACGCACCGTTTTCGAGATAATTAAAAAAAAATTATGTCACTTTTTCTTCATTTATCCTAATAATAAATATTATTCGTTTAATTTATTATTATCTGGCAGGTACTACACGTGCCTCGACTAATGGGCTCTTATATGGTCAATATGCACTTGACAAGTCAATTAAAATATGAATGAAATAACTTCAGTGTGCATGATTTCTTTGCACATGTGTATGCATCGACGTGTATGTACACTTGATATTGACTCAAGTCGCTTGACCATCTCCTGAGCCCATTAAGCAGGCAGGCGTGCCTCAAGTATTCATATAACATTCATCAGTATTCGTTACTACTCGTACACGTTAAGTTGAGATACACTACGTGACAAAATGTTCCCAAGCGTGCATCATTCCGGTCACCCGGTCGCTCGGACCACAGATAGTATAATATATTCTATCTCGGACTCGGACGCGGCCGAACGCCGACTGTACGCGCCCGAGCGGTATATCGCGTCCGAGAAAGGTCCTGGATCCTGCTAAATTTTGTCGCGTACTGGGTACTGAACCAGTACGCGGTTATGCCATATAACACGTCCGGCAGTACGAACAGTACCTACCCAAGTCTACTAGATTGCTTCTAATTTGTAGGTATCAAAGATATAAACCAATTTACATAAGAGTGGATGCGGAAGGCGCAGGACCGTGTGTTGCGGTGGAAGTTGGGGGAGGCCTACGTCCAGCAGTGGACTGGCATACACAGATTTAATTGATTGTGAACTTGTGAAGATAATGCCTCCAAAAGTTTCGCCAGAAAACTGCCTATTAGCACCCAGTACACGTCACAGGTCGAGCAGTGTAGGTAGGGTTGGAAGCATCCATACGACACGCCCAGCAACGATTCTACTTACTGCAGGGCACCAATACAACTTATCGTCGACTCCCTGACGATTTGGAAGAGGTCAGCCAGCCAGAATCATGGGCTGCCCAGTCATAGGACACCGTACCGAACGGGGGACTCTCCATCCTCTCTGCTTACGCTCTAGTTTCTGAGGAACCCTTGAGAGCGATGGGACGTAACCATATCCTGAGCTTGGGCGATGTCGTTCTCAAAAGAGTTGAAACGGGACATCGTGGGGGGGTCCCGCCTCCAGGGAGGCAAGACACACACAAGCCGCACTGCTGCCCCCTCTCCCGCTAGAGAAGAGTAAATTACTCTAATTTGTTTCACGAAGTAACACATCCTTACTCGAATTGAATTCATACCATGTAGAGACACTGAACTGAGCCTATAAATTTTTTAGTAAGTAGTTAGTATTATTATCTACTATCCACGTAAATGTTCATCCCAAAATAATAGATTTAAAAAATGTGATGCAATCAGCCATTTTTATTACTCTAAGCAGCACTTAACACATTATAATTGGAGTCAAAGTCTTAATAATAGTGTTCACAAAAAAACTGGAAAATTACACACAAAAACGATTGTTCTCACTCAAACTCACCAATTTCATCGTGGTCCCTATATTTTTAGAGGTCTCGGCCAATTGTGAGGCTTTCTAACGACCTAGCTCGTTTATATACTCGTAGCACCAGAGGCACTGTTCCACAAGGTAGGTACAACAAAACAGCACTGTGTTACATCGTTTTAAGAGTTCTGAATGTTAATCACTATTTATGCGGTTGGAGTCACGTGTCCACTCGGGCCTTGTCTGACTAGTTTTGAGCTTCAAGACAATCCTGTGCGAGTTAGGAGGAAAGTGATGTCTGATGTGTCAATGGCAATGCAGTACGAGCATTTGTGTAGTAGCGAGTACTGCCAGACTCGGAACGCAATAGAGCCGGAGAGAAAAGAACCTGGCAATAAAACTCACGGCTACTCTTTTTTAAACTGCTCGTAATTGATAAGGTTATAACTCACATGACTTGCTCTGCACATTATAGATTTCGTGTCTTTTTCGCGTATACATTTCAAACTTTGCTCACCTCTCGACGTTTCGACTATGTTACAATAGCCGTAGTTACGAGTAGACTCCGTCGTCCATCGAGAAGTAAGCATGAAATGTTTACGCGAAAAAGACCCGAAATCAGCCCGAAATGTGCCAGTAAGTGAGTAATCACTTACTGGCACATTTCATTCATTTAACAATTAAAATTCATATATATACATACATATAATAAAGTAAAAATCATTTAACAATTAGGAGTGCTATGTAAGAAGACTAGTACTAATAAATCTATCGATTAGTACTAGACTCGAAAATAATTGATTCATACCTACTCGAAGCTCAAGAACACTTCCAACAACAAGGGCTTTTTTTTTTTTTTTTTTTTTTTTTTTTTTTTTTTTTTTTTTTTTTTTTCGTCATCTCTACCGTGGGCAGAGGCTTACTTTCTACAATTTAGTACATGGATTACTTTATAAATCTAGCCTCTTGGGCTATTTCTGTCTCTAATTTTCATTTCGCAATATCCATGCACCCTTTCTCTCTATCTTTGCTCTTATTACGCTCCTGTATTATTAACTATATATTTTTATTTTCTATGCTTACATAATTAATCTTGCCACTTGGGCTAATTTACTCTTCTATTTCCATAACTATATTCATCCTTAGATAATATTAACATTATAAACATTCTTTTCTTCTTTCATTTCCTTGTCTTCCACTCTACAATTTCTATCTGTCATTCTTCGTCTTGCACTTAATCTACTTTCTTTCACATTCGTTCTTTCTTTCGTATTTCGCACTTTCATGCAGTGGGAGGAGGGATACCTATTTTTATTTCTTGTATCTCAGCTACCTACTTAAACATACCGTATATTTATATACATATATAATACAATACATACTTAACACGCTAATACATACATACAAACTTATACTTTTAATTCAGAGACCATTATAATACTATTACCGTTATTTCGCTAATTTAATTTAGTTGACTCTTGTTACATTTTCTTTTTCTTCTTCCAAATTTTACCAGATTATATAATACAAATAATACTCCGCTTTTTGAATTCCTAATTACAATATAATTATATACATTTCCAAATAGGTACATAAACAACTATAATTTCCTATTACACTATGTCTGTCTACTGTTTACCCTAAGTATGCCGCAACTATATTAAAATTCCTTTTTCCTTTTACATCATTCTGTTGCTTGCAGCCAATATGCAAACATATTGCTTTAAACAATTCCCTACGCTCTATTCCTTTCATTAACGATCTTTATTATTTTTGCGGCATACCTCAGGAAATGGTCTCGGTGATCTTTCAATAATAAGGGTAGGCCTAACTGGTCGATCTTTATCCCCGTTCTAATTTCCAGATCCGTTCTGTCCGCGAGGTGTATAGGGCAGTCGGTCAGGAGATGGACGACCGTCTCCTCCACTCCAGGCTCGCAGGCACACGATGGGTCCTCCTTACACTTGAAACGAACCAAGTATCCGGAGAACCCACCGTGCCCCGTTAGTAGCTGGGTTGTGATGCCGGCGATCGTCATCTTGCGGACGATGCTGTACGCTTCCACTGCACATGGGAGAAAAAGTTTTGTTACGGAGGCCGTCTCGCCCTCTCTGTACCTCTTGTTCCATTCGTCAAGCGTCCCCTGACGTAGGAGACGCTTCACGAATGAGACCGGGTACAGACCGTAGTCCGGTGCCTTCTTCAACTTCAGAGCCGCTTCCTTTGCGAGTTCATCCGCTCGCTCGTTACCCTCCAATCCTGCGTGGGCCTTGACCCAGAATAAGGATATCTCCTTACCCTGGGCCCTGCCAAGATGAATTGCGGCTCTGGCTTTCACTGCCAGGGGATGGAGGGCATGACGGTTTGTAACCGTCAAGAGAGCGGCTCTGCTGTCGCTGAAGACTCCGAACGTGGACGCGCCTCGCCTGAGGATTTCACTGGTCGCTTTGCATAGCGCCAGGAGTTCGGCCTGGTATACGGTGCAATGGGGCGAGAGAGCAAGTTTGAGGGCCTTGGTTTCGGTCTCCCTATTCCAAAATGATAGGGCAGCGCCGACTCGGCCCTCAATCCTGCTCCCATCCGTGAAGATGCGCACCTCAAAGTGGTTTGCATCCTCCAGCTGCCCCTCGTTTACCAGGCTGGTGAACCCCAAAGACGCATGCTCCGCGGGGTGAGGTGCCTCTATCGCTGGGGACATTCGCTCGACCTCCCAGTCTCCCAGCCATGACTGGCCCACCCCTCTCTTGGCCTCATATAGTGAGGCCACCTCACGAACTCTGAGGTCCAGAGGGAGTAGACCAGCCAAGACTAGCGCCGAGTGCAGGGAGACCGTGCGATATGCCTTGCACAGCTTTTGGGCGAAACCGCGCTGTACCACGTTCAGTTGTTTTTGGACACAAACCTTTCTCACCGATGTGTGCCAAGCACTGGCTGCGTACAACATCGTCGGCTCCACGGCCGCGGTGTAGATCGTCCGGATCACCTCGGGGTGAAGCCCCCAGCTGATCCGGGCCATCCGCGCCAGCTTCCTGTAGATGGCGATGGCCTTACTGCATATGTTAGAGACGTGTGTGTTAAATGTGAGTGCGTGATCTATGGTGAGCCCCAGGATTTTGATGTGATCGGACATTCCAATGTCTATCCCGCCCATGCTGAGGCGCGGAACATCGTACTTCAGCCTCCGCGTAATCACCATCGCACAAGTTTTGTGCGGTGCGAAGTTCAGCTTATTTCCGATGCCCCACTCCCGCACACGTTCGAGAGAGGCATTGGCCTGTCCCTCGATTTCTAGAGCCGTATCCCCATCGAAGACCAACACTACATCGTCCGCGAACGCCTGAACATACACTCCCTTTCGCTCAAGCTCTTTCAGAATCGGATCCAGAAGTAAGTTCCACAGTAAGGGACCGCCGATTGATCCCTGGACGCACCCTTTGCCCGTCGAGCGGCTGCACTCCTCGCCGGCATACCTAACCCTTACCTTTCTCTCGCTTAGGTAGCTGCTGATTACTCGCCTCAAGTTGACCGGACAATTTTCCTCCGCCAGTCGTACTTTAATGGCAGGCCACCAGGCGCTGTCGAAGGCCCCCTCTATGTCCAGGGACACCATAGTGACTATCCTCTTTTCACGGAGTTTAGCCACTATGCGTCCCATTAGGTCATAGAGGGCGTCCTCGGTGCTCCTCTGGGGCATAAAGCCGTACTGGCGAGTACTCATTCTCGGCAACAGATGGTATTTGAGGCGAGAAACCAGCATCCTCTCGTACACCTTCCCCAGGACAGGCAGCAGCCCAATCGGTCTGTACGACTTGGGAACGGTGTACGAGTCTTTACCTGGCTTTTTCAGCACCACCACCACGGCCTCCTTCCATATTTTAGGAAAGTAGCCGTGATGGAGGCACTGATTAAGCAGCTCCAGAAAGTGTAAGGGGTCGGCAGCGACGGCGTGGCTACAGATATCGGCTGTAAAGCCGTCCGCTCCAGGTGCTTTCTTCGGGTTGAATTTGTGAAGCGCATCGAACAGTTCGCCCACCGTAAAAGGTGGGTCATTGTTACAATGACCCTCTCTGTCTTCTACCTTTTGCGCTTGTCTGCGTATCTGCTGATGCGCCTCAGTATCCTCCTCGACCAGGTCCTCCGGGTAGAAGGTCTGGGCGAGGAGTTGCACTGATCCCCTAGCGTCCAGATAGGTACCATTTTGGATTAGTAATCGGTCTTCTTCCCTTACTGTGGCCCTCCCAATCACACGATAAATCCCCTCCCAGATGCCCTCCCTGTCCTGTTTTCCGCAGAAGTTTTTCCAACTCTCGACCTGTGCCTTTTTTACTTCCTTTCATTGAGGTATCAAATAAAAGCTATTTTTTTGTTTATTGTAGCTGTACTATTAATGGGAACTTTCTTGTGTTCAAAACCTAGTAATTTAGTAAAACAAATGTTACCAAAATTTTTCAAAATCAAATATTACACTACATTACTTACGGGGTTATTGCAGTAAATTTATCAAATATAATTTTTCGTAACATATTATAATGGACCTTTATGGCATAATTTTCTATCGCAGGAATGATACGTAACATATCTTTACGGACTTGTTGTGGTACTATCAATACATTTTTATAAATGGTATTGATAAGTAACATTGTTATTGCACTTAAAAGTTTTAATAACAATATGTAGTTACCGCTCAGTGCCGTTTTTAGGGTTTCGTAGCCAAATGGCAAAAACGGAACCCTTATAGATTCGTCATGTCTGTCTGTCTGTCTGTCTGTCTGTCTGTCTGTCTGTCCGTCCGTGTGTCACACCCACTTTTCTCCGAAACTATAAGACCTATGCTATTGAAACTTGGTAACTAGATGTATTCTGTGAACCGCATTAAGATTCTTATATAAAACTAGAAAAAAAGCAGTAAATTTTGGGGGTCCCCATACTCAGAACTGAATCTCAAAATTTTTTTTCTCATCAAACCCATACGTGTGGGATATCTATAGACAGGTCTTTAAAAATGCTATTGAGGTTTCTAACATTATTTTTTTCTAATGTTAATAGTTTGCGCAAGACACACTTCCAAAGTGGAAAAATGTGTGTCCCCCCCCCTCTAACTTCTAAACTAAGAGAATGATAAATATAAAAAGAATATATGATGTACATTGCCATAAAAACTACCAACGAAAATTGGTTTCAACGAGATAGAGCTGGTAGTTTTTTTTTAATACGTCATAAACCGCAATTTTCGGTTAGAAAAATCACTACCACTGCGATCGTGTTAAAACATCCATCAAAGTTACAACGAACTATAAGAACTTTTATATTATGTTACTTGCTGCTACGAAACCCTTCATGAGCGAGCCCAACTCGCACTTGGCCGGTTTATTTTTATTTAGCATTTAGGTTGCGTACTCGAAGGTAGAAACGCAGAAAAGTTGTAATATCTTTATTGTTTTAAAGTATTTTATGAGGCATAGATTGAAATTTGATGCTCAAATATATTGAGAATGTGTATTAATAACAATAAAGTAATAAATCAAATGCTGAAGTCAACTTTGAGCTTTATAAACTTAAATTTAACAATTTTTCTTCAGAAATAAATTCCGAGCCTTGGCATATGGTCTACCGCCTCAATTGTCCAGCTGGATATTCAATTTCCTGCACAGACGATGTATACGGGTTCTCTGTGATGGTCAGACACCCAGTATATTGCAGAATATTGCCGGGGTGCTGTAGCACCCAACTCTTTTTTTTCTACTTAAAAATGAAATGCTATCCCATGAAAGAATTCAGTTTTATTCAAATAAAAGCACTCTGCACGTCAGTAACTCTGCCCGTACTACAGCCGAGAGGACTGATGTGGAGGAAAAGAAGCTAACCCACCGGAAAATACGACTCAAGTCTTCTTGAAAAGGGCCTGAGTTGTATTTACATCCGTCGAGCAGAAATCTTGGTCAATTTTAGTGCCAGAGAGACACAGGCGTGTGCATTTACAACAAGGAAGTTTTGAATAACACTAACTGTAACTGTAACAGAAGTAATGCAGAAAAAAGAGAAACAATACTATTATTTTATGGGCTGCGGCTATCGAGAGTAAGGGCGAGGCTCTAGCAGTAAGCCTCGACATCTCTAAAGCCTTTGACCGGTCTGGCACCGTAGTCTTCTTACGAAATTGCCATCCTATGGACTACCCGAGAGGTTATGCGGATGGGTGTCCAGCTTTCTGGCCGGTAGAAGCATCAGGGCCGTCATCGACGGCAGCTGTTCTGACTGCATGGCCATCAACGCTGGAGTACCGCAAGGTTCAGTGTTGTCCCCGTGTACTCTGTTTCTGCTGCATATCAATGACATGTTGTCTACTGACGGCATTCATTGTTATGCAGACGACGGTACGGGGGACACTTGTTACACGGGCCGCCCCGGTATCTCTCGGGCCACAGTGGAAGAAAGTCGTGAATAGCTTGTGTCCGAAATCGAGGCTACTCTTACTAGAGTGTCCGATTGGGGTGGACAAAATCTTGTCCAGTTTAACCCTTCACAAGCGTGTATATTCACCGCTAAGAAAACCCCATTTACTGTAGCGCCACAATTCTAGGGCACATCTCTCACTATCTCTGAAAGCATTGGGATCCTTGGCGTTGACATCTCCAGAGAGTTCAATTCCGGAGTCATTTGGAGGACAAGGCTAAGCTGGCGTCCAAGAAGCTCGGTGTGCTCAGTCGGTACTTTACTGCAGCGCAAACACTGCTTCTGTAAGTCGCAAGTGCGGCCGCACATGGAGTACTGCTGTCACCTCTGAGCGGAGGCAACAGAATATCAGCTTCATCCATTTGACTCGGTGCAAAGGCGAGCTGTGAGAGTTGTCAACGATCCTATGCTTGCAGGTGGTGTGGAACCTCTTCGCGACAGGAGAGACTTTGCCTCCTTATGTGTATTCTACCGCCTGTACAATGGTATGCTCTGAGGAATTGTTTGATATGATGCCCACGGCTACGTTATATCATCGCACTGCTCGCCACAGACAGGGAGTTCATCCTCACACTCTACGTCCGGAGCGTTCCAGCACGGTTAGACCGATAGAGGGTTTTCTTCCGCGCACGCTTAGGTTGAGAAATGATCTCCATGCCTCGGTTTTCCCAAACGCCTACAGTATGGGGTTCTTCAAAAGGGGCCTTAGAAGGTTTTTACAGGGTCGGCGGCGCGAGAGTGGCGCCTCTGGTGTTGCAAACGTTCATAGGCTACGGTGACCACCGGTCCTTCTGGTGGGCCGTATGCTTGTCTGCCACCTTAGTGGTATATAAAAAAAATATTTATGTAATATTTTATTGAAAACAGAATCAAGTTTGACGTTTCAAATTAAAACTTACATGACATTGTGTTGTTTTTCAAATAATCTGATAGAATCAAATCTTGAGTTATTATTTAGTTCAGTTTAATTTTATTTATTAATCTCCAGAAATACTTTCATTCATGGTTTCAGAATGGGTCATGGTTTCAGAAAGGGTGGTATTCGCCATATATAAATCTTCGCCAGAACTGAGCGTTTTAAAAGATAGTTCCTCTGTCGAACTATAAAAATCTGGAACGACCTGCCCGCACACGTGTCGCCCTTATCTTACAATCCCGGGTTATTTAAGAGGATCGTGAAGAGGCACATCACAGTGCCGCCATCTTGAGGACCACTGTCAGAAGTGTTACGGACTGCGAGAGTGGCCCCCAATCGCTAAATGCGCCACGGCTTTCCATCAGGCTGGTGGCGACTCCAATTTGGCGAGCTAAATATTTGAAAAAAATGTAAACTGGGCTGATTGACTAATACATGTGCTTGCGGAGCGGCATATAATTATGTTTATCTACTCTGATACTATAATACAGAGATTATAAAATTGAAATCAATACTATTATGACAAACATTACGCACAGGCCAAAAAAAAAGTTTTATTACGATACAGGTCTTGTATGGACACCTATATCATAATAAAACTTTTTAATCATTACGATACACCATAAACAATCTCCAGCTGAAAAAGAAGTTTGAACCTCTACTTTAAAAAAAAAATTGTGTCTCCAGAGTAGCGAAAAATCCTAAATCTATGGTCTCCGCAGCCTAAAAAAAAAAAGAAACACGCATGCGCAATGCGCAATCGATGTTTGCGCCTTGGCGCCAACATTTTACATTTAAATTAAACAAAGTTTGGTTTTGTTTGTAAAATAAATTAGTTTTTGTGTAAAAACATGTCTTAAAGCGAGGATGGTGGTAATTGTACACCACCAGACATTCTGGAAACTGCGTCAAACATGACCATGAGCCTGTTACCGGCGAAATCAAGGAGCAACTATATATCACAACAAAATGAAATCAGGTATTATAGTATGAGAGTAGATAAAGTAGTGTATGACACTGTACATAACTTGGTCTTATAACACTCGTGTGATACTATAAAAAAACTCGCCTACGGCTCGTTTTTTTAAAACACACTCGTGTTATAAGAACCCTTATTATGCAACAGTGTCATAAACTACTATTATCTACTCTGATACTATAATACAAAGATTATAAAATTGAAATCAATACTATTATGACAAACATTGCGCACAGGCCAAAAAAAAAGTTTTATTACGATACAGGTCTTGTATGGACACCTATATCGTAATAAAACTTTTTAATCATTACGATACACCATAAACAATCTCCAGCTGAAAAAGAAGTTTGAACCTCTACTTTAAAAAAAATTGTGTCTCCAGAGTAGCGAAAAATCCTAAATCTATGGTCTCCGCAGTCTAAAAAAAAAAGAAACACGCATGCGCAATCGATGTTTGCGCCTTGGCGCTAACATTTTACATTTTAAATTAAACAAAGTTTGGTTTTGTTTGTAAAATAAATTAGTTTTTGTGTAAAAACATGTCTTAAAGCGAGGATGGTGGTAATTGTACACCACCAGACATTCTGGAAACTGCGTCAGACATGACCATGAACCTGTTACCGGCGAAATCAAGGAGCAACTATATATCACAACAAAATGAAATCAGGTATTATAGTATGAGAGTAGATAAAGTAGTGTATGACACTGTACATAACTTGGTCTTATAACACTCGTGTGATACTATAAAAAAACTCGCCTACGGCTCGTTTTTTTAAAACACACTCGTGTTATAAGAACCCTTATTATGCAACAGTGTCATAAACTACTATTATTACTGTCTAACAATAAGGAAAAGAAAGAGACAAGTGCACACTGCAATCTTTGCGCGGCAAGACAAAGATCGATAATATCCAGTACAGAGCTAGGTGTATTGTTATTTAGAACATTTTGATCGATTAAACTGTTGCGTACATTTATGAAAAAAATCTATACTTCAACAACCTTGTTAGATTATATTAAGGAATAAGTATATTTAAGCTGACCCAGCAAAAACTCCGCACATACTTATACAAAATACTCGAGAAATTTATTTACGCCAATAACTCGGTAAGTGCGACTTACTGAAAAACGTTTATTTTATATTTTTTGTATACACCTATTGCAAGTATATTGCCTACATATTTTTTGTTTCTAAATTTACACCAATAAAATTGTTTTTAGTTATATCTTTTTAAATATTAATAGGAAAAATCTGCAAAAAATTGGCAAGGTGTATTCCAGTGTGTAGATGCCGAATCTGACATAACAGCATAAACCGCATAACAGCATTTTACCGAGTTATTGCACGGAGGGGTCGATTTAATACTTACCTAATGTTGCTTTATCAGGTGTTCACGAACTGAAGTTAATCGGAGGTATCTATATGTGAAACATTGTGCTTAAAAGTAATCGTTGATAGGGTTCCATACCCAAAGGGTAAAAACGGGACCCTATAACTGAGTCTTCGCCGTCCGTCTGTCAGTACTCAGTAGGTAGGTATCTCATGAACCGTGATGTGATAACTTTATAGGCTAGCGATAAGGCCACTGTTTGAACATATTCTGTCCTCTTTTGCATTTTCTTACTAATATAATAAATATGACGGTTATGGCACTACTCGTCAGCGGCCTGGGACGGTCTACGCGACTACTTTGCGTCTGTTCCGTGGAGTCAGCGCTGCTTTGCAGGCAAGGCTTCTTCGGAGAGTGCATCTGCGGTGGCTGGTGAGATCAGTTTAGGTATGAAATACTACATTCCATACACTGATGTCGCCAGCATCCGCAAAGCCAGTCCCTGGTTCGGGCGTGACTGCGCCGAGGCTGTACAGCAAAACAGACGGCAAATCGCGCCTGGGTCAGGGCTCGAGCAATGCGCGACCCGAATGTGGCTCGCCTCAAGGCAGCGTATAACAGAGCCACTAGAGCCAGCAAGTGCGCCTTTAAGAGAGCGGATGTCCAGCGCGTCGCACAGCTGGGTCGGGAGCTAGCCTCGCACCCTACGGGTAGCCGTGGCTACTGGCAGCTGGCCAAAGCCGTCCAGGCTAACATCCGCCAACCCTCGTTGCCGCCGCTGCGTTACCCAGATGGATCTCTGGCTCACAAGGCCCAAGAGAAAGCTGACTTACTAGCTAACCTCTTTGCGGCCAATTCCCGGGTCGATGACTGTGGCATGCAGCCCTCCACCCTCGCTGATTGTGGCTACACAATGCCGGATATAGTTATCCGGCAGTGCGATGTGCGGGCAGAGCTGCGGTCACTCGACACGCGGACAGCCAGTGGTCCTGACGGCATTCCGGCGGTGGTGCTGAAAAAATGTGCGGCCGAATTGTCACCAGATTTAACGCGCCTGTATCGCCTCTCCTACTCTTCAGGGGAAGTGCCCGAGGCTTGGAAGGTGGCGAACGTACAACCGATCCCCAAGAAAGGGGATCGGTCAGATCCTGCCAACTATCGCCCCAAAGCCGTCACCTCAATTATCTGTAAAATATTTGAGTTGATCATTAACAGAAAGCTCATGCGTTACTTCGAGGATCACTTGCTACTCAATGATCGACAATATGGCTCCAGGCCAAAACGGTCTACGGGTGACCTCCTGGCGTACGTGACGCATATTTGGGGTGAGGCTATGGAGAGGCACGGCGAGTCGTTGGCTATAAGCCTCGATATCGCGAAAGCCTTCGATAGAGTATGGCACGCGGCGCTGCTTTCCAAGCTTCCGGCTTATGGACTTCCGCCCCAATTGTGCAGCTGGATGGCCAGCTTCCTGCACGGACGACGGATACGGGTCCTCTGTGACGGCCAGGCTTCCTGTTTCATGCAGGTTAATGCCGGGGTACCACAGGGATCTGTGTTGTCCTCAACCCTTTTTCTTCTGCATATCAACGACATGCTGTCCCTCGGGCGGATTCATTGCTATGCATACGATAGCACTCTGCACGGAAGTTACTCGGCCCGTCCAGCGGCAAGGAGATCCGACGTTGAGGAGAGGAGACGGCAACTTGTGGCCGATCTTGACGGGGTCCTGGACCGCATTTCCCAATGGGGATCCGAAAACCTGGTTGAGTTCAATGCACGTAAAACACAGGCGTGTGCGTTTACAGCAAAAGAATCCCCTTTCTTACCCTTATCCTCTCTTCAGAACACAATTATTTCACTTGGGGATCCTTGGCATAGACGTCCGGCCCGAGCTCAATCACAAATTTTATATTGAGCGATGTATTGGGCTAGCCTCAAGAAAGCTAGGAGTCCTATACAAGGTGAAGCGGTTCTTTACGCCAAACCAGAGGTGTCTGCTGTACCTACAAGACCTAGATATGCCCTTGTGTGGAATACTGCTCTCACCTTTGGGACGACTCCGCGAGGTACTTGCTTGACGCGCTGGACTCTATGCAGCGGCGTGCTGTTCGCATTATCAACTGCCAGGAGGTTACGGAAGGTCTGGAGCCGTTGGCGCAGCGAAGAACTATTGCGTCTTTGGCTGCATTCTACCGTATCTATTACGGTAAGTGTTCAGAAGAACTCTTCAACCTAATCCCGCCCTCTCCTTTCCGTTCCCGAACAACGCGTGCTGGTCAGAGGTGCCACTCTTACACAGTGGATAGAATCTTCGCTAGAACTGAACGATTTAAAAGATCGTTTCTCTGTCGAACCATAAAAACCTGGAACGACCTGCCAGCGCACGTGTTTCCCTCCTCTTACAAGCCTGGGTTCTTCAAGCGGGGCGTGAAGAGGCACATCATAGGGCCGCCAAGTTGAGGGCCGCTTTATAGTCTTACAGACAGGCACGGTAGCCCCCATACGCTAAATGTCTCCGTGACTTTCCATCGAACGGCGACATCATTTTGGCGAGCCAAATATAAAAAAAAATTAAGTTTGTGAGTGTGGCTGTGTAGATGTGTGAATGTTTGTTACTCTATCACGTTCGAACGGCTGATCGGATCTGGCTGATATTGGATACAAGAATACATTATAGTCTGGAATAACACATAAGCTACTTTTATTGCGGGATAAAGTTCCCACGGGAAGCGGGAACGGGAAAAAGTTTTACGCGGGTGAAGCTGCGGGCATCAGCTAGTCCTACTAATATTATAAATGTGAAAAATTGTGAAGATGTTTGGATGTTTGTTACTCAATCACGCTCTAATACTAAACTGAGCTATACCTCAGTTTATCCCTAGTAGGCCTACACTTTTCACCTCGTAGTTTTTTGGCCTACGCACTGCGTCACATATTTATTCCCGAAGGGGTAGGCAGAGGCATAATATATATTATATGCCCACAGTTCACCTGTTTAGAATTAGTTCTACGTAATAGGCGGAGAGCCGTATTGCCGTGTTGAAATGGACAGTTGTAGATAGCGTCTGCCTGCTGTTGAAATTTTTCAAGCCTCCCAATAGGCCTTCAACTTGGCTTAACGACTACCATTTTACTGGCAACCGAGACCAACGGCTCAACGTGCCTTTCGAAGAACGGAAACGCTCGCAAATAAATGTCATAAAGTGGTGACGTGGTGGTCAATCATCCAAGGACCGGCTGGTCAAAGTTGTGTACTGCAGTCCCAGAAATCAGAAGGAACACTGCAGTCATCGCTTACAGAACACTGTGTCCGCGGGGCTCAAGCGCTTTAATGTGATGGTGAGGAATATTGTATCCTAACCGCACACACTAGTGTGACAGAGCAGTGTGAAGGTGAGTCCATACCACTCTCATTCATAGTCTACAACATTTTTGGCAGTGACCTACTCGTAAAAAATGCCTTCTTTAGATCTTGGGTTTGGTCTATAGATCGGTGCTTCGTGCGCGTCAATTACACGCTAATTCTTTTAATATGAGTATCAACTGATGTTTGTGGTTATTCTCGTTTGTAGTGGTGCGTCCAATAACACTGGCCAACGAAAAAAAAATATTGGAAAATCTTTTTTTTTTAAATTGCCTAAATCTTATGTATTTGTGGATGCTGACAGCGTATTTGGTATTCGTTTTCTTTTATCACCCACAATTCTCACACAATATGACATCCATTGTTACTTCAAAAATGAGGGAAAAATTATATACAAAAATTAAAAACCGAGTTTCTTTTTATTGCCTTACATTTTTCACTAACAATAATATTGAACTATTATAAGGCGAATATTAAGTACTTATTTTTTTTGTATTTTCTCTCCTTTTCTCTCTCTTTCTCTGTAAAATTTCATATATAACTTTTTCTCCTATGTGATGAGTTCCAAATCCTCTACCTGCTTGAAAAAAATGGTAAACTGTTCACCCCTCTTGTTCTAAAGTGGTAAATGGATGTTCCAGATTCTAATGAATGTTTTTCTTTCAGTCTAGAACCAAGCAATTCCGCTTTTTCATTGCTTGTGTAAACAACTGTGGTTCTAAATTTTCTGGAAAACATAGAAAATCTTGATGACATGGACTTTAATTTTATTTAGAGCTGGACTGTAAACATCATCTTCTGATTCAGGTGGCATAGGGGAAAATAGTCCCGGTCCATATCTTATCGGCTGATCAAGTGATGGAAAATTAGGATAGACAAACGCTTTCTTATTTTTAGCGTTATATCCAGAAACATCTATGTGATGAAAAATAATACTCCAATGATCCTTTACATATCCATTTATTCTTCTGCTCTTCGTATAATAGATACTACTCCTATATTTCCACTTGATGGTATGATAAAATAAATAACAATCCAATGATTGTAGATTCGTTACATTTTTATTTTCACAATTTATCTAATACTTGCACAACTGCTAACTATTAATTAATTAATACATATATTCTACTTTAACTAATTAGCACTTTACTGAACTCGATCTGGAAACAGAATGTGTTCTTTTTCCAGAATATTCACTTTTTATCGCCTCTCAACAAATCCCACCTCATACTGAACATTTATGTCAAATCAACTACCCACTATTTTCGAATAATCAATAAATGTTTTATGTACAGGCTAATCATTCTGCTATGAGGCGGTGTTGACATCACAAAAATAACTTATTACTACTTAAAACTGAATGGTTTTAGCAAAATCACAACATTCGGCCATCAGACAGCGTGCTATCTCCGGAGCACGCAGTAATCACAACATTCGGACCTGTATATTGAACTAATCACATATTTTTATACATAACGTACATAACAATAATACCTTTATGCGGCTTTTTATAATATGCTAAATCAAAATCTTAAAGTTTAATTAAACCTAAACCTTCTCTATATCTTCTATCTACTCTGTCTATAGTCTATAGGCTTATAATATTAACTCAATCATTATTTATTTTGTAAAACTATAAGTGAGAACTTGAGTCTGGCGAAACGTCAAGAATACAAAACAAAGGCAACAAGTAACCAGTTCACAGAGCAGACCGCCTGCTGAAACTATTTACAAATGTAAAATCTAAAAAGAGGTCTCTTTTTTAAAACCCAGCAGAGTCTGCAGATCACTTCCAGGTTTCATTTTCCAGCAAAAGAAATCATTACATGTGTCAGCAATTAGTGTAAAATATATTAAATAGTGGAATACAACTAGTACAAGCGAGTGATTTTTCATAAAAAAAATCATTAGGTATCTAATATTACCATCATAATAATATTACTTAAATAATATTTGTAAATTAAATTGTTAATCTCATTTTAAGCGAACTATTGTCCTTATGAGAAATAAAGTTCTTTTAACCTTAATAATCGTCTAGTTTCAGGCAACGTGATGAAGCCACAATATACCTATACCTTAACCCTAAGGACACATATAAATATAGTATTTAAGGCAGCTCTTGTGTGTTATATCAACATCTATCCTTACAGGTTTCCCTAATTCGATGGTGTTACAATGTGTTTATTATAGGTGACAATTTTAATCAATGAATTGTAACTTAGGTCATAAATACATCAATAGATTAAATTCCGATACTGTAAACTAACTTTAATAAATTGTCATGCAAATAATAATGACTTTAGATAATCATTTTAAATATTAATAAAAATCTCAGATGATAATAACAAAAATATTGGTGTCTTATAATGTAATAATAGTTTCATTCGTGTAATAATGTCAATAATTAATAATTTCATATCATACTATAATAAATTGTGTCAAACGTTTGCAAACATAAATCTGAAATGGGTATGAATTATGTCAAATAATAATAATAATATAAAGTAATCATGGTATGCGCATAAAATGTGTCAATGCAAAATGTAGGTATAAGTATTCTTAAGTCAATCACTGAGATACTCTGATTAATCCAACCATACCAATACCACAGTATATATATATATGTTTGTTGTTTAACCAGTATTGTAGCTCCCTACAAACGGACGAAGCGCAAGCTATACCTACGATTCTCGTTTTCGGCAGGCCTTTCAGCACGCAAGCAGCGTCCGCAGTCGCGATTGTGCAGAGTAGACGAATGGACGGTGTGTCGTTTTTCAAATAGTAACCGCGCGTGTTTTATTTACTAAAAATATTTAATATGACAACTAGAGTCTATTGTGCTTGTTTTGGTTGCATGAATTCGTCAATAACGCACCCAGAGATAACGTTTTTTAGATTACCTGGCAACTCCGAAAGGTAAGACTATAAATTGATTTTACTTAAGTACTAATTGGTACTATACTACTAGTTGACTAAAGTTAAACAAAGTGATTGACACGAGTGAACTGGGTAGTTACATGAAGTAGGTATGTTTGTGTTTAAAACTAGACTTGTGCTTGCTCAGTCAGTGAACGGTGCGATCCAATATAGTACAATATCCAAAAAAAAACTAGTTCAGAACTCTAGTACGTGTAGGTAGTACATTTAGTTCCGTTGTCAGTTCGTAGTTATTTAATTGAGAGCAATGATTTAGGTATGTTTCAAGAGTATTCATTTCTTTGTGGGTGACCGATGTTACAGTACACTTACCACCGTACGACTGCCTCTCTGGCGCGGTCGGTATTGATACCGCCTGCGGCGCTGGAGGTCGTGGGTTCGATTCCCACCCGAGACAAATATTTGTGAGTAGTATATTATTGGGCATTCTACTCCACCTTAAGTTCCATCAGCTCTCTTCGATCGCTTCTGTCACTCTCAGTGGAGTAGAATACCCAATAATATTTTTGCCATCCAAATCAGCAGTGTGCATTTGCGCTTCCACACTAATAGCACAGTCGTCAGATATAGACTTAGGCATTCCATCCCTCCTGTCGCTCTGCGACACGCCTCGCTCCAGATGAGACAGAATTTACCATTTATAACCTACGACGTTTTCTGTAGCCAGTTTGGCTCGACTACTTGTAGTTATAAATATTTATGTTATAAATTCATCTTTTCACTACGAATCCATCAGTATTGCATAGCAAACATGAAATTCGTTAAACAAGCACAATCGTTGCAAGTCAATCCAATCAGCGACGATTTAACAAAAAACAAGTTACGTCATGGAGAATTATTACCGAACACTGTACGTTGCATCATTTGCGGACCATCAAATTGTGGAAAAACTAACTTATTGATTGGTCTTCTATTGCACGAAAATGGATTGACATTTCAGAATGTTTATGTGTATTCTAAAACTCTACATCAACCGAAGTACATCTTTTTAGAAAAGGTTTTACGAAGGGTACCTGGTATCACTCTCCAGAAATACCAAGCAAATGATGACGTTTTGAAGATTTCAGATGCAAAACCTAATTCTGTGATTATTTTTGACGATGTAGCATGTGAAAATCAAAGTAATATGCGTGATTATTTTGCCATGGGAAGACATAAATTGATTGACTGTTTTTATTTAAATCAAACTTATACCAAAATACCTAAACAACTTGTTAGAGATAATGCTAACTTAATTGTGCTTTTTAAGCAGGATGAAGTTAATTTGAAACATATTTACGAAGAACATGTTAACACCGATATGACATGGATGAAATTTCGAGAAATGTGTTCCCTAATATGGAAAGAGCCTTTTGATTATGTGGTAATTAATAAAGATTGTTCAAAAAACAATGGTTGCTATAGAAAAACGTTTGATACTTTTGTATTATTAGATGAAATTTGAATATTTAAGTAGACTGCAGTCACTTTATTGTTATTCTTTAATTGGTTCTTATTCGATTACCACATATTTTACATAATGGATAAATCATTGAAAAAACAAATTGTTGATGCGACACAAGCTGTCAAGAAAAAAATACGTAAAATGAAGGATTTTGAAGATAGTAATAGGTATGCTCTTAATGCAGTTTTTAAGCCTGTTACAGAATCACTCAATTTAATAACCAACACTAATAACCACTTAGCTCCAACAAAAAAGGAGGAAAAAGTAGAACCCCAAGAACCACAAGACCAAGATATGAAAGAAACAGATGATATCAGTATTGCTAGTAACGAATCGGAACCCTCATCAGACTCTTCATTTCAGTCATTAGTCGGTACTAATCCAGATGCATCATCTTGGTCGTTATCTTCACAAGTACTATCAGATGTACCGTTTGGTATAAGAAATGAACGTGGAAAGTTAATGATGGGTTCCTCTAACATAACTATGGGGGATAAAGTTATTACTGTAGCCGGACACAAGTATGAAAGTACCCCAGGGTTGCGAGAGTTACTGTTAAAAAAGGACATTGATCTGAGCTTGGTTAATGACTATGACAAGCAAAATTATAAGGCAATGTTACTTGTAACGAATGCACATCGTCGTGATTTCGATTCAAAAAAACCAATTAAAAGTAATAAAGGACAAAAATATTTGCAAGTTATTAAACCACTTTTCGATCAAGAAAGTAGAAGTCCAAGTTGTAGACAAAAAGTAGGAAAAGGATTACCTTTAACAAAAATGTGGAAAAAAAACACAGATTTTGTATATTGGGATGATCCCAATGAATTGGTTGATAGATTAAAGTTATTAATTGCTTCTCGAGATGCTGGTAACACAGGACTAGACAATGAAATAATATCTATTATTGAAGAACTACGTGAAAGCAAAATTATTAAATAAATAAATCTACTAATATTGTATGTGTGTCATTTTACTATATACCGTTCAACATAATACACCTTTAATATGAATGTAGACAAATTTGGACATTATATTCATAAGCGAATGCGTATATCGGAAATACTTGATTTTAATGATAACGCATTAATAAAATCTGATTATGGAGATTATGACTTGAAGACATCGAGGCTAAAAGGTGTCAAACCTCCTCAATACGCAGATGATGCAGTAAATAAAGCATATGTAGATGAATTGAAAGGTGTACTAATCAATGACTTACGAAAATTGCAAAGTTCTATTCCAAATAGTGTTCAAAACCACATAGAGAAAGCTTTAAAAACAATAATGTCTGAGATAGACACTCATTTGGAAAGCAAATTTTACACAAGAAAAGCAGTTGATAAACTAGTTCAAGACGCAATTCAATCTATATTAAAAGATCGAAAAACATAGACCTCAAAGTTTGTTAAAATGACAAAACAACAAGTCGTCAATGAAATACATAAAGCAGCACGAAAAAATTTTCCTCGACGATCTGTAATTTTAAAAGGTATTGATGATTTGTGGCAAGCAGATTTAGCTGATATGCAAAACCTAAAAACCTTTAATAAAGGATATAACTATATTTTAATAGTTATTGACTGCTTCTCAAAGTACGTTTGGGTGGAACCATTAAAAACTAAATCCAAACATGAGGTCTCTCTTGCATTTGAAAAATTACTTTCTACTAATCACAGGATACCAACTCATCTGCAAACTGATATGGGTACCGAGTTCTATAATTCTACATTTCAAAAGCTTTTACAGAACTATAATATTAATCACTACTCTACATTTTCAACCAAAAAGGCTTCAATTGTAGAACGAGTTATTAAAACTATTAAAAATAAATTGTACAAATACTTTAGCTTGAACGGACACTATAAGTGGATAGATGGTGGCTTGAACGGTATTGTGAAGACATATAACAACTCAAAACATCGTACTATTAAATTTGCACCTGTTAATGTCAATAAGTTTAATGAAACGGACATTAAAAATAATATTACGAATTCCATGATAAAGGTAGCCCAAAAATGTCGTTCAAAGTTTATAATTGGTGACAAAGTTCGAATTAGTAAGTACAAACATATATTTGAGAAAGGATACACTCCTAACTGGTCAACCGAATTATTTACTATAAAAAAGATAAATAACACTGAACCAATAACATATCGCATCGAAGATAATCAAAAACAAGTCATATTAGGAACTTTTTACGAACAAGAGCTTCAAAAGTCGTCCTGTCCTGGTGTCTATTTAATAGAAAAGGTATTAAAAAAGAAAGGGAACAAACTGTTTGTAAAATGGTTGGGTTTAAATAACGAAGAGAACAGTTGGATTGATAAGACTGCAATAGTGGAATAAGTTAAATATATAAGTGATATGTAATTTTAAAGTATATTCATTATTCTTTGGATAATGCAAGGTGGTGGACTAATAAACAATATCATTAATCATTTACCGTTCGAACTACACATACCCGGTTATAACTATTGTGGACCAGGAACAAAGCTTTCGAAACGATTACTACGTGGTGATAAAGGTGTAAATAAGTTAGACGAAGCTTGTATGCATCACGATATCGCATACGCAAACTACACAGACTTGCCTAACCGTCAAAAAGCCGACTTACGTCTTATAGATATGGCTAAACAAAGACTTAAAGCAAAAGATGCTCGAACAGGGGAAAAGATTAGTTCGTGGATAGTAAACAAAGTTATGAAAGCTAAATTGAAGTCTGGTGCTGGTGTTAAGACCTTTAATAACTTTGTTAGAAAAATAAAAAGAAAAATCAAGAAACTCTCACCTAAAGATAATAAGTCATTAATAAATGTAGCTTATATGGCTGCCAGAAAATTAGTTCCATGCATTCCAAAAGTTCGAGTACCTCGAATGATACCTATACCAAAAACTGGAGGCATTCTACCTTTAATCCCAATTTTTGCTGGTTTATCTGCTTTAGGAGCATTAGCTGGTGGTGCAGCTGGTATTGCAAAAACTGTGAATGACTATAAACATGGTCAGAAAAAATTACAAGAAACTGAACGTCATAATAAAACTATGGAGGCTATAGCAATAGGTAAAGGTCTATACATTAAACCGCATAAGCAAGGTCAGGGATTGTTTATAAATCCATCAAAAAACTAATTGATCAGCTACCTAATCGTGCTTTAACTAATATCGATATTCAGAAGTATGGCCATTGTATTCCACATTTTCGAGGAGTTTATATGAAGGATCAGTTACCAAAAACACCTAAACGAATTGAATGTGCTATAGTTAACCTAGATAATTCGAGAAATGATGGAACGCATTGGGTAGCTTATGTTAAAATAAACAATTATTGTGAATATTTTGATAGCTATGGTGATTTAAAACCGCCAAGAGAATTAATGTTATATTTTAAGAACTGTGATGTTCATTATAACTATGATAGATATCAACAATTTAACACAATAGTTTGTGGACATAACGTAAACGCACCTAATAACGACCCCTTAAAATCCGCGCTCATTACCGCCCTATTCAGAAAACTATCATTATAATGTGATGTGTTAAAGTTACACAAGTGGTTACTTTTGGAAAAATGTAGATATATTTGTATTGCAATTATTCATGTCTATTTTGGGTGCGTAACTCAATGATTTCAAGAGTTATGGCCCATTTCTTCCGTGACTGCCGGCGATAGTGCATTTTCCATAGTGTGGCGTCTGCGATGACTTAAGTTCTCTTGCTTCTTTCTTAGCAGAATATTATATCCTAAAGCATTTTAATGCAACTTCTAGTTCTTTTTATGCATTTTGTATACTTTCAGGAACACATATAATAATAAATTTTAATGAGATACTCTTTTATTTTGCTTAAAATTCAATATTAAAAATAGGCGGTAATAGGAACAAAAATCACAATTTTGTTCCTATTAACGACCCATGTCGCTGATAAGAACTTTTCGTATCTTTCGTGTGTCATGATTTTTGCTAAAATACGTCAATTAATAGGCAGGAGGCTATACTAACTCAGTTCCTTAATATGTTAACTTGCATTTGAGCTATTAACGCCATATTATTTAAGAGCCTTAGTAGCCTTAAAAGAAACTTTGCTCTTAAGTAAATATTTTGTTGAATAAAGGAGGTGTAATTTATAAATATTGTATTTTTATAGTTAAAATATCATTATTATTAAATATTTATAGCAACCACACTATTTAAAATCATACAAATGTACAAAAACCACATGTATTTACCCAATTCATACACATTCCATTGGGTCGGTAATAGGTTATACGATTTCCTTTAATAATACCTATTACCGATCTACTTTTACATTTACAACGAACTCCGTAGTCGTTCGTCGTTCCATATAGTCAGTTCCAAGTACAGCAAGGGATGCTGTACAAAAATTGTTAATTATATTTATAAATAAATGATAATAAAAAGAACTAAGAAGTTATCTCAATCTGCGTTCGGGCTCATGGAGGAGAGACATGGAATGGCACTACAGAGGCCGGATGATATGTAGATACAAGCGGCTCAATAGACTGATCTCTATATCTTTGAAAACCGTCCTGTGACACTACAACACAGACCACAATAAAGGGTCTAAGTATTTTTAAGGAATCGGTCTATAGGGCTGAGTCAGCTGTCAAAATTAAAAACCGGCGACAGTCTTCTTTGCCTAAGATACTGAACGAGGTTGAAAGCTTCTATAAACAGTTAGGTACACACATTTCCTGTCCTGGTCCTGGGAGACTTCAATGCCTGGTCACAGGCTTGGGGCTCCCGGGAAATCAGAGACAGGGGGAGGATACTGGAGGATTGGGTCACAACTCGTGGTCTAGTCATCCTGAACCGGGGGAATGTCGCAACCTGGACGCGGCGGGGGCTCAGCTCGGTCATAGACGTTTCGTTTGCGACCCCTGAGCTCGCCCGCCGTGTCCACGGATGGCGTGTGGTGGAGGAGGAGGAGACGTCGTCGAATCACCGATATATTCGGTTCGACGTCTCCCCTCCACCTAACCTGCCGCCAGCAATCGCGAATCCCCCGGAACCGCGTTGGGCACTCCATCGCCTTGATCGGGAGGCTCTCCTGGAGGCGGCCATCGTGCAGGCCTGGATTCCGACAGCGGACAGGCCTGCCGATGTTGATACCGAGGTGAAGTGATTCGGGAGAGCCATGTCGCACATCTGCGATACGGCGATGCCCAGGGCTAGGCCCAGACCGGCGAGGAAACAGGTGTACTGGTGGACGTCGGAAATCGCGCAGTTGCGCGCGGATTGCGTTACCGCGCGCCGCCGGTACATCAGGTTCCGCCGGAGACATCGTCGCCCAGATGATGCGGCAGCCGGAGAGACGGAGCTCTATAATGGGTACCGGGAGGCCAAAAGGGCCCTCCAGACGGCCATCAACCGGTCCAAAAAATTGAGCCGCGAAAAGCTGATGGAGACTCTGGAGCGAGACCCGTGGGGGCGCCCGTACCTTATGGTAAAGGGCAAATTACGCCCTAAGGCGCCCCCACTGACCCAGAGTCTCCAGCCGGAGCGGCTGGAGGGGGTCCTGGACTCCTTGTTCCCGTCGAGAGCGGAGGAACACATTCCTCCGCGCATGGCTACGTCTCAGGCGCCCAACGCGGAAGGCAGCGAGAACGACGTGCCCGTGGTCACCGAGGGTGAGTTAGGGGCGGCTATACTGCGGCTTAAATCCCGCTGAAACACCGCCCCTGGACCCGACGGCATTCCAGGCCGGGCGTGGGTCCTGGCTCTCGAGGAGCTTGGGCCTCGACTAGTTAGGCTGTTTAGCGCATGCCTCGAGAAAGGCCAGTTTCCCAAGGTCTGGAAGACAGGAAAACTGGTCTTGATTCGAAAGGCGGGGCGGCCGGCAAACTCCCCATCAGGGTACCGGCCGATCGTGTTGCTCGACGAGGTGTGCAAGCTCTTTGAGCGCATTATTGCACAACGCCTCGTCGGGCACCTCACACGCGTGGGGCCTGATCTGGCGGATAGCCAGTTTGGCTTCCGTCAGGGACGCTCCACCGTGGACGCGATCATGCGCATTAGAGGCCTGACGGAGGAAGCAGTCTCACAGGGTGAGGTGGTGGTGGCGGTGTCTCTCGACATCGCCAACGCATTCAACACCTTGCCCTGGAGCTGCATCAGGGAGGCGCTTATCTATCATGGAGTGCCTCCCTACCTCCGTCGAATTGTCAGGGCTTATCTCTCCGAGAGAGCCATACCTTACCCGAGCTGGCTAGGGCCAGGTCGGCGAGATGTGTCGTGCGGTGTTCCACAGGGATCGGTTTTAGGGCCGCTCCTGTGGAACATCGGTTACGACTGGGTGCTGCGTGGTCCGTTGCTCAGAGGGGTCGGCGTAACGTGTTACGCCGACGACACCCTCGTTACGGCGCGTGGAGCAACGCACCGTGCCGCAGCACTTAAGGCCACGGCAGGGGTTGCTCAGGTCGTGGGTCGGATTCGGCGGCTGGGTCTCGACGTCGCCCTTCACAAATCCGAGGCTCTGTGCTTCCACGGACCTCGGAAGGGGCCACCTGCGGGATCCAGCCTACAGGTAGGGGGCGTCAGCATCGGCATCGAGCCCTCGATGAAGTATTTGGGGCTCGTACTCGATGGCCGGTGGAACTTCGGACGTCACTTCCGAAGTTTGGTCCCGAAACTGAGGGGAGCATATGCCGCACTCGCGCGGCTGATGCCCAACATCAGGGGACCCAACGCTCCCTACAGGAGACTGTACCTGGGGATCGTGCGAAGCATGGCCCTGTACGGGGCTCCCGTATGGGCGAAGACCCTGACGGCCAGCAATGTGGCTAGACTGCTGAGCCCGCAGAGAGTTTTGGCCGTCAGGGTGATAAGAGGATACCGCACGATTTCCGGTGAGGCGGCATGTCTCCTGGCCGGGACCCCTCCATGGGACCTGGAAGCGAGAGCCCTTGCGTCACTGTTCAGATGGCGTAAGGAGGCGCTGGAGCGAGGCTCGAGAAATCGAGGCCCAGCGGACCCTGCTCCACCAGGAAACCGGGGAGACATGGAAGGTGCGACTTGAGCAACCAAAGGGGGGATTCGCCACAATCGCGGCCGTCAGCCAAAAAATAAAAAAAAGGTACACACATTTGCAAAGAAACCCGTTTAGTATCATGTTAAAGTCCAGAGATCCAGATCGACTCAGCACTTTACCGAAGATATCCCAAACGTCAGCCTGTGCGAGATTAGTATGGGCCTGAAGCAGCTTTAAAACAGCAAGGTACCAGGAGACGACGGAAATATACTGCAGAGCTTCTAATGGCAGGTGGCAAACCGGTTCTTAAGGACATACAGAAGTTATTGAACTCCGTCATACTCGAGTGTAAAAAGCCACAGGTATGGAACAGGAGTGTGGTGGTTCTCTTCTTCAAAGAGGGCGATAAAGCCTTATTGAAGAATTACAAACCATCTAAATTTTATAAATAGCTCAACATACCTACACGCGCATTTTTATTTAACTTTAACGGTTCCATTTATTTAGTGGTCGGTATTAGGTGTCTCATAAACGGTATTAGGCACACGCCCTATATTTTGGATCGGTAATAGGGACATGGCCCCTTTTTTCTTTTAATCCATATTTAATTTATTAAGTAATTTTTTATATACTGTATCTATACATGACTGAAAAGTACGATAGTTTCAGTACTTGAAAAACTATTTTTGTTGACGCCACATATTAAGAATGTGCTTATTTTTTGGACATCAATCTCAACGCCGCTTAAACTGGCGGTAATAGGTGCGTTTACGTTATGTGTTTAAGTTATTTGCAAACTTTTTGGATTAAATACTATAAATCTTTATTATAATTATAATACTTTAAATAAAAATACTATAAATCTTATATCACTCTTTCATTTCCATCATTTGCAAGATGTCACTCACCTTATCGATAACTGGAAACTCATCGGTATTATCTACCTATTATTCAGACACGTTGCCATTAGCTGAGGAGTATGAATGTGCATTATTACATTTCTCTACATATAATTCTATTCCAAATTTTGATAATACAAACAATAAATTATACTATGGTTCTAAAAATGTTATTGAGATACCTGAAGGAACTTATGAATTACAAGATATTAGTGACTATTTAAAAACTGAGATAAAAGATGCATCCATAAAACTCCAATGTAATAACAACACCTTAAAAACGATGTTATTTTGTACATCAAGTATAGATTTTACTAAAGAAGATACATTTGGAAGTTTATTGGGATTTAAAAAGCAGATCTTAGAGGCAAATAAATATCATGTATCAGAGTTTCCAGTTAACATTTTGCCTACGACTGTCATAAGGATTGAATGTGACATAGTTAGCGGTTCCTATATAAACGGTCAATCCAGTCACATCTTACACGAATTTGCACTTAATGTTCCACCTGGATACAGGATTATAGAAATTCCGAAAAACGCAATCTACTTTCCGTTAAATCAAACCAATATAAGCTGCATACAGATAAGGCTGTTAGATATAAATAATAACTTAATAAATTTGCGAGGTGAAGAAGTGCAGTTGTATCTACATATCAGAAGAAAACAATGATAGATTATAATAAATATGTGGTTCGTCCAACTAAAACTAACAGTCCTACTAAAACTATCAAACCCATAAGAGCTCGCTCCAAAAAGGTCATAAAATTGAATAATAATAATAAAGCATTTCTTAAAGCGATCGGTTTATTAAAATGAATATACTAGATGTTTTATCCGCTCCTGCATACAACAACTCTGTGGAAGGAATTGAATTTCACTCTTACAAGCCTTACGTAACAAGTTTCAATAGAAGCGATGAAATCAGGATACCTATTAATCAACAAGACTTGTATATATTACCCTCAGCAAGCACTTTGTTTTTGGAAGGAACTGTTGTTGTAAACAAGGGTGGAAATTCGAAAGAGAGAGTCAGTAGCGTTCATTTCACAAACAATAGTTTACTTTACTTGTTTCAAGATATAAGGTATGAGATAAATGGAGTGGAAATAGATAAAATAAAAAACGCTGGTATAACTACCACAATGAAATCATTAATATCAATGAACGAAAACGAGGCTAAAGTATCTAATGCTTGGGGTTGGAATATCGATGGCATAAATAGTACAAATGGGGGTAGCTTTTCTGCTTCTATACCCCTCTGTAACATTCTTGGTTTTGCAGAAGATTTCAAGAAAGTAGTGATAAACAGCAAACATGAACTAATATTGTTGAGAAGTAATACTAATCTGAACGCCTTAAAACTTAACGAAGGTGAAACGGTAGAAGATATTATTATAAATAAAATAATATGGCGCGTACCACATGTCAAAGTATCCGATAGAGAAAAAATAAATATGTTAAAATTGTTAGAAAAAGATCGACCACTCCAGATGATATTCAGAAATTGGGATTTATATGAATATCCTGCTCTACCAAAAACTACTAAACATACTTGGTCCATAAAAACATCATCGCAAATAGAGAAACCAAGATTTGTTATTATTGGTCTGCAAACAAATAGAAAAAATAATTCAAAATTGGATATGTCTCGGTTTGATCACTGTGACGTTCGTGATGTAAGAGTATACCTAAATTCAACCTACTTCCCTTATGAAAATTTAAATTCAAGTTTCTCAAATAGCAGAATTGCTTTAATATATGAACAATACACCAGATTCCAACACTCTTATTACGGAGGTCGTCGCGGTGAACCGTTATTAAGTGAGAAACAATTTAAAAATATTGCTCCGTTATTTGTCGTAGATTGTTCTAGACAACCAGAAAATCTTAAGTCAGGTCCTGTTGTCGATGTTAGAGTAGAAATTGAAAGTGATATTGATATACCAGATCAAACTTCTGCATATTGTCTTATTTTGAACGACTGTATAATCGAGTATAAACCGTTAAGTAGCACCGTGAGAAAGATATCATGAACAAAAATACTATGATAGTAGATGTTCAAGGTTTTAAAGATCTTTATAATAACTTTATAGTCAAGGAATTAGCTATAGCTACTTTGGAACATACTCATATATTCTTAATAAAACCTCCTTATCCGTTCTCCTCGCTGACTGATGAAGAAAAAAGACGTACTAGGTGGATTGAAAGGAATAGAGGTTACTGCTGGAGCGAAGGATATATAGACTACAGAGAATTTTCTAGAATAATCAAACCCTATTTGAAGGAAAAAAAGGTTCTTGTTAAAGGTAGTGAGAAAATAAAGTGGGTTCAAGAGCTATGTGGTCATAATAATGTTTCTGACATATGTGAAAATAAAAGTGTTCCTAATTTAAAGACTCTTAGTGATCTTTACTGTAAAGATCTATTTTTGTATAACTGTTTTGCTCATAAGAACTATTGTGCTTTAAGGAATGTATTGTGTATTAAGCAATGGTGTTTAAAAAATAACTTTTGTATTTTATAATTTGAATAAACTTAATGAATGTTTTACTAATATACTGTTGTTTTTCATACTATTTCCTACCCAAGGTTTCTCGAACTCTGCCCCACATCGTGCCCAATAATATACTTATTCGTCGTCATCGTTCCCAAGATTATACCATTTATTAAATGTCTAATATAATTTACATTGATCTTAAACCTTTTTGATGTTGGTTTGAAAAAACTGAGATGATTTAAGTATCAGCTAGACTATATAACTTTAACGTTTGAATGATTTAAATAGCACTCTTCTTATTATGAATTCATTAATATGATTCAAACAAATGCGACGCCTGGATGATTTTAAATAGCTGACTTCATAATGAAGTACCTTGATGACAAGTATTTCGAATGGTAGGTATATGTAATATAGTTTAATATAGTATTGGTAAATCGTATATTGAAAAATATATTATTTCATAAAAAAAGAAGGTACGAAAAAAAATATCCAAAAAGAGAAAAATAAACTCAATTGGAATCGAACCATGGTCATCTGATTTCGAGTCCGCCTGATATTTAACCAAGCTATTTGTACGCTTGTCGACTATGCTGAAATTTACCTACGTATTGTAATGTAAAAAGTAATTTGCAGTCATCAATAACACGTCGTATTATATTACAAATACTTATACCATGATAAAAATATACTTACGTCTCAATCCAAGATATTAGCTATCTACATACATAGACTCACGCCTCTTTCCTAGTAAGGGTAGACAGAGGCATATCATAATCTATTTATTTTATTTTGATATAAAAACATTTTGATAAGAATATCTGTTATATAATGTACTAGACGATTTCCCTCGGTTTTCGCACCCGTAGGAATACGGGAATAAAATATAGCCTATGTCATTCAGGGACAGTGTAGCATTCCAACTGTGAAAGAATTTTTGAAATCGATGCAGTAGTTTTGGAGCATATTAGAGACAAAACAAACAATCAAACCTTTCCTCTTTATAATATTAAGATAACCTACGCTATTCGAAGCATTGTGCGCTTAGGAATGATGTACAAAAAACTATTTAGAAACATTATATTGGGTAATGTGTAGGCATTATGTATTAATAAAATAAATTTTTCATGTAAATCATGTTTTTATTTTCAGTCAATTACCTACTTTAACATCTTAATAAATCTAATTTAAAATATCAACAAACACTTTTTATGTACCTACTAAAAATCACAATCAACTAAAGTTTTTGATATTTTCTTAACTAAGGCCTCAGTATCGTCCATAACACTGTCGACACAATCCTTAACAATATATTGTGCGTTCAACAAAATGTTCTCACTTTCACTATAACTTGCTTGTGAATTGTTATTACTTAAATCAATTACTGAAATTTTTATTAATTTAATTCCTCTTCTTGGTGATTCGCTGATAACAAAAGATTTCTTAACGTTACATTTTTTTATAGTTTCTCTGCAACGTTTCTTGTATTTCTTTTCTTTTGCCAATGGCCTCACTTCTGGTTCCTTAGATAGATCGGTAGGCCTGTTTTCAATCAGCTCATAGAAATCTCTGGGGGTCCAAGGGTCTTGAGCATATTGGCTTAGGATAATCTCTGAATCCGTTATCTATAACAAATAAAAACATACATAAGAATTATTTTTGTTTTAGAATATTTATATTAAATATATATTACCTATCATAATATATTAACTTCTTCAATTCGTATATGTAACAGGTACATAAATCAGTAATAGAGCGAAATAAATTACTTACCGATGACATGACTGTAGTTTATTTAGACGTCTTACTGTGACTAATAAATCGAAATTCTAATTAATTAGAAAAGCAACATATAAATCAGGTCACTGTCCTTTCAATATATATTGGAAGGGGCAATGATGTGATACGCATACGTATATGATCATGTTTCAACATGAAATTTAGACAAGTTTGCAAAATAAAATACATTATCTATAATAATTAATCAACAAAGGGTTGGAACTGATTCAAATCCTAGATTACGTTTAACAATCTATGTAGAAAGGAGTTGGAGACTTGAGTTAGGTATGTATACACATATACGTATGGTATGCTATGGTGCACATATCCATAAATGTCCACATTTTACCTTATGAAAATTTGTTTCACTTAGTGTAGGTGAGTATATTGCTATGTATTAATGGTTAGGGCAGGTTGTGACTGTTTTGCTGTTAACAATACTATATTACATACATATATATATATTAAGTCGTGTGGTTCCTGGTGACACAGAATAGACCCACCCCTCTCTTCCTAGTGGGGGCCGTAGAAAACGACTAAGGGATAGATAGAAGCGTTCGTGGCCCCGCAACGCAGCGGATAGCCACAACCTGCGCCTGTTCATTTAAACACGGCAATACCGTCGTAAGGTGAAATTTGAGCATATTATATATGCCTATGTCCATACCTTGAGGGATAAAGGCGTGACTATATGTATGTATGTATGAAAAGGTTCATATTATTAGTAAAATGTATGTTCTGAGTTATTGATCTAAGTTCTTTAGTGCGGAAGTTGTCTTTTAATAAAACAAAACTGAAACTTATCAAATTTTATTTATAAAAATATAATGATTTGTATGTGCATATTTACAATTATACAATCTTATATTATTCTTAATACAATCTCATTATATTACTTAGTTAGGTAGATAGAATATTCTTTATTGTACACCACATTGGATTACAAAGATAGATACTTAATTATAAAACATATGAAGGTTGATACAATCGACGGTCACTTTCAAACACTTAACTACATACTTTATCTACATATTACTGTGTTACTAACAATCATCTTATTTACCTAAGTACATTCTTATTATAACAAGACAATTAGGTTCATCAATTTAAATAAATAAATATAAATATTGTGGGACACTTTCACACAACGTCACCTAGTCCAAAGTAAGCTACTATAAGCTTGTGTTATGGGATCTAGACAACTGATAAACATACTTAAATATTTCTAAATACATACATATTATACATAGAAAACATCCGAACTCCGAAACAATCATTTGTGGATCACACAAATATTTGAGTCGGTCCGGGATTCGAACCGGAGACCACTGCGCCACCGAGGCAAATTTAAATTAACCTTTGAAAATTGAAAAATGTCCCCATGCCCAGGTTGCAACATTGCAATTTGATATGATACGTTTATCGTCATTGCTTGATAATGCTACTTTGTTTACGCTTTGAGTAAATATTTCATGTTTGATAGATTTGAATAGAATATTTTTCCTATGAATTACCTGATTCTTAAATAACACATTCTGATAATCATCTATCGTTAAATCACGCACCACCGAATGTTTAATTCCTTTTGCTTTTTTAATTACATTATTCGCTGTTTTTAATGAATATAATTTTGACCTCAATCCAACAAATTCAGTAATAAGTTTACCACCCATCTCATCTTTCATCAATCCTGGTACTTTTTTATTACTTTGAGATATCATAAATTCATTTTGCGTGCTATAGTTACTAGTATCAAAATACTGTAAAAAGTTATATTTTAAATCACTATAGAAGTCATCGGTGTAGATTAAATAAACAAAAGAATCTGTATCGGTATAGCATAGTTGTATTCTGTTACCATAAAAAGGCTTAACTATATTATAATGAAAATGATACATATGTGCTTTAGATAGCTCTAAAACTGAAAAACCTATATATATTGGTTTATCTAAAACTAAACGATCAGGCTTCATTTGAATTGCCACTAAGTTTTCCGATAAAACTGATGCACTATGAAAATAAGGATTGCTTATAAGTTTCTCAGCGCAGAAAGATTTTTTGGTAATATTGTTAGATGAACTCCAAGAGTTAACTAAATGAACTGTCACCCTCTTTTCAGTGTTTTCTAATGTTTTTCCAAAAACGCTATTGTTTAATAACTTGAAGAAATCCTGTTCAAATACAGTAATTGCCTTTTGTCGTAGTTGTGTATTTAATTCTATATATTCTTTCAAATATGCACTTTGGCGAAACGTAATGACTCTATGTATTTTACGTAAAATTAACCCATGTTCAAGGCATTTCTTTAGATGAACGTAATGAATCACATAATTATACTTATTGTAAAGATTTGAAATAAGTTTTTCCGTTTTTCCGCCGGGCGGTATGCATTTTTCAGCACAAAAAGGTAAGTCGTTATGTAAAATATGCAAGGAATCAGGATATAAAAGATCGACTTCTAGTATAAATCCCCATTCTGCATTGTCTCGGATATTTTCTATGTATAACTGATTTATTTCATGCTGATTTAAAAATCGAAAATCTGAATGCGGTAAGTATTGACACATGCTATATCCGTACAGATTGTTACAGTCTAAATAAGTTATAAAACATTGTGGTTTTGCTGCATCATACGAAGGCATATATTTATTATTAGCTTTAGCATAACGATAGGAACACATACATAAACCTCCTCTAATACCGCTTTGAATCATTCGCAAGATAGATAAGTCTGATATGAGTTCTAATCTAACGCCTGTTTTCAAAAGCATTGCGTCAAATGATAAACTAGGTGCAGTAATGTAAAACGCAGGATCGAGTTTATAATGTAACTTACAAGTTTTTCGAAAATTTTGAAATATGTCGGTAAGTAAAAGTACGTCTGTCTTTAAATATAAGTCTGTATATTCACCCATTGTCTTTATATTAAATTTATACCATACTAATTTAGCATGGTCATAGTCCTCCTGTGATATATGTTCATTGCATAAAGAATTGAAAAACAAATGTTTTGCTGGTAATGTTTTTTCTTCATAACATTTCCAACTACTCATGTAATCGTAGGGATAAATACCTTTTCGTGTAAGTAATAGAAACTGGTCATTATTAGGATAATGTTTGCGCAAATTAATAAAATCATCTATTTGCATAGTTTTTGAGAGTTTGTCTAAACTAGTACCTAAGAAATGAAACGAATCTAAAAATCTAATCTGTACATAATCATTCGAGTTGATAGGTATAAATTTTGAAAACGAAATGTATTTTTCTTTCGTTTTAGGTATGATATTTAACCTGCCAGGCGTTTCTCCTAATTTTTTAATAAATAGATGACAGTCGTATCCTGACAAATTATGAAAAAAAATGGGTATAAACATAGGTATCTTATATTGTAAATTACAATGACGATGCGCAGCGCCCCGATATCGTCCGGTTATATGACAATGATCTCTGACTTTATTATTCCATAACAGATTTTCACATATATGACATTTCCAAGCATTTTTATAATCCCTATCATCTTTCTCAGTGAATATCATAGATACATTTTGAATCAATATATTGTAAATTCTCTTGATATCTTCAGTAAGAAAATCTACAAATTTAGAAATACAATCAATTCCACGATACGTTTTGAATTCATTAAAATTATTACTGCATGATGAAACAATATTATACGCAAAGGCCGAAGGAATGTGACGTTGTAAGCGTAACGTATTTGTGGTATCAGATTCATGGTTGCAAATAGGTTCGAGTAATGTTTCAAAATCAGCATAGATAGTGAATGGAACATTTTGTTTTCTATCATAGTTTTTAAATTGTAAAAATGAGCCTTTTTCAGGCAAAACAGTAACAACTCCTCCACATAAATGGTTATCAAATTCGTTTTCACTAGGAAAAAACACTAAACAAGTTTGACAAAAATATAGCTTACCGTGATGCTTAGTTATTTGACTTCTAACGAGCCGTGGTAAATCTTTGATAAGGCAATAATGAGACGACTCACTAGTTTCTAAAAATAATAAGTGTATTATTTTAGATTTTCGATTGATTTTATTAGGTCTATACAAAGGACCTGTTATAGTCTTACTACCTCTTAAACCATAAATGAAAATGTTAAAAGAAGGATTGTTTTTTTCAAAAATATTTATGTCTGAAAAATTCATTGGGAATGAAATATCATTTACGTTCAAGACATCACGAAAATGAGGATATGACGTTACTCTCTCAGGATGTCGATTGGTTGGGTATAAAGCAGCAACTATACACCATAAAAAACAATATCTATCATCATTTTGAATATTCAAACATGCTCTTTTACTTTTTATAAATTTTGGTAAATCTATAAATTTAGATCCACTAAGAGGTTGATACTTGTTAATATTAATTTCTAAATGTGAATTGTTGAAAAACGTCCATCCACTATCTCTCTCTTGAAACTCCTCAATTTTTTTTAATAATATTGACATAACTTTCTCATATGTGGACTTAAAATCGTAATTTAAATGAATGGTAAAATTTTTTGTTGCAAAAGATTTTAACTCTTGTAGATCATTTTTTAACATTAAAAAGAAAGCGAAATACTCAAAATTAACTTTAACAGAATAATGTTTTTGAAGTGAGCTATCTATTAAAGATTTAACTTGATCAAAAATATTTTTTAAGAAACACTCTGGGTAAATATTTACTTCAGATTTAGATATAGTAATACGATAACTTACAATACGTCCTTTGAAACAGGAATGTATTATTTGGACGTTATCGTTGATAGGTACAGTAATATTATTTTTATGCTTATTAGTTCGCAAATGACTACTCCAACAACGAAAACTGATGTTACAACCCGAACAGAAAGGCATTTTAAAATTATATAAAAATTAGTTACCTGTTATATACCTACTTAAGTTAGATTTACTTAAGTAATTTACAATTTTTAATATTATCTATTGCAGATGGACTTTTTTCTTCTATTAACAGTCAACGCCTTGCAAAGCGATGGTATTCTGGAATTGAAAACACAAATTTATTAATACATATGAAATTTAATAAACTTTCAATTCTTTAGTCATGGATAATATATTTAAACAGCAGATATAGATAATCTAGTCACAAAATTTAAATTTTATACCTCCTTAACGATAGAATAGAGCTAAAACCATAGGTACATAAAATATTATTTATTTAAAAATAAAATATTTTAATTGGATATTTGATAAAAATAATGAACACTATACATACATATCTTCACACCAAAATCTCTTGAGGATAGGCAAAGGCACATATCTAACATGCTTACGCCAGAGTATTATTTTTCGTTCCACGTAATAGGTAGCGAGCTTATTGTCGCTGATAGGACACATATTTTTGCTAGAAAACTATCATGATAATAATTAGGTACAAACCTTATAGGAAAAATAATTTCGTCTCTCTGGATGCATCCACTTTAGAGTAAATTTTCGTTCATTACTAATATAATCTTTACGTCTTGAATAAAATATTTTGCTTGAAACCAACACCTCTACTGATCCGCAATTAGTTTAAGCACTTAATCGTCTGAAATTAAAAATTACGCTTACAATAAGCCAAATAATAGCACAATATTACTGAAATATAGTTATAATTACTAAAAAATAAATATCCTCTCTAAATAAAATAATATTTAAACGTTACAATTACCTTATAATGGTCTTCTGGTAGCACTTTAGCAAATTGTTATTAAATAATTTGTATTAAAAAAGATTAAAACTTTTACAAATTAAAAACACTTTTTACTGCATTATTGTCGCAATCGAAATGTAATGCGAAACAAAAGTATAATGTTATTCAATCAATACATCCGGTAGTAGTTTACCTAATATTATTTTTTTTGCAAGATTGTAGTTTCAAATAGGGTTAGCAGACTAGCAGTAAATCGTAAATTACATTAGTATAGTAATTTGCAATACAGTACATGGTGAAAATTTTATAAGAACCCATATACCAAAGTAATTAGTATAATTAGTAACTAATCTAGTAGCATGAAATACAAAAACAAGAATTATAAAGTTGTTTACGTTAAAAAGAATTACTTAGGTACTCACAGATTGCTCTTTTAATTCGTATTATTCGTAATTATCATACTTATAGATAATTAGATTCTATTAATACTAAAGATAAATTATCTTTATTGAGATATTTTTATTTATAATATACCTATCATAAATATTGTACTGTTTGAAATTTGTATTGTTGACAACCTTAATCGCTGTTTAGAATTTCAACATTAACAAACAAAACAAAAGTATCATATTCTCAGTACTATTTTCTAAATATTGCACAATCAATTAAAATGTAAAACATCATTATTATATAGCAGCTAATTTGACTATGGATGTCACTTCCACAAATTTAGGTTCTGTAAAAATTACATCATTACTTCTTTATTGTTGTGGTAATGTAAAGCTGGAATTTAAACATTATAAACAATGCTATAAAATTTTATATTAACAAAGATTTATTTATTATTAAGTAATTTTTAGAAAGACTATGTTAAGTAAGTTTTTATAAACAAACTAGTGAGGACATAATACCCTATATATCTCCATAGATTGTGATCGATTATTAAAATGTAGCAATCAAAATATGAACAGTTAGCAGAATCCATATGAAAACCGAGGCCAGATACTAGTATAATTGTACTCGTATACCTGGTAAGTGTGACAACCCTAAATAATTGCTATTTGCTGCCTTGACTATTTATTAAATATCTTAGTTGATAATTTTTAGCAGTTATAATACATCCAAGGTAAAATGTTTGATTGTTTGTTATTTGTTAATGAATTACACAAATTTTTAATTAGACAAGCTATCAGCCTTGTTTTAGCTTATAATCTCATAATTTTCAAAAGACTTCCATTACAATTCGAGTTGTCTCTTGTGTAATTACTAGCGACGGTCTAAGGTTAATTCCATCCGGCTAGATACATTAGAACTCATCTCAGCTACGGTACAAGGGTTTTGGTAGAAACCTGGTCGGTCTGGGAAAACTCAGTCAGACGACATAGACAGTAAACAGTATCTATCCTTCTTCAATAACCCTCCACAGCAGAACTAAAAATGTAAGTGTTTAAATATTATTTATCTAACATACATACATACATACATATACTCACGCCTCCATCCTCGAAGGGGTAGGCAGAGGCCTATACCGGTTCACATTTCACCGTGTACAATTCGGTCCCACGTAACAGGTGGTGAGCAGATTGCCGTGTTGAAATGTACTGCCGCCATCAGAGCCTCGTCCGTTGTTCAGCAGGTGCACGAGCTTGCACGTGAGGTTGACTTGGGCCCGGAGGTGTTGGCAGGGCCCCACTACACCCCTAACATATAACATCTTTTTTAATGTTTAACAGGTTTATTGACATATTATTTATTTTTTTACAGGTCAGACTCCGAGTGCGAACAATACAATAATTCCACGAAATGCAATCAAGTCATACCTAAAAGCAAGACTAAAGGTTCTAGAGTGAAAAAGTCTCTTGCTAATATAAGGTAATTATTTGAACAAAATCTATATACTTAGTACTTAAATTTTCAGAAATCCATAGGTGCTACCAGTTCAACAGTTTATTTTATATATATGTATTTGTTTTTTGTTTCAGAAAACCTGTAAAAACAAGTGATGTGTTTAACATTAGTCGTGGCGCAAGTGAATACAGACAGTCTTCCTCACCCGTGCTATCATCATATTTCGTAAATAGAGTGGCTAATGGTAACGAACGTCGAGATCTCAACACCACGGGCGACTACTTTGTGGATGTCAAGGTGTATAAAACAAGTGATGTTCATCAAGCAGATCCACTAACGCTCTGGAAAAAAGCGTTGATTCGAATAAAATTCCAGACCAACGAAGACACTCCTGAGTGGCGTAAGCTTCAAGCGTTCGTGCAATCTGTTGACGCATTATGTGACGAACAACCTAGGTTTATCTCAAACGAATAACGATGAGTTTTTGTACTTGTAATAATTAATATTGTATAGTAATTATTAATTAATAAATAAAATCTCATTCTACTTTTGGGGTGTGTTTCTTTTGTTGTTCAACAATTTACGCACCCTGTCTCTTGGTTGTACGTAGTTGCTAATGCGATGAAGCACTAAACGCACATGTCTATGTCGACTGTGCTATAAGTGTGGAAGCGCAAATGCATACTACATACATTGTCTCTTGGTTGTACGTAGTTGCTAATGCGATGAAGCACTAAACGCACATGTCTATGTCGACGACTGCATAAATACGCACATGTCTATGTCGAACAACTGTGCTATAAGTGTGGAAGCGCAAATGCATACTGCATACATCCGTCTCTTAGCCTCTTGGTTGTACGTAGTTGCTAATGCGATGAAGCACTAAACGCACATGTCTATGTCGACTGTGCTATAAGTGTGGAAGCGCCAATGCATACTACATACATTGTCTCTTGGTTGTACGTAGTTGCTAATGCGATGAAGCACTAAACGCACATGTCTATGTCGACGACTGCATAAATACGCACATGTCTATGTCGAACAACTGTGCTATAAGTGTGGAAGCGCAAATGCATACTGCATACATCCGTCTCTTAGCCTCTTGGTTGTACGTAGTTGCTAATGCGATGAAGCACTAAACGCACATGTCTATGTCGACTGTGCTATAAGTGTGGAAGCGCAAATGCATACTACATACATTGTCTCTTGGTTGTACGTAGTTGCTAATGCGATGAAGCACTAAACGCACATGTCTATGTCGACGACTGCATAAATACGCACATGTCTATGTCGAACAACTGTGCTATAAGTGTGGAAGCGCAAATGCATACTGCATACATCCGTCTCTTAGCCTCTTGGTTGTACGTAGTTGCTAATGCGATGAAGCACTAAACGCACATGTCTATGTCGACTGTGCTATAAGTGTGGAAGCGCAAATGCATACTACATACATTGTCTCTTGGTTGTACGTAGTTGCTAATGCGATGAAGCACTAAACGCACATGTCTATGTCGACGACTGCATAAATACGCACATGTCTATGTCGAACAACTGTGCTATAAGTGTGGAAGCGCAAATGCATACTGCATACATCCGTCTCTTAGCCTCTTGGTTGTACGTAGTTGCTAATGCGATGAAGCACTAAACGCACATGTCTATGTCGACTGTGCTATAAGTGTGGAAGCGCAAATGCATACTACATACATTGTCTCTTGGTTGTACGTAGTTGCTAATGCGATGAAGCACTAAACGCACATGTCTATGTCGACGACTGCATAAATACGCACATGTCTATGTCGAACAACTGTGCTATAAGTGTGGAAGCGCAAATGCACACTGCTGATTTGGATGACAAAAATATTATTGGGTATTCTACTCCACTGAGAGTGACAGAAGCGAACGAAGAGAGCTGATGGAACTTAAGGTGGAGTAGAATGCCCAATAATATACTACTTTTGTGTGACCCATAAATGTTTGTCTCAAGAGTCTGGTTGTTTCTATGTATAATATGTATGTATTTAAAAAATATATTAGTATTAATATCCGTGGTCTGATACCCATAACACAAGCAGGTTATTCCTAGTTTTCTTTGGGATCAGATAGCGTTGTGTGAAATGTCCGTGAATAAAAAAAAATTGACAGCATTTTTGTTACCTTTGATTTTTATTACACGCATAGAGACAAATATGAACTTCCGGAGTTTAACACAACTTGACAATGTACGAAAAGTACTAGTGTACTAGAGACTGACTAGTAGGTACTTTCAAATCTAAAAATAGTTTATTTTTGTAAATCAAAAAGTTAACGTAATGATTATAAAGACTAGAATTCCGTGATTCTATCACTGACGAAACATGTGATGAGCCGATTATTATTGTCTACGCCGCTTACTCGTTTTCAAATTTCTACACCCGTCTGACTCAATCGTTAGTAGATAACGGGCGCTGCGCCGCCCCGCCGCCGCCCCGCGCCGACAGCCGTTGCGGGGATATTATATTATTACTCACAAAGTATTTTTTGTTTAAATAAAAAAGGTACATATTTACTCGAAATGAAAGCCGGTTGTCAGTAAAACAACAATCCTTAATACAAATTGAAAGCCTTGTGGGCGGATTGAAAAAAATCAACTGCATTAGGCTCACTATCTATTACGCGTACGTAAAACTATAAGGTAAAATGTGGGCGTACACTATGCCTCTGCCTACACCTTCAAGGATAAAGGCGTGACTATATGAATGTATGTATATACATATTTACAATCGCAATACTAAATAGAAAGTCAAAGTAGGCACATATTATTAAAATGCTGTAGGGGGCAGCCCTATCGCATGCTTACGTACCGCGCGGCTGTAGGCATTTATTTCTAAAATCCGGCCGAGTCAAACTACAGTATACAGTGCCAATACCTTCAAATTCGGTTGGTAGCCTGTCGCAAGAGCGTATACCTACCACTGTTTAACTGGGTAACTACCCATAAAGTGTCATTGACCTTATGCAGTCTACCATGATAACAAGAAAGACTTTTTTTTTTTATGGTTGATGTACATGTTATAAATTCGCATGATGTATTGGGAACTTTTTGGCAAGTAAAACCTTCCTATTTCACAAATACGGGATAAAAAACTAGACATATAATTATTAGACTACTACTTACTTAGAAATAGTATGGTATTACTTTAGAAATGGTATTTGAATAAAAGAAACTGCAAGGTACGATACCTATATTTCTTGTGAGGTGCAGCCACAAGATTCTGATGAATTTCTTATTCTCATAATGTTATGTACCTACTCTTTTTGCAGAGAGACTCTTGAACGTAATCTAAATAAATTATAGAATAACGCTATTATGGACATTTTGTAAGTTACAAGATTAGGTACTCCGCAGGAGGATACAGGTTAAATTTGAATACACTGTTAAAGTAACTCAAATTTACAATTCCATCTACATCTGTTAATGCCTCATCTTTTGCACAGCAAAAGCTGGTGAACTTAACCTTTAGCTAGTTTTAAATTGAATCAAATTATCTAAAATAAACTACTAGGAGCGGCTAACCCCACAAGTTCCAACTCTCGACCATTTAGTTAAGCATTGGTTTCTATGTGTTACAATAGTCACGGTAAATTTAAGACTTTAGAAGGTTTTCCTTTTCCATTTTTATCAGAATAAGAATATTAACGATATTTGTTAAAAAAATATGAAAAAGAAAACTCCTAGTCGAGTCGACTGGCAGACTGCAGTCATCTATCTAAACCAATGGGTATAACTATTTAAAGGGGAAATGCTGCCAGTCTTTGGGTACAATGTCATTATTTAGATTTAGGTTAGTTTAGATAGTTATAATGTAAATAGATAATGTTACATTGGGATTATTTTGGTAAATAAATATGTAGCAAGTCTCATTCTGTCAGATGCCACAATACTTTCTAGGCAGCAGTCCCACGATCTGATAAAATTCTACAAGAAACTCTAATAACGTAAGCTGTTTAGGGTTCTTTTTTCCATTTTGCGAACCAGTCAACTTTTGTTAGAATATAGGATATACATTTAATTCTAGCCTTTACCTCTAACAAAATGGCCCTAAGTGGTCTAAGTGCATATATACTGTTAAAAGGCAGTTTTACCTTTTCTTCAGTCTTAGCGGAATTATAAATATTGCATTAGTAAACCAGTAAGACTGAATCTGATCTAGCGTAACCATAATAAGCATCAGAATTATACTTAGTTTACTTGGTCCTAAATTATCCCTATAGGGCATTATGTCTTAGTATACTCATTTGACTGGACACTAGTCCATGTTGAAGCGGGCTTAAAAGAAATCAACAATCTGACGCTATTTGTGGTACTAAATCCCTCTTTGTCATAGTGTGTACTACAGTATTAGGACAGCTGGTACGAAGTATGTTACAGCCGGTGTACAGCGTAAAATTAAGGCCTAATAGACACCTACGTACCCTTTTTTTTTTAATACCCTGTTGTATAGCTCTTTCAATTAAAAAAAAAAAGGTCTTTATAATAGATATTGCTAGCTGTCTCACAAAGGCTTATCACAAAACGTCGAAATTAGATAAGAAATCCTAAAATTGTCTACCCATGTACATTGCACGGTATCTCCAGGGATATTTTGAACACCTGATATGATATGATATGATATGATACGGTACAATTGGTCAAAAAGGTCAACGTCTATTACAATTAGAAATTATATTATATTCCCCAATAATAGAGTCCATGCCTGAAATGGTCGCCAGGTATTTATAATGTGCGCGACACACTAAAAACACGACGCGACTATGTGTAGATAGAATGTACTGCGTATGGTGGCGCATTGGATATTGATAGTGTGACTCTGGTCATAGAAAACAACACAAATTGATTCTACTCAACACGCGTTGCGTCGCGTTTTAACAATGTGTTTCCGCCTTAAACTTCCGACGTGTATTTGACACGGATAACTCTTGAGGAAACCCACACTATAACACAAATAGATTGTTATGAAGCTAAAAAGTTCAACTAATCCTCAGGCATATCACATTTTTTTAAACGTGATACACTATATCTATATCTATATAATTATAATTCCATAAATAATGCACTAGGAGTTCTTATCAATAAGGTACAACTAAAATAAGTTATAAATGACCACAATTCCTTGTCTGGAGGACTTGTGTCGCGGTTGCTCAAGGTCGTTAGCAATTATCCGAATCAAAGTCTTAATTTCACCTGTCGCTCGGCCCGATCCTCACCATTGCCTTCAGTATCGCCGCCACTGGTTAGATTCCGCCTTCTGGCAGTCACACCGCTCCGCAGCGCCGCACTGTATTCCGACACGACAGTTCACCTGTCTTTCTGCTTGGGCGTGAATCTTTCACTTCAGTCACCTGGAATTGTCATTTTAAACGCAGTTACTGCTCTTTCAAGCTAATAATTTCCCATCTATCATCTCATCTAAGGCGTTTATTACGTCCAAGGCGCTTATATCTCGCCTGCTTGGCGTCCCCAAAAAAAATCTCTATGCCTTACTATGCATACGGCTAGTTATGAGAAGGGTACAGTTTGTGCCGTAATCTTTCTTGAGCGATTCCGTGATTGGAAAAGCTCACTAAGCCGCTGGTATGGAATCTAAATAACACTATAGGCATAAACAAGGCTGGAGGTGTTAAGTAAATCGAAAAACATCAATACTGTTTCACATACGCTCCATTTACTATTGGGCAACAAAATTTGTTATGCATTCATGTGTGTGTAATCTAAACGCTCCACACATACCAATCCAAGTAAGCCTAATGTCAGCCAAAATCATTGAAAAAGCTTCTATATTGTTATGATCGCCACCATAATAGCAGCACAACAATATGACTGCATAAAGCACAGATGATAATATGAATCATTCTCACTATACTCGCCTGGTTGAAATTGACAGCACACCTATACGGTTGCATACTAGCTGCACACTAACACGGCTGCATGTAGCATCGCTTCATGACTAAACAGATCAATCTCAACATACTTTCATGATTGTGCACTGGCAGTCTACTTACATAGCTTATAGAAATCATTTGCCGCACCTACATGATTGCACTTCAGCAGCACACCTACATGGCTATGAAACTAACTCTCAACATACCTGCATGGTTGCGCTTTTACAGCTCACCTACATGACCGCAGACAGCACTCCTGCACGGCTTTGGAAATAACTCACATCATACCTGCATGGTTGCGCTTCTACAGCGCACCTACATGGCTGTAGACAGCACACCTGCACGGCTATGGAAATAACTCACATCATACCTGCATGGTTGCGCTTCTACAGCACACCTACATGACTGCAGACAGCACACCTGCACGGCTATGGAAATAACTCACATCATACCTGCATGGTTGCGCTTCTGCAGCACACCTACATGACTGCAGACAGCACACCTGCACGGCTATGGCACTAACTCACATCATACCTGCATGGTTGCGCTTCTACAGCACACCTACATGGCTGTAAACAGCACACCTGCACAGCTATGGAAATAACTCACATCATACCTGCATGGTTGCGCTTCTACAGCACACCTACACGACTGTAGACAGCACACCTGCACGGCTATGGAAATAACTCACATCATACCTGCATGGTTGCGCTTCTACAGCACACCTACACGACTGTAGACAGCACACCTGCACGGCTATGGAAATAAATCACAAAATACCTGCATGGTTGTGCTTCCACAGCGCACCCACATGGCTGCAAACAGCACACCTGCACGGCTATGGAAATAACTCACATAATATCTGCATGGTTGTGCTTCCACAGCGCACCCACATGGCTGCAAACAGCACACCTGCACGGCTAATGGAACTGAGTCTCAACATACCTGCATGGTTTCACCTTACAGCTCACCTTACAGCTCACCTGGATGGCTGCAAATAACACACCTTGCACGGCTATGGGACTAACACACATAAAACCTGCATGGTTGGATAATCACTTGCAACGCTCAGGGTTGCACAGCAGCATTCATACTTAAATTAATAAAATAATGTCTAAATTTGTCATAGTACGTCTCGTTGATTGGAGACCCACGCACTAAATACAGTCTTTGCCCTTGAGAAGTCGTTAAGTATTTTAACCACATACTTTTAAAAATAAATAGCAAAGACTGCAAGTCTAGTCGGTCTTAACACAAAATATACATATTACACATAATAAAATTGATCTTTGTAACTGCAATAAGAACGGTGCGTACCTATCGTATTTGGTCACATTTATTTGACCTATGTAAAAATAAATTTTACCGTACCGGTAGAGGGTATTCACAAAATAAATCAAAATAACTAACTGTAATTATATCCAAAATTTCTAACAGGACGTCTTATTAACTGAGGATCCACGAATTAAAATGAAGTCCTAGCCCTTGAGAAGTGGCTATGTAACTTAAATATGTAGGTACCTACTTTTGTTTCAAGGTAACTAATAGGTAGGTACATATGGGCATAATGGCGGGTATTACCACAATAAAAATATAGCTCTAAGCAACTACAATAAAACGATAAGGACCTTTTTGTCACATTTCTGTGTTCGATCTAAAACAAATGTATTCACCGTTCCGGTAGAGAATATTTCCTAAAACCCTTACCGGAGTTAAATAAAAACGTAGTTAAATGGACACCGCAGCCAATAGAGTTATGTAACCCCAGTTTGCAGCAATTCGTTAAAGTCAAATACCTTCTTGACTACAGTAGAAGTTGCTACGAATATAATACACGCTAATAGGAATAATCACGAACCATGATTAGCAGTCGAATAAACTTATACTTACAGTTTTAACTTGTCACGGCTTGGCTCGCAGGTTACCACTTCTGACTTGATGAAAAATAATACTCCAATGATCCTTTACATATCCATTTATTCTTCTGCTCTTCGTATAATAGATACTACTCCTATGTTTCCACTTGATGGTATGATAAAATAAATAACAATCCAATGATTGTAGATTCGTTACATTTTTATTTTCACAATTTATCTATTACTTGCACAACTGCTAACTATTAATTAATTAATACATATATTCTACTTTAACTAATTAGCACTTTACTGAACTCGATCTGGAAACAGAATGTGTTCTTTTTCCAGAATATTCACTTTTTATCGCCTCTCAACAAATCCCACCTCATACTGAACATTTATGTCAAATCAACTACCCACTATTTTCGAATAATCAATAAATGTTTTATGTACAGGCTAATCATTCTGCTATGAGGCGGTGTTGACATCACAAAAATAACTTATTACTACTTAAAACTGAATGGTTTTAGCAAAATCACAACATATGCTACAAAATATCAAATGACCATGCTGCGAATTTGAAAGCTTTCTTCTCCTTTTTGAACAACTTCCGAAGATCGTCCACACAAACTTAACAAACTTTGTGAGGAACCCATGATTTGGCTTGATTAACAATCTGCACACCAAAATATGTAAAATATACTTTTTTTACAAAGTCAGTAATGTTTCTTTGATGTCATTTAATGACAAAATCACCACATATATAACAAAATACGTTGGGAAAATTTTTACGACCACCATTAGCCATATAAAGACGATACATTTAAGTTAAACACTACTTTGCAAGGTTATGTTAAGTTTTAGAAAAAGAGCAGCTTTGCAGTTTTTCACAACTACCCACCAAATAACATTTGATTTCATTGCCAGCCTAATTACACTGAAATATGTTTCCAACTAATATAATTTAAATTTTTAAAGATAGATTATACTATATTTTCCATAGTAAAATGAATTCTTGTCTTTTCTTGAAATGTGGAAAATCGGTGGGTGATACAACATTTTTATTAATTTTTTCGGAATCAGCTCATCGAATTATACAAAGTTTAGCTAAATTTATTGAAAAAGTTTTTTCATCGTTGGCCTGTGTAATTATCAAATCGCTATATAAAGGAGCCTGATCTATAGAAAGCATCATAATTGTTTGATAAGTGGTAACATTAAGAGGTTCTTAAATTAATTAAAACATGAAATTGGTAAGTATAGTTCCACTAGCTTTTATAATAAACTTTACTTTATGGATATCAAAAGTGATAGATTTTAATGTTATGTATATAATAATTAATTATACCTATTAATGAAGTAGTAGTAAAACACTGAGAGAATAGACTATAATGATAATTTAAAACTTGAACCGTTTCAAATATTGAAGAGCCGCGCCTGTGAGATAGACGAGGAAGCAGAACTGTTTCTTTGTCTTGAGTAAAAACAAAGTACGTAGGTATGTACTTAAAATGCTGACGTTGTGAGCATTTTGCTATAATAATATGTGTTTATGTAGGCGACTTTGGTGTTTTAATGAAAGTTGTGCAACACGTGTCCCAAGTTTTATTTATTTTTCACTTACCTATGCCCGTGGATCCACAAGGCGATGTTATCACGAACCCGTTTCCAACTAAAACTTATCCCGTATAAAAAAATGTCCACGTCTATCTAAATCTCTATTAATATGTAGTTATCTGATCTATTTTGTGTTTTTTGTTTACTTGGGGATTCTAGTACCTACTACGCGGCAAGTCATCGACCAAACGAAGTGATTAGATATTCTCTACTTCCAGATGAATGAATCCGACCAAATACATATTTGTGTGGTCCACTAATGTTTGTTTCGGAGTTTGGATGTTTTCTTTGAATAATTATGAATGTTTGCCTGAAAGAGATTGCCTGTTTTTTGGACAAAGGTTGCCTGTAAGAGATTGCTTTTTAGCGATAAGGCCGCCCTCTGTACAGTTATAAAATTGTAATATCTTTCTGTTGTGTATGTTTTATATTGGTGTCGATAAATTTTATTCTATTTTATTCTATTCTATGTATTTTCAAATCTATTCAAATAAATAAAATTGAAGTGTCTGTTTGTAATATTAAAATAACCGCTTTCTACATGCATCTGAATGTATATACGGTACGGTATATACGGTACGGTAAGGGTGAGGCTCTAGCAGTGAGCCTCGACATCTCTAAAGCCTTTGACCGGGTCTGGCACCGTGGTCTTCTTACGAAATTGCCCTCATATGGACTACCTGAGAGATTATGCGGATGGGTGTCCAGCTTCTTGGCCGGTAGAAGCATCAGGGCCGTCGTTGACGGCAGCTGTTCAGACTGCATGGCCATAAACGCTGGAGTCCCGCAAGGCTCAGTGTTGTCCCCTACTCTGTTTCTGCTGCATATCAATGACATGTTGTCTATTGATGGCATTCATTGTTATGCGGACGACAGTACGGGGGACACTTGTTACACGGGCCGCCCCGGTATCTCTCGGGACACAGTAGAGGAAAATCGTGAACAGCTTGTGTCTGAAATCGAGGCTACTCTTACTAGAGTGTCCGATTGGGGTGGACAAAATCTTGTCCAGTTCAACCCTTCCAAGACACAAGCGTGTTTTTTCACCGCTAAGCAAACCCCAATTACTGTAGCGCCGCAATTTCAGGGCACATCTCTTTCCATCGCCAAAAGTATAGGGATCCTTGGCGTTGACATCTCCAGTGACGTTCAGTTCCGTAGTCATTTGGAGGACAAGGCTAAGCTGGCGTCCAAGAAGCTAGGTGTGCTCAACAGGGCGCGGCGGTACTTCACTGCGGCGCAAACACTGCTTCTCTATAAATCGCAAGTGCGGCCGCATATGGAGTACTGCTGTCACCTCTGGGCGGGAGCACCTGAATATCAGCTTCGTCCATTTGGCTCGGTGCAAAGACGAGCTGTAAGAATTGTCAACGATCCTGTACTTACAGCTGGTGTGGAACCTCTTCGCGACAGGAGAGACTTTGCCTCCTTATGCGTGTTCTACCGCCTGTACAATGGTATGTGCTCTGAGGAATTGTTTGATATGATGCCCACGGCTACGTTCTATCATCGCACCGCTCGCCACAGACAGGGAGTTCATCCTCACACTCTGCGTCCGGTGCGTTCCAGCACGGTTAGATCCGATAGGTGTTTTCTTCCACGCACGCTTAGGTTGTGGAATGACCTCCCTGCCTCGGTTTTCCCAAACGCCTACAGTATGGGGTTCTTCAAAAGGGGTCTTAGAAGGTTTTTACAGGGTCGGCAGCGCGAGTGTGGCACCTCTGGTGTTGCAAACGTTCATAGGCTGCGGTGACCACCGGTCCTTCTGGTGGGCCGTATGCTTGTCAGCCACCTTAGTGGTATAAAAAAAAAAAAAAAAAAAAAAAAAAAAAAAACACATACCAAAATATATATTTTTAAAATTATTGTCTGTATGTCTGTCTGTCTGTTTGTTCCGGCTAATCTCTGGAACGGCTGGACCGATTTGGACGGGACTTTCACTAGCAGATAGTTTATGTAATAAGGAGTAACATAGGATACTTATTTTTAACATTCACGCTGACGAAGTCGCGGGCACAGCCAGTAGGTAATATTATATAAGTAGGTACCTGAGTTTATTAGAAGCTTAATTAGCTTCGTTTGGATTAGATGGCGATGTCTATAAAAATCTCCTACAATATATATTCTCTCTCCTTATTTATACACAGACACTGACTTTCAAATATCTTTGTGATATAGTTTCAGCTCTGTAAGGAATATAAATTCTTGTATTATTGGCAGTTTACGTTACTACTCTTGGTGTTGGCGGCTTCCATCGCGGGCGTATACGGTCTCAGCAGGGAAGACGAAGACAGGGAGCACGGATATCGGTCCGCTGAAGAGAAAATACAAGAGGACCAAAAGCGCTGGCTGGAGGACCTCGACCGCAATGGGAACGGTGTAAGACGGCAACAAGCGCAGAGGCAGGAGTACTACCCTGGAGGACCTCGACCGCAATGGGAACGGTGTAAGACGGCAACAAGCGCAGAGGCAGGAGTACTACCAGCGGTGGTTGGATAAACTCAAACCTCCTGTAAAAGATGTCAAGGATCCTCAATAGGAATAAGTCAGAAGTGTAAACTAACTAAGTAATAAACTGTTCCTAACAAAAATTAAGGTATTTTATTTTGCTACTCCTATAGAAAGCAATTCTTGTTTATAAACATATTCAACAAGTGAGTGTGTATATTTTTTTATGTATGGGTATACATACAGAAATATACAGACTCATTTGTTGAATATGTTTATGTTTTAAGGAAAAACTACTAAGGAAATTTGCGAATGCTTGTTGAGTCACCTGCAATGTACCTACCTAAGTACAGTTTCGCGGCCTGTACTGGACACATGTAATGGATTGGGCGAAATGATGACCACATTCGCTAGTAGTAAACTTGAATTAAACTTGTAAAACACTTGCCTATCACACTTTTTCTTTGTGGCAATGCGCTTTGCATTGCGTTATGATAAACCTTATGCTACATGATACATAGGTTCATATCATCACGCCTGTCTTACAGGGTAAGCAGAGTCTGCGCTCTCCACCCACTGTGCTTTCAGAGTAGCACTCAACAGCGACTGGACCAGACTGTAAATTGCTCCTGAGGGAGTTTTGTAGGTCGTCCATACGAATCAAGCGCTCAAAGGCCCGGGAACTCCTGTGTCAAAGTGTTGTTTGTCGGTTTGTGAGCACTTCTACAAGGTAATGAAAATGTTCAATACTCAATGTTTTAATAGTTTCTAGGAGGCGCTTATCTTAGCAGTCTAATAATAAATAGTTCACATTCTTCTATAACGTTCCATTCGACTACTGGCCGTGACTTCCAATCAACGTCGCGGATAGTCTGAGCCTTCCTCGTGGGGAGCAGACGGGCACATGTTCACCCTCACGAAGGCCAGGAGGGTCGCCAGTACCATGTAGAACAAAGGTATCTGTAGAAAATACAACAGTCATCAAAATTGGTACAAAAACATACAGGCAGACAGATGTCATAGTCTATTTTATGTCAATTCTATTGGTATAAGCTGCTATTAACAACAGTCGCAACCTAGTGTTAATAAAATATACCTACTGGAAATGTGAACAGATTTACCACTATCACACTAGTAGGTAAAGAAAATTGTTTCAAATCATTCTTTTCATTGTGATGTCCTGTTTAAAAATATTTCAAAATCATGAGCAGCTAGATTGCTTCTAATTTGTAGGTAAGTATCAAAGATTAAAACCAATTTACATAAGAGTGGATGCGGAAGGCGCAGGACCGTGTGTTGCGGTGGAAGTTGGGGGAGGCCTACGTCCAGCAGTGGACTGGCATACACAGATTTAATTGATTGTGAACTTTTGAAGATAATGTCTCCAAAAGTTTCGCCAGAAAACTGCCTATTGGAGAGGGCTAATCCCGCTCGAAGGAGACAACGTAGGGGAGGTGGTAGATTTCAGTAGCTCCCCGATCGCTGTTTAGGTGTTGCAGCAGTCGCATCTTGGGGCGATGTGACCGTATTATGCAACACTGTGAAGGTGATACCTCGGTGCGGCCGGGGGGGTAGCCAGCCAAAGAGATTGCTGTCCCAACTCGCCAGTGACAAGGGGTGGGGCAGCATTCCAATAGGTGATATTGATCACCCAGTGGTGTGCTTCAACCATGAGCATGGCAGCGAGGACCCCAGAAGCCGCTGATGCGTTCCTGGGGTTCCTCCCTCCTGCCGATGTAGGCCGCCGCGGGGTTTAGTGGGTGGGAGTCCCACACACGTCCTCCGTCTCCCCAACGGAGGGTATGGTGCATAACGCATTCCCCGCGTAAAAAAAAAAAAAAAAAAAAATAAAAAAATAAGGGTTGGAAGCCTCCATACGACACGCCCAGCAACGTTTCGACTTACTGCAGGGCACCAATACAACTTATCGTCAACTCCCTGACGACTTGGAAGAGGTCAGCCAGCCAGAATCATGGGCTGCCCAGTCATAGGACACCGTACCGAACGGGGGACTCTCCATCCTCTCTGCTTACGCTCTAGTTTCTGAGGAACCCTTGAGAGCGATGGGACGTAACCATATCCTGAGCTTGGGCGATGTCGTTCTCAAAAGAGTTGAAACGGGACATCGTGGGGGGGTCCCGCCTCCAGGGAGGCAAGACATACACAAGCCGCACTGCTGCCCCCTCTCCCGCTAGAGAAGAGTAAATTACTCTAATTTGTTTCACCAAGTAAAACATCCTTACTCGAATTGAATTCATACCATGTAGAGACACTGAACTGAGCCTATAAAATTTTTAGTAAGTAGTTAGTATTATTATCTACTATCCACGTAAATGTTCATCCCAAAATAATAGATTTAAAAAATGTGATGCAATCAGCCATTTTTATTACTCTAAGCAGCACTTAACACATTATAATTGGAGTCAAAGTCTTAATAATAGTGTTCACAAAAAAACTGGAAAATTACACACAAAAACGATTGTTCTCACTCAAACTCACCAATTTCATCGTGGTCCCTATATTTTTAGAGGTCTCGGCCAATTGTGAGGCTTTCTAACGACCTAGCTCGCTTATATACTCGTAGCGCTGGAGGCACTGTTCCACGAGGTAGGTACAACAAAACAGCACTAAACATGTTACATCGTTTTAAGAGTTCAGAATGTTAATTACTAATTATGCGGTTGGAGTCACGTGTCCACTCCGGCCTTGTCTGACTAGTTTTGAGCTTCAAGATAATCCTGTGCGAGTTAGGAGGAAAGTGATGTCTGATGTGTCAATGGCAATGCAGTACGAGCATTTGTGTAGTAGCGAGTACTGCCAGACTCGGAACGCAATAGAGCCGGAGAGAAAAGAACTTGGCAATAAACTCACGGCTATTTTTTTTCAAACTGCTCGTAATTGATAAGGGTTTTAACTCGCACGACTTGCTCTACACTTTATAAATTTCGGATCTTTTTCGCGTATACATTTCAAACTTTGCTCACCTCTCGACGTTTCGGCTATGTTACAATAGCCGTAGTCACGAGTAGACTCCGTCGTCCCTCGAGAAGCAAGCATAGTTTGAAATGTATACCTACGCGAAAAAGACCCGAAATCAGCCCGAAATGTGCCAGTAAGTGATTACAATTCATTTAACAATTAGGAGTGCTATGTGAGGAGCAAAACTCGAAAATAATTGATTCATACTCGAAGCTCAAGCACACTTCCAACAACAAGGGCTATCATTGAATGAAAGACCATTTACTTGGTCAATGCTGTTCCCGTCCTTAAGTTTCGTGTCAGCAGTCTCAGGGTAAGTCGTCACGTGTTATCGAAAGAGAAGTTTGTCACGACTAGGCTGGCAAGGGCAAGAGAGTGCTCGAAAAAGATAATTATGATACGTTACTGGCTAAATATAGGCAGTTATTGATTTATTTAAATGGTGATCTTGTTTTTAACCGACTTCAAAAAAAGGAGGAGGTTCTCAATTCGTACGCTATGTTTTTTTTTTTTTGTTTGTATGTTACGCGGTAGCGGCGCCAATTATGGATGGATTTTGAAAATTTTTTTTTTGTTTGAAAGAGACTACTTCTGAGGTGGTCCCATATCTAGGGTATCAGGATCTGATGCTGGGATCCAGGAGAAATCGAGGGCAACCACCGAAAATTGTAGGGACAACTAGTGCGTTTGTTAACTTTTTGATTAAGTGCTTTAATGTACTACAATTTATTGAAGGTCTGGAGTCGATCTGATGATGGAACCGAAAGACAGTCGAGGGAATTCCTTAACGAATTACAGCAATTACCTTGTGTTTCGGCTTGATTGATTTGTGTTGATGAGAACTTTACACCTAGACAGATATAATACTTTTCGGTCCACCCGTCACTTAAAATAATAAAATAAAAATTTTAAATAAAAAATAGAACCGACTTCATACAAATCCTTAAAAATAAAATTTACTTAGCACAAAGTAATATGTATTTTGATTTACCAGATTTTATTCAATAAAATATTGAAGTTGGTGCCATTAATAATACCTACCTAAACCTATGAGTTTACTTGGCGCCGAGTTCAATATTATATTAAATAAAATCTGGTAAATCAAAATACATATTACTTTGTGCTAAGTAAATTTTATTTTTAAGGATTTGTATGAAGTCGGTTCTATTTTTTATTTAAAATTTTTATATTATTTATTTAAATGTTTGTCTTGTTTTTGATTTTGTCAAGTTCAAGGTCACACAGCTCTAATAGTGTACCTACCTAACCACCACAAATCGTTGTGAGCGATTCGAAAACCTATAATATGCCTCTACCGAAGCTTTCAGGGATAAAGGGGTGACAATTTATATTATAATGGGTAATATACGCCATAAATGACATTTAATACTTACTAAATGTTGCTTTATCAGGTGTTCATGAACTGTAGTTAATCGGAGGTATCTATATGTGAAACATTGTGCTTAAAAGTAATCGTTTATAGGGTTCCATACCTAAAGGGTAAAAACCGGCCAAGTGCGAGTTGGACTCGCCCATGAAGGGTTTCGTAGCAGCAAGTAACATAATATAAAAGTTCTTATAGTTCGTTGTAACTTTGATTGATGTTTTAACACGTTCGCAGTGGTAGTGATTTTTCTAACCGAAAATTGCGGCTTATGACGTATTAAAAAAAAACTACCAGCTCTATCTCGTTCGAACTAATTTTCGTTGGTAGTTTTTATGGCAATGTACATCATATAATTTTTTTAGATTTATCATTCTCTTAGTTTAGAAGTTAGAGGGGGGGGGGACACACATTTTTCCACTTTGGAAGTGTCTCTTGCGCAAACTATTCTTTTTAGAAAAAAATGATGTTAGGAACCTCAATAGCATTTTTGAAGACCTATCTATAGATACCCCACACGTATGGGTTTGATGAAAAAAAAAATTTTGAGTTTCAGTTCTGAGTATGGGTCCCCATACTCAGAACTGAAACTCAAAATTTTTTTTACCCGAAATTTACTACTTTTTTTCTAGTTTTATATAAGAATCTTAATGCGGTTCACAGAATACATCTAGTTACCAAGTTTCAATGTCATAGGCCTTATAGTTTCGGAGAAAAATGACTGTGACACACGGACGGACAGACAGACAGACAGACAGACATGACGAATCTATAAGGGTTCCGTTTTTGCCATTTGGCTACGAAACCCTAAAAACGGGACCCTATAACTGAGTCTTCGCCGTCCGTCTGTCAGTAGGTAGGTATCTCATGAACCGTGATGTGATAACTTTATAGGCTAGCGATAAGGCCACTGTTTGAACATATTCTGTCCTCTTTTGCATTTTCTTCCTAATATTATAAATATGAAGTTTGTGAGTGTGGTTGTGTAGATGTGTGAATGTTTGTTACTCTTTCACGCTCTAACGGCTGATCGGATCTGGCTGATATTGGATACAGGAATACATTATAGTCTGGAATAACACATAGGCTACTTTTATCGCGGGATAAAGTTCCCACGGGACGCGGGAACGGGAAAAAGTTTTAGACGGGCGAAGCTGCGGGCATCAGCTAGTCCTACTAATATTATAAATGTGAAAGTTTGTGAAGATGTTTGAATGTTTGTTACTCAATCACGCTCTTAACGGCTGAACGGATTGGGATGAAATTTGGTACAGAGATAGCTTATAGTCTGGAATAACACATAGGCTATTTATCATCCCGGGAATGTGTTCCCACGGGAAGCGGGAACAGGTACCGAGATTCACGCGGGCGAAGCCCTGAGCTCCATCTAGTAATATTATAAATATGAAAGAATTATACGCCCTATGACAGATACGCAAAATGTCAGATGCGCATATTGTCAGAAAACGCAAAATGCTTGGTACGCAAAAAGTCAGAAACGCAAAATGTCAAATACGCAAAAAGTCAGAAACACAAAATGTCAAATTCGCAAAAAGTCAGAAACGCAGAATGCCAGATACGCAGAATGTCAGATACGCAGAATGTCAGATACGCAAAAAGTCAGAACCTCACACGGTCACGAATGTGTAGCCCGTAGAAGTTAAGTAAAGTAAAAGTTGTTTAGGTGGTTACAAAAAAATTAACCACGAAGGCTTTCTTTTTTTTTTTTTTAACGTGAGCGAAAATCCTCGTAGGATGCTATGCCGGACTCTTACCGACTAAAAAACCTCACGTAACGCCCAACAGCCTATGGTTGAGAGCCCCGGGTAAGCCCTCAGGAAGGATGTCCCGTGACTCCCAACAGACCCGCGGCCGCCAATGCGGCCTCGCCCAGGGGGTGGTTCGGGTGCAATCCCGCGTCCATGGGGGGTTTCGGGTGTGACCCCGCTTCTAAGGGGGGGCGTGCGTGGGTTGCTCACGTCACGCTGCCGTCATGGGCCTGCTTCTGTAAGGACGGTGAGCGGCCCTCTCACCGTCCTCAGACCCCCAGTCATGGAGGCCGATAGTCCTCGGCGAAGACACGTCGGCGGCGCCCAGGGCGCCGACTGCGGAACTCGGGTGGAAGAACTCTCTCCCGCACCCGGCCCGCTGCAAACCACGAAAGCTAATGCGGGAGCTCCGCTCCGCTCCTGCCTTAGCCTTCTAACCTAATCTATTCAAGTCGTCATGCAATCATGGCATTATGCGTTTTTGACATATTGAGTATCTGACATTCAGCGTTCATGGCATTTTGCGTATTTGTCATTAAGAGATTCTGACAATTTGCGAATTTGCGACAAAGTCTGCTGGTCTGACAATATGCACATCTGACATTTTGCGTATCTGACATAGGGCGTATAAGCCATATGAAAGTTTGTGAGTGTGGTTGTGTAGATGTGAGAATGTTTGTTACCATTTCACGCTCGAACGGCTGAACTGATCTGGCTGAAATTTGGTTTTGGGATACATTATAGTCTGGAATAACACATAGGCTACTTTTTATCTCGGGAATTAGTAGTTTCTATGGGAAGCGGTAACGGGGGAGGAACGGGAACAATATTTACGCGGGTGAAAAATAAATAAATATGTGTGGACATTCTCACCCAACATCGTCTAGTCCAAAGTAAGCTAATATAAGCTTGTGCGATGGGATCTAAAAGACTTATACATAAAACACCCAAACTCCGAAACAAACATTTGTAGATCACATAAATATGTGTACCGACACAGGAATCGCACGGAAATCGAGGCAGTTAAAATTTATAATTTAAACTAATTCATATATTGGTGCACAATAAAGTGTTACTTACTTACATACACAAATTATTCTTGTAGATAACCAGAGGGACCTGATTGATCAATATTAATTTTTCTTTGACCTTTGATTAGATTTTATTCAATCACGAGGACGTCACTTGGTAGCTGAGAATTGTAACAGCTGAATGACTCGATAAACTCGTTTGTAATCTATACAGGTATTATTATTATTATTGTAAAGCGAAATGATCACTGTGTTCGTTCTTATGTAAATTGCGCAAACGACTCCTACCGACTAAAAACCAAACTGTGCCCAGCCACCTGACTACGGCTGCGCCGCGCCGGGAGTCCCGGGAACGCCTGGGAAGGATGACACACTGCGAACGGAATAACGAAAATTGTGTTACAGTTAAAGTTTATTATGAAGAAAAAGTGCATAAAAACGTTATTAGTGTTCCGTACCCAAAGGCTAAAAACTGGACATTATTCGGACTTCACCGTCCGTCTATCTGTCTGTCTGTCTGTCTGTCCGTCACGAGAATATATCCCAGGAACTGTGATAGCTAGAAAGCTGAAATTTTCACAGGTGATGTATATCTGTTGCCGCTGCAAAAAAATACTAAAATCAGAAAAAGGGGAGACAGACGCGCTTTTTCACCGTTTTTTCGGCGCGAGTCCGACTCGCACTTGGCCGTCTTTTATGATTGTTGTGAATTACGATTATTGGCGATGGTCAACGGTTTTAACGAATCACGCAACTTACAGTAAAAGAGTAGAAACAATGGGGCGCCACTGTGCTGGTCAATATCTTCACTTCCCGTCTATTAAGGAAAACTGCAGGCTGTATATCATTCGGCTAATACCCAAGAGAGTTGTCACAAATGCCAATAACTTCCTTACATTGCAAAACTATGAAATAACAGTGCTTTGCTCCGCGGTTTTCCTCTAATTGTTATATTACCCCTCGGGGTTTAGGGGATACGCGTTACTTCTCATGGAGCTAACGTAATACCCTGAGGGCATAGTGTTTGGCTTCTTCAATTCGATTCCTAAGATGTAATATCTTAAGGATTAACGAAGGAGCCCACAGTAGGAGGGAGGGCATAATGGTATTCTGTTCGGTGAGCAGCCCGCCTGGGGCAGTACCTCCACCCTGCAGAAGACCGCGGTAATAGTAGCCTGGCTTTGTGCTGGGTTATGTTCTCCGTCGGTTAGCAGGGTTCCAGTGCTCATTGGGGTAACTTTGTGCCGGTGACGGTGAGACCAGGCTCATCTGTCTCCATTGGCTAGTATAGGCGCGGTATAATGGTACGGCGGTCAGGGAGAGCCGGTGAAACGGTTGACCGCTGACCGTCCGCAGGCTGTACGGGACCCGAACCTGGAGATTACCTAATCTCCGCCCCAGGAGGCTGAACCAGCAGCCTGTGTAAACTCCCTGGTGCTGTGGTTGTGCCGGAGGAGGATGCCGAGTGGACGCGGTCACTGCATTGGGGGGGGGGGGGGGGGGCGGGGCCCTTCCGTACGCCGTGCCAATCTACCGCACTACCTGTGCCTGCCTTTGGAGAATTGGAGCCTCGCTTAGTCTCTTGCGTCACCGACACACAGGCACCCCTACCTTCTTTTATCCCCTTACATATAACATCATGGCAAAAGGTCTAAAGAGAAAAAAGGTTTCCACAGCGGTTTCGTCGTCCACACTAAATGTTGACTTTTGCAACATTAGAGGAATGCACTCAAACATCAACGTGATCCACCGCCACCTGGAATCTGCGAGGCCGAACTTATTTTTCCTGACGGAGACGAAGATATCTAACCCGAAGGATACATCTTACTTGATGTACCCTGGCTATAAGCTTGAGGCTAACTTCAGGCGTCAAGCTGGGGTATGCATGTTCGTCCGGGAGGATATCTGCTGTCGCCGTCTCAGTGACCTGGAAGAAAGGGACCTGTCTACATTGTGTTCATGAGTTCTATAAGTATGACTGTCTACATTATGGGCGCGCGTGGATCACGGGGGCCACACTCTGATCTACGCGTGCATTTACAGGTCCCATAGCGATGATACGGAGACAGTTCGCCTTTTTGACTACCTGCAACAATCGACCGACAAGGTTATTGAGCGGTATCCCTCCGCGGAGATAGTGATTGTGGGGGACTTTAATGGTCATCATGTTGACTGGTTGGGTTCCGTGCGCACTGACTTTGCGGGGAAGCTGCTCACCAATTTGCCCTGACCTACGGTATCTCCCAACTGGTTAAATCTCATACGAGAATACCAGATAGGAAGAACGAGCAGATTGCATTCTTGGACCTTCTGCTGACTACGCGCCCGGACGGATACACCACTTCAGTGGATGCACCACTTGGTTCATCGGACCACTGCCTCGTTCGGTCGCGAGTGCCTCTCGCAAGGCCTGAACCATCTCGGCCTAAGGAGTGGCGACATGTGTGGCTCTACAAGTCAGCCGACTGGGATGGATTGCGAGAGTTCTTTGTGTCGTACCCGTGGAGACGGCTTTGCTTCACTTCAGATGATGTGGACTCCTGCGCTGCAGCAGTGGCTGAGGGGATCTTGGCGGGCATGGAATGTTATATTCCTAACCGCTGGATCCCGGCAGGAGCTAGGAAACGACCATGGTTTAATCGGCTTTGTAGAGAAACTAGGATGTTGAAAGAAACTGCCTATAGTGCTTGGACCACGGCTAGTGCTAATTCAGATCCTAGCGTATCTGAAGTGAAACGCAAACTGAATGCTGCCTCGAGGGCCAGTAAAAGAGCGGTTGCCAGGGCTAAGTTCGATTTCGTCGGCAGAATTGGTCAGCGACTAGCCGGCTACCCTTCTGGAAGTCGTGAATTCTGGTCGCCCGCCAAAGCTGTCGAGGGAAACTTTTGTCGGTCGGGATTACCACCTCTACATAGACTGGATGGTAGTCTGGCCCAGAGAGCCAAGGAGAAAGCCGACCTTTTGGGCTTTCTCTTTGCCTCCAACTCGACCATGAACGATGGAGGTGCACTTCCGCCTGGCATCCCTTGGTGTGGCACTTCCATTCCAGAAATTAAATTCAAGCAACGGGACGTCAGGCGGGAGCTTCAAACCCTAGATATCCATAAGTCGAGTGGACCAGACGGCATTCCTGCGGTGGTACTTAAGCGGTGTGGTCCGGAGTTGTGTCCGGTACTTACACGTCTTTTCACGCTTTCATACTCCATGAAGCAAGTCCCGGCATCGTGGAAGGTCGCGCACGTGCATACTGTGCCCAAGAAGAGTGATAGGACCGACCCGGCCAATTATAGGCTTATAGCCGTCACCTCCCTTTTATCTAAGGTGATGGAGCGTGTAATTATTACACAGCTCCTGAGGTACCTTGAAGAACATGACCTGCTCAGTGACAGGCAGTACGGTTTCCGTCACGGTCGCTCGACGGGCGATCTTCTCGTGTACCTCACACACCGCTGGGCGGCGGATATCGAGAGTAAGGGCGAGGCTCTAACAGTAAGCCTCGACATCTCGAACGCCTTTGACCAGGTCTGGCACCGTGGTCTCCTTACGAAATTCCCCTCCTATGGACTGCCCGAGAGTTTATGCGGATGGGTGTCCAGCTTTCTGGCCGTTAGAAGCATCAGGGCCGTCGTTGACGGCAGCTATTCTGACTGCATGGCCATAAACGCTGGAGTACCACAAGGCTCAGTGTTGTCCCCTACTTTGTTTCTGATGCATATCAATGACATGTTGTCTATTGACGGCATTCATTGTTATGCGGACGACAGTACGGATGACACTTCTTACGCGGGCCGTCCCGGTATCTCTCGGGTTGCAGTGGAAGAATGCCGTGAACAACTTGTGTCTGAAATCAAGGCTACTCTCACTAGAGTGTCCGATTGGGGTGGACAAAATCTTGTCCAATTCAGCCCTACTAAGACACAAGTTTGTGTGTTCACCGCAAAAAAAAACCCTATTCACTGTGGCGCCGCAAATTCAGGGCACATCTCTCACCATCTCTGAAAGTATAGGGATACTTGGTGTTGACATCTCCAGTGACGTGCAGTTCCGCAATCACTTGGAGGGCAAGGCTAAGCTGACGTCCAGGAAGCTCGGAGTGCTCAGCAAGGCGCGCCGGTACTTTACTGCGGCGCAAACACTGCTTCTTTATAAATCGCAAGTGCGGCCGCACATGGAGTACCTATTGCTGTCACCTCTGGGTGGGGGCACCTGAATACCAGCTTCGTCCATTTGACTCGGTGCAAGGGCGAGCTATGATCGTTGTCAACGATCCCATACTTGCAGGTGGTGTGGATGTGGAACCTCTTAGTGACAGGAGAGACTTTGCCTCTTTGTGTGTGTTCTACCGCCTGTAGAACGGTTTGTGCTCTGAAGAATTGTTTGATATGCCTACGGCTACATTCTATCATCGCACCGCTCGCCACAGACAGGGTATTCATCCTCACACGTTGCGTCCTGAGCGCTCGAGCACGGTGAGATCCGATAGAGGCTTTATTCCGCGTACGCTTAGGTTGTGGAATAATCTCCCTGCTTCGGTTTTCCCAAACGCCTACAGTATGGGGTTCTTCAAAAGGGGACTTAGAAGGTTTTTACAGGGTCGGCAACGCGATTGTGGCGCCTCTGGTGTTGCAAGCGTCCATAAGCTGAGGTGACCACCGGTACATCTGGTGGGGCCGTAAGCCTGACTGCCACTGTAGTAGTATAAAAAAAAATGTGTTCGTGTACTAGTGTACACACGTAAGAAGTGAAACTTCTTCATAACCTTATTTTTCAAGCCCAAAAGCCCAAAAGCCCAAAAGCCCAAAAGTCCAAAAGTCCAAAAGTCCAAAAGTCCAAAAGCCCAAAAGCCCAAAAACCCAAAAGCCGAAAAGCCGAAAAGCCGAAAAGCCCAAGAGCCCAAAAGCCGAAAAGCCGAAAAGCCGAAAAGCCGAAAAGCCGAAAAGCCCGAAAGCCGAAAAGCCAGAAAATCCGAAAATCCGAAAAGCCGAAAAGCCCAAAAGCCGAAAAGCCGAAAAGCCCGAAAGCCGAAAAGCCGAAAAGCCGAAAAGCCGAAAAGCCCAAAAGCCGAAAAGCCGAAAAGCTCAAAAGCCGAAAAGCCCTAAAGCCCAAAAGCCCAAAAGTCCAAAAGCCCAAAGTCCCAAAGTACAAAAGTCCAAAAATCTACAAACGACATGCTATCCCTGGATAAAGTACTCTTAATTCGAATCCACCGTGGTGGGGACGAAAACAAAGATGGCGCGTAACGAAAAAACGTGACGTGACGCTAAATTTTTTCCAACGCCGATAAAGAAGTTTCACTTCAAAAAATTATGCCAGTAAAAAGAGTAAATAGTTTTGTTTCTTTTTTTTTGTTGTATAGTTCTAAAATCGCTTAGATTACTGAATGACGCCTTTGGCTTCACCTTTATGGAATGTTTTCCATGAATTCATATTTATAGTTAAACTATCGTGGTTTTTTACACTGATACTTTACATAATTATACAATAAGTCGGGATTTACCTATGTGAAGGACTATTACCTATTTTTTACGACCACATTAATTAACATAATAAACAGATCAATATTAACGTATCCAAAACATCGCAGCCAGTAAAAATAAATTGAATAATAATAAAATACACATTATACACAATACATGACGGACGTTTCGAATTACTGTTTAGTATGTGTGTGGAATGTAGCTATCTTACAGAAACCTCACAACTACATAGATACCGCAGGACGTTTCTTTTACTAGGCTCACCTGATGGAATATGTTCACTAGCCTAAGTAAGGGTATAAATCAGTCAATCAGCTCTTTATACCATACCCACTCGCGTACCTTAGCAAATCGGGGTCACTTGTGTAACTTCATTGTGTCACTGTGGGGAACGTTTTTTGGGAAACATTATTAAACCTAGCAAATCACCTTTGGCAATATATTTGCGCCAAACAAAGAGTACCTATCCATCAATACTCGTAGCTCGTAGCTGTCTTTGTTTCCACTAAGGCGAAGCTAGTGGCGTAAAAATTAAAGTGTGAGTTGGACTCGCGCACGATAGGTTTTTTTTCTATATTTAGCTCGCCAATTTGACGTCGCCAGCCTGATGGAAAACCGTGGCGCATCTAGAGATTGGGGGCCACTCTCACAGTCGGTAAGAATTCTGACAGTGGTCCTCGAGTTGGCGGCCCTGTGATGTGCTTCTTCACGCTCCTCTAGAAGAACCCGGGATTGTAAGATGAGGGAAACACGTGTGCGGACCGGTCGTTCAAGGTTTTTGTAGTTCGACAGAGGAACGATCTTTTGAAACCCTCAGTTCCGGCGAAGATTCTCTCCGCTGTGTATGAGTGGCACCTCTGCCCGGCAAGCGTTGTTTGGGACCGGAAAGGAGACGGTGGGTTCAGGTTGAAGAGCTCTTCAGAATATTCACCGTGATTCCTTTTGGTAGAAGGCAGCCAAGGACGCTATAGTTCATCGCTGCGCTAACGGTTCGAGGCCTCCCGTCACTTTTTATTCGGAAACCCAACCATATTTGTATAGCACGTAACCAATTATTCGGATAGCACGTCTCACGATATCCCCATCACGATAAATTCCATTAGGCGACGTCCTACGTAAGCGAACGCAAAGCGGCGCGGCGCGGCGCGATACCAACAAACAGTTGAAACCTATTGAAGTGTCCTACGTGACCAAACGCAAGTGCGGTGCGGTGCGGGGCGGCGCGAAATGAAGCGAACGCGATCAGTTGGTTTGATATTTGCGCGCGAACTGGATGCGGTGCCGCCGTGTTTTTTATAATGTTGGAAATAGAAATTTTAATCAATGTAATTCAAGAAAAGAAGTAAATTTATTATCGTCGATACACTCCACCTAATACTCGATCTAATACTAGCTGATGCCCGCAGCTTCGCCCGCGTAAAATTTGTTCCCGCGGGAAGCCATTCCCGGGATAAAAGGTAGCCTATGTGTTATTCCAGACTATAATGTATCTCTATACCAAATTTCAGCCTTTGGACTTTTGGACTTTTGGCCTTTTGGACTTTTGGACTTTTGGACTTTTGGACTTTTGGACTTTTGGACTTTTGGACTTTTGGACTTTTGGACTTTTGGACTTTTGGACTTTTGGACTTTTGGACTTTTGGACTTTTGGACTTTTGGACTTTTGGACTTTTGGACTTTTGGACTTTTGGACTTTGGACTTTTGGACTTTTGGCCTTTTGGACTTTTGGACTTTTGGACTTTTGGGACTTTTGGGACTTTTGAGACTTTTGGGACCTCCGGGACCTTCAGGACTTTTGGGACTTTGGACTTTTGAACTTTTGGGACTTTTGGGACCTCCGGGACCTTTGGGACTTTTGGGACTTTTGGACTTTTGGACTTTTGGACTTTTGGACTTTTGGACTTTTGGGACTTTTGGGACTCTTGGGACTATTGGGACTTTTGGGACTTTTGGATCTTTTGGGACTTTTGGTACTATTGGGACTTTTGGGACTTTTGGGACTTTTGGATCTTTTGGATCTTTTGGGACTTTTGGGACTTTTGGGACTTTTGGGATTTTTGGGACTTTTGGGACTTTTGGGACTTTTGGGACTTTTGGACTTGCCAACAAAAAGCAGGATCAAAAGTCCAAAAGTCACAAGTCCAAAGTCCAAAGACAAAGTAAAGCTGCGGTCACAGTCTACTTAACAATCATCTCTTTAATTCAGGTGTCACAGACCCTTTGCAGACGGACGAACTGCCAGTCACATTCTTATGGAATGCCCAGAACTGGTAAGGATACAGGGCTAGACACTTCGGTACACCAAGGTGGCTTCAGGAAGTCTCCGGCAACGTGACGAGTCTGCTAGACTTATTGGAAGAACTGGGATGGCAATAGCCATACCAAAACCCCCCACCAAAATAGGCGCAGAAATGACGTTGATTTGCGGAAACCAGCCTCTGAAAACCTAAAATCTAGAACTCCATACATTTTTTTGATCTATAGCAGTTGCATTAGGCTGATGCAAAGTGCCAACTGAACGGCAGCCTCGCCGGTCGATGACGGCTGTGCGAGACGATTCGCGTGCACGTAGGACATAGCCGCCGCGTCGCACCGCGTCGCGTTGAATTCGCGTGTCATCGCTTCAGAATCGCGTTCGCTTTGAACCGCCTACCTAGGACGTAGCGTTAGAACCTTAGATGAATTAAAAAGGGAAGATACGTTACACACGCATTTGCATGGGCATGCTAAACTGAGCTATTGGACTTAGTATGGTTTAGTAGTACTCTTTATACTGTGGTTTAGTGGACGTCGAAAGGCCGAAGCGCGTACATGTGTAGTACTCTTCTTTCAAGTGCCGAAAAAACCCGTGATAAGTAACAAATATGCCTGTATGTGTGTTAAGAAATTGCTCAAATCACTCAAGAAGCAAAAACATAACACAAGAGATTACTTTTCATTCATAAGTACCTAATAAATTACATTAAAACTTTAATTTTTTAAATTATTTATCACTAGTATACGAATATAACCGAAAGTGAGACAAACGTACGAAATTTTACGAGAGAGAAAAGGATACAATGTATAGTGTCAACGATGACGGCTCAACCAACGTACATTCGGCGTCAAATTCGACACGAAGGTACGGTCGCCATGCTAAGTTGTGTAATTAATTCATTATCTCATTATTAAGAAACAGTGATTCGTGTTTATATTTTTTTATTATTATTAAAGAACAATGTGCCGTATTAATGAAATAAAATAGGGTGATTTTATACATAATTATGCAAGTTCATTATTTTGGTTTTAGATTTCCAAATGACGAGATCGTAAAAGACAAATGAATCCTTATTTTACGAAAGCAAAGATCGGATTCAGATTGTAATTATGCTCTAAGCTATAAACACGATTAGGTACCGATAAAATTTTCGATGGAATTTTTGTTGAAAATACCTCGATATCGTTATAATTTAAGTTGTATTTCATAAGTTTAAAGTTGGTTATACAATTTAATTTCTTGTAAGAAAGAAAACATTAAAATCTTTATTGCTCCAACTCCATTTTTTCCTAATGGTTACAATAAATTATGTTATACTAGCTGATGCTCGCGGCTTCGCCCGCGTGAAATTTGGTATACCCGATCACGCTTCCCATTGGAACATATATTTCCGGGATAAAAGCCTATGTGTTATTCCAGACTATAATCTACCCCTGTTCCAAATTTCAGCCCGATCCGTTCAACCGTTAGATCGTGATTGAGTAACAAACATCCAAACATCCAAACATCTTCACAAACTTTCACATTTATAATATTAGTAGGAAGTAGGATAATTAATTTATGTCGTTAAAAATGCACAACTTTCTTGTTCGCTCAAACGTATACCTGCTATCTTCTTTTAACTGATTAGCGTCGTATGGACTCTTAAATAAAAGTTTTTTTAAAAATGAAATAACACGTCTTTTTTATTTAGTCCCAAAGTGTCGAATACATATTGACACGAAAATATATTATAAGTCCCACAATCTGGAAACATGCTGACGGTACTGCATCGGTTGTCGGGTACGGCACTTGGTGACCACGAAGAATGTCGAAGATTTTACGAACTCACACGAGAGCTAGAGCGGGTAAGCGATCACTTCTTGTTCTAAATCATATATTGGTGTCACTTTCGCGCATCTTTATTAATTACAAAACAATGTGTGAGTGAGTATTTGTGTGTAGTTATGTGCGAGCTATTTTTTAGTACCATGTGTTAGAACGTACCGTATCTTCCCTTTTTAATTCATCTAAGATTAGAACTAAAAAGTTCAATAAATGTTGGTTTTGAATGGTTATTTTTTTAGCCTTCTTACCTACCCTATCCAAGTCGAGGTTTTAACCATAATAAGTGAATGGTTAACACCCAGACTCAGAGTACCTCGACTTGGATAGGTTACGTTAGAAGGCTAAGGCGGGAGCGAGGCGAAGCGGAGCTCCCACCTTAGCCCTTGTGGTTGTTTTTTTATAACCATTCAACACCAACATTTATTGAACTTTTTAGTTGTAATGGAATTTATCATGATGGGGATTAGTAAACTTTTTGGTTCACTAATCCCCATTAAATAGAATTTTTGCTTCAACGGGGAATAGTAAACAAAAAGTTCAATAATCCCCATCAACGGGGATTCTCAACGGGGAAAAGTGGAATAAGCCGAACTCAACCAGATTGTCTGAACCCCATTGGGCAATGTGACCCAGGTCCCGGTCGAGATCCGCCACTAGTCGCTGTCTCTTTTCCTCCACGTCTCGTTTCACCCCTCCACGCTCCCTCCCTCTCATGAGCTGTTTGTTGATAATTAGCTAGAACACCTTGCAGATGACGGTGGTTACGTACTATCTAGATAAAACTGCAAAAAAGTCATATTTGTTGTATGAGAGCCTCCTTAAATACTTACTTTATTCTTTTTCTGCGGCAACAGAATTTAAGTACGATATGTGAATAATTGAACATCTTACTATTATGGTTTATACACTGATCTGTATTACGGTTTATATGATACAGCCTGGTGGCAGACAGACAGGCAGTCTTAGTAAAAGGGTCCCGTTTTTACCCTTTGGGTACGAACCCCTAATCCTTGGTATCTCACACTTTCACACCAACACAACTCGGGATCACAAGCAGCCCACACTTCTCTTTACGAATTGTTGTTTTACATTAACAAAACTTATTAAGCATCCTTTGCGTAGCGAACAGGTAAAGCCTACTGGGGAATGTTTGTAACGGGGTTCCGTACAACAAAATAAGTAGGCACTGTCTATTATGTTTTAATAAAGGTTAGGTCGCGAACATAGCGGTACGCCCACGCCGCTCCGCCCGCCCGCGGGCAAATAACTTCAAAATTACGTTTCAGAGTTTCATTGTTTAGCTTTAGAGATATTTGATTAAGTTTCCTATTATGAATGTTCCGTCGCAGTCTTCTATCCTGGTCTTAGAACAGAATTATAGAGATTTTGATTTTTTCATATTTATTGCACAACAAGTATTCGCAAAGTATTAATATAATAAAGTAATAAAGTAAACAACTATTAAAAATTAAAAAACGCGCGAAACTGCATTTGACTCCCCGTTTTCCTCCCTTGCTCTAGCCTACGAATCCCGAAGGAAAACTACTTTAAGTTTATGTAGGTACCATTATTACCGGGCTTGCACCATTTTAGGTCAAATTTTAGTGGACTTTACAGTTTCCATAGCGCCAATGATGTGCTAAACATGGCAGACTGTGTTGAAGTGCAAATTGGGAGGTGCGTACGTCCCGCATTGATCGCATGGAGTGGAGTGCGAAGGTAACATTGAATATAAACCTTTTGATGACATTTATTGATTGATTCAAAGCATTCGTACAAAGTAGGACAGGCTTGCAAAAGACACATTTCCGTAGTGCTCCACACGTTTATTGCCGTGTGCCTAGCTGCGGGCCAAGGACGGCGCGCCGCATCCGCAGTGGCCGGGCAGCGTTCAGCTCGCTCGATACTCCATCTTTATGACTGGTGCACTAGGCCATGTGGAATATTCTCTGCGCTCCTACAACTACTGGAGAATAATTACCTACTCTATATTATCACAGATATTATATACATACTATAGTCTCACTGTTATCCCCGAAGGAGTAGGCAGAGGCATATTATGCTTCTCAATACTTTCCAATTTATTTTTGGTCGCATGTCTATCGCCGAGCGTTGAAATGTACAGACGCAAGCTGCGACGACTCATTGTTAAAATTTTCAAGGCACCCATAGACCTTCAATTTGGCTTAACGACTGCTATTTCATGATCATGACATTTCGAAGCACGAAAACGCTTTCAAATGGAATTGACATAAGTGGTCACCCATCTGAGTACCAGCCATAATAGTAGTAGATGCTTTCAGCAGTACCTCGAGTAGACTCTACATTGTAGGGCTAAATCCTTTTCCTCACAAGATATATCTTCGTTACGTCCGTATGGAACCACACGCTAATAAAATTACAGCTAGGTCTTTAGTGAAATTATTCGGAAACACGAATAGACGGCTGGCTCGTATAAATCTGTTACTTTATGGACACTCAATTGGGCCGTAGTAATGTATTTTATTTAGTTAAACCGATCGTTACTTAGACGGGCGTATAAATAACAAATTGAAGAAGGTAGTTTAACAACGGATATTCAGAGAAACGGTTTTCCTTTCTAGAGCAGGCCGGCTAGAGCAAGGAAACTAGGATAGTTTGCTGCATGTTTGACGTTACATAATATTCTCTGCATGAGCTCATAGTGGGTATTTTCACCGAGTTAAAAAGCAAGAACTATTTTCAGATTATGAATATTCCGCCTATGAATCACTTTCATAGATAGCTAAGTACCTACGCGGTGCATACTCTGTCACATAGCTTGTTTGTCACCTTGTCTTGTCACCAGAGTGGTAGGTATAAGAAATTGTGTTATTAATTGATTGTTCATCTACTAATATACTCTAGGGATAGAGTTTGCACCATAATCGTTTTCAGAATATATTTAAAAAAATCAAAATAACTTAATTGGAAGGAGGTCCCAGGAAAAGAAAGAGGCCTGGAAACGAATGTCGGGGCCGTAAAGGCATGAATTAGGAGAGCTAAGCAAATCACAAATTGAATGTCAAACCCGCGTCTTCTAGCTAACTGGACCAGACGCCTTAACCGCTGGCCATTGAGACCAGAGTAGATCTCTGGATCTCTAGATCTTCTGGTGGTCCTATGATTGAGTTCTGGCATTAGTATGATTAAGACTTATGATTGAGACACTACTCTCAAACTAATTCTAATCCTTATACGTCTTGGAGCGTCTTAAAAAAATAACTAAAACCGGCTTCGTTCAAGTCGGACTCACGCACAGAGGGTTCTGTAGCAAAAAACGACAAAAAATCACGCTAGTTGCATGGGAACCCCCTTTAATCCCCCTGTTTTCTGATTTAAGTATTTGTTGTTACAGCGACAGCGGCAACAGAAACGCAACATACATGAAAATTTCAGCACTCTAGATATCACGGTTCCTGAGATACCGCCTCGTGACAGACAGACAGACAGACAGGCAGACAGACAGACAGTCAGACAGACAGATGGACAGCAGTAGAACTTAGTACCCTAAAACTTAGGATTTACAAATACTTAGCCAATTCACCTCCGGAGCTGAGGAGATGATGCTCAATATTGGCTGGTTTGACGGATGGAGGGACGAAACATATTAACGGTGTAGGTAGCTTCAGCCTAGATGCTACAGGGGTTTTAATGGAGGCAATGATGTACCTACACTGGAAGTTCCGAAAATTGTAGTATATTTCATTTATAATTCAAGTAACGGAGGATACAAAGGAGGAAAATTTGTTCTTGCATATTATTCACTACCTACCTAATTGTTTTCCTTATGTTAACCTACAGCGCCGTAGGTAGGTTTGCTTATAACGCAGCAGCATTGCTTCAAGAGATAAAATCGTATAAACACCATATTCTGAAAATTATGACTATTATTTTGGCCGTTAATGAAAAAGTTTAATTAAAGAAAAAGGTTTTCTTTTCTTGTTTACGTATGGAAGTACTAATGGATGCCATGCCGGAATCCCACCGACTAAAACCATCGTGCCCTGCCACTGCCTACAGTCGGGAGCCCCGGGTAAGCCCTTGGAAGGATGTTGCAGGAAGTTTAATAATAAAACTTTAATCATAGTCTTGTACAGTACCTTATCCTTTCATATAAACCGTACCAGAGAACAATACAAAGCGGACTTACACAATTAAATATTCACAAACAGTAGCAAGTGTCGTATCTCAACCGTCAGACCAAGTTAGACCCCCACCGCAGCGAGTGAATTGAAAGCGGAACATTCAAATCTCATCACATTCGCTTATGAATTTAAAGGTAAAGTAATTTCGTCGCGATGAAGGCGTACTGTAATTTTCTAGCCCCGAATGCCCCGAATTTACCCCCGGGGCGGGTGCGGGGGTTGTGGCCCGACATTGACCCATATCTAGGCGCGGCCTGCACAGGTGCGTCATTCATGACCCCTGCCCTGGGACGCGGACGGTGCATGCGGGGTACTTGTCAGCAATCGCTTTTTACCGCATTATAGTTTTTCAGACAGCAACCTGGAACAACAGATTGGACTTTCGCATGTTTATGAAATAGGTAGTTATTTTGTGTAGTATTTTTACTGTGGTATTTTACTCAAAAACAGTAAGTAACAAAGCGTTTTACCTGCGTGGGAATATAAAAGTTAGTTTTTGATGGCAACTTTTCTTTGAACTACATTCGTACTTGAACATTATATGTATATTAAGTCCAATTGCTGTTAGTTTATTTAAAATCTAGAAGGAACTTAAGTTCTGTATCCTTCCTTTGCGCTTTATTCCCCTGCAAACTCTCAACTCCTAATAAACTGCTTTCAAGACAATTTTAATGCTAAACATAGTCTGTGCAAGTTGCCTGCTCCAGGATTTCTCGTTGCCCGTCATAACGAATCTAACTGAAGAAAAATGTAGCAAACAGAAATACTTTCGAGTTTATTATTATTACCCATTAAAAACAATAGCGTAAGTAAACGCAGTCAGCAACTCGTAATAAAACTTAATCCTTACGTAGACGTAGGTACGCTTAAATCCTCTTTTGTACATTAACAGACCTTGGCTAGATACTAGCCGCAAGGGTGCTGAAGGGCGCAGCTAGCCAGCTATCTGCCAAATGGCTCGCTCCGACGATGTAACGAAGTGCTATCTCCGGGGAATGGTCGCGCTTATACTTGGGAAATTGAAAACTACACGGGTACTTATATATTTTATGAAAAATATTAGATTCAAAATGAAGTTCAATTGAGAACTGTAAGTTGGAGGGCTGACTGGAGCATTTTATTAGTGCTAGTTATTACACACGTTCGCTACTAGCAAGGGTGGTATTGTGACTTTCTTTTTTTTTAACGTGAGGAAAATCTTACATGAATGCTATGCCGGACTCCGACCGACTAAAAACCACACGTTCTTACCTAATGCCTACGGTTGGGAGCCCCGGGTAAGCCCTCGGAAGATTGACCCCAGGATTCCCAACAGACCTTGGCTACCACTGCGGCCTCATCTAGGGGGTTCGGGTGCGATCCCGCGTCTTTGGGGGGTTGTTCGGGAGTTATTCCGCTTCTCGGGGCGTGTGGCGCGCGTGAAACTATCACGTCACGCTGTCGTCTTGGGCCTGCTTCTGCAAGGACGGTGGGCAGCCCCCCACCGTCCTCAGGTCTCCGGTCATGGAGGCCGATAGTCTTGGGCTGTGTCTCGCGTGTGGAGCGCTGTGTCCTCGCTGCGTTCCTCGCAGTGCTAGTACTCAGCCGTGGTTTCCCGGTGTATTTGGCATAGATACTTACCGAAGCACTCCCGTGCCCGCTAAGTGATATCTGTTACAACCGGTAGTAGAGAGTGCCGTGGCTCCTCTTCAGCCACTCGTCCATGACCGGTTTGACCGCCGCGATTGTGTCGATTCCCCCAACCAAGTTGCTCAAGTCGCAACTTCCAGGTCACCACGGTTTCCTGGTGGAGATGGGACCGCCAAGTTTCGAATTTTCGAGACGCAGGCCTGTGGTCCCGCTCTAAAGCCTCCTTGCGCCATTTAAACAGTGACGTAAGGACCCTCGCTTCCAGGTCCTATGGAGGGGTCCCGGCTAAGAGACATGCCGCCTCAACTGAGATCGTGCGTGATATTTAATTGTTGCGAGTTAGGTATTATGGCTATACCTAGTTACTAGCAAATTAGTATATAAATGACTCTGACTCCCCCAGTATCTTTAGTATATAAATGTCGGGTAGATTACTAGTTCGAGTCCTTTATCTGCCTAAATTTAAAATTGCATTTAAGCTGTTAGATACTTAAAGAAAATTGTATCTGTACCTACAACAGGAAATTTACCGTTTATCTAGCGAGAAGTTATGACAGAGATTAGCAAATAGACTGACAGACAAATATTTCAGTCCCTTCATCACTCGTAGTTAATGTAGTGTATTGTGTAGGTGCCTGCTACCAACCACCGACCTCGCTACGTCGCCCGGCCTTGTGAGGGCGCAGTGGCACCCGGGGACATCCCGTGCTTTCCTCACACCCCTACACCATGTACAATAATAGGAAACTAAGTAGGTACCTATACGGTCGGCATTGACTGTTATTGGTATTTACGGCACCGCGACCGTGGCATTTGGTTGGTTAATTTAAGAATTTTATATTAAAACCGGTTAATAAATTGACTGTGTGTATCTGGTATTGACTGAAGCAATGTAATGAAGCACTAGGAACTGTTCATAAAGCAGTTAGGAGGGAGGTAACTCAATCAAAAGTTTGTGGCCTGCGTCCTTCATTGTCTTTAGACAATGAAGAATTTGGCAGGACTTCTTAAGTTATGGGTCCTTAAGTTATTCTTAGAATATTGGTAGCGCAATAATACTTCAATTTGCGGACTCAGTGTTCTGTCACTCATGAGACGAGATCACTTATGAGAGAGATAAGAGGGAGGTGTGGTATTATTATTTTAATATCATGTTTCCCGTTTCAATTACTCCTGTCACGTCGCTTTTATTAGGAACTAGCTGAGCCCGCAACTTCGTTTACGTCACATAAGGTGTATGAAAGGAAAGGTATTTCTTCATCAGAGTCATCAAGCAGCGTCTGAAACTGCCCTGTTTGCTTAATCATAAAAGAGCTTAATGATTAAGACTATTTTTAAACAATTCAGTCCGCGCCGAAGGCGTGGACTGAATTGTTTTAAAATAGACTATTTTATGATTAAGGCAACACGCCAGTTTAGGTTCACTCACATTCAAAGAAACCCCTACAATTAAAATTTTCAAAATATCTGATTCTTAAAAGTGTTATAACTCTTTTATTTCTACACCGATTTACATAAAACAAACGCTAAATGTTAACTGGAGAAAACCTCAACACAATAAAAAACCGCATTGCAATCGGTTGAGCGGTTACTGAGATTAGCGTGCACAACCGTACAGACAAACAGATATACAGACATACAGACAAACAGACAAAAATTCTAAAAATCATTGTTTTGGGTTCTATTGCGTTTATAAAGCCCCCCTATAATATTTTTTCTTATTTATCTTCCATGTACAGACAGCGACCTGTTACGATTTTATTATATGTATCTATTGATTGATAAGAAATGTTCCCGTTTTCGAAACATTTTTCATTGCTGCTCCGCTCCTATTCGTCTTAGCGTGATGTTATTTAGCCGATAGCTATCCTCAATAAATGTACTATCGAACTATAAATATTAAATAAGTAGGTACACTATATTTTTACGCAACTATAATTAGGCAGAGTGGGGTCAAACAATCAATCAAATCAATATACGACAGTCTACTGCTGGACATAGGCCTCTCCGTCTTTGGCCTCTCCCAATCCACGCCACAACACACGGTCCTGCGTCTTCCGCCTTTTCCAGATCGTCGGTCCATCTGGCTGATGGGCATCCTAGGCACCCAACGTTTGCCGATGTCTGCTCCATCGGCCGTCGGTTCTTCTGCAGACGTGACCAGCCCACTGCCACTTTATTGCCACTTATGTGCTTATTCTGATAGCTATGTCGACCATTTCAGTTCTTTGCTGGATAACCTCATTTGGAATATTAGGTATTCCTCAGAGATATACCAAGCATAGCCCGTTCCATAGCTCGCTGCGCAACTTTGAAGGGATGAACTAACTGTAAATGTCCACGTCTCAGCACCGTAAATCATAACTGGTACAACGCACTGGTTGTAGACTTTCATCTTCAGACATTGCGGTATGAAAAATCGATGCAGTTTGCGGTAAGCTGCCCAGCCCAACCGAATAGTTTTGAATGTCAGAGCATTCCGTAGCCCGGAGATTCTCAGCACCCCCTTCTCGTCGTCACTCCGACCGCTGCCCTGATCGGGGACAGCGGAAGTACCATAAGCAAGTAAGTTTTCTTCTTGCCTGCAACATTGGAGGTTGGTACCTAAGTACAGGGTTTGGTTTAGAATTTTCCTTTTTTGTGCGCCATGACTTCGTCCGTTTATCAGCAGGTGCACTACTCGCAGGTGAGGCTGGCTTGGACCCCGAGGTTGTTGGTAGGACCTCATCGCACCCGGGGTGGGTTAACCACCTCTTAAAACATAACTGATAGAATTGATACGGTACCTACTTACCTATAATATTTTAAATAAGTAACAGTTTCTTGTCATTCATAATCAACATAGAATTGTAGGTATTGTATCCACAGACGTACAATAAGTAGCAGACGAAACATTAATTATGTTTGTGTGCGTTGGTCTTTCCATTCCGCTCGCTCTAAGGGGTTAGTGAATGCTGCTATCCCGTTTCTACACGTATAGCAACACTATACATGACATGTTAAAAAAAATGACGTCCGCCTGGTTTTTGAAAGGTTTAAGCTGCCGATGCTGCAGTTTGACGTATTAGATACCTCTCATTAATGTAGGGGCCAAACTCAGGCACTTCTTTTCAAGATTAAATTTCATGCTAACATAAAAATAAGTGTGGCAAACTGTGATTCAGCGTTTAATTAGTTCAGAATTGCATTTAAATATAATGCCTGTAATCTTCGATGATATTGAGTATACAATATATAAAAATGAAGCCCGATTTCCGTGGTCACGGCATCACGCGTGAAATGCTGGACCGATTTCGCTAATTCTTTTTTGTTGTGTTTGTTTCTGTCAGGAGAAGGTTTTAAAAAAATTGGTGCAAAACTATTACCAGAAATGGGTTTTTATTGCGATTTTGAATCGGATCATAGAACTGGAAACTCCGAAATGGAAACCGGGAACAGAAAGACTAAGAGATAATTTTGCAATCCAATATGGCCGCCGCGTCGAAATCACAAAATTTCATGATGGGTATCGTTTAAGGGGGATTTTGGTACGCTGAGTACGAATCACATGATAATTTTGCAGTCCAATTTGGCCGCCGCGCTGAAATCACAAAATTTCATGATGGGTATCGTTAAAGGGGGTTTTTGGTATGCTGAGTACGAATCACATATAATTTTGCAATCAAATATGGCCGCCGCGCCGAAATCACAAAATTTCATGATGGGTATTGTTTAAGGGGGATTTTGGTACGCTGAGTACGAATCTCATGATAATTTTGCAATCCAATATGGCCGCCGCGCCGAAATCACAAAATTTCATGATGGGTATTGTTTAAGGGGGATTTTGGTACGCTGAGTACGAATCTCATGATAATTTTGCAATCCAATATGGCCGCCGCGCCGAAATCACAAAATTTCATGATGGGTATTGCTTAAGGGGTTTCTTGGTATGCTGAGTACGAATCACGTGATAATTTTGCAATCCAATATGGGCGCCGCGCCGAAATCACAAAATTTTCGTGATGGGTATCGTTTAAGGGGTTTTTTGGTATGGTGAGTACGAATCACATGATAATTTTGCAATCCAATATGGCGGCCGGGCCGAAATCACAAAATTTCATGATGGGTATCGTCTAAGGGGTTTTTTTGTATGCTGAGATCGAATCACATGATAATTTTGCAATCCAATATGGCCGCCACGCCGCAATCACAAAATTTCATGATGGGTATCGTTTAAGGGGTTTTTTTGTATGCTGAGTACGATACACATGATAATTTTGCAATCCAATATGGCCGCCGCGCCGAAATCACAAAATTTCATGATGGGTATTGCTTAAGGGGTTTCTTGGTATGCTGAGTACGAATCACGTGATAATTTTGCAATCCAATATGGGCGCCGCGCCGAAATCACAAAATTTCATGATGGGTATCGTCTAAGGGGTTTTTTTGTATGCTGAGATCGAATCACATGATAATTTTGCAATCCAATATGGCCGCCACGCCGAAATCACAAAATTTCATGATGGGTATCGTTTAAGGGGTTTTTTGGTATGCTGAGTACGATACACATGATAATTTTGCAATCCAATATGGCCGCCGCGCCGAAATCACAAAATTTCATGATGGGTATTGCTTAAGGGGTTTCTTGGTATGCTGAGTACGAATCTCATGATAATTTAGCAATCCAATATGGCCACCGCGCTAGTGTTGCGAGATTTCTGTCAGTATGCTGAGATACCAAAAAACCCCTTTCACGATATCCAAAATGAAATTTTACAACGGTGGTTCGGCGGCCATCTTGGATTGCAAAATTGACCTAAAATTCGTATTTAGCATACCAAAAAACCCCTTTTACGATATGCAACATGAAATTTTGCAACGCCGGCGCGACAGCCATCTTGGATTGCTAAATTAACCCAAAGTTCGTACTCGGCGTACCAAAAAACCCCTTATACGATATCCATCATGAAATTTTGTGATTTCGGCGTGGCGGCCATATTGGATTTCAAAACTATCATGTGATTCGTACTCAGCATACAAAAAAACCCCTTAGACGATACCCATTATGAAATTTTGTGATTTCGGCGCGGCGCCCATATTGGATTGCAAAATTATCATGTGATTCGTACTCAGCATACCAAAAAACCCCTTAAACGATACCCATCACGAAAATTTTGTGATTTCGGCGTGGCGGCCATATTGGATTGCAAAATTATCATGAGATTCGTACTCAGCATACCAAAAAACCCCTTAGACGATACCCATCATGAAATTTTGTGATTTTGGCGCGGCGGCCATATTGGATTGCAAAATTATCATGTGATTCGTACTCAGCATACCAAAAAACCTCTAATACGATACTCATCATGAAACTTTGTGATTTCGGCGCGGCGGCCATATTGGATTGCAAAATTATCATGAGATTCGTACTCAGCGTACCAAAATCCTCCTTAAATGATACCCATCATGAAATTTTGTGAATTCGGCGCGGCGGCCATATTGGATTGCAAAATTAACCCAAAATTCGTACTCAGCATACCAAAAAACCCCCTATATGATATGCAACATGAAATTTTACAATGGTGGCGCGGCGGCCATATTGGATTGCAAAATTAACCTGAAATTCGTACTCGTACTACTATTTTTTTCCCAAAACCGTTTGACATCTTAGATCGTATGTCCACCTATTTATAATCCGGACCAGTGTGCGGCCGGCCAGCCGCAACAAAAAAAGCGCATTGATGTTACGAGTTGGATCAAAACGTTACACATTGTATCATTACAAGGCGCGCATTGCAATGCTCGGATCACCTGCCTCACTGCTGTAACCTCGTCTTGTATCATTACAAGGTGCGCATTGCAATGCTGGGTTCACCTCCCACACTGGCTGTAATTCTCGACTCGTAACATTACATTACGCGCGAATGCTCCCGGTGAGGGAGCACCTTTAGAAAAAAATGATGTTTTGTAACATCATTTTTTTCTAAAGGTGCTTTAGCCTCAAAATGCGGTTCACAGAATACATCTACTTACCAAGTTTCAAGTGCATAGGTCTTATAGTTTCGGAGAAAAGTGGTTGTGACATTCGGACGGACAGACAGACAGACATGACGAATCTATAAGGGTTCCGTTTTTTGCCATTTGGCTACGGAACCTTAAAAGAGGTATTTTAGGATACTCTTATTTCATTAAAATAAATCTTATTGAACTAGGCGGCTAACTCCTTCCCTGTAGTTGCGTTAGTGTGTGTGGTTTTTATATGTGTTAGTTTTGGCGTACTTTTCAATCTCTAATGCTTTGTCTGCTACTTATTGTAAGTCTGTGATTGTATCCTATGTTAAGGCAGATTTACAGTTTGTCTATAAAGTCGTGAAATGAATGTTTGAGGAACTAAAAATAGTTATGTGTGTGGCCACACTGGCAACACAGAGTACATTTGTATTTGTATATTATGAGATAGAGACGTCACTCGACTAAGTGACGACACCAGCGGTGCCAAGCAGCTATTACAAGAAACTTTCTGACTGCGTGGCCATGAAATGAAAATCGAGTGTAACAAATATATTTAATTAATCTTGAATCTTTTGGAAAAATTAGTTTTAAGATCGTAAAAAATAATAATAAACTACCTTGGGCAGAAAAGTAGTCTTACTTATATGACCCTATGTAACGAAACCATACCGCGATTTAAAAAAAGGCACAACGCCATCTAGTTGTGAATTTTTAACTAAAATATTAGACTTTTTAATATTGCGTACAGCGCCAACTACCACGTGTTTCTGGAAACTCTTACGTTATAATGAAAACGAAATTAAATATCATGACAAGTCTCAATGTAACTGCAACGTTGAGAACCTACGTAAGTTGGTTACATTATAATTCAATGCTCAGTTCTAAGCTTAGATCATCTAACCACAGGATGCGCCTTACTTAAGCATTGTTTTCTGCCATTGCACATGACCATTTGGTCTTTTGACTTTATGAAAAGCCTGTACATCAGTACATCATTTTATATGATTAAACTAGTACATTACATTGTAGTTGACTGTACAATAACAATTAACACACAACAGCCATTACGCGTTTGTCGATTAATACATTTTTAAATGCAATGAAATTTTATATGTCTTTGTGTTTCCCCCTTCACTTGTATGAAAACTGGCAGAATATTTTTGTATGCGGTGGTTCGCAAAGGCTAGTCCCGTGTTATATGGTCTAAGGTTCTAAGTGATAACACCATGACTGGCAACACGAGACATAAGTACGTCAGTTGTCAATGCTATCGTCGAATTTCGTTTACTCTCTCACGTAACTTTAATGTTTGGATTAAACTGCAACAAATTAAAACCAAACTACGCATAAAGGTTTGAGAAATGAGTAAAGAAAATCGGAGTGGTGCGCAGGACGTGATTTTTAAAGTTTTCCAGTGACGTTTCGCGGAGTACCAAGCTGGACAATTGTTGTGGGGTTTTGAGGATGTTTATGAGCGAACAGCATCTTTGGTGGGTATGTAATCGTGTTTTGTTTGTTTTGAATCTGTCTGAAGTTACAAATTTACTGAATTTACGATTTGGAGACAAAAAAAAGGCATTGTTTACGTTGCATATTTTTAGGTTAGAATCTTAAACTTACAATCTACCTATAATGTAAGTCAGTGGTTAGAATAACATTGTTAGTAGGTTATTTTATAGTACGACCTACATTTTTGATACTCAGTTCAATCTGGTTTTCTACCAATTTTTTATTTTGAATTAATTGCTTCATGTCAATAGTTTGTTTCCATTAGGTGTGTAATTAATTTTTTTTTTACTCTTTTCAGGAAAATCGGAGAGTACAGTTAGGCGAATAGTTAACGAAGGTTTTAATAATGAAGGAAAGTTTGAACAGAAAAGGTCGGCAAAGAAAGAAATAGACGATTTTAATATTTGAGCACTGCGCCAAAAAAATCCTTGTCAGATGGGGGAAAGTTACAGATAAAACATGTAATTACATGATTGTGGCGAAGCAATTGGGACTGCTAGACACCTGCTGGTGGGTTGTAAGACGTTATTAGACCGGGGCTTCTGGATCTGGTACAATAACTTTATTCTGGATCTGATTCAATAAAACAGAAACAAAATTAAAAATGTATAATGTGCTTTATTTATTAACTCACTAGCTGATGCCCGCAGCTTCGCCCGTATCGAATTTGTTCTCGTTCTCCCTTCCCGTAGGAACTTATTCCCGGAATGAAAAGTAGCCTATGTGTTATTCCAGACTATAATGTATCCCTGTACCAAATTTCAGCCAGATCAGTTCAACTGTTCGAGCGTGAAAGAGTCTCACATCCACACTCATAAGCTTTCGCATTTATAATATTTGTATTGTTCCCGTTCCCGCTTCCCGTAAGAACTTATTCCCGGAATAAAAAGTAGCCATGGTTATTCCAGATTATAATGTATCCCTGTACCAAATTTCAGCCAGATCCCTTTAACCGTTCGAGCGTGTAAGAGTAATAAACATCCACACTCACAAACTGTCGCATTTATTATATTATTAAGATTTAACTCTGAACAAACTCCTCGTATCAAAATCATTTTGGTCGTACTATATAGGGTTGCTACATGCATTCAGCAGCGCCCTCATTTAATTTCACGACTTTATAGACAAACTGTAGACAGGTTTGCTAAGTGTGGTTGAGGTGAGCACAAACACTGCCTACGTAGGTACTGCCTTGATAGTAGGTTTTCACGTCCAATAATAATACAAAAAAATTCAGTACAAGAAGGCCTTTTCATTTACACATCGCCTGTTGGTGTTGACTAGCTAGGTAGACCGATTTACCTATTCTCCTTTGGTTTGCTGCCTCATTCGTTGAACCTAGTACTGCCATCTATCGATCCTACCACGAAATGTGTGAACACTTAGAGAAGTTCCTAAACGATGTTACTTGATAGCCCAGTACCTATCTTTAATTTGTTTTTTTTAGCATTATTGTAATTACACATTTATCTGTATCTTTCAATATAATAATTATTAATAAAAAGTAATATTAGTCATAAAAACTAAAAACACAATTTTACTAGACTTCAACAATTCAACTGAAGATTATTTCTTTCATACAAAATAAATATTATTTTATTAATATTTCGTTACAGAAAATATATATTTTTATAAACCAGGAATATTGTATAAAAATTAATAGTTACATAAGTAGTGTAATATGAATGATTTGGCGTTGGCTAACGGAATAGGACCCTTGCTACTTGGTAGGATTCCGCGAATTATGTTGTCATCTGTCAAATTTGGCCTTCAAGTTGCTGCTGATCGTAGCTGGATAGGAGTGCGAATTCTGAAAAGTTTTCCTAATTACGAGTGAAGTGTACATTAAAGTAAATGTTGTGACATACTATTATAATTATTCCCGTGTTACAATGACATCGAGGAATAAGAATGCTGTTAGGAGCTTTGAAATAGATATCGAAAAGAGTCGTGAAGAATCGAATTGGAAAAAGGCTATAGAGTTAGCCCAGCAGTTGAAGGCTAGGTCTGCTCAACACGGTCAGTGTATCTTAAAAAATCACATAAATTTAGTGGTGGTTTCCCTGGCGTATCGGGTTAGTCACTGGCTTACTGTAAACCTAGACGTTGTATTAAAATTGAACCAGTGCAATAACATCAACACTGTTCAAAGGTTGAGTGCTAATAGCACTGTTTAATTAGGTAATTAACTTCAATGTTATCGATTGCAACTGATTTTAAATCAGTTATGATGGTTTTGTAGTTTGTCAATATTTTATAAGCAAATCTATCATTAGAAAAACACTCAAATTTCCCTAACTTGAACATGTAACTCAGTTTATCTAGTGAAATGGTTTATATTTACTGCCTAACGTTGTTAACCCTGAAGAAGCTAGGTAAATACATAAGCTGTCTGTATCATAAAAGACCTATTTAACTTCTGCATCACATAATATAACTGATCTATCTCAACATTCATTTTCTCGCTATACACTGCCATAACCCTAGTATTCTTGATTCTTCCTATGTTTAAGTACTAGGCAGAGTAGGTTAAAAACAATAATTGACAACTGGATGTCCACTGTCTGGTTGTAGTTTTGTAACAAGTCCACTGTTTTATTACAGGTAAGTAATAACTGATATAGATAAGTTATCACTTGTCCCTCCCGATGATGCTTTTACAGTTGGCTGTTATCAGCTAATGCTGTGTTTGTAACATTGTCTAAACTCCAAATCAAACAATAACAGTCATCATTTCATTGTCGTAGATAACTTGATGTACCTACTGCTATAAAAAATGCTTGTAACTGTAAACAATCATTGCACTAAGCATGTTATGCTCTAGCCTTAATCCCTACTAATATTATAGATGCGAAAGTACCTCTTTCTGTCTGTCTGTTATGTTTTCACACATAAATCACTCTATGCCGTAGAAGTAGGAGCAAGGGGAGTTCCAGCTAAATCCCTGCATAATTTATTTAAGGACCTTGGATTGCCAAGAGCTTAAGTAAGCTCTTTACTAAAACGAGTATCCAAAGCGGCATTGATAGGATCTTACCAAATCTGTTTCTACATTCTCCAGCAAGGTTCTGACTGCCACTGGATCAATTATTATAAAAAATAACCACCATAACCATAAGTTCTGGTTCTAGGCACTAAGAGAAAAGTTTTCAGAAATCAAGAAAAAGAAGGAAAAATCAAAATTCATTTCTGATTTCTTCTCGTCTGAAAATGGGGTAGTGGTAGTAGACTATGTTTAGTATACATATATTGAGCGTGTGCATATTGCAGTAAATTGAGACACAAAAATTAATGTAGTAAGACTACGGAGCTTCTGTTACTGCAAGGAGTGACCTAATCACAATGTGCTAACAGATATATTATATGCCATTGAACTGTACCTACGAACAATGTAATTCTAATGAACATTCATTCGTCATTCCAGCGCAATTACATTTTAATTAGCATTGCCTAAAGGACACATTGCGGTAATAAAATATAATATTAGGAATTTAATATGTAAGTAGCTATTTATAGCTCGCTCCAAAATAAGGGGGAGGGGCGCCCGTCCCGTATCAGCTGCGCAGTAGTTTCCCCTGTGAAACTTATTATTGCATAATTGCAGCGCGAACGAACGAACTTCATTAGACGCCAAGTTATTTGGCGCGAGCTGTACAGCAATTGCAAAGAAAATTTATCCATAAATATGTACAAAAGGGTTGCAATTATAAAAGCCACAAGAATTTTAATCAGGAAGTTTAGGATAAGAAAATTAACACTTGTATGTTTTTGCCATTCAATGTTATGAAGGAAGGAACATTCCCTTGATGACTCCATACCTTTTGTATGGGCCCCTAACGTATCAGATGACTTAAATAAGTTTTGAAAAGACTAGAGATCATCTGTAAGGTCAAAGCCGTCTAGGTGAAACATAATTTACTGTCAGAATCAGAAGCTAAGTAAAATATCCAAGTGTTGATTACTTGTACTTCCATAAGAACAATAGGCCATTAAAACTTAACTAATTAAGTTAATAAAAGATTTCAAAACTATTATAATTTTATCTCAGACTGTAATAATTATTCCACGTGTAAGTACAAAATTAGTACTCAAAATTGCCTCATAACTGGAAACTGGAAATTTAGTTATTTACTTCATTTAAGTAGGTAGGTATTTTACTGAATAAATAACCTACCTACTTAAATTAAGTAAATAAAGAATATTCCATGATGTCACTTGGATAGGCAACTCAGCTCCATAAAACATGGATCTACTAATAAAACACTTAATGAGGATAATTATGGTACTGGTACACATAGAGAGGTCAAGAAATCAAATATCAGGTATTTCCAACAGCATCCATGTGTAACTGAGCCTGGGCACCTAAGTGGAGATTTTGATGAGTTCTTCTTAACTGAATACTTCAGTATTGTAATGCAACACAATTATTGAATAATTAATATATGCTTATTTACATTGCTTAGGAACAAGAATTAGTATAAAGATGGCAGCCAGGGTGAGGGCATTGGCTTACATAGTTTAAATTTGTAGGTTTGTGACAATTTTTAAACATATTTTTTTCTTCATTCACAGAAAGCCTCTGCCACTTTCTTCTTGGAGAAGGGAAGCTAGAAGCATACTTAGACGAATGGCCACCAGCGAAAGAGAACATCGAACGAGCTCAGAGAGAGCTGTCAGAAGCGCGTGGATACCTGACACTAGCTACCGACGAGGCAGGAAAACGGGATGGTGTGGCTCTGGATGCACACCTTCTACTTGGCAAACTAAACTATGCTTGTGGAAGTTATGATATAGCATTGAAACATTATGATTTAGCCGAGCTGAACACATTGAAAGAGAAAGAATTGCCAGTGTGAGTATGCTGATGCTTATTTTTTTATATTAATAACTAGCTGACCCGCGCAACTTCGTTTGCGGCGCATGAGAGTTAGAAAGAGAGAGATATGGTATTAATATTTTGAGTAATATAATGTTTCCCGTCGCATTTACTCTCGTCGCGCCTAGTCCCGTCGCGTCGCTTATATACGTACCTACAATAGAGCTGACCCGCACAACTTCGTTTGCGTCACATGAGCGAGAAAGAGAGAGGTGTAGTATTAATATTTAAGGTGATATAATGTTTCCCTTCGCATTTACTCCCGTCACGTCGCTTATATTCATTAGAGCACAACTTCGTTTGCATCACATGAGAGTGAGAAGGAGAGAGGTGTTGTATTAATATGTAAAGTAGTGTCCGACCGAAACTGGTTTTCCAGCCGAAACCGAAACCGAACTTTCGGCCCAGGGTCAGTTTCGGCCGAAACCGAAAACGAAACCCACGTGTTCATATAGAAAAAAAAAAGAAACCAGCAAAGTGCGATTCAGATTTCCGCACAGAGGGTTCCGTTACAAAAATTAAGCACAACAATTACGTTTGTTGTGTGTGTATGTTTTTTTCTGGTTTTTTGACATAGCGGCAACCGAACAGGGTTAGGTGGTGGTGGCAGTGTCTCTTGATATCGCCAACGCCTTCAACACCTTGGCCTATCTTTCCGAGAGGACCATAACTTAGTCGAGCTGGCTAGGGCTGGGTCGGCGAGATGTGTAGTTTGGTGTTCCACAGGGATCAGTCTTAGGAGCGCTTCTGTAAAACATCGGTTACGATTGGGTACTGCGTGGTCCGCTGCTCAGATTTGTCGGCGTAACGTGTTACGTTGACGACACCCTCTTTACAGCGTGAGGAGCAACGCATCGCGATGCAGCCCTTGAAGGACACGGCAGGGGTTGCTAAAGTGGTGGGTCGAATACGGTGTCAGGGTCTTGAGGTCGCACTTCACAAATCCGAGGCTCTGTGCTTTCACAGACCTTGGAAGGAGCCACCTGTAGGATCCAGCTTACATTTAGGGAGCGTCAGCATCAGCATCGAGCCCTCGATAACGTATCTGGGGCTCGTACTCGATAGAGGGTGGAACTTTGGGCACCACTTCCTAAGTTTAGTCCCAAAACTAAGGGGGGCATCAGCCGCACTTTCGCGGTTTTTGCCCAACATCAGGGGACCCAAAGCTTCCTGCAAGAGTCTCCTGCAGGGAGCGTTGGGTTTGAGTGTCTGAAGCCTTAGCGGAGACTGTACCTTGGGATCGTGCGGAGCATGGTTGACGGCCAGCAATGCTGTTAGAATGCTGAGCACGCAGAAGGCGATGGCCGTCAGGTTGATAAGTGGATACAGCACGATCTCAGTCGAGGCGGCATGTCTCCTACCCGGGACCCCTTGCGTCATTGGCGCGCTTGAGCTCCTCCATGCACCATTTAAATGGCGCATAGAGGAGATCGAGCGTGCCATAGGCCTGCAACTCGAGAAATTGAGGCTCCACGATCTGAGCTACTAGCAACCACCCAAAGACGCGGGATAGCACCCGAACCTCCTCTCCCCCAGATGAGGCCGCAGTAGTAGCCGTAGGTCTGTTGGGAATCCTCTGGACATCCTTGCGAGGGCATACCCGGGCTTCCAACCGTAGGCTGTTAGGTAGGAATAGGATACATGTGGTTTTTACTTGATAGGAGTCCGGCATAACATGCCTGTAGGATTTTCCTCACGTAAAAAAAAGCGACAACAGAAATACATCATACTTATTTGAAAATTTTAGGTCTCTTATCTGTCACGTTTCCAGCGATAAAACCTCGTGACTAATAGACAGACGGATGGCTAAGTCTCATGTCTCTTTCATAGGGTCCCGCTTCTACCACTCCGTGCGTGAGTACGGCTCGCTCTTGTCCAGTTTTAGTTATATACTGTATGTAACCAAAACCGGCCAAGAGCTAGTAACAGTAGTAGGGCACCGTGTGGTTTTAGTCGGTAGGAGTTCGCAATAGCATCTATGAGTACATATTGAAAACTTCACTTGTACAGTTCCACAATATCTATGAGTAATTCCACACGTAAAAGAAGTAGAGTTCACATCACACATCATGTGTGAAAATTTTAACTGTCTAACTATCAAAGTGCATGAGTTACAGCCTGCTGACAGATAGACAGACGACCAACGAAGTCTTGGGAATGGGGCCCGGTTCTTACCCTTTTTGTATGGAACCGACTACTAAGGGGTAGGTTCATATAATGTCCTAAATCACCTTTTGAGGATTCCATAACCAAAAAGTAAAAAAGGAACCCTGAAATGGTGATCCATGATATAACACAGGGGTAATTGTGTAATATTTTTAAACTATCGCGGTTTCTAACACTCATACTTATAGAATTCGGGACTTCACGCGAAATACTATTTACTTACATTCACCGACGCTTCGAGCACGTTGCAGCGCCCGTGGTCGCGGTTGGACTGAGGCGAGGATCGACAAAAACCACGAAGCTATTTCTTGTCGAACTACCCTCCGTTGTTATTACAACGAAGGATAATGCCGGCGACACACTACACTCACTACGTCAGTTTTAATTGGCACAGTTTTACGTTCAAGTTTATTAATCACTGAATTCCACATCCCGGAGAGCTTATATCCATCATCCCTATTGAAATTTTTGTGTTTTCTGATTTCAATGGCTTCACGCACCATACGTGGATTAAAACTGACGTAGTGAGTGTAGTGTGTCGCCGGCATTATCCTTCGTTGTAATAACAACGGAGGGTAGTTCGACAAGAAATAGCTTCGTGGTTTTTGTCGATCTTCGCCTCAGTCCAACCGCGACCACGGGCGCTGCAACGTGCTCGAAACGTCGGTGAATGTAAGTAAATAGTATTTCGCGTGAAGTCCCGAATTCTATAAGTATGAGTGTCTAATATTTCTCAATTATTGTAATTGCTTGTGGTTTGAATAAAATTGTATCATTGTAACTATTGATTGGAAGTCGTTTGTAAATCTCTAAATCTTAGGTTAGTAACACATTAACAGGTTGGGCTGACCCCAATCACGTTACAAGTAGAGCCAGGCACTCAAAATTCACAAACACGTGAGTTTCGGCCCGGCCGAAAGTTTCGGCCCATTTTGGCCGAAACCGAAACTGCGGCCGAAACTCGATTTTTTGGCCGAAACTGGCCGAAACCGAAACCGAAACTTCGGTCGGTCACTAATTATGATATTTATATAGAACGCAAATTATGCATTTTGATGATTATTTCTTCTGACTATTATACTTTTTGATTTTATATATTTTGAACTTATACGATGTAAACTTATGCATTATGATACGTACCCAACTATACCATAACTTTAATGTAATAAACTTCTACATCGCCGTAAAGGTGTATAAAATAGAATATACCCGACATAGTTCCATAACTTAGCATTCCAGAGTGTTTCTCCGGTATTGGGAATGGGACAGGTATGAATACTGCTCAAGCCTGATTTGTTTTCACATTAAAATTAATTGGTATAAGTTTGTATGGTAAAGTTGAAGGTTATACTAGGCGTGTTGGAATGACCTCATTAATATAGTGATAAACTTGCCAAAGCAGGTGCGTATGAGTCATCTAGGCAGTAAAACTTTTAATAAACGTGAATGATGTATACACAGTATGTTTGGATAAATATTTTATAGCAATTGAAAATAAAAAAGAAACCGGACAAGTGCGAGTCGGACTCGCCCTCCGAGTGTTCCGTATCTGTCCAACCGTCCATCCGACCGCCCGCACGTCCGTCCCTCCCTCCGTCTATCTGTCATGAGACTTTATCTCATGAATGCGTAAAGGTATTAAGTTGAAATTATCACCATGTTTTAAAGTGTACCCATTAATGCTTTTAAAAATACAAACCTCTAAGATATCGCGGAAAAAATTTACGACTGTTTCGTAGTTTTTGATTAAACACGTACTACCCGTTCGCTCTAACTTTGCCGCTGGCGTACACGAAGTAAATTGACAGTAGCTAATGTCACTTCGTCATAGAAAATAAGCAACATTGTATAAAGAAGTGACATTAGTTGCTGTCAACTTACTTCGTCTAATTAAAAAATCGACTTTAGTATGGAGCCAAACGGCAAAGTTAGAGCGAACGAGCAGTACTTTAAAGACCGTTTTTTTTTTAAATTTCGTCTCTAAAGAACAGTTCTTGGATTTTTCCCAATATTTGTGGTTTGTGAGGACATTACTTGCCAAATTTCGTGTTTCTATGTTAACGGGAAGTACCCTATGAATTTTGATTCCCCTGAGAGTTTCGAAATACACGTTTTTGACGCTATAAGCGGCCGTAACTTTTTTCTGCATAACTTAGAAGTCAGCTTCATTTGACCATAGACCTTGATATATGATATTAAAATCAACTCGGGCCTTAACGGAACCCTAAAGACCTTTTTTTAAGTAAATCATATATTTCGTTTACAGACGAAGTCTTCGAGTAGTAGCGGAATCGTACGCCATCAAGGGACTATGCCTCGAACAGAACACATTACCAGCGTCGACGAGTCGCTTTAAGCAAGCGGAAAGAGAGGCAGATATGGTAAATTGTTTTTCTATTACTTTACTTTTAGAATTCACAAGATGCCGCCCGCATGACGGCAAGTCATGACGACATTCAAGAGTTGTGGCCCCCGTCACAGTCTCTTTCAGACCCCAGTAGCCAGTAATAGTTATCGATTTCGTGGTTTTAATCAACGTCAATACAATGCTGGAACAACTAAGCTATCGATTGCTAGATCGAAGATGCCTATAAGTCCTGTAGTAGGTGGGGTTGGCTGATATTCATTTCAGCGAGGTCCCTTCCCACAGGGTAAACTTCCAGCAGATAATATGTCTACAGATAGATGAACGTACGCTTTTCAACTGAAGAATGTGAAGAGACGTCTGACAGTTATGAAACATTGAATCGGTTCAAAATCTAAATAAAAGAGAGATCAAAAATGAAATTAAAACTTCTTCAATATGAATACAATAGGGAAATTCAATGTTTAAATACCATTTCCTATTTCTCGAGGAAATCGAGTGTTCAACACGGACCTCTATGCATCACGGACAAAAAAGCCTTTGGGACCAAGCAGTGACGACCACAGAGCCCCATTAACACGCCACTACACAGAGGACATACCTACCTGATATCAACTAGGGTGAAGTCAGGGCGGCTCTCGAACAACTGAAATACAACAAATCCCCGGAGGGGATGGAATTACGGCTGAGCTCCTTGAAGCGGGTGGGCCCCCGTCCTTAGAGAGCTAGCGAGCATATTTAATTCCGTTCTCCAGCAGCGCCAAACACCCAGAGCATGGAGCGGGAGTGCGGTGGCTCTGTTCTTCAAAAAAGGAGTTAAGACCTTACTGAAGAACTACAGACCCATCTCATTCCTGAGCCATGTTTACAATTTGTTCTCGAGAGTAGTCACAAACCGCATTGCTGGAAAACTCGACGAGTTTTAGCCAAAGGAGCAAGCCGGGTTTCGAAAAGGCCGTTTCAGTACCGTAGACCACATCCATACTCTTCGACAAATTGTACAGAAGACAAATGAGTACAATCAGCCGCTGTGTATGGCTTTTGTGGACTACGAGAAAGCCTTTGACTCTATTGAAACCTGGGCAGTACTGAACGCTCTGCAGCGGTGACGTGTTAATTGGCAATATCTATCATATATCGAGGTGTTGAGGTGCTTGTATGATACCGCTACCATAACTATCCAGTTGGAGAATAAGAAGACCAATCCCATAGTACTGCGCAGTGCGCAGAGGTGTAAGACAGGGCGATGTAATATACCCGAAACTCTTCACCAATGCGCTTGAGGACGTCTTTAAGTCGCTGAACTGGGATGAACGGGGCGTGAATATAAACGGTGAACGCATCTCGCACCTTCGGTTTGCCGACGACATCGTCATAGTTGAGGAAACGCTGGAACTGCTGAACGGGATACTGCAGTCTTAGCAGAGAGTCTCGACGGGTTGGTCTCGGCATGAATTTGGATAAAACCAAAGTCATGTTCAATGAGCATGTCATGCCAGGACCAATCTACGTCGAAGGATCGAGATTTGAGGTTGTCCAGGAATACTAACTAGGGCAGGAAATCACTTTGGACAAGAATTACATGGAAAAGGAAATATCGAGAAGGATCCTCTTGGGCTGGGCAGCATTCAGCAAACGACGTCGGGTTTTCTATTCAACCGTGGACAGTTACAGCAAAGCTAGTCCATGCCCTTGAAGTTGCACAGCAAGCAATGGAAAGAGCTATGCTTGGGGTGTCTCTGAGGGATAAAATCCGGAACGATGTTATCTGTCAGAGAACTAGAGTGGTCGACATAGCTCGCAGAGTCTGCGTTTCGAAGTGGCAATGGGCTGGTCACATCTATAGGACAACCGATGGTCGTTGTAGCAAACGAGTTCTCGAGTGAAGACGCGACTTGGTACATGTGGGGTAGGACGATCCTCCGCCAGATGGACCGACGACCTGAAAAAGGTAGCAAGGACTGAATGGATGCGGTAGGCGCAGGACCGTGTATTGTGGCGAAGTTTGGGAGAGGTATCCGTCTAGCGGTGGACTGGCAAAGGCTGATTTGATTGATTGATTGATTTCCTATTTCCCAATTCCGATTTTCCAGTTCCAAATTCCCAAACTCTAATTCCGATATATATTATAAATCTTGGCGTGACACCAAGGATTAGTTTGTGGCCACAAAGTAAGACAAGGCGGTGATCTCCAGATCCGCAGCTTCGAGCTGTCAGCGGACCTGACGCTGCTGTACCTGCAGCGCTCGGCGGCGGGCCGCGCCGGGCCCACGCTCGAGACGGCGCTACAACGAGTGCCCATCCTGCACATACGGGCCGGCAGGCTGCACCAAGCTATCGACAGGTAAACATACACTAGCTCACATTTTGCGTGAGTGCGTGCGGCCGTGGATGTGTTTGTGCCTGTGAGTATGTGTGTATGTATCTGTTTTAGGGAAAGATCAGTGGGTATTTGCTTAGTAAATATATAGAACTGTGTCACAGTTTTTAATTTATGGACCGTGTTACGACTTAAAATACAGCTCTCTGTGCTCTCCAAATAGAGATATATCGTCTAATTCTACTTCCTCTTGGGATTAATTTGCAGAAGTCAGACTTTATATTTGGAAGAGAGTAGGTCCCAAAGTACTTCCTTAAGGAATGCCATACGTCACACGCTGTTTATCAAATGGGTTTCGATTTTAACTCATTGGGAGCGGTTTGTAAGGTAAATAAATTAATGACAACACCTCTTATGCCAAGATTTTCCAATTGGAAAATGCAATCTCCATGAGTTTGGAACGGAAACCGTATCAAATGCATTTGAAAAATCTAGATAGTTCCTTATGTCTTCTCTTTATCCAGATTGTGGACAAACATTCGATTTTTGGACTTCAAATTTAAATCCGTTCTGATTACAAGCGAATTGTTGAGGCAAAACACCACAGATATCTCGAAACCATTATCGGTTAGCACTTAGAGGATAATAGGATATCGATTTGAATTGCGAACCACTTTTTGAAACAGCTTTCTTACACCACAAGATGGTGCGTGGTCACCGTCTGTTACTTCAAAGTCGGCACACTTGCGCTGCCAACCCTGCCATAACGTTGTGGTCGCAGGTACCGCGAGATGCTGAACGCGGTGGAGTCGGTGTCGACGCAGGCGCTGCGCCTCACGCTCACGCGCCAGCTCGCCGAGGTGCTCCTGCGCGGCGTGGCCGGACAGGTAAGCGCGGGGGGAGGGGGAGGGGGAGAAGATGACGAAACAACGGAATAGTTTTTTTACTCCACCTAAAAATAAAAGAAAAAAAATTAAAGCTAACAACAAATCTAGTAGAACAACGGCCACCTCTCTGCGTAATGTGTTAGCAGACAGACAGCGCTGGTTTTCAGAGGTGGCTGGACGCTATTTGACAGGTGCAGCCTTAATCTATACTAATATTATAAAGAGGATAGATTTGATTGTTTGTTTGTGTGACCGATTTGAAAAATTGTTTCACTCTTAGCGGTGAACATAGGCTATATTTTTTAATTAATTAACACGGGGACAGGAATTACGCGGGTGAAACCGCGTGACGTCCGCTAGTTTAAAATAAATTACATAACAAAAAGATCAAAATTTTGCTATTACACGAACAAGGCAAGCCTAAAAGCAAAAGGAATAAAAAAAAACAAAAAGAATCACAATTAAGGGCTGGCAACACTCATTAATTCCGCTTCCGAGAGACCAAGCCACGCTCCAGCCATTTTTTTTACATAAAATTTTTGATGATTTAGTATGTATCATAATCTTATCACAGAAATATTTATTTAGTTGTATCATTGAATATTTACATTGTGAGGGGGAAGGGGGAAGGGGGAGTCGGTGTCGCTATACCCTTGCGTGTCGTGCGCAGGTGTACCGCGCGCCGGAGAAGCTGGCGGCCACGCCGCTGGCGCTGGCGGGCGGCACGCTGTCGCGGCGGCGCGACGACCACGCCAGCGAGGGGCCCTGGAAGCCGCGCAAGTACGCCGCCATCAACCAGGTACGTACCACCTACACCTGCCCACTCTCTTTGTACATTTACTGGCTGCTCATACGTGTCTTAGATTTTCTTTAAAGTGATTATTGTAAACTAATCTTTAAAGATGAGAGAAAAATTTCGTAATTCATGATCACTGTTACGTAATTTTAACAATTCATGCAGCGCACGCAACAGAAGCTCTCAAAGTGAATTTACACAATTTAGTAACACTTTAAATTGCTGCTCCTCCTACTCGGCGTAACGTGATGTCACAGTATAAAGAGTACTAACCAGTATTGTAGCTCCTTACAAACGGACGAAGCGCAAGCTATACCTACGATTCTCGTTTTCGGCAGGCCTTTCAGCACGCTAGCAGGCGATTGTGCCGAGTAGACGAATGGACGGTGTGTCGTTTTTTAGATAGTAACCGCGCGTGTTTTATTTACTAAAAATATTTAATATGACAACTAGAGTCTATTGTGCTTGTTTTGGTTGCATGAATTCGTCAATACCCAGAGATAACGTTTTTTAGATTACTTGGAAACTCCGAAAGGTAAGACTATAAATTGATTTTACTTAAGTACTAATTGGTACTATACTACTAGTTGACTAAAGTTAAACAAAGTGATTGACACGAGTGAACTGGGTAGTTACATGAAGTAGGTATGTTTGTGTTTAAAACTAGACTTGTGCTTGCTCAGTCAGTGAACGGTGCGATCCAATATAGTACAATATCCAAAAAAAACTAGTTCAGAACTCTAGTACGTGTAGGTAGTACATTTAGTTCCGTTGTCAGTTCGTAGTTATTTAATTGAGAGCAATGATTTAGGTATGTTTCAAGAGTATTCATTTCTTTGTGGATGACCGATGTTACAGTACACGCTAAGTGTACTGTAACATCGGTCATCCACAAAGAAACAAACCGTATGACTTTGATTGACAGCATTTTTGTTACCTTTGATTTTTATTACACGCATAGAGACAAATATGAACTTCCAAAATTTAACACAACTTGACAATGTACGAAAAGTACTAGTGTACTAGAGACTGACTAGTACTTTCAAATCGAAAAATAGTTTTAATTTTGTAAATCAAAAATTTAACGCAATGATTATAAAGACTAGAATTCCGTGATTCTATCACTGGCGAAACATGTGATGAGCCGATTATTATTGTCTACGCCGCTTACTCGTTTTCAAATTTCTATACCCGTCTCACTCCATCGTTAGTAGATAACGGGCGCTGCGCCGCCACGCCGCCGCCCCGCGCCGCTAGCCGTTGCGGGGATATTATTATTATTACTCACAAAGTATTTTTTTGTTTAAATAAAAAAGGTACATATTTACTCGAAATTGAAGCCGGTTGTCAGTAAAACGACAATCCTTAATACAGATTGAAGGCCTTGTGGGCGGATTGAAAAAATTGAACTGCATTATGCTCACTATATATACGCGTACGTAAAACTATAAGGTAAAATGTGGGCGTATACTATGCCTCTGCCTACACCTTCAGGGATAAAGGCGTGACTATATGAATGTATGTATGCACATATTTACAATCGCAATACTAAATAGAAAATCAAAGTAGGCACATATTATTAAAATGCTGTAGGTGGGCAGCCCTATCGCATGCTTACGTACCGCGCGGCTGTAGGCATTTATTTCTAAAACCCGGCCGAGTCAAACTACAGTATACAGTGGTGATGTTATATCCTGCCTTCCTCAATAAATGGGCTATCCAACTATATCATAATTGGAACGAAGTTCCTTATCGCGCGTTGTGAAAGGGGGCTAGACGGAAAAAATTCTCACGAAAAGTTGTCACGACACTTTTTGCAACAGTATGGAGGGTAGAGGTATCTCTACCCTCCTTTAATATGGGGGTAATATGGGACAAAGGGGGGGGGGACAAAGGGGGGAGGGGGTAATAAAATGGGGGTTAATAAAAAAAAAAAATATTATTATTAATTTAAAAAAAAAAAAAATTATTACAATTCCTTCACTAATTAATCGAAAGGAACTTCGTTCCATCCGGGTGTCCCTTGACACCTCTCAAGTTCTTTTTTAATTTTTTTTTTAAAGTTCTTACCAGTGGTTTCTGAGATCTTAGCGTTGAAACAAACTCTTCAGCTTCAGTTTTTTTACGTGTGGCAATCCCATATATGGATACTATTCCGGACTCTTACCGGCTAAAACCACACGAGGCTCTACTACTGCTTAGGAAGGATTTCCCAGGATTCCCCACAGAATTTGGCTACGACGCGACCGCAGCCTGAGCTTGGGGATTCGGATACTGTCCCGCGTCTTTTGGGAAGTTGTTCGGGTATTATCCAGCTTCTTGGAACGTGAGGCGAGCGTGAATCTCTCAAGTCACGCTTCCATCTAAGGCCTGCTTCTGTGAGGTCGGCGAGTGCCCCATCCGCCGTTCTCAGACCCTCGGTCATGCAGGCCGATTGTCTTGGAGGAAGACAAGACTACTCCGCCCTCGCGACAGACTGCGGAGCTCGAAGGGGAAAGCTATCTCCCGCTCCTTCCCTGCCACCGCCTTCACGAGCATGAGACCTGCTCGCAGAAAGTGCCGCAGCGTCCCACTTACTCCCGCTGGAGATAATGGCTCTCACCAAGGTCTCCAGCGAGAAAATGAGCACGTCCAGAATTGCCACAAGGACCTGGAGCTGTTGCGCCCGTGTTGTAGCTGGGATAGTCTCCGTGCGTTCCAGGTCAACCGGCATTCCGGGGTGGACCCAATACAGTTCGGCGATGGCCACCACGTTAATAGACCACTACGTGATGATCTGGTACGGTAGATCCTGCACAGCGGAGCAGTGGTTCAGATTCACCTGCAGGATGCGGCTATGTGCGTCCATCTCCTCATCCCCCAGCGAACGTGGGCGCTCTTGAGCGGCACCCTCGCTCCCATGCGAACAGACGGGGCTTTGACCGCGAGGCGGCGCGGACCTTCTTGTCCGCCCTGTCATCAGCCCCCCACCACACATTTAAAACAGCGTGGCGGAGCGTGGAAGACAAGAGCCTTGTGTCCGTGCTGACAATTTCAAAAGCACCGTTCTCCCACGGTGACATCCGCTGTAGCACCTGGATTCACGGGGCTATAGGAGATGTACCTGCGCATTAAGGAATCCCCAATGAGGAGGATCCGTCACGGGGGCCGAAGCCAATTTCGTCTGACCTTATCTGGTACCAAGGGCAGCCGCTTGCCTCTACGATGGCAGAGATTATCTTTACCAGAAATGCGCAGACCGGCGCATTTGTTGGGCCTGATGATATGGACATTACCCGTGTCCAGCGACTTCCTCAGCTTAGCCGCTAGGAAATCAGCCTTGGAGCCGCTGGTGGCGCTGGAGACCTTGAAGAGGCGCGGTCCGGTGTGGGTTACTTCGCACCGGACCAGCCATCTTTTTATATCGAAAGCCTTTAGGTCAACCCCCACTCTACTCCCCATGCCCTTGTCGTCACTGTCACGACGACGACAGTGGAGCGAGGAGCGCGATGCCTCAGCAGCACCTTGTATTGAGAATGGCGGTATTGCCGCTCCTTCCAAGTGCCAGCTTCCCAGGGGTGCAGGGGGCGGAGGCCTTCCGTTTGGAAATGGGAGGGAGACCCATTGTATGCAACCACCGCCACGTGCGATACGGGTGTCGCCAGCGCAACCCGTGTCTGGAGTTTCCAATCCTTGTCGGAGACGCTCCTTTAGATGAGTTCCTACAACGACCTAGCGGCACCTGTGACGACTTCCGCCACTTTATTTTTACTCTGGACATTTTTGATATGATGTTTCAAATCGCGTCTACTGAAGCTTTGTCTTCAGAATATACCGATAAGCGTTGTTTCTGTATCCCAGTTCGTGCCACGCAACGAGTACGAGGAGGTGGTGCTCCTCCTGCTGGTGGGCGAGGCGATGGCGGTGCGCGACGCCGTGCTGTCCCAGAGCGACGTGTTCGAGGCGGCCCGCGCGCACGCGCTGCGCAACGCCGTGGCGGTCATCGACCTGCTGGCGCTGTGTGCCACGCGCTGGGGGCAGCTGTGTCTGGTGCTCGAGGTATGCACTCACTGTGTGTGGGCTCCCGACGTGTACAGTGTACAGTGTACAGAGCGACGTGTAAATTCAACTGGAGTGCGCGAGCGCTGTGGTGGCACTGCGTTTGGTGTTTTAACAGTGTGAAATATAATCTTTTACAATCAATGGTTACGATTGAATCTTTGAAGAGCGCTCATCACGACAAGCTAAGCTCATTTTCCGCCTGCGCGTTCTTTACTCCCCAAAATCTTCTCCGTTTCCGACTTGATCCTTCCCATCGAGGCTGGCTCTCTATTGTAATGTCCCCTCTTTCGGGGCTGACGAACAATGTACTTAATCTGCGCGTCCTGTTAAACTAACATCATCAATGTTTACGGAAACGAACTCACTTGTGCTATTCTACAATTTTAATATTAATTTTATAACAACCTGCTCTACACTTACGGGTGGTGAAGGATTAGGAGTGTACCTTCGATAAATCAGTAAGGTGAAACCGGCCAGATTGTTTCAAAATTAATGTTAAAATTGTGGAATACTACAAGTGAGTTTGTTTTCCTAATGTTCCCAACAATGAGGAGCACGCGTGGTCAGTAACGTGTTTGTGTGGTGGTGCGCAGTCGCTGGAGCGCGCCATGAAGTTCTCGTTCGGGTGCGCGCACGTGTGGCGCCAGCGCGCGCTCGCCACGGCCGCCGCCGCGCCCGCCGCGCCCGCGCCCTCTCCGGCGGCGCCCTCTTCCCACGTGGCGCCCGGTACGTGCACACACACACACACATCTGTACAACTTGTGCAACTCTCACTGCGAGGGAGACATGTATATTAGCCAACCCTCGACTGCATTCAAAATGACAACCTTCACAGTAAGAATTTTCTCATCTCACCTCATTGCAACAGATTCTTGGCGCTGCAATATAGGATGCTACGCCAAAAGTAAATGTATCGGAACCTAAAACTTCTGATTTGAAAAAAAAAAATTGTTCACACTTCGCATGGGAACTTATTCCAGGGTTACAAAGTTGCCCATATACAGGGTGAATTTTTCAAAAGGGATTGGATGGCCAAATCCGAAACTATAAGGAATAGCGAAAAATGCTCAAAGGAGTCACGAGCCCGATTTTGATGAAACTTAAAACCCCATCATTAGATTTTTGAAAAACCAATAATCCTAGCTAGAAATCAAACCCATTGATTTTGAAAAAATAACCACACCCTATATTATTACACAATACGTTAATGTTGCTATTAAGAATCTTATTCTGGGAAGTAATGACATACGGCAAACTAAAGAAAAGTGCTCATCTTTAACAAAATACAATTTATTCTTCTTACGTTAACTGATTAATTGTTAAAAATGTAGACCATTGTTTATAATACACTCGAGAGCAATGAATCCGGGTCACTTAAACAATCCTAAAAATCTCGGAAACTAAAAATGCTAGGTTAATGCAATAAATTGTATTTAATAGACAATGTAATACTCCTTAAATGAAGGTATTAAAACTTCTTAGTTATTGTAAAGTTATATCATAAAAAAATCAAATTTGAAAAAGGGCCACTTTCGAAGATGGAACTACGAAATTACAGCATTTGGTGTTGCTTTTGTTTGTAATCTGTCATTTATGTGGGTACATAAACCATGTTGATAGTGCTCTATATTCATTAATCAAGCTGAAATTATGTCGCTTACGCCTGAAGAATGCACCAGAATACTTACAATGCTGGAAACCGGCCGGAGTCAGCGCGATACAGCCAGGACTGTCGGTGTGTCGCTGTCAACAGTACAAAGAGTTCTCCGACGTTACGAAGAAACTGGTTCTAACCTACGCAGACCAGGAACGGGCAGAACCAGGTGTACCACAGCACGAGAAGACCGATACTTGGTGAACACCATGCTTCGAAATCGCTTTCTCACAGGAACTGAACTCACCAATCAGTTTCGACGCCTCGGAGGAAGTAACCCAAGTGCATGGACAGTAAGACGTCGGCTTGCTGAATCTAACTTAAAACCCCTTAGACCTGCAAACGGCCCTAAACTGGAGCGTGGGCATCGTATTTCGAGACTAAGGTATGCCCAGAGCCACGTAAATTGGAGTATTGAAGATTGGTCAAAAGTTATGTTCTCCGACGAATCAAAATTTATGCTCTACAAGCACGATGGAAGACACAGAGTGTATCGAAGACCAGGGGAAAGATTCAAGCAAGCATGCATCGAAGAAAAAGTAGCCTACGGTGGTGGGTCTGTACTTGTGTGGGCCGGAATTTCTTCTGAAAGTCGCACAGAGCTGGTGATCATAGAAAACGGCTCTTTAACTAGCGTAAGATATGTGGAAGAAATCCTCAATGATCACGTTGGTCCATTTATGGTAAATTTAGGTGAGGATGCTATATTTATGCATGACAATGCCCGACCTCATACAGGTAGGATTGTGAATGACTACCTTCAAGAGATGAACATTACTCGTATGGAGTGGCCAGCGCGCAGCCCGGATATCAACCCGATCGAGCATGCTTGGGACGAGCTAGGCAGATGCGTAAAACAACGAAACCCTCCCCCAATCACGCTTCGTGAGCTCAAAATTGCTCTCACAGAGGAATGGGAGAATATTACCCAAAATCGTATAAGGAACTTGGTGTACAGCATGCCAAACCGCGTAAACGCAGTAATGGAAGCACGAGGAGGCAATACGAAGTATTAAAATTCAAGAAAATCGTAATAAAGTTCAAAAATTTCATGTTTCCTATTTTTGTTTTAAGGAGAGATCGGCAGTTTTTTCTTTATGTAATTTTGTGTTAATAAAATGTATGGTGACTCATATTTTTTTTACTTTCATTTAAGGAGTATTACATTGTCTATTAAATACAATTTATTGCATTAACCTATCATTTTTAGTTTCCGAGATTTTTAACATTCTTTAAGTGACCCGGATTCATTGCTCTCGAGTGTACATAGCTGGATTCGAGACCTCAAGGATCGTCTTGACTTACTTGACTTAAGGTCCTATGGCCCCTAGATGGGGCAGAGGGCGTCCACAGTGCATCGCCATCCCTGTCGGTCTTGAGCTTCGCGTTTTATTTCGCTCCATGTCTTTCCAATGCCTTCCGCCTCTGCAATGACACTCCGTCGCCATGTCTGTTTTGGACGGCCACGTTTGCGCTTTCCTTGGGGGTTCCAGTCTAGGGCTTGCCTTGGTATGTGGTCCCGGTCCCTTCGAAGCGTATGCCCAATCCAGCTCCATTTCCGGCGTTTGATCTGATGTTCTATAGGTGTCTCATTGCAGCGTTCCCATAGGCTAAGGTTAGAAATTTTCTCGAGCCAGTATATGCCGAGAATACGGCGGAGGCAGCGGTTAACGAAGACTTGTAACTGATGCGAGATGACTTTTGTGACCTTCCAAGTCTCGCATCCGTATAGCAGCACGGTCTTGACGTTAGCTCGGAATATTTTGAGCTTTACCCTCCTAGTCAACTTTCTGGACTGCCATACGGAGCGCAGCTGTGCGAAGGTTGCTCTAGCCTTGGCGACTCTAGAAGTGATGTCCTCTTCTGTCCCACCAGTTTCCGACACGACACTCCCGAGGTACGTAAATTTCTCTACTCGTTCCACATCTTCCGCGCCAATGCGCAGTGGTACAGAGTTCGCCTTTCCGCACCTCATCTCGTGCGTCTTCCGGGTGTTTATTTTAAGTCCTGCCTTCGCTGCCTCATCCTGTAGGTCGTCAAGTTTGGCTTGCATGACATGTGTGTGGCTCAGCAGGCACAGATCATCGGCATAGTCTAGATCCTCCAGAATATCAGATAGCCCCCATTCTATGCCACGTCGCCTGTTGTTTGTGGTATTCAGCATGATGCCATCCAAGACGACAAGAAAGAGGAGAGGGGAAAGAAGGCATCCCTGTCGTACACCCGCATTTACCGATATGTCATCCGAAACGAGGCCATTGTGTGATACTCTACAAGAATAGTTCTTGTACATGGCCTGAATAATGCTGGTGATTTTCTCGGGCACACCTATTTCTCGAAGTCGGTTCCAAATACTGGTCCATCTAAGCGTATCAAAGGCTTTTTCGAAGTCTATAAAGGTCAGGTAGATGTCTCTCTGCCATTCTGTTGCCTGTTCAAGTATGATACGCAAAGTATTTACTTGGTCCGTACAAGATCGATTAGGTCGGAACCCGGCCTGTTCCCTGCGTAAGAGAGGTTTAACGGCCCCCGACATCCTATCAAGGATGATCTTACAGAGCACCTTAGATGGGGTCGAGAGCAAAGTGATACCTCTCCAGTTGCCGCACTCGCTAAGGTCGCCTTTCTTAGGTACTGTAATAAGAGGCCTTTGTTCCAGTCGTCCGGAAACTCCTCAGCTAGCCAGATGTTTCTCAGAAGCGGGGTTAGCACCTTCACAGCAGTGGGCATATCGGCTTTTAGCATTTCTGCTGTGATCAGATCCGCTCCTGGGGCCTTGTTATTTTTAAGCGATTGGATAGCTTTCACGACTTCCTCTTCTGTTGGTGGAGATACGTCGATGTCAAGGCTTTGCAGGGACAAGTTGGTAGCAGGTACATTGGTGGTATTGGGGTTGTTTGGGGCTCGGAAGATATCCTGGAAGTGCTCACGCCAGCGTTGAAGCTGTCCCTCTGATGTCGCAAGCAGTTGTCCGTTCTTGTCTTTGAGAGGCTTCCTTCTCGAGTGTTGGGCGCCAGCTAAGGTCTTTGTCGCTTTATACATGTCCCGCAAGTTACCGGAATCGGCAGCTCGTTGTGCGCAGTCGGCGATATTATCTGCCCACACTCGCTGTCGTGCCGAGTACTCCGGTAAATGCATCTACGGATTTGGCGATAGTGTGTCCTAAGTTCTTCCAACACGGCCGGATCGCTGGTAGCCAGTAGCCTAAGGTGAAGTTTTCTCCTTTGTTCTATGAGACTCCAAGTTTTCGGGGACATCCAGTCCTCACGTGTATGAGTTTTAGGTCCGAGGACGACGGAGCTGGTCTCTGTATAGGCCACTTTGATATGCTTCCACTCCGCGTCGACCGAAAGAGGGTTCGCACTGAGTACGGAAAAACGGTTTCGCAGCTCTAGTTCGAAGGTGTTACGTGTCTCTGGGTTCCGTAGTTTGCCGACTTCAAATCGTTTGCCTATCTTGGTCCCTCCAGTAGTTCGAGCTACGGCTACTTTGAGCCGTATCTTGGAGACCACTAAATGGTGATCGCTGTCCATATCCGCACCACGACGGTTACGGACATCGAGTAGCGATGTTCTCCCCTTAGAACTGATGGCAATGTGGTCAATTTGATTTTTGGTGACTCCATCGGATGGTTTCCAGGTGTACTTGTGGTGGTCGCTGTGGATGAATAGAGTTCCTCCGATGGTAAGGTCATTATTTTGACAGAACTCCAAGAATCTCTCCCCGTTATCGTTGCGGACGCCTAGTCCATATCCGCCCATGTGTCTTTGACAACCATCGTTGTTCACTCCTACCTTGGCATTCAGATCACCCATGACGATAACTATGTCCTGCTTACGGATGTTCTTCAGGGTAGCGTTGAGCGCGTTATAGAAATCGTCTTTAGCTTCATACGATGCTAGGTTTGTGGGCGCATAGCATTGAACGATGGTTATCTTTCGGGCTTTGGTGTTAAAGCGAGCGGTAATGAGGCGCTCAGATATAGGCCTCCAGTAGAGAAGGCTCCTCCTGGCAGTCTCTGTGAGGAGAAATCCCACGCCATTTTCAAGTGTATCCCCCTCGTCCTCCTTTCCAGAGTACAGAAAAGTTAAACCCCTCACCGTCTTCAGCTCCTCAAATCCGTTTCTGCGCACTTCACTGAGGCCGAGTATCTGCAGCTTGTATCTGAGCATTTCTGCTTCTACTTGGGCAAGTCGGCTGTCATCGCTCAGCGTTCGCACATTCCAGCAAGCAATTCGTGTCCGTATTTTCATGCCAAAGGTCGTTGTAGTTTGATCTCCGGTTTTGCTCTGTGTAAGTTTCTTTAATCAGTTTGTGAGATTCAGGCAAGCGAGTGATTAGCCCACTATACCCTAGCCGGCTGGTGGGGCTGCCACCTTAGAGCCAACAGGCCTGCTCAGTTTTATTTCGGGTATCTTCCCTAGTGAGGGAGTTCTGTTTTAAGGCGCAGAAGTTTCGCCTTCGCCCTGCATCCTCAGCTTAGCTGCAACCCCAAGGTGGTGGTAACGCCGCGTTGAACCACGCGTGGCGCGGGTGCAGCAGTTCTCAGAGGGGACGGCGGGGACGTGGATGACTCGGACTCGTCAGGGCTCTGCTCTATTTTGGTGTTCCACCACGAACGCTGCAGATGGTTCCTTGGTATTTAATAGGTGACGCTGTTCTCACCACCAGCGAAACCCACCAAGACCATACCCTGACTCCCCCCCCCCCCCCCCCCTAGAAAACTAAATCAAAACTGATACACCACTTTCTTGGCCGACCGTACATGAAACATGAATTCTATTAAATTTCCAAACTTTCCTTAAATTTGCTGTATATCATTACTTCGCAGAATTTGATCCTGATCAGCGACACTATCGTATGGTGTAATAGTCAATGAGTTCGATTCCCCAGCTAGGATAATTGGTTTTTCAAAAATCTAATGATGAGGTTTTAAGTTTTATCAAAATCGGGCTCGTGACTCCTTTGAGCATTTTTAGCTATTCCTTATAGTTTCGGATTTGGCCATCCAAGCCCTTTTCAAAAATTCACCCTGTATATGGTATTCTAGATTATAATCTATCCCTGTAAAAAAAATCAGCTATTTCTGTTCAACCGTTAGCGGGAAAGAGTATTAAAATCGTTACTCACAAACTTTTGTATTTGTAATTTTAGTAAAATAATATGACATACTAATTTCACTCACACTGTGATGTTTTAATTTAAAATTCAGTAAAAAGCATTCAAGTAAATAGGTCGTCCTCACCATTCAACGCTAACTTTTTATATCAAACTAGCGTACCTATTACGCAAAAAGTTAGTTATGGTCCTTCGAGCCGGATCAAACACCGAGCACCTACATTCCACACAAGTGTGAATATCGGCTCTCACAGCGCGTCCGGCTCGAAGGCCCAGCTATGTGAGCGCACACACTAACGCTCGCGGCCGCCCCCAGGCAGCAGTGCGTGGAGCGCGGGCGTGCGCGCGCGCGGCGTGGCTCAGCGCGCGCTGCCGCTGGCGCCGCACGACGCGCCGCTGCGGCTGGTGGCCGCCAACACCTGCTATAGGATGGGCTGGGTGAGTACGCATACATATTAAAGATTTCCATGACCACCATTTCGACAGCCAAGCTAGCATAGACGTGTTTATTAATCAATGAAATTTGATAAAAACTATGTCTAATCGAATTATCACTTGCCCTTAGATTCCCACCCTGGATTAATCTTTTTGTGTGATCAGGGTGTAATTTGTCTATAAATATGAAAATATTTTATATTTTTTAAATTTAATTTTATTCAAAAATATTTAAGTAACTAGTTGTCGGTCGGGTGAAAGTAGATGTTCGACGCTTCTTAAACTGTTATCACACTATAATACTGTGTGACATTGCAGATAGAGGAGGGCCTGGAGAGCGCGGAGGAGGCGCTGGCGATAGAGGAGGCGCGGCAGGGCGCCATGCTGGCGCGCTGCTGCCTCTACACCGGCATCGGCTACCAGATGAAGGCGCAGGTACGCACTACGCCAGCCTTATGAGCTTCGTTCTTTTACTCGGAAAACTTGTCAAGAAACGTCGGGCTATTTGTTACTTCTTGTGCTTTGTGGTGCAGAAAAGCAACAGTCGGATAGACAAGGAGGCGGCGAACGACAAGGCGCTGCGACTACTAGTGAGGGCGGTACAACTTGACGACAACGACCACCTCGCGTTCTACTACCTCGCGCTACAGTACATGCACCTGGGCTTGCTCAACGAGGCCATGGTGAGTGCACCTACAAATCAAATGTATTCTTTCATGTAGGTACATATTACAGATTTAATGCTGTTGGTTCTCCATAAATAAATAAATAAATATTATTTCTACATTTACTGCAAGGACAGTTCATTCACAGGACGATAGGTATAGCTTGTAGGAAAAACGAAAAATAGATTCATATTTAGTACGGGTTTCGCCTTCGCTTCTCTAGTGGAGACGCAGTATTAGCATTGATAATTTTTAGCCCAGCAGCTTGATAACCAGAATAAAGACTTGGGGATATTTTTAAATCTGGCCAACGTGTTTTACACGGTCTCAGTTTCTCTTACAGTCCTAAGCTAGATTATTGTAGAGTACGCGATCACTTTTTTTTGGATTTATTTAAACACCGAATACAGGCTGTTAAATTAGGTTATATTACCTCAGTGATGCAACATTTGTGACTGATCTGAGCAATAATTTGTCAGGGCAGTATTCTGGGTCCCACATTTTTCGAAATTTATATCAATGGATTATGTATAGTAAACCCCCCTTGTCGTACGTACGTGCACGGTACTACTACGATATGTCATTTATATACACTCATTTGCAAAAAAAACGGGCGGGTTTGATTTTCATTCATCTTTAAAAAGATACAATACCAAAAAGGTTTCAATCGTTTGTACACGTTACTGGCCGGTTTTAAAAATGCCGTGGTATTTAAAAAAGTACGTTCTAAATTCAAATTTTCATTTGATGCTCATTTTTACAGAAAACCCCTTTTTATCCTACATTTTTGGCGCGAAGTTTCAGAAGTAAACATCGACTTTCACAACTTTCATTCAATTTTTATCGATTAATTTCATATCCTTGACTGTCAAAGCTTTATTTATTGCTGTTTGACTGTATCAAAAATGGTAAATAAAGTGGTAAAAGCTACCAAAATTATCGCGCTGCTTGAAGAGGGTTGCAGCCAATGTTTCGTGGCTAGGAGGCTAAATGTTAGTCGCTCGACGGTCCAAAGGACCTGTCAGCGATATCAGGAGACTGGTTCCGTCGAGAGAAGGCTTGGTTCTGGAAGAAAACCATGTACCCAACCACGGGATGATCGTTTTCTTGTGAGTCGCGCATTGAGAAATCGCAAATCTTCGTATGTGGATCTTAAGAACAACCTCCAAGAAGTAAGAAATGTGCATATTAGTCTATGGACGGTCAGGAGGAGGCTTCTCGCTGCCAATATACGCAGTCACCGCCCGGCCCGCGGCCCCAAATTACTCCGTGAGCACAGAGTTCACAGGCTTAGGTTCGCTAGAAATTGTGAATCATGGACTCATGAAGATTGGAATAGGGTTTTGTTCTCTGATGAAGCCAGGATATCTCTGTTCGGTGAAGATCGACGTCGGCGAGTGCTAGGAAGACAAGGAGAGCGCTTTGCAGATGCATGTTTCGAAGAAATCACACCTTATGGTGGGGGCTCTGTTGTGTTTTGGGCAGGAATAAATTCAATGGAACGTACAGAGTTAGTCTTCATTGAAAACGGCTCACTGACTGGGCATCGATACATAACGGAAGTTCTAATTCCTCATGCACAACCCGCATTGGCCGCTCTAGGTCAAGACTCGATTTTTATGGACGACAATGCTCGCGCCCACCGATCCCGCGATGTTAATGCGTATGTGCAAGAGGTCGGCATTCGTCGTTTGGATTGGCCAGCTCGAAGTCCCGACCTCAATCCCATAGAACATATCTGGGACGTTCTAAAACGGCGTGTGAGATCAGTACACCCGGCTCCGCAGACCATCAGAGAGCTGAAGAATGTGATTACTGCGGAATGGGAACGTATTCCGCAAGCAAGTATCCGGGATATACTCGCTAGCATGCCCAGACGAATTCAAGCTGTGATTTTAGCTACAGTTTGTCTATAAAGTCGTGAAATTAAATGAGGGCGCTGCTGAATGCATGTATGCAACCCTATATAGTACGACCAAAATGATTTTGATACGAGGAGTTAAGTTCTTACGGGAAGCGGGAACGGGAACAATACAAATATTATAAATGCGAAAGCTTATGAGTGTGGATGTGAGACTCTTTCACGCTCGAACAGTTGAACTGATCTGGCTGAAATTTGGTACAGGGATACATTATAGTCTGGAATAACACATAGGCTACTTTTCATCCCGGGAATAAGTTCCTACGGGAAGCGGGAACGAGAACAAATTCGACACGGGCGAAGCTGCGGGCATCAGCTAGTGAGTTAATAAATAAAACACATTATACATTTTTAATTTTGTTTCTGTTTTATTGAATCAGATCCAGAATAAAGTTATTGAACCAGATAAAGAAGCCCCGGTCTAATAGCGTCTTACAACCCACCAGCAGGTGCCTAGCAGTCCCAATTGCTTCGCCACAATCATGTAATTACATATTTTATCTGTAACTTTCCCCCATCTGACAACGATTTTTTTGGCGCAGTGCACAAATATTAAAATCGTCTATTTCTTTCTTTGCCGACCTTTTCTGTGTTTCCCAGGAGTTTCAAACTTTCCTTCATTATTAAAACCTTCGTTAACTATTCGCCTAACTGTACTCTCTGATTTTCCTGAAAAGAGTAAAAAAAGAAAATTAATTACCTAATGGAAACAAACTATTCACATGAAGCAATTAATTCAAAATAAAAAATTGGTAGAAAACCAGATTGAACTGAGTATCAAAAATGTAGGTCGTACTATAAAATAACCATGTTGTTCTAACCACTGACTTACATTATAGGTAGATTGTAAGTTTAAGATTCTAACCTAAAAATATGCAAACAATGCCTTTTTTTTGTCTCCAAATCGTAAATTCAGTAAATTTGTAACTTCAGACAGATTCAAAACAAACAATAACATGATTACATACCCACCAAAGATGCTGTTCGCTCATAAACATCCTCAAAATCCCACAACAATTGTCCAGCTTGGTACTCCACGAAACATCACTGGAAAACTTTAAAAATCACTTCCTGCGCACCACTCCGATTTTCTTTACTCATTTCTCAAACCTTTATGCGTAGTTTGGTCTCAATTTGTTGCAGTTTAATCCAAACATTAAAGTTACGTGAGAGAGTAAACGAAATTCGACGATAGCATTGACAACTGACGTACTAATGTTTCGTGTTGCCAGTATTGCCACACACATAACTATTTTTAGTTCCTCAAACATTCATGTCACGACTTTATAGACAAACTGTAGAGGGGGTCACACTCGATACTAAACATTTATCTGCTTTTACTTTATTAAAGAAAAACAAACAAAAAAACTTTTTTATTTTTACTTCATGAGCATATGCACTACTAGCGAACATACACTACTAGCGAGGTTTAGCATTATTTCCCATAAATTGTAACAAAATTTTATGAAATACTGATGAAAACGATTATTTTCTTATTAATTTACCAAATTGTGAGGATAAAACTACCTATAATTATCAAACAAAGCAATATTAACATTTGAAATGGTTCATTGCTTAGGTGCCCGTTTTTTTTTGCAAATGAGTGTATATAAAAATGTTGTGTGCGTTTAAGTATCTATTAAAAACTCAAAATTTACTGAATCGACTGAGCTCAAAATTGGACACGATATACAATAGGATTCAGAGATGGTTTTAGGCTAATTTTACACTTTTATCATAACAGCAATAAGAATAAAATAGCTTTAAAAAGTGATTTAACCAATAGATGGCGCTGGATGTTATTTTTGAACTTTTTGGACATTCGGAATTTTGGAGTTTTGGACTTTAGACTTTTAGAACTTTGGAGTTTTGGAGTTACGGAGTTTTGAACTTTTGGACTTTTAGAACTTTAGACTTTTACGCTACGTCCTAGGTAGGCGGTTCGAAGCGAACGCGATTCTGATGCGGTGACACGCGAATTCAACGCGACGCGGTGCGACGCGGCGGCTATGTCCTACGTGCACGCGAATCGTCTCGCACAGCCGCCACCGACCGGCGACGCTGCCGTTCACTTGGCACTTTGCATCAGCCTAATGCAACTGCTATAGATCAAAAAAATGTATGGAGTTCTAGATTTTAGGTTTTCAGAGGCTGGTTTCCGCAAATCAACGTCATTTCTGCGCCTATTTTGGTGGGGGTTTTGGTATGGCTATTGCCATCCCAGTTCCTCCAATAAGTCTAGCAGATTCTTCACGTTGCCGGAGACTTCCTGGAGCGACCTTGGTGTACCGAAGTGTCTAGCCCTGTATCCTTACCAGTTATGGGCATTCCATAAGAATGTGACTGGCAGTTCGTCCGTCTGCAAAGGGTCTGTGACCCTGAATTAAAGAGATGATTGTTAAGTAGACTGTGACCGTAGCTTTTTAAGCTATTGCATAGCTTGTATCGCGGGCCTTGCGAGGAGACCGAATCCAGAAATTGTGTCACGAAAATAAATCACACTCTCGGCTACCTTCGGCCACGCTCGGCCACGTTCGTGTATCTCGCACTTCATATACCAACGTGTACACGTGAGCGTTTGCATAACGTGTACCTATGTATATGAAGTGAAGTAGGGTGAAGTGGGGTGGGCTGAGGTGTGTAGGGTGGGGTGTGGTGAGGTGAATTGGTGTGAGGTGGGGTGGGGTGAGGTTAGGTGGAGTGGAATTTTGGCCTTTGGACTTTGGCCTTTGGAACTTTTGGACTTTTGGCCTTTTGGACTTTTGGCCTTTTGGCCTTTTGGACTTTTGGACTTTTGGACTTTGGACTGTTGGACTTTGGCCTTTTGATTCTGCTTTTTTTTTAAGTCCAAAAGTCCAAAAGTCCCAAAAGTCCCAAAAGTCCAAAAGTCCCAAAAGTCCCAAAAGTCCCAATAGTCCCAATAGTCCCAAAAGTCCCAAAATTCCAAAAGTCCAAAAGTCCAAACGTCCAAAAGTCCAAAAGTCCAAAAGTCCAAAAGCCCAAAAGGCCAAAAGTCCAAAGGCTGAAATTTGGTACAGAGATACATTATAGTCTGGAATAACACATAGGCTACCTTTTATCCCGGGAATGGCTTCCCGCGGGAAATTTTACGCGGGCGAAGCTGCGGGCATCAGCTAGTATTCTTATATAGAGGAAGTGGGACTAATATTGTATACTTAGAAAGGCATAATCGACGATAATAAATTTACTTCTTTTATCCCATAAAATACGACGTTCTTGAATTACATTGATTAAAATTTCTATTTCCAACATTATAAAAAACACGGCGGCACCGCATCTAGTTCGCGCGCAAATATCAAACCAACTGATCGCGTTCGCTTCATTTCGCGCCGCCCCGCACCGCACCGCACTTGCGTTTGGTCACGTAGGACACTTCAATAGGTTTCAACTGTTTGTTGGTATCGCGCCGCGCCGCGCCGCTTTGCGTTCGCTTACGTAGGACGTCGCCTTAGACTTTGGAGTTTTGTACTTTTGGACTTTGGACTTTTGGACTATTGGACTTTTGGACTATTGGACTTTTGGACTTTTGTACTTTGGACTTTTGTACTTTGGACTTTGGACTTTTGGACTTTTGGACTTTTGAAGTTTTGGAGTTTTGGGCTTTTGACCTTTTGCGACTTTTGGAGTTGGAGTTTTGGAGTTGTAGAGTTGTAGAGTTTTGGAGTTTTGGACTTTGGAGTCTTGGAGCTTTGAACTTTTGACTTTGGACTTTTATAGTTATGGAGTTTTGGACCTTTGGAGTTTTGAACTTTTGGACTTTGGACTGTTATACTTTTGGAGTTTTGAACTTTTGGAATTTTGGAGTTTTGGACTTAAGACTTTTGGACTTTTTGAGTTTTGAAGTTTTGGAGTTTTAGAGTTTTGGACTTTTGTAATTTTAGATTTTTCGACTTTGTAGTTTTGGACTTTTCGACTTTGAACTTTGGGACTTTTTGACTTTTGGACTTTTAGACTTTTGGACTATTGGACTTTTGGACTATTGGACTTTTGACTTTTTGACTGGACTTTTGAACTTTTGAACTTATGGACTACTAACTCCTAAGGCAAACGACAAAATAAAAAAAAATAACCACGATGGCTAAGGCCGGAGCTCCGCTCCGCTTCGCTTTCGCCTTAGGGTCCGTTCACACAGACCGGCTCGGAGTGGAGAGCAGATTCTTATCACGTTGAAAACAGAGTTTTTATTATTTGAAGTAAGGTTTATTTTTGCATGTGCACTGCTTTTTTCGTTGAGAATGCTTGAACGCGCTTGGTGTGAAATAATAAGAGGAGCTGACCGGCTCCGATCGCGTACTTTTCTCGTACGCGCAGCCGTTCGGCTCCGATTTCATGCTCTTTCCCGCTCGCGCAGCCGATCGGCTCCAATTGCATGCTCTTTATAGCTCGCGCAGCCGACCGGCTCCGATTGCGTGCTCTTTCCCGCTCGCGCAGCCGATCGGCTCCGATTGCGTGCGCGCCTCCCCACGCAGACCGCCATTTTGATAGTGATGGATATCTGAGTACTTGGGGTAACAATAATACAGCACTGGTTAACTAGACGTATATTCGCAGACTGCGCGACACCGAACATACCATTAAAAGTAAATATGGTATGTGCATCTACCCACACATAGGCACATACTTCACACCTCCACCACAATACAATGCCACATCTTATGATCTACTTAATCTATGACTTATTATTAAAAAATTAAAATAATAAAATGACTATACTAAATACTTAATCTATGTTGATCTGGAACCTGTCTACAGGTTTCCGTGTTCGTTGTGAGTAACGACTCACCGGCGGCGGTGGCGGCTTCGGTGGCGATGATAATCGAGGGGATGATGGCTTAGAAATAACAACAGGAGCACTGTCCTCCTTGGAACCCTCAATATCCTTCCCCTCGTTCATCAAGGCACCTTCGCGAGCAGAGTCGACACTCTCTTTAATACGATCTTTTTCATAGCCTACGTTATGTTTGTCCCTAGAATCATCGGGGCAAGTAACATCAGAAAGTCGTGATCTACGACGCAATTGATCCACGTGTCTTTTAAGTAATTGACCGTTATTCCCTACCACAGAATACCTACGCAAACTATCTACTCTATTGATAGTGCCCTTCACCCATTTGTCCCTAACACCGTAATCACGGGCCCACACTGACTCGCCTTCCTGGAAACTACGTGGACTGCCCTGTGCCCTTCACTTCACGAACCCTATTTTCGACGACCCGTTCAGTACGTAACATATCGAGTCTGGTACGTAATGACCGCTTCTGTAACAGCATCGCCGGTGTTTCCCCCGTTGTACTATGCACCGTATTTCGATATGCCAGCAGGAAGGTTTGCAAAGCTGTATCGACATCGACCTTGTCCCTATGCGCCTTCTTTAAAGCCCTTTTACACAACTTTACTGCGTTCTATGCGGCCCCGTTCGAAGAAGGGTGATACACTGGTGAAAACAACTGTTTGATGCCATTCATTTTCAAGAATGATTTAAACTCGTAGACTAGTGAATGGTGGACCCTGATCTGAAACTATAGCTCCTGTGGCAACCCGAATCTAGCGAAGGTAGCTCTCAACGTTTTAATAACGTTCGAGGCATTCGTGCGCGACATCTCAAAGATCTCCAACCATTTGGATGTAGAATCAATGAGTACTAAAAAAGTTGCACCTTTGTAGGGGCCCAGGAAATCGATGTGCAGTCTGGTCCAGGGGCGTGCGTGATACGGCCATGGCTGGACAGGGGCCTTTTGCGGCGCATCCGCCTCTGCCGCACAAGTCTCACACTCCTTACAAAGATCTTCCACAGCTGTATCTATATTAGGCCACCATACATAGCTACGCGCTAGACTCTTTGTCTTTACAATTCCCATGTGGCTGCTGGAATACTGGTACTGCCTTTGTAGTAAATCGATGCACTCGATGCATTCGACCGGCTGCGAGCGCATCCGACCGGCTCCGAGCGCATCCGCTTTCAGCCGGTCTGTGTAAAATAGTTGGCGGCTCCTCTCCGACCAACTCCGAGCGTATCCGACCGGCTCCGAGCGCATCCGCTTCCAGCTGGTCTGTGTGAAATAGTTGGCGGCTTCTCTCCGACCAACTCCGAGCGTATCCGATCCGGTCTGTGTGAAAAGAAAAGTGCGCGCCGATGCTCTCCGAGCCGGTCTGTGTGAACGGACCTTTAGCCTTCTAATCTAACCTATCCGAGTCGAGGTGTTAACCATAGTAAGTGAATGGTTAACACCCCGACTCAGAGTACCCCGACTCGGACTCTTTTTTAGCCTTCGTGGTTAATTTTTTTTGTTTTGACGTTTGCCTTCCACTCACTTGGAAATAATATTTTCAGTAGTTAGACTTGACTATACTTTATTAAAATAACGGGTGGAATCGGGAACATAAATAATCGTCTTTAATGATCAGTTTTCGGGTTAAAACGGGAACGGGTGGAAACGACATTCACCCTTCGTATTTATGATGTTTCGGATTTTCATAATCGGAGTTCGTATTTATAATATGGCGGATTTTTAATGATTCGGAATTGAACGGTTCGGTTTCTTGAAATTCGGCATTCTGACAGTCGGAATTGTAAACATTCGGAATTTTAAAATTATGACTTTTAATAAAAAGGATTTATGAAACATCGGATTTTTGACTTTCAGGATTTCGAATCATTCGGACTTATGAAATTCGTGATTGTGACTTTCGGAATTAAGTTTTTCGTATTAATGTAGTGTACCCCATTATTTGGTGTACTGTGCCTTTATTTGCGTAATTGTGACTGCAATTGTATGTATGTGCGTGTGGTGCAGGAGGCGACGCGCGGGTGCCTGGCGGCGCGGTCGTCGTGCGGCGGCGGGCTGCGGCTGGCGGCGGCGCTGTGGAGCTGCGCCTGCGCGGGCGCGCGGGGCCGGCGCGCTCTGGCCGCCGCGAGGCTGGCGCGCGCACACTACCCCACCGCGGACTGGCCGCTAGCTGCACTCGCCGCGCTGCAGCTGGTGTGGGAGTCGCCCGAGGTGAGTGTACCTGCGCGCTGTCCCCCGCCTGGCGCGCGCGCACTACCCCACCGCGGACTGGCCGCTAGCTGCACTCGCCGCGCTGCAGCTGGTGTGGGAGTCGCCCGAGGTGAGTGTACCTGCGCGCTGTCCCCCGCCTGGCGCGCGCGCACTACCCCACCGCGGACTGGCCGCTAGCTGCACTCGCCGCGCTGCAGCTGGTGTGGGAGTCGCCCGAGGTGAGTGTACCTGCGCGCTGTCCCCCGCCTGGCGCGCGCGCACTACCCCACCGCGGACTGGCCGCTAGCTGCACTCGCCGCGCTGCAGCTGGTGTGGGAGTCGCCCGAGGTGAGTGTACCTGCGCGCTGTCCCCCGCCTGGCGCGCGCGCACTACCCCACCGCGGACTGGCCGCTAGCTGCACTCGCCGCGCTGCAGCTGGTGTGGGAGTCGCCCGAGGTGAGTGTACCTGCGCGCTGTCCCCCGCCTGGCGCGCGCGCACTACCCCACCGCGGACTGGCCGCTAGCTGCACTCGCCGCGCTGCAGCTGGTGTGGGAGTCGCCCGAGGTGAGTGTACCTGCGCGCTGTCCCCCGCCTGGCGCGCGCGCACTACCCCACCGCGGACTGGCCGCTAGCTGCACTCGCCGCGCTGCAGCTGGTGTGGGAGTCGCCCGAGGTGAGTGTACCTGCGCGCTGTCCCCCGCCTGGCGCGCGCGCACTACCCCACCGCGGACTGGCCGCTAGCTGCACTCGCCGCGCTGCAGCTGGTGTGGGAGTCGCCCGAGGTACGCTCCAGCTGCATTCTATCTGTCATTCGCGGAGGCTCTACATCCAGCCACAGCTGGACGTATACCCTTTAGCTACACTCCGACCGTTTTTCACGTATACGATTTTCCCGTTTACGATGCGATCGTTCACACGTTACGATAAAATGGAACGAATGGGTTAGTCGTGTGAAAGAAACGACGTAAAAGATTTGATTATTCGTTTCTCTACATCAAAAAAGGACCGAAACTACTAAGCCGATTTGAAAAATTCTTTCACTTTTGGAAAGCATCCCCAAGCAGCATGAACTATATCATTCCCGTATTCCCACAGAAACGGGAACTACGCGGGTCAAATCACGTGGCGTCCACTATATCTAACAATACTATAATATAGGTAGTCTTTACTTACGATAAAACTATTTAGGGTCGAAGATTTTTAATAAAAAATATTTAGACATTTTTGATAAGACGTATAAGCAAGGGTTAAACTACTTGCTGCAGTAGCTACGGTGCCGTAAATGTTATCTACAACATCATCACCGGTAACAACGACGCTATCGTTGTACTAGACACGATATCAAAACTGAAAATTTTATTTTGCATTTAAATATTAGCATTTTACATGCGTTATGCCGTGTCAAGAAACAAACAGTCTGATTTAAAACATATAAATTATTTACTATTAAAATCAGTTCAAATAAGAATTCAAAATTAAAATTTCTAGTTTTGATACGTAAGTGTATCTAGCTCTGCGATAGTATATACCTTTGGCAACATTATCATCTTGGCACCTAAAAACAGTTTAGATTTTTGGGTTCCAAGTTTAGTTTAGGCTGCTGTTTCACATTAAAAGCGATGATTAACATAAGGGTAAGCTGGTTTTCGCCGCGGCAACGCTTTACGAGAGCTGAATATTGGCGCAGCTGCTCGTCGTCCCTCAGCTTGGCTGGTGATCGGCTCCCGTATGCGATAGATAATTCTTGGATTGGTTAGGAGGTGCTCTTCAATGAATACGTTTAATCTTGATCATATAGCAAAATAATTTTATTAACTGACTTTACAAAATGTAAGTTTAAGGTATACGAAAAACATTCTAAGTCTTATGGTAGCGAGTGTGCACGATGGATGGGTAAGCGTATGTGGCGAGGCCGGCGACCGATGCCCCTCGTCAACTGGCCGTGTCGAACCCCCGCCGCACGCCTCCTCTCCTTCGGTCCCTTGGCCGCTTTGCGTCTAACTTGATTCACGTCTACAATTGCGCATTACTGCCGCTAGAGGGCGGTAACACTGAATATTATGTACTGAAATTTGTAACTCTGAATGTGACATTTGGATTTGTATGTAGAATTTTACCTTTCACGATATTTTTTCGATGTTGCACATCTGCCATGCGTCCCGGATCGTCCCGGCAGTAATACGTGCTCCCCTGCCCAGGCGGCGCTGGCGACGGGCAAGGAGCTGCTGTCGCTGGTGAGCGGCGCGGACGCGGACGCGGACGGCGAGCCGCCCGGCTACGCCGAGCTGGACGCGCTGTCCGACTCGCAGCACGACGACACGCAGAGCACCCGGGACGGAGGTACCCACCGACAACGACCACTGTTAAAAGTTCTTTGTTTTCCAGGAAAATCTTTTATGAATAATAGCCCCCCCAACACCGCGGTGGTTATGTGAGACTTCCAAAAAAATGTATACCCATTTTTTCGTGTTGCCAAGTTGAAGCTTTATTTAGGCGGCTTGAAAAAATTCAACAGCAGGCAGACAACTTGCGCCTGGCCATCTCAGCACGGCAATACGGCTCACCACCTATCACGTCGGATATATTCTAAAAAGGTGAAATGTGGGCATGTTATACTTATGCTTCTGTCTAGCCCTTCGGAGAAAAAGGCGTGACCATTATGTATCTCTTCATGTGGAAATTCTCATGGATGCCATGCAAACCACTGACTGCCTTATCATCTGTCTAAAGCCAGGAGTAAGCCCTTTTAAGGATAAACCCACGGCTCTCGAAATAGACTTGGCCCACCATCGTGGACTCTCTCTGCGGGTTTGAATTTATCCCACTTCTTAGGGGTTCGGGTGTTTCACGCTTTTTTTACTAACTAATCCACTCCTATGAGGGGTGACAAACACATCACCTACAGCAGCCCCCATGCTGAGCACTCCGCCAGTGTATGCATATCCATAAAACCCCAAAAGTTTATTCTTGTTACTATTGCTGGGAAACTACAAGGAAAGTGTTGAATTTCTGTAACCCAACAAGTCTTGTCTGCAACAGGATCGACTTAAGGGGCCTAAAAATGTCACTCCGAAACTCTATTGCGACTCCGGAACACGAGGGATGCGCATATATGAGGGATGCGAAGATACCACCATCCCGCTCCCGCCCTCGCAAGGAGTGCTATAAGTTCCATTTGTGTATCTGTTTATTGGTTTGAACGAGATAGAGCTGGTAGTGTTTTTTTTTTTTTTTTTTCTTATATTTTTTTTTTTATATTCACGGACATTTCACACAACGCTATCTGATCCCAAAGTAAGCTAGGAATAACCTGCTTGTGTTATGGGTATCAGACCACGGATATTAATACTTATATACTTTTAAATACATACATATTATACATAGAAACACCCAGACTCTTGAAACAAACATTTATGGATCACACAAATATTTGTCTCCGGTGGGAATCGAACCCACGACCTCCAGCGCCGCAGGCGGTATCACTACCGACCGCGCCACAGAGGCAGTCAAGTTTGTCTGTCGAGTTTGTCTGTATGTTACATCATAGCTATCTAGAGCTACCAAACGAACCAATCCATTTTGATACTACACTCATTTGCAAAAAAAAACGGGCACCTAAGCAATGAACCATTTCAAATGTTAATATTGCTTTGTTTGATAATTATATGTAGTTTTATCCTCACAATTTGGTAAATTAATAAGAAAATAATCGTTTCCATCAGTATTTCATAAAATTTTGTTACAATTTATTGGAAATAATGCTAAACCTCGCTAGTAGTGTATGTTCGCTAGTAATGCATATGCTCATGAAGTAAAAATAAAATAGTTTTTTTGTTTGTTTTTCTTTAATAAAGTAAAAGCAGATAAATGTTTAGTATCGAGTGTGACCCCCTCTAGCTAAAATCACAGCTTGAATTCGCCTGGGCATGCTAGCGAGTATATCCCGGATACTTGCTTGCGGAATACGTTCCCACTCCGCAGTAATCACATTCTTCAGCTCTCTGATGGTCTGCGGAGCCGGGTGTACTGATCTCACACGCCGTTTTAGAACGTCCCAGACATGTTCTATGGGATTGAGGTCGGGACTTCGAGCTGGCCAATCCAAACGACGAATGCCGACCTCTTGCACATACGCATTAACATCGCGGGATCGGTGGGCGCGAGCATTGTCGTCCATAAAAATCGAGTCTTGACCTAGAGCGACCAATGCGGGTTGTGCATGAGGAATTAGAACTTCCGTTATGTATCGATGCCCAGTCAGTGAGCCGTTTTCAACGAAGACTAACTCTGTACGTTCCATTGAATTTATTCCTGCCCAAAACATAACAGAGCCCCCACCATAAGGCGTGATTTCTTCGAAACATGCATCTGCAAAGCGCTCTCCTTGTCTTCTTAGCACTCGCCGACGTAGATCTTCACCGAACAGAGATATCCTGGCTTCATCAGAGAACAAAACCCTATTCCAATCTTGAGTCCATGATTCACTATTTCTAGCGAACCTAAGCCTGTGAACTCTGTGCTCACGGAGTAATTTGGGGCCGCGGGCCGGGCGGTGACTGCGTATATTGGCAGCGAGAAGCCTCCTCCTGACCGTCCATAGACTAATATGCACATTTCTTACTTCTTGGAGGTTGTTCTTAAGATCCACATACGAAGATTTGCGATTTCTCAATGCGCGACCCACTCACTCATGGTTTTCTTCCAGAACCAGGCCTTCTCTCGACGGAACCAGTCTCCTGATATCGCTGCCAGGTCCTTTGGACCGTCGAGCGACTAACATTTAGCCTCCTAGCCACGAAACATTGGCTGCAACCCTCTTCAAGCAGCGCGATAATTTTGGTAGCTTTTACCACTTTATCTACCATTTTTGATACAGCCAAACAGCAATAAATAAAGCTTTGACAGTCAAGGATATGAAATTAATCGATAAAAATTGAATAAAAGTTGTGAAAGTCGATGTTAACTTCTGGAACTTCGCGCCAAAAATGTAGGATAAAAAGGGGTTTTCTGTAAAAATGAGCATCAAATGAAAATTTGAATTTAGAACGTACTTTTTTAAATACCACGGCATTTTTAAAACCGGCCAGTAACGTGTACAAACGATTGAAACCTTTTTGGTATTATATCTTTTTAAAGATGAATGAAAATCAAAACCGCCCGTTTTTTTTTGCAAATGAGTGTATATTTTATTATACATTGAAGATTATCAGCTCATCTGAAATATAATTTCGATTTATTGGAAATTTGGTATACTGTTACTTTGATGGTATTTCCACAATATGTTAACTTGCAGCTGGCTGATGCATCAAGTAGTCTGTGGAAAACCCAACTTTTTAATAACAAGAATATAGGCATGTATCATGTTTAGGCTTATCAGAACAGTCCCGGGTCTAGCGACTTTTAAGGCTCACATCGTGGTAAAAAGTGTACACTATGTTGCGTGTGGTCAACAAGTTACGTCGATTATCGTTATTTTATACATCGAATCGGTGCATCGTCGACAACCATGGCATGCAACCATACATACATATCGTCGCTGCGCTTGCAAAAGTCGCTATGTATTTTTAAGCTACTTTTCAGGAGGAAGTAAAAACCGATTTATTCGAAATATAATTGTGATAGAGAAAGTACATAATTTTTTTATAATGTAAATATTATATTTACGTTGTGGAAAATGACTTTTAGAAAGATAACGTTTAAAACAAAAATACCAAAAAACAAATATTGTGAATCTGACACATAGCTAAAATTGTTTGGGTCACAAATATCGCCATGTGTTTTTGAGCACATAGCGGGAACGAATAAAACATAATTCACGTTGTTTAATTACACATAGCTATTTAATAAAAGGTGTGAATTGAAAATAATATCAAATTTTATTAAGAAACTATGGCAACTATTGGTGTTCTCTGGCATAAAACTCTGCTGCCTTGATGTGTGAGGATGTGTTGTACGCAATAAAGGCGCCGAGGAAGAGACGGGAGAGCAACAGTTCTCTCTCGTACCGCAGCAGAAGCACTGGTCGCTGGAGATCCCAGAACGATCTCCATCACTCTGGGCTGGCTACTACCCATTCCTTTTTTTTCAACGTGAAGGAAAAATCCTCATAAATGCTATGCCAGACTTTTACCGACTAAAAACCTCACGTATCCTGCCGAACAGCCTACGGTTGGGACCCCAGGTAAGCCCACGGAAAGATACCCCAGGACTTCCAACAGACCTGAGGTTACCACTGCGGCCTCACCTAGGGGGGGGGGGGGGGTTCAGGTGCTATCACGCGTCTTTGGGGGCTTTTTGGATGCTATCCCGCTTTTAGTTGCGTGCGTGAATCCCATACGGGCACCGGGAACCGATTGCAAAGCGGTTTTTTTTATTGTGTTGAGGTTTGCTCCAGTTAACATTTAGCGTTTGTTTTATGTAAATCGGTTTAGAAATAAAAGAGTTATAACACTTTTAAGAATCAGATATTTTGAAAATTTTAATTGTAGGGGTTTCTTTGAATGTGAGTGAACCTAAACTGGCGTGTTGGCTTAATCATAAAAGAGCTTAATGATTAAGACTATTTTAAAATGGACTTAATCATTAAGCTCTTTTATGATTAAGCAAACAGGGCAGTTTCAGACGCTGCTTGATGACTCTGATGAAGAAATACCTTTCCTTTCATACACCTTATGTGACGTAAACGAAGTTGCGGGCTCAGCTAGTTATTTCAATATATTCCTAAACGGATCGATGACATAAATATCCAAAACGACTGGCAAATTTCATAGAAAAAGATAGCTATGTGACACTTGATTTGTGCAATGCGCGGTGTTTCAGGTCAAATATTGGATACCAATATCGCTATGTGCCCGTAAACACATAGCGGGCGCAATTCCGCGCAATTGACTATATTTTAGTTAAGGTGAACTTTTTAGCTATGTGATTTGAAGCACATAATTATTTTAAGGGCGCATAAAAGTATTGATTTCACATAGCTATTTTTTGGAACTCTGTTAATATTAGGTTTTTTAAAATTTCGGTTTTTGCACCGTGTGCGCCTTGAAAAAAAGATCAAAATGGCATCAAAATCCAAAATCAATCAATCAATACATATAATAAAATCGTAACAGGTCGCTGTCTGTACATGGAAGATAAATAAGAAAAAATATTATAGGGGGGCTTTATGAACGCAATAGAACCCAAAACAATGATTTTTAGAATTTTTGTCTGTTTGTCTGTATGTCTGTATGTCTGTATATCTGTTTGTCTGTACGGTTGTGCACGCTAATCTCAGTAACCGCTCAACCGATTGCAATGCGGTTTTTTTTATTGTGTTGAGGTTTGCTCCAGTTAACATTTAGCGTTTGTTTTATGTAAATCGGTTTAGAAATAAAAGAGTTATAACACTTTTAAGAATCAGATATTTTGAAAATTTTAATTGTAGGGGTTTCTTTGAATGTGAGTGAACCTAAACTGGCGTGTTGGCTTAATCATAAAAGAGCTTAATGATTAAGACTATTTTAAAATGGACTTAATCATTAAGCTCTTTTATGATTAAGCAAACAGGGCAGTTTCAGACGCTGCTTGATGACTCTGATGAAGAAATACCTTTCCTTTCATACACCTTATGTGACGTAAACGAAGTTGCGGGCTCAGCTAGTTATTTCAATATATTCCTAAACGGATCGATGACATAAATATCCAAAACGACTGGCAAATTTCATAGAAAAAGATAGCTATGTGACACTTGATTTGTGCAATGCGCGGTGTTTCAGGTCAAATATTGGATACCAATATCGCTATGTGCCCGTAAACACATAGCGGGCGCAATTCCGCGCAATTGACTATATTTTAGTTAAGGTGAACTTTTTAGCTATGTGATTTGAAGCACATAATTATTTTAAGGGCGCATAAAAGTATTGATTTCACATAGCTATTTTTTGGAACTCTGTTAATATTAGGTTTTTTAAAATTTCGGTTTTTGCACCGTGTGCGCCTTGAAAAAAAGATCAAAATGGCATCAAAATCCAAAATCAATCAATCAATACATATAATAAAATCGTAACAGGTCGCTGTCTGTACATGGAAGATAAATAAGAAAAAATATTATAGGGGGGCTTTATGAACGCAATAGAACCCAAAACAATGATTTTTAGAATTTTTGTCTGTTTGTCTGTATGTCTGTATGTCTGTATATCTGTTTGTCTGTACGGTTGTGCACGCTAATCTCAGTAACCGCTCAACCGATTGCAATGCGGTTTTTTTTTATTGTGTTGAGGTTTGCTCCAGTTAACATTTAGCGTTTGTTTTATGTAAATCGGTTTAGAAATAAAAGAGTTATAACACTTTTAAGAATCAGATATTTTGAAAATTTTAATTGTAGGGGTTTCTTTGAATGTGAGTGAACCTAAACTGGCGTGTTGGCTTAATCATAAAAGAGCTTAATGATTAAGACTATTTTAAAATGGACTTAATCATTAAGCTCTTTTATGATTAAGCAAACAGGGCAGTTTCAGACGCTGCTTGATGACTCTGATGAAGAAATACCTTTCCTTTCATACACCTTATGTGACGTAAACGAAGTTGCGGGCTCAGCTAGTTATTTCAATATATTCCTAAACGGATCGATGACATAAATATCCAAAACGACTGGCAAATTTCATAGAAAAAGATAGCTATGTGACACTTGATTTGTGCAATGCGCGGTGTTTCAGGTCAAATATTGGATACCAATATCGCTATGTGCCCGTAAACACATAGCGGGCGCAATTCCGCGCAATTGACTATATTTTAGTTAAGGTGAACTTTTTAGCTATGTGATTTGAAGCACATAATTATTTTAAGGGCGCATAAAAGTATTGATTTCACATAGCTATTTTTTGGAACTCTGTTAATATTAGGTTTTTTAAAATTTCGGTTTTTGCACCGTGTGCGCCTTGAAAAAAAGATCAAAATGGCATCAAAATCCAAAATCAATCAATCAATACATATAATAAAATCGTAACAGGTCGCTGTCTGTACATGGAAGATAAATAAGAAAAAATATTATAGGGGGGCTTTATGAACGCAATAGAACCCAAAACAATGATTTTTAGAATTTTTGTCTGTTTGTCTGTATGTCTGTATGTCTGTATATCTGTTTGTCTGTACGGTTGTGCACGCTAATCTCAGTAACCGCTCAACCGATTGCAATGCGGTTTTTTTTATTGTGTTGAGGTTTGCTCCAGTTAACATTTAGCGTTTGTTTTATGTAAATCGGTTTAGAAATAAAAGAGTTATAACACTTTTAAGAATCAGATATTTTGAAAATTTTAATTGTAGGGGTTTCTTTGAATGTGAGTGAACCTAAACTGGCGTGTTGGCTTAATCATAAAAGAGCTTAATGATTAAGACTATTTTAAAATGGACTTAATCATTAAGCTCTTTTATGATTAAGCAAACAGGGCAGTTTCAGACGCTGCTTGATGACTCTGATGAAGAAATACCTTTCCTTTCATACACCTTATGTGACGTAAACGAAGTTGCGGGCTCAGCTAGTTATTTCAATATATTCCTAAACGGATCGATGACATAAATATCCAAAACGACTGGCAAATTTCATAGAAAAAGATAGCTATGTGACACTTGATTTGTGCAATGCGCGGTGTTTCAGGTCAAATATTGGATACCAATATCGCTATGTGCCCGTAAACACATAGCGGGCGCAATTCCGCGCAATTGACTATATTTTAGTTAAGGTGAACTTTTTAGCTATGTGATTTGAAGCACATAATTATTTTAAGGGCGCATAAAAGTATTGATTTCACATAGCTATTTTTTGGAACTCTGTTAATATTAGGTTTTTTAAAATTTCGGTTTTTGCACCGTGTGCGCCTTGAAAAAAAGATCAAAATGGCATCAAAATCCAAAATCAATCAATCAATACATATAATAAAATCGTAACAGGTCGCTGTCTGTACATGGAAGATAAATAAGAAAAAATATTATAGGGGGGCTTTATGAACGCAATAGAACCCAAAACAATGATTTTTAGAATTTTTGTCTGTTTGTCTGTATGTCTGTATGTCTGTATATCTGTTTGTCTGTACGGTTGTGCACGCTAATCTCAGTAACCGCTCAACCGATTGCAATGCGGTTTTTTTTATTGTGTTGAGGTTTGCTCCAGTTAACATTTAGCGTTTGTTTTATGTAAATCGGTTTAGAAATAAAAGAGTTATAACACTTTTAAGAATCAGATATTTTGAAAATTTTAATTGTAGGGGTTTCTTTGAATGTGAGTGAACCTAAACTGGCGTGTTGGCTTAATCATAAAAGAGCTTAATGATTAAGACTATTTTAAAATGGACTTAATCATTAAGCTCTTTTATGATTAAGCAAACAGGGCAGTTTCAGACGCTGCTTGATGACTCTGATGAAGAAATACCTTTCCTTTCATACACCTTATGTGACGTAAACGAAGTTGCGGGCTCAGCTAGTTATTTCAATATATTCCTAAACGGATCGATGACATAAATATCCAAAACGACTGGCAAATTTCATAGAAAAAGATAGCTATGTGACACTTGATTTGTGCAATGCGCGGTGTTTCAGGTCAAATATTGGATACCAATATCGCTATGTGCCCGTAAACACATAGCGGGCGCAATTCCGCGCAATTGACTATATTTTAGTTAAGGTGAACTTTTTAGCTATGTGATTTGAAGCACATAATTATTTTAAGGGCGCATAAAAGTATTGATTTCACATAGCTATTTTTTGGAACTCTGTTAATATTAGGTTTTTTAAAATTTCGGTTTTTGCACCGTGTGCGCCTTGAAAAAAAGATCAAAATGGCATCAAAATCCAAAATCAATCAATCATCAATCAATCAATACATATAATAAAATCGTAACAGGTCGCTTTCTGTACATGGAAGATAAATAAGAAAAAATATTATAGGGGGGCTTTATGAACGCAATAGAACCCAAAACAATGATTTTTAGAATTTTTGTCTGTTTGTCTGTATGTCTGTATGTCTGTATGTCTGTATATCTGTTTGTCTGTACGGTTGTGCACGCTAATCTCAGTAACCGCTCAACCGATTGCAATGCGGTTTTTTTTATTGTGTTGAGGTTTGCTCCAGTTAACATTTAGCGTTTGTTTTATGTAAATCGGTTTAGAAATAAAAGAGTTATAACACTTTTAAGAATCAGATATTTTGAAAATTTTAATTGTAGGGGTTTCTTTGAATGTTAGTGAACCTAAACTGGCGTGTTGGCTTAATCATAAAAGAGCTTAATGATTAAGACTATTTTAAAATGGACTTAATCATTAAGCTCTTTTATGATTAAGCAAACAGGGCAGTTTCAGACGCTGCTTGATGACTCTGATGAAGAAATACCTTTCCTTTCATACACCTTATGTGACGTAAACGAAGTTGCGGGCTCAGCTAGTTATTTCAATATATTCCTAAACGGATCGATGACATAAATATCCAAAACGACTGGCAAATTTCATAGAAAAAGATAGCTATGTGACACTTGATTTGTGCAATGCGCGGTGTTTCAGGTCAAATATTGGATACCAATATCGCTATGTGCCCGTAAACACATAGCGGGCGCAATTCCGCGCAATTGACTATATTTTAGTTAAGGTGAACTTTTTAGCTATGTGATTTGAAGCACATAATTATTTTAAGGGCGCATAAAAGTATTGATTTCACATAGCTATTTTTTGGAACTCTGTTAATATTAGGTTTTTTAAAATTTCGGTTTTTGCACCGTGTGCGCCTTGAAAAAAAGATCAAAATGGCATCAAAATCCAAAATCAATCAATCAATACATATAATAAAATCGTAACAGGTCGCTGTCTGTACATGGAAGATAAATAAGAAAAAATATTATAGGGGGGCTTTATGAACGCAATAGAACCCAAAACAATGATTTTTAGAATTTTTGTCTGTTTGTCTGTATGTCTGTATGTCTGTATATCTGTTTGTCTGTACGGTTGTGCACGCTAATCTCAGTAACCGCTCAACCGATTGCAATGCGGTTTTTTTTTATTGTGTTGAGGTTTGCTCCAGTTAACATTTAGCGTTTGTTTTATGTAAATCGGTTTAGAAATAAAAGAGTTATAACACTTTTAAGAATCAGATATTTTGAAAATTTTAATTGTAGGGGTTTCTTTGAATGTGAGTGAACCTAAACTGGCGTGTTGGCTTAATCATAAAAGAGCTTAATGATTAAGACTATTTTAAAATGGACTTAATCATTAAGCTCTTTTATGATTAAGCAAACAGGGCAGTTTCAGACGCTGCTTGATGACTCTGATGAAGAAATACCTTTCCTTTCATACACCTTATGTGACGTAAACGAAGTTGCGGGCTCAGCTAGTTATTTCAATATATTCCTAAACGGATCGATGACATAAATATCCAAAACGACTGGCAAATTTCATAGAAAAAGATAGCTATGTGACACTTGATTTGTGCAATGCGCGGTGTTTCAGGTCAAATATTGGATACCAATATCGCTATGTGCCCGTAAACACATAGCGGGCGCAATTCCGCGCAATTGACTATATTTTAGTTAAGGTGAACTTTTTAGCTATGTGATTTGAAGCACATAATTATTTTAAGGGCGCATAAAAGTATTGATTTCACATAGCTATTTTTTGGAACTCTGTTAATATTAGGTTTTTTAAAATTTCGGTTTTTGCACCGTGTGCGCCTTGAAAAAAAGATCAAAATGGCATCAAAATCCAAAATCAATCAATCAATACATATAATAAAATCGTAACAGGTCGCTGTCTGTACATGGAAGATAAATAAGAAAAAATATTATAGGGGGGCTTTATGAACGCAATAGAACCCAAAACAATGATTTTTAGAATTTTTGTCTGTTTGTCTGTATGTCTGTATGTCTGTATATCTGTTTGTCTGTACGGTTGTGCACGCTAATCTCAGTAACCGCTCAACCGATTGCAATGCGGTTTTTTTTATTGTGTTGAGGTTTGCTCCAGTTAACATTTAGCGTTTGTTTTATGTAAATCGGTTTAGAAATAAAAGAGTTATAACACTTTTAAGAATCAGATATTTTGAAAATTTTAATTGTAGGGGTTTCTTTGAATGTGAGTGAACCTAAACTGGCGTGTTGGCTTAATCATAAAAGAGCTTAATGATTAAGACTATTTTAAAATGGACTTAATCATTAAGCTCTTTTATGATTAAGCAAACAGGGCAGTTTCAGACGCTGCTTGATGACTCTGATGAAGAAATACCTTTCCTTTCATACACCTTATGTGACGTAAACGAAGTTGCGGGCTCAGCTAGTTATTTCAATATATTCCTAAACGGATCGATGACATAAATATCCAAAACGACTGGCAAATTTCATAGAAAAAGATAGCTATGTGACACTTGATTTGTGCAATGCGCGGTGTTTCAGGTCAAATATTGGATACCAATATCGCTATGTGCCCGTAAACACATAGCGGGCGCAATTCCGCGCAATTGACTATATTTTAGTTAAGGTGAACTTTTTAGCTATGTGATTTGAAGCACATAATTATTTTAAGGGCGCATAAAAGTATTGATTTCACATAGCTATTTTTTGGAACTCTGTTAATATTAGGTTTTTTAAAATTTCGGTTTTTGCACCGTGTGCGCCTTGAAAAAAAGATCAAAATGGCATCAAAATCCAAAATCAATCAATCAATACATATAATAAAATCGTAACAGGTCGCTGTCTGTACATGGAAGATAAATAAGAAAAAATATTATAGGGGGGCTTTATGAACGCAATAGAACCCAAAACAATGATTTTTAGAATTTTTGTCTGTTTGTCTGTATGTCTGTATGTCTGTATATCTGTTTGTCTGTACGGTTGTGCACGCTAATCTCAGTAACCGCTCAACCGATTGCAATGCGGTTTTTTTTATTGTGTTGAGGTTTGCTCCAGTTAACATTTAGCGTTTGTTTTATGTAAATCGGTTTAGAAATAAAAGAGTTATAACACTTTTAAGAATCAGATATTTTGAAAATTTTAATTGTAGGGGTTTCTTTGAATGTGAGTGAACCTAAACTGGCGTGTTGGCTTAATCATAAAAGAGCTTAATGATTAAGACTATTTTAAAATGGACTTAATCATTAAGCTCTTTTATGATTAAGCAAACAGGGCAGTTTCAGACGCTGCTTGATGACTCTGATGAAGAAATACCTTTCCTTTCATACACCTTATGTGACGTAAACGAAGTTGCGGGCTCAGCTAGTTATTTCAATATATTCCTAAACGGATCGATGACATAAATATCCAAAACGACTGGCAAATTTCATAGAAAAAGATAGCTATGTGACACTTGATTTGTGCAATGCGCGGTGTTTCAGGTCAAATATTGGATACCAATATCGCTATGTGCCCGTAAACACATAGCGGGCGCAATTCCGCGCAATTGACTATATTTTAGTTAAGGTGAACTTTTTAGCTATGTGATTTGAAGCACATAATTATTTTAAGGGCGCATAAAAGTATTGATTTCACATAGCTATTTTTTGGAACTCTGTTAATATTAGGTTTTTTAAAATTTCGGTTTTTGCACCGTGTGCGCCTTGAAAAAAAGATCAAAATGGCATCAAAATCCAAAATTCGAAAAAAATCACATAGCGACTTTTGCAGGCGCAGCGACGATATGTATGTGTACTTACATGCTACATAACAACGTGCTCATCTACGTGTGTGTACTTATTTCTATTTGTACTGTTTGGTTGGATAAAATGCCGCCGCCCGCTTGATGGAAAGCCGTAGCTTTCGGTTATCGCTCTCAGATTCTACAAGTATAATTTACTAGCAATGTTGGTTGGTCCTCTGTGGCGCCCCTGTGATGTGCTCCTCCATTCTTCGATCGAAGAATCCGAGATCGTAGTCGGAGGGAAACGCGTGTAGGTCGTTCCAAGTGGTGATGGTTCGACAGAGAGCTAACGTGTGTACTGTGCAGCGTCCATCCGCGCGGAGTCCGCGGGCGTGTACCGCATCGAGCGCGCGCTGTCCGAGGGCGCGTCCTCGCTGTCGGCGCAGCGACCGAAGGTGCCCGGGGCAGAGGCGCGGGCGCAGGCCTGGCTCCTACTGGCGCAGCTGTGTCTCAGGTATGTGTCTACTGGTACATCGAGCGCGCGCTGTCCGAGGGCGCGTCCTCGCTGTCGGCGCAGCGACCGAAGGTGCCCGGGGCAGAGGCGCGGGCGCAGGCCTGGCTCCTACTGGCGCAGCTGTGTCTCAGGTATGTGTCTACTGGTACATCGAGCGCGCGCTGTCCGAGGGCGCGTCCTCGCTGTCGGCGCAGCGACCGAAAGTGCCCGGGGCGGAGGCGCGGGCGCAGGCTTGGCTGCTGTTGGCGCAGCTGTGTCTCAGGTATAGCTCTTGTACTATATTTATTGCTTTTGTTGTGAAAACTTAGACCGCGTAGTGAGAATAGAAACTTGAACGACAACGATGATGATAACTGTACGTTTAGCGCGACTCATTTGTAGCCGGATCGAGCTGTTCGAAAAAATGGTTTTGATTACGATTTCATATCGAATCTTGAACCTAGAATATCGGATGCAGGATCTCCATTTAAAAACCTACCTTTCAACCTTCCTTTTGAACTAAACTAAAATATTTGCTGGTATCTTTAGGCTAGGGCGCGTGAGTGCGGCGACGGGCTGCGTGTCGGAGGCTGCGGCGCTCACGCCCTACAGCCACCTCGTGCTGCACACGGTGAGTGAACAGAATTACATGCTTTAGATTATGTTATTGTGGCAAGGATTTTATTATTTAAGTGGGAAGTGGGACTGCGCGGCCTCTTTCTGCGAGCAGGTCATGTGAGTGAAAGAGACGGCGGGGCGGGAACGGGAGAGAACTCTCCCACCCGAGTTCCGCAGTCGGCGACCTGGTCGTCGCCGACGTGTCTTCGCCGAGGACTATCGGCCTCCATGACCGGAGGCCTGAAGACGGTGAGAGGGCGGCTCACCGTCCTTACAGAAGCAGGCCCATGACGGCAGCGTGACGTCAGCAACCCACGCACACCCCCCCTTAGAAGCGGGCTCACACCCGAAACCCCCCAAAGACGCGGGATTGCACCCGAACTACCCCCTTTTTTGTTTAACGTGAGTAACGTAACGTAACGAGTTCTGGAGTAGAGACCGCGACTTGGTACACGTGGAATAGGACGACCCCACCGCCAGACGCACCATCCACCTGAAGAAGGTCGCGGGGAGTGACTGGTTGCAGAAAGATCACAGTCGTGTATTGCGGCGTAATTTGGGAGAGGCCTACGTCCAGCAGTGAACTGACATTGACTGATTTGATTGATTGACCAAAAAAGTGAGCAGTCAACACAGGCTTGTTTGTTATCAATCAAGTCTGTTTTAACTGCTCATTTTTTTGGTCAAATCATGACATTACTTCCTTGCAAGTGAATTCGCTACGTTAATAGCGAATAGTACAGTACAAGCCTATGTTCCCAGAGAGGTACGGTACACGCGGCGAGCGGTGAGTGGGAGGAGGCGCGCCAGTGCTTCCAGAACGCGCTGGCGATACATCCCACACATCTCGACAGTATCGTGCAACTGGGTGAGGGTCATTACTTACAACAAGTAGCTTGTAAAGTTTGGAAGAGTATAGTCAATGGGTAATACACAAAACTATTGAAGGCAGTGATTTCTGATCCGGCTCGAAGGACCACAGTGTTCTCATTTTGAATAAACTGAATTTTTGGTGTTGTGTTATCGTCGCGATAGTGTTGAATTGGGATTGGTATTATTTAATGTTTTACATTTGCCAGGTGCCATTATGAGTTCGATCATACATTATATTGTTACACTAGATGTTTTAATAATAACTTAAAATATAATTGTGATCCATCATGGGATGTCTGTGTACGGGTTCCGTACAGTTATGCTACTAGATTAATAACCACTAAAATGATACTACTAATTGACTTGTAAAGGTAACTATCATTTATTGCTTAGTAATTAATTAATCTATAAAATATGATTTATTGCTAATGAGTACGTCGCCTTGCTGCTAGACGTGAACTAAACTAAGTATACGTAAATTAATAAATGTTAATAAAGTCTGCATTATTGCTGAGTGCTGACCGAGCAAATGTACGGTCATTAGCCCGTACATCCTCCCGGGCCCAAAAATTGCGCGATCCTATGGCAAGTTCTTTGAAAACACACTCTTTTTTGGGATAGGAGAAGTTGATTGGTCCTTTAGATTGTTCTCATTTATCGAGTCTGTAGGCACATCACTAGGCTGCCGGTCAGCCGTATTTAAATTGCGCGTAAACACAACACTTTGCTCTGGAGCCGGTGAACATCCCACTCTTGTGTTGGCTCGTCGCCTCTTCCACAGGTACACTGCAACTGCTATCACTCCAGCTCCCAACAATACGTATGTGATAACGTATTGATGAATATCATGTGTTGATATTGGATCGTATGAGGAGTCTCCGTTTGTCGCCGACTTTAGCTGCTCTATCTGTTTCCCCAAATCATTCAGCGTTTGGTTTATTTGTTCATCTCGAGGCTCCACGTAGTGACTCAGAGATATGTTAACCATGTGATTGAGATCGAAGATGCTAGGCGTGACGATTTCCGGTTTCAAATTCATGGTGTGAACTGGCATTGACCGAGAATATAGTGCAAAGTCCTTTCCTTTTATAATGCAATTTGAGTCAAGGCTTATAATGCCGGCTCCAGTCAGCTGTTGTACTGTAATTTGATCTTGACATATTATTCGTGTTATGTACGAATCACAACAAAAATAAAAATACTTGGACGGGTCATTTAACTCAATCCACACCTGATTGCAAGTGGATATGCTGACACTGCACTGATTCTTGTTGGCATATGTTTCACAGAAATTTTCGTCGACGGACAGATAGTGAACAGGCGTGTTGATATGACACAAATATGATCGTTCGTTATGTAAGCAAGCTTGTAGCTCGGACGCGGATAATGTTACGAATGCATCTTTACCCAAATTAACGGCAATGTATTCATTAATTGGGCGGACAGTGATCATGCCATTTGTTGTCTGATGAGGAATTGGGATAGTTTTGTGAATGCTATATGATTCCCGGCTGGTGAGCGGGAACGTAATTTCAAAAATGAAATAATCTTTTAATATCCTTGCTTTAATTCTCAACAGGGCATAAATGTATCTGAGATCTGACTGTATGTTTTCGATGGGCAGCGTAGTATCTTTTGTTAACTGACTGGCAATAACCCGTAGCTCACTACGTAATTGATCGGGTGACAATAAGTGAGTATTGAACTTCCCGTGATAAATATCGGTGACTGTGTCCAACAGAGTATCTTGAATCCCTTTTAAGTTTTGAATAAGGTTACTTGTGGTCATGGCCGATAATGTGAAGTCCTGTGCCTCACTAATGCTCATCATCCTTTGTGAGGCGGAGTTTGCCGCTGCTTCCAATGCATTGAGATGTTTGTTTATGGCTTTGTGCTGAATGGACATGATGTTTTCAGTTCTTTTCAACAGATTATACTCGGCTTCAACGATGGATGTTTGATTCCTTAATAGGTTTGTTAAATGATGCTCGTTCCGTCGTATCAGCTCGATATCTTTTCTGTACTGTTCTGCGAAGCGCTCATCTAATACTCCGAAAAGGCTATTAGCAACATATCATATACCGTTGATAAGCCCGCGACGCCGTCTGGCGTGCGCGTTAAACTGCTGATCCAATAACAATTGATTGTAGTGTTGTAGTTCCCGGTATTCATGCTGTAATTGTAGTAGTATTGTAGAGCATTGAACTGTGTTTGCCAACATTCCACATATTTTTTCTGAATGATCTAATGTCTTCGAAACTGCTGTGTTCCCTTCCCAATACGGGGACATGTCGTAGTAGACAACAAGTGTCCATTTGTCACGAATGATTCGCATATCAGAAACGGAGTCGAAGTACAATGACTTGTTGCTAGAAAATTTGGTAATGTTAAATGCTCCATATGATGGCATTAAAATAGACAAGAAAAAAATTAATGAAACTGCTAATGACGTGAATGCCCCTGGTTTGCTAAATTTTCTCTTTGGGGTGTCATTTTGTGTCTGTTTGTCCTGAGGAGTAGTACAGTAAGCGTTGCTTTTGTTGCTGTCAGTATGAACGGGTAGAACTGACAGTTTAACTATAGGCCTCTGAAGTGTGCCGTTCTTTGTTTTCAACGACACGAATCTGACCAGATTATCGTGACCATGATGAAGATTTATCACCCTACCCATCAACCATTTGCCAGCTGGTAGTTTCTCGTCTTGAATGGTGACTAAATCACCCAACCGTATGTTTTCTTGTGGTGTTTTCCACTTTGTTCGAATAGACAATTGGGTCAAGTACTCGGTCTTCCACCTTTTCCAGAGATCTTCAAATAATTTCGATATAAGATGCCATCTTGTTCTGGCATCTGCTGCTGTTTCGATTATTGTCGATCCTGGTCTTGCTGTTAAAAAGTGAGAAGGAGTTAGATATTCTAGGTCATCTGGATCTTCTGATATTGCACAAAGAGGCCTTGAGTTGAGACAAGCTTCTACTTTTGATAAAAGGGTGGTGTACTCCTCAAAGGTCAACTTCTGCTCTCCCACGCATCGCTTTAAATTACCTTTACAACTACGTATACCGGCCTCCCACAATCCTCCAGCCCCTGGAGAAGAGCTTGGGTTAAAATGCCATTCTATACCCATTTCTGAAATCTCCGCAAAAAAATTGCTATTGTATATTTGTTGTAATTCCTCATATTGTTCTTGAAGAATTCTGTTTGCACCGACAAAGTTAGTTCCATTGTCGCTGTACATGTGGCGTGGAGCACCTCGTCGGGAAGCCATTCTGCTGAGCGCCGCTAAAAACGCTGCACTTGTCATATCAGACACAAGCTCTAAATGGATAGCTTTAGTGACCATGCAAATGAATAATGCAATGTACCCTTTGGTAGTTTTTATCCCTCTGCCCTTGTTGGCCTTGATGTAGACTTGTCCTGTGTAGTCCACACCAGTGTGATAAAATGCCTTTTCAGGGTTTATTCTCGCTGCAGGTAGATCACCCATAAGTTGCCACTGTAGAGTTGGGTTTTGCTTTCTGCATGTGACACATCTGCGTATGTATTTCTTGGTAGCTCTGTTGCCACCAATAACCCAATATTTTAATCTAAGATTTGATAATGTCAGTCGTGCTCCCCCATGAAATGTAAGTTCATGTGCTTGTTGCAGAAGTAAGGTGGTGAGGCGACTGTCATGAGGAATAATGAGTGGATGTTTCATTTCATCATTGATGTTGGCTTTTTCAAGTCTTCCCCCAACCCGTAATAAGCCTTGATTATCTAGGATTGGGTTTAAGTTTAAAAGAATACTTTTTGATGAAAGTTTTGATTTGTTGTTTATAGAATCGATTTCTTCTTCGAAGAATTGCAACTGAGTATTTTTAATAACCAGCAACTTTGCGCGACATAATTCCGACAACGTGAGATAGGGTTGATGAACTTGTTTTTTGCAAGTAGCTAATCGCAATATCCATGCTAATATGCGACAGATTTTTGTTATGGAACTATATTTATTCATTAAATGATCAATGATGTTAGTCAAAACGGGTGATGATTGATTCTTGATAGTAATGTTTGTTTGCTTGACAGGAATTTTGACCTCCAGATTCGTTACATATGTTGTTTCATCTTGCTTTGTGAAATTCTGTAACCAGGACGGTCCATCCCACCACAGACTGTGTTCTTTCAGTTGTGTTGCCGACATGCCTCGACTGGCACAATCTGCGGGATTTTCAGTTGTTTTGACATAACTCCAACTAGATGCCGAAATAATGTTCCGAATAGCAATAACTCTATTTGCTATGAATGGCTTCCAACGAGCTGGGTCACCTTTAATCCAGCCTAGGACGGCAGTTGAATCTGTCCAGCCGTATATCTCTGTAGGATATTCGGAAAAGCTTTGTGAAACTTTGCTCATTAGTTTTGTTAATAGTTCGGCGCCCATTAATTCAAGCCTAGGTATCGATAAAGTCTTGCTTATGGGAGCTACTCTGGCTTTGCCTGCAACTAACGAAATGACTGACGTGCCATTTCTGCTGATTCGGCAATATATGACTCCCGAATATGCTTTCTGAGAAGCGTCACAAAAGCCGTGGAGTTCTAGCTTGTCATGCTTTTCAATTCCTAGCCACCTCTTAATTTCAAATGTCTGAATAAGAGGAAATTCTTGACGCATAATGGACCACTTATTTTTTATCTCAACAGGCAGTTCATCGTCCCATTGCAAATTGGAGAGCCAAACTTGTTGAAATAGCACCTTCATGCTAGTGCTAAGTGGGGTGATCCATCCCAAAGGGTCAAATAGTTTCGAAATATCTGAAAGAAGTGACCGCTTGGTGAATGTTTTCCGTGATGACAGGGACAAGGTGGATTTGAAAATGAATTTATCTCTCAGAGGATCCCAGCCAAGACCTAGAGCTTTTGTTGATTCTGATTGTTTAAATTCAAACGTTTTTTGATTATACTGCTCTTTACATAGTCCAGTTAATAATTGCGGGTGATTTGATGTCCATTTTCTTAAGTTAAATCCGCCTGATTTCAGTAAAGATATTAAGTCATTACGCAAGTTTATGGCTCCTTCTAATGAATGATCACCTCCACAATAATCATCAACATAAAAACATTCTTCTAAAGCTCTTGCTGCTTTAGGAAAATTTGATTTTTCATCTGCTGCGAGTTGTTTCAAGCACATCATGGCTAAGAACGGCGCAGGCTTGGTGCCGTAGGTTATTGTGGAAAGCTGATATGATTGAATAGGCTGGCTGCAGGAGTCCCGCCAAACAATTTGCTGATATGCCTGATCCTCCTTATGTACCAATATTTGCCGGTACATTTTTTCAATATCCGCAGTGTACGCGAATCTGAACTGTCTCCAGTTCAAAATGATTTGCTGCAAGTCCTTTTGCAAATTTGGACCTTTATACATGACGTCATTCAAGCTAATTCCAGTCGATGTCCGAGCCGAGGCATTGAATACTACGCGTAACTTAGTAGTAGTTGAATCAGCGCGAGTAACCGAGTGATGCGGTAAATAATACCCCGGTCACAGATTAAATAATAGTTACTACGTAACAGATACATCACTCCCATACTTAACCTCAAAAATATTACCTATAACATATCGCTACAGTGGAAAACATGTTCTACGACGTATTCCGAGAGTCGAGATTCGTGCGCACACCGTATAATTGCGTCATCGAGTGACAACTGTTGACAACATTAGGGTTGTAAGCACGTAACAAAAATACATATAACTACAAAAAACAATAAACAGTGTCTGAAAAAAAAACTTAATAATATTTTATAACTTCTTCTTCTTTATATAAGAATTACATTATAACTAGCTGATGCTCGCAGCTTAGCCCGCGTAATAGTTTGTTTCTTTTCCCGCTTCCAATGGGAACTTATTCCCGGGATAACAAGTAACCTATGTGTTATTCCAGACTACAATCTATCCCTGTATCAAATATCAGCCAGATCCGTTAGCCGTTAGAGCGTGAAAGAGTAACAAACATTCACACATCTACACATACGCACTCAAACACTTTCGCATTTAGTTTTAGAATATTAGTAAGAAGTAAGATGAAAAAAAAAGCAAGACTAAATAAAGCGAAATATTATTTTACGCGGGAAATGTACATTGGTTGTGCGCACTTCGCTCGGTCTGGCGTGTGGCAGCCCTCTGCCGGTCGGCCACGTTAGTTCTGCGTCATAATACTTAGGAGTAGGTGCTTATAAAACGACTTGTAGCGAGTGACGGAGGCCTGCCCCGGTGTCGAGTTCTCCATTGACGGTTTCATGTGACGTAACTGTATATACTCATTGATGAATTGTTTATAGTCCCGTTCCAACTGGCTATTTTTAGAAAATCTTTTTTCTAATTGATGAAACTGGGCTATTGATGATGGTTTCGATGACCCTAAACGTTGCTTGTACTCAGGTTGGAATGGTAAGCGGACTTCATACCGACCATCTTCTTGACGTACGGTTTTTTCTTGAAAGTAATCGATACAGCGTTGCTCTTCTGTGGATGTTGAACTTTCTTCCGTAACGCCTTCTATCTCCCAAAACCGCTTAATGTCGTCCGTATGATTGACGACATAACAATGACGTATTGGCGCGGTCGAGGACTCGGTGCTTCCACAAATGATCCACCCGAGTTCTGTTAGTTGAGCTATGGGCATAGTAGGGCTGTCACCCTTTCGAAGACCATCTAATATAAGTTCTGGGTAGATGTCTGAGCCTAATATCATGTCCACTGATCTACTGATATTGAAGTTTCTGTCTGCTAATTGTATACCTTCCAAGTGTGGCCAATGTTGCTTCTTGAATGTGGCGCAAGGAAGATCTTTTACAAGCTTATTCATGATATAAGCATCGACAGTAAATATAAACTTCGGATTGTATAGGGATGCGCATGATATGGTGACAATACCCTTGCTACTGTTCTCTTTTTCGCCGACACCTGATACAAAGCTTGTACACCTTTTTTTCGGTAATTTTAAACGCTGTGCAGCTTTTTCAGTGATCAACGTGATTTGAGAACACTGATCGACTAAAGCTCGCATTTCGTGATACGAGCTGTCCCCTGCTTGAACCTGGACCATAGAGGTAGTTATTAATATTTCGGACATGGAGTGATCTTCGTGCTTGGAAACATACGTACAGTTTTGCTGATTTGATTGAGAGGAAACTGTGTCAGCTGCGAATGCCTCGTGCAAAATTGTATTATGCTGCCCATCGCATTGTTTGCATTTTTTGTTTGAGAAGCAAGATTTATTTTTATGTTCAAATAAGCAATTATTGCACAAGTTATGTTTCGAAATTGTTTGTCGCTTCACATCCGCTGGCATACTTAAAAACTGCTGACAGTGATAAACGCCGTGGTCATCACCGCAAATTGGACATGCTTTATGCGAGTTTTTAGTAAACCTAAATTTCTTTTTGTTATGATGGACCGATTCTGATGTGGCTTTGTTAGTTGCAAAAGCCTTAAATTGAGAGGATTTATGCTGATGCTGTGCTTCTGATGCTTCAGAGCTTCCACTCTTGGATTTGTATTGATTTTCATCCTACGTACTCCTGAGGACTCCATGGTTGTGAATTTGTTTTCCAGGAACTCTAAAAACTCTTTCAACGTAGGAAGCTCCCTCGGCTGCTTTAGAGACTCCATGTAGTCTCTAAGCGAATCCGGATCCAACTTTTGCGAAAGTATATGGACCAGTAACGGATCCCAAGTGGTTATGTCCACACCGAGATTTTTGATTGAGTTTAGGCACTCATTTGTTGTATCATGCAGACGTTTAATCTGGGATGCATTTGCTTGCTGAATAACTGACAGGTTTAACATTGTATTGGCATGAGAGGAAAAGATAAGCCTATTATTCTGATATCTGTGATTTAAAATATCCCAGCATGCTTGATAATTATCAGAACTAATTGAGAGATGCTGTAACAACTTTCCTGCTTCACCCGTTACTTTGCTCTTTAAGAATTGCATCTTTTGAGCATTTGAGAGTAACGGGTTTTTGTGGATTGTCTCATTAAACAGATCTCTGAAGGACACCCAATTATAGTAATTGCCATGGAAAGCCGGTATCTCAATTTTAGGGGTTGTTTTCTCTCTGTGAGAATTAGACCATAGTTTGCTGTTGATGGCTTTTTTCATAAAATTGTACGTTTTTTCGTTAGTAGTAAACGTTTCTTCGTACTCTGCATTCTCACCATCCAGTTCACTATCTAACTGCCAGTGGAGAGTATCGATAGCTGACCATCGCGCTTGAAGCTCTTTTAAGATGTCTTCGAACTCCCACTTTTCGGTCACCGCCTCCAAGTCTATATTGTTCACTGTCCGCGAAAATGCCTTAAAATTGCTAGCCTGTTTTTTCAGCATCTCATCTGTTTTACTGTCCGTTGCTTGCGACCGTTTTTCAGGATTAATTGCTGCCATAGACGACCCCGGTTTGCTTGTACCTACTGATAAAGTCATCTTTTGTTCTTCTGGAGCTCTGCTCGGGGTTGTAGGCCTCGGCAGAGATTGTAGAAGATGGTTTTTAGCATCGTTGTAAAATTCTGACGCTTGCTTAAAATGATTATCCTGAAAATACGCATCACTCTCATCCCCGATCTCACACAAACGCGAATGATTGATTTGGAAATCTTTCCAATATGATTCTAGCGTATCTAGCTTACGTTTGATATAATCGGCCGTTCTACGGTCACGAGCAGTCTTCTTGAAAGAAGACAGAAGCTGCTCCATGGCCCGACCGGTCTGCTCTTGATTTGCTAGTAAATCTTCCATTTTATATATATAAATAATTGGAAAGATCTTACTTGAATTGCTCGTACAACACCTGCTTGGTGGCTGCTGAAGCTCCGACACGTAGCGCTCTTGCTGGCTTAGTGCACTGGTACTGCAACTCCTTGATAGTCACTGATTCGACTACACACGCGACTGATCCTTGCTGATAACCAATCCGCGCGATAGGTTTATAGCTCGAAGGACCAAAATGTACGGGTTCCGTACAGTTATGCTACTAGATTAATAACCACTAAAATGATACTACTAATTGACTTGTAAAGGTAACTATCATTTATTGCTTAGTAATTAATTAATCTATAAAATATGATTTATTGCTAATGAGTACGTCGCCTTGCTGCTAGACGTGAACTAAACTAAGTATACGTAAATTAATAAATGTTAATAAAGTCTGCATTATTGCTGAGTGCTGACCGAGCAAATGTACGGTCATTAGCCCGTACAGTCTGGCAGAAGTAAAACATTTGATTTTTTTTATAAAAGTTCAAATTATCGTTACATACCACACATCTAGTTCTGTAATAGTATTACCACCGGAAAAATTAGTTTATTCTTCAGTTTAATGGCTGAAACATATTATCGCGTTATAGTATTGTACATTGACATTACACCATCCAAATAGACGACGGAGAACATACTGGATCCGTTCATTTCTATGTTGCTGTTATGTGTTTTTGTCCTAAATGCGAGCCGGCCAGCGTGTTGAACTATTAACGCTACGTGTACAGGCGCGGCGTACTACGAGCTGGGCTGGCTGGGCCTGGCCGAGAAAGCGCTGCGCGAGGCAGCCGCTCTAGAACCTTCCAGAGCGGACACGTGGCGCCGCCTGGCGCTGGTGCTGGCGGCGGCGCGGGACCCCGCGGCCGCGGCGGACGCGGCGGCCGCGGCGCTGCTGCTGCACCCGCGGCACCCCGCGCACCCCGCGCACCCCGCGCACGTGTAGCGTGGAGGGGCACGTGGTGAGTACTTGACGGACGCGGCGGCCGCGGCGCTGCTGCTGCACCCGCGGCACCCCGCGCACCCCGCGCACCCCGCGCACGTGTAGCGTGGAGGGGCACGTGGTGAGTACTTGACGGACGCGGCGGCCGCGGCGCTGCTGCTGCACCCGCGGCACCCCGCGCACCCCGCGCACCCCGCGCACGTGTAGCGTGGAGGGGCACGTGGTGAGTACTTGACGGACGCGGCGGCCGCGGCGCTGCTGCTGCACCCGCGGCACCCCGCGCACCCCGCGCACCCCGCGCACGTGTAGCGTGGAGGGGCACGTGGTGAGTACTTGACGGACGCGGCGGCCGCGGCGCTGCTGCTGCACCCGCGGCACCCCGCGCACCCCGCGCACCCCGCGCACGTGTAGCGTGGAGGGGCACGTGGTGAGTACTTGACGGACGCGGCGGCCGCGGCGCTGCTGCTGCACCCGCGGCACCCCGCGCACCCCGCGCACCCCGCGCACGTGTAGCGTGGAGGGGCACGTGGTGAGTACTTGACGTCTATATACGCGGTCATAGCTGAGTGTGGACGAGCTCATAGTTCGTGTATGGTGCACCTATACTGGGTGTAACAAAATTACCTATCCAAATTTCGTCACGTGACGTGGCATCAGTCAAGAAACATTACAAAAAAGAAGAAAAAAAATCACATGAATACTTTAACCGTAAAGCTGTTTTAAAGGTCCTATAAATTCCCGTTTTAACCCTTTCTATCGCTACTGAGCGGCAGTAGAAAACGACAACGACAGCCAGACGGGTGCTCTGTGTTTGTTTTGCCACGGCGACCATGTTACCTCGAATTGCCGCGGTAAAAAATGAATTCTTAATGTGAAATTTGGAGAGGTAATTTTGTTACACCCTATATACTAAAGGCAATGGCACTTACTGAGCAACAGAGTGAGGACAACAAAGCAAATACATTGATAAGCGTCATCTGTCTAGTTTTTATAATCTAAGATTAAAAGAAAGTTTCCTAACGAGTGAACCGGGTGCACAACTTTGCATAGGTACTTTTTAGGGTTTCGTAGCCAAATGGCAAAAACGGAACCCTTATAGATTCGTCATGTCTGTCTGTCTGTCCGTCCGTGTGTCACAGCTACTTTTTTCCGAAACTATAAGGCCTATGATATTGAAACTTGGTAACTAGATGTATTCTGTGAACCGCATTAAGATTCTTATGTAAAACTAGAAAAAAAGCAGTAAATTTTGGGGGTCCCCATACTCAGAACTGAAACTCAAATTATTTTTTTTCATCAAAACCATACGTGAGGGTATCTATAGATAGGTCTTCAAAAATGCTATTGAGGTATCTAACATCATATTTTTCTAAACTGAATAGTTTGCGCAAGAGACACTTCCAAAGTGGAAAAATGTGTCCCCCCCCCCCCCCCCTCTAACTTCTAAACTAAGAGAATGATAAATCTAAAAAGGAAATATGATGTTTTTTTTTTTTTTTTTTTTTTTTTTTATACCACTAAGGTGGCAGACAAGCATACGGCCCACCAGATGTACCGGTGGTCACCGCAGCCTATGGACGTTTGCAACACCAGAGGCGCCACACTCGCGCTGCCGACCCTGTAAAAACCTTCTAAGACCCCTCTTGAAGAACCCCATACTGTAGGCGTTTGGGAAAACCGAGGCAGGGAGATCATTCCACAACCTAAGCGTGCGCGGTAGAAAGCCCCTATCGGATCTAACCGTGCTCGAGCGCTCCGGATGCAACATGTGAGGATGAACACCCTGTCTGTGGCGAGCGGTGCGATGATAGAATGTAGCCGTAGGCATCATGTCAAACAATTCCTCAGAGCACAAACCGATATACAGCCGGTAGAATACACACAGAGAAGCAAAGTCTCTCCTGTCACTAAGAGGTTCCACATAACCTGCAAGTATGGGATCGCCGACAACTCTCATAGCACGCCTTTGCACCGAGTCAAAAGGATGAAGCTGGTATTCAGGTGCCCCCGCCCAGAGGTGACAGCAGTACTCCATGTGCGGCCGCACTTGCGACTTGTAGAGAAGCAGTGTTTGAGCCGCAGTAAAGTACCGCCGCGCCCTACTGAGCACTCCGAGCTTCTTGGACGCCAGCCTGGCCTTGTCCTCCAAATGACTTCGGAACTGAACGACATTGGAGATCTCAACACCAAGGATCCCTATACTTTCGGAGATGGTGAGTGACGTGCCCTGAAATTGTGGCGCCACAGTAAATGGGGTTTTCTTAGCAGTGAATACACATACTTGAGTCTTGGTGGGGTTGAATTGGACAAGATTTTGTCTTCCCCAATCGGACACTCTAGAGAGAGTAGCCTCGATTTCGGACACAAGTTTTTCACGACTTTCCTCCACTACAGCTCGAGAGATACCGGGACGGCCCGTGTAACATGTGTCACCCGTACTGTCGTCTGCATAACAATGAATGCCGTCAATGGACAACATGTCATTGATATGCAGCAGAAACAAAGTGGGGGACAACACTGAGCCTTGTGGTACTCCAGCGTTTATGGCCATGCATTCAGAACAGCTGCCGTCAACAACGGCCCTGATGCTTCTACCGGCCAGAAAGCTGGACACCCATCCACATAAATTCTCGGGCAATCCATAGGAGGGCAATTTCGTTAGAAGACCACGGTGCCAGACCCGGTCAAAAGCTTTAGAGATGTCAAGGCTCACTGCTAGAGCCTCGCCTTTGCTCTCAATAGCCGCCGCCCATCGGTGTGTGAGGTACACGAGAAGATCGCCTGTCGAGCGACCGTGACGGAAACCATACTGTCGATCACTGAGCAGGTCGTGTTCCTCAAGGTACCTCAGGAGCTGTGCATTAATTACACGCTCCATCACCTTTGATAATAGGGAGGTGACAGCTATAGGCCTGTAATTGGCCGGGTCGGTCCTGTCACCTTTCTTGGGCACAGGATGCACGTAAGCGGTCTTCCACGACGCCGGGACTTTTTTCATGGAGTAGGAAAGCGTGAAAAGACGTGTAAGTACCGGACACAACTCCGCACCACACCGCTTAAGCACCACCGCGGGAATGCCGTCCGGCCCACTCGACTTATGCACGTCAAGGGTATGAAGCTCCCGCCTGACATCCCGCTGCCTGAATTTAATTTCTGGCATTGAAGTGCCACACCAGGGGACGTCAGGCGGCAGCGCACCTCCATCGTTCATGGTCGAGTTGGAGGCAAAGATAGAGCCCAAAAGGTCGGCTTTCTCCTTGGCACTCTGGGCCAGACTACCGTCCCGTTTCTGCAGGGGTGGTAATCCTGACCGACAGAAGTTTCCCTCGGCAGCTTTGGCAAGCGACCAGAATTCACGACTTCCAGAAGGGTAGCCGGCTAGTCGCTCACCAATTCTGCCGACGAAATCGAACTTTGCCCTGGCAATTGCTCGTTTGCTGGCCCTCGAGGCGGCATTCAGCTTGCGTTTCACTTCAGATATGTTAGGATCAGAATTTTTGCGAGCCGTGGTCCAAGCCCTGTAGACAGACTCTTTCAGCTTTCTAGCTTCTCTGCAAGACCGATTAAACCACGGTCGCTTTTTTTCCCCTGCAGGGATCCAGCGGTTAGGAATGTAGCCTTCCATACCTGCCAAGATCCCCTCAGCAACTGCTGCAGAGCAGGTGTCCAGATCGTCTGATGTGAAGCAAAGCCGCCTCCACGGGTACGATGCAAAGAACTCACGCAGTCCATCCCAGTCTGCCGACTTATAGTGCCACACATGTCGCCACTCCTTGGGCCGGCGTGGTTCCGGCCTTGCTAGTGGCACTCGCGCCCGAACAACACAGTGATCTGATGAGCCAAGAGGCGCATCCACTGAAACAGTATATCCGTCCGGACGCGTAGTCAGCAGCAGGTCCAGCAACGAACTCTTTTCGTTCTCCCGGTCCGGTATTCTCGTGTGAGATTTGACCAATTGGGAGAACCCATAGGTCAGGGCAAATTCATGAGCAGCTTTCCCCGCAAAGTCAGTGATCCGAGAACCTAACCAGTCAACGTGGTGACCATTGAAGTCTCCCATAATCACTATCTCTGCGGAGGGATACCGCTCAATGACTTTGTCAGTCGATCTTTGCAGGTGTTCAAAGAGACGGACCGTGTCCGCGTCACCGCTATGAGACCTGTAAATGCACGCGTAGATCCGAGTGTGGCCCCCGTGATCCACGCGCGCCCACAATACTGACAGGTCCCTGTCTTCCAGGCCCTTGAGACGGCGACAGCAGATATCATCCCGGACGAACATGCATACCCCAGCCTGTGCCTTGAAGTTAGCCTCAAGCTTATAGCCGGGGTACATCAAGTAGGATGTATCAACCGGACATGAAATCTTCGTCTCCGTCAGGAAAAACAAATTAGGCTGCTTAGTTTCCAAGTGGTTGTGGATTGCGTTAATGTTGGAGTGCATTCCCCTGATGTTGCATAAATCCACAACAAGTGTGGACTTCGACGAAACCGCTGTGGATACCTTATTCTTTGTTTTTCCTGCCATGATTGTGAAATAAAAGGGGATATAAGAAGGTAGGGGGTGCCTAGGTACCGGTGGCGCAAGAGACTAAGCGAGCCTCATATTCTCCAAAGGCAGGCACAGGTAATGCGGTGTATTGTCACGGCGCACGGAAGGGCCCCCGGTCCCCCCCCGATGCGATGGCCGCGTCCACTCCGGTATCCTTCTCCGGCACGACCACAGTACCAGGGACTTTTCACAAGCTGCTGGTTCAGCCTCCTGGGGCGGAGATTAAGTAATCCCCAGGTTCGGGTCCCGTACAGCCTGCGGGCGGTCAGCGGTCAACCGTTTCACCGGGTCTCCCTGACCGCCGTACCAATACTCCGCGCCTATGCCAGCCAATAGAGACAGTTGAGACTCTGGTCTCACCGTCACCGGTACAAAGTAACCCCAATGAGCACTGGGACCCTGCTCACCGACGGAGAACATAACCCAGCATGGAGCCAGGTTACTATTACCGCGGTCTTCTGCAGGGTGGAGGTACTGCCCCAGGCGGGCTGCTCAACGAACGGAGTACCGTTATGCCCTTCCTCCTAATGTGGGCTTTTTCGTTAATCCCTAAGATACTGAATCTTAGGAATCTACTTGAAAAAGCCACTACTGTACCCTCAGGGTGTAACGTTAGCTCCATGAGAAGTAACGCATATCCCCTAAACCCCGAGGGGTAAAGTAAAGATGTACATTGCCATAAAAACTACCAACGAAAATTGGTTTGAACGAGATAGAGCAGTTAGTTTTTTTAATACGTCATAAACCGCAATTTTCGGTTAGAAAAATCACTACCACTGCGAACGTGTTAAAACATCAATCTAGTTACAACGTACTATAAGAACTTATATATTATGTTACTTGCTGCTACGAAACCCTTCATGGGCGAGTCCAACTCGCACTTGGCTGGTTTTTTTTTGTTAAATAATAAAAGTTAAATTAATTAGGAACTTCGTTCATCACAGGAACAAATTAGTTCACCCCATCACCGATAGATGACACCAGTTTGCCAAGTCACAATGATTCCGTGTCCATACTTACTGTATGTATTGTGTTCATCACTCCCTCTGCCTGCCTCTGTGGCGTAGTCGGTACTGTAACCGCCTACCACGCTTGAGGTCCTGAGTTCGATTCCTGGGACGGTTCATATATTTGTGTGATCCACTAATGTTTGTTTCGGAATTTGGGTGTTTTCTACGTATAATATGTATGTATTTAAAATATATGTATAAGTATGTCCCATCAGTCGTCTAGATCCATAGCACAAGCTTATATTAGCTTAATTTGGGCTAGATGATGTTGTGTGAGATTGTCCACGAATATTTTATTATTTACCAGTGCCAAAATGTGCAGGTACCCCAAGTGAGTCGACTCTACAAAAGCTTCCCAGCTCAACACCAACAGCTGTTCTATGCCGCAGTCTACATATCCCACGCAAGGATAGAAGGACCTCTCAAACTGTGAGCAGTTACAAAATCATTCTACTGTAATACAGCAATATATGGACGCTGCTAAGCAAAAAACTCGCAAGCAGAAAACTCTTCGAATATGGCGTCTAAACTTAAAAAAAAAGTCTACTGTAAAGGGAAGTGCGTATGGTCAAATTATATTTGAATTATAGTCTATTTGAGGTCCCTCACGCCACGGGTATATCATATCTAAACATTAAAAGTTCCTCCCTGCGTGTTCCTGCCCCCCCCCCCGCCCCCCTCACAGGTGGCGCCGTGTATTCCTATGTAACCTATGGTGGCAATCATATTTATAAACTCATACAACTTGTACAATATTCATAATTATTTTCGTGTCTTTATCGCGTATTATCACACTTTTGTAACTTTGATAACCTGATATAGCTTTATAGCCGAAAATTTGAGATGTGAGCATAGTTACAAAATGTAATACGCTAAATAGATGAATTATCCTGGTGTCGTTGTCTAATTGCATTCAAACTGTCATACTAACAAAACATACATCCGGCGTGAATACAGTCATTTGAAAGTAACATGGTATTGATCTAGTTGTCGACCACAAATGTCTTGACTGGAGCACACTCTTTACAACAGCGACTTAAAAAGTACTGTTTATTTGTACAATAGAATTGTCTTCAAGCCGGGGATTCGTTGGAATCTATATAAAATGGCACCCGACCTTACCTACGTAACAGAACAGATAGGTTAATTCATTCATTATGTTATACTTATATTTTAGTTGAATTTAAAGGTATGAGGCATGATAGGTACATTGTGATGGTGACTTGGTGTGATGCAGTTGTATCACTAGGTGTATATAAACTGTATACAATGTATACGCTGGTAGGATAAGACTTACGTTTTGGCGCAAAATAAGACCAGAAGGCAATCTTACAAAATACAAAGTGCGATACTGGTTTGAACGCGAGTGTGCGTAGCCAAAATTTAGTATGAAAAGTAAAGTAGATATAAGCCGGTGCATTAAAGAAAGGAATCTTAAATGGCGGCTTGTACTTGCGTTGGCGGATAGTACAGTTAGCATATAAAATTTCAAGTCAGTTTTTTATTTTCAAATTAAAAATAAAATAAAAACAAGACCGGGTCATATTAATTTCTGAGTAGCTTCTGCCAGCGCGGCTTCGCCAGAGTGAAAGTCAAAAATTGTGAAACAGTACCTACCTACATTTTTCGGGATGAAAGGACACTAAGTATGTAGATTTGTACGGAAACGGACATAGAGTGCTTTCATCCCGTATCGTCATCCCGCAACGTATATCACATTATGTCATGGACGATCATGATGTTGGTTAAAATAAACGAAAATTTTTATTAAGTTAACATGAAAGCAAATCAAGATTTTATTTTGTTTACGGTACGTGCGAGAGTGAGTATAGACGGCACTAGTTTGCGAGCGAGAGAACATGATAAGCACCGCCATTTAAGATTCCTTTCTTTAATGAACCGGGTTATACAAGAGGTTGCTTTCTGTACCTTGTTATTTTGTGGTGTTGGGTAGTACAGTTCTATTCATAGCCGGTATTCAGGTGAACCGTTTCGATATCAACTGCGGGCCTAAAAAGGCAACATTGTATGTTTCATAGTATCAAACATACATTTCTAATAATTTGAAATACCACACACACACACACATCATTTTATGTTTCATAATTGCCTTTTTAGCCCCTCTGGTCTCATAATTGAACAGGTTGACCTAAGATGCACGGCTTTAATGTTCCTTGGCAATTTCAGAAATTTTGGTTTTCTGTCTTAAGTATTTATTGTGTACCTTTCTAATCATGATATGTATTTACATGGTTCTAATTTTTTCATTTTTAAAAACACAAACGAAAGTGCCGGCGTGCCTTTATTTTAATTCATAATCGTGTAAAGGTACGTCCATACCATTTTAGGTTCGAAATCTGTATGTTTTAGAATTTTCTATCATTTCTAATGTTCTATATATTTTTAATCACACTATATCCTCCCGCTCCTATTAATGTAACTCATGATCAATTACTAACAATTACACCAAAGTTCATTAAAATACCAGAAAAAGTAACGAGTGTCTTGGAATTCGCATTGAAATTAATGAGAACAAACATGAAAGTGAACCTTTAAAAGTGCGGTCTCGCGCCTTCGTCCGCGATATACTTCAAACAACATTATGTTCCTTATCACTTTAATTGTTTTTATTTATCTAGACTACATTCTAGAAATTATGATATTAGTACAACGGTACTCATTATATTTATTTAAAAAATCTTCGAAAATCAGTTATTCACAGTGGAAACCGAATTTATTTTGGAATCACATTCATTCCACGTGGTCCACGTGATTGGTTTTATACAATCACTCATTATGCTAGTACCCACATGTCCCACATAGTTGAATTATTCAGCAATGTTGCATTTGTATGTACAAGGAAGGAAAATGCCATCATCCATCAATACAATTACAATTAATAGACAAGGTACTTATCTATTTATGTAATTTTATTTTCCGCGACCCTGAACACGGCTCTAAAAAAGTACGGGCTTCAATTAAGTCTACTATACATATATTTACAAAAAGCGACCACTAAATACCAACATTATTATTTTTCCTCAAGGTATATCAATGAGCAAAAATTTGCTCAGTATAAAGTAGCCGTATTTTGACTTGTAATATTTCCTGGCTAGTGGGTAACGTGACTTCAAGAGGGAGCTTCTGATCGTGTGACACTTCGTTCGTACTTCTTTTTAGATTGACGTGACCTATGATTATTTTTTAAGTCGGCGCCACGCGTAGTATATTAGTATACCTGTATTTACATTACTCGAAAATCAGCTGTCGGATCACATATTAAATCTTTTAATATTCATTCAATATAATGTATAAAGATATTCGTCTCTGTGTGTGTCACTTATTAAAGAAATAACACCGTGCCTTAAGATCCTAGTAGAGGTTATTAGATATCGAACATTCCAGAATCCATTCGAGCGAAAGTCATACATACTTCATTTGATTTATTTCAAAACGACTGCAACAAAAATACTTTCATCATTTCAAAGCTTATCCTTTATTTGATTTATTTCAAAACGACTGCAACAAAAATACTTTCATCATTTCAAAGCTTATCCTTTATTTGATTTATTTCAAAACGACTGCAACAAAAATACTTTCATCATTTCAAAGCTTATCCTTTATTTGATTTATTTCAAAACGACTGCAACAAAAATACTTTCATCATTTCAAAGCTTATCATATTCGCAGCTATTCACAAAAAAATCTGTGGCGCCATCTGTTACAAATTGCCATAATTTTTAAACACCTAGCTATTTTGTAATGATAGAATACAATTTTTAAAGCGAGCATCCAATTCGATCTTTCATCCATAAATTATATTTATTATATAGTGTTAAGAAATTCGGGTAAATTGTATATTAATGTGTAACCTTCTAATGTGATCATAAACTGGCAATAACTTTAGTGAAAACGTAGCCTTGTCTACTCTAAGTGATGACGTGTTGCAAACTTGCAACGTTACACGTCTCTGTAGCAGCAACATGATTCTTGCCACCTACGTATTGGTGAAGGTGTATCAATGTATGTATTTCATACACCCTACACCAATACGTAGGTTGTAAGGAACATCCTACGTATTGGTATAGGGTAGGTTGTATCAATGTATGTATTTGATACACCTTACATCAATACGTAGTTTGCAAGGAACATCCTACGTATTGGTGTAGGTTGTATCAATGTATGTATTTATTCATTTAAAATATGTGGTACGGCGCGAGTGTGTGTCACCAACTCACGACTCGTGCAACGTGTAACAGTACGCGGAACTCTGTTACAGTATCAACGTTACGAGGCTTTATTATTATTCTGTGATGCTGGCTAATTAATTTGTTATGGTGTCAGTATTTTTCTGTTACTAATATTCAGGCATTGGTAATGGTTTTGATATTTCATAAAATACTGAATATATTATTTCTTTTAGCTAGAATTGATCCAAAGTTGCTAGTTCTGTATTTTAAGAAACAACTATTGTTTTAATAATACGAGCAAAAATAATACTGAACTATACTGCTGAGGTAGGTACACCTCGAGATAGTGCGCCGTCACCGTAAGCTATCAGATGTGCTACACTTTAACTATCTTGTCAGGGCTTAGATCATCTAACCACAGGATGCGCCTTACTTAAGCATTGTTTTCTGCCATTGCGCATTACCATTTGGTCTTTTGGCTTTATGAAAAGCCTGTACATCAGTACATCATTTTATATGATTAAACTAGTACATTACATTGTAGTTGACTGTACAATAACAATTAACATACAACAGCCATTACGCGTTTGTCGATTAATACATTTTTAAATGCAATGAAATTTTATATGTCTTTGTGTTTCCCCCTTCACTTGTATGAAAACTGGCAGAATATTTTTGTATGCGGTGGTTCGCAAAGGCTAGTCCCGTGTTATATGGTCTAAGTGTCAGGGTGTCATTTATTGTTTTTATGGAGCTACTCTATCTAATCACTTAAACTTTCAAATCAATCATCTCGATTGACTAGTTTCCCAGCTGTGCAATTATAAAGGTGCTGCAGACTTCTTCTTTAAAAATTTTTTTAAAAGTAGTTTTCTCTTAATAACTACTACTGGCTAATTTTTCAGTATTTAATTCAATAAGTTAAGCACCTAGTATAAAACACGATATATTTTCCAAGTACTTTTTTTAATTAAAAAAACTTTAAACAGTTTATTCCTATTTCCCTGTTTTACAAAACTTTTAGTAGTAATTTAATATTAATCTATCAAAGTGTTGTGGTGCATACCCTCGGTTGTGTTCATCTCCGTACATTCTGTTACAAAAGTGGTTCAATATTAATATCTAGATGAATTTTAATCTTGACTATTGTAAACTCAAGTCTTGAAAGTTCCTGTTCATATCAAATAATTGAAACATTATTGCTGAGTTGGTACTCATATTCTGTTATCTTCTAATATCAAAGTTTATTTTATCACGAAAGAATATAATAGCAATAAATAGCACCTGTTACATACAACTCGACCGTCTCAAATAGATTTATCTTGTTATTTGCTAGATTTAAAAAATTATATCCCATCCTAGTGTTTACTAAATGTTGTTTGATAAAAAAACAATATTTTGAAATTTTGTAGCGTTCGATAGCTTGTATCGTTAGCGTGCGCCGGAGTCGACAATCAGTCGATCGCCGCGCTGGCTAACAACAATTTACGAATATTTGTAAATTATACTTCTGTCATGTAAAGACCAACTCCATTTTTATCATCTGTCGTAAAACATTTATGTAATGTGTCGCAAAACGTTTCTATTGTAAATGTATCACTTGTTAAATATTCAAGGACGTCGATCTACTAAACGTATTGTAAACGTGCGATTATTAAACATTGACGACATAAGGAACACCTTTTATACCCATTAATTGTAACGTCTATAATCTACTTTGTAACTTTCTAGGTGCGTATTGACGTGTATAATGGGCATAGGAAATGTATGTTGTTATGAAATTTGCTATGATTACCTATTAAATAATGAGTGTAATTTTGTATCCGTACAAAATTTCATAAAAACATACAAAAGATTTTCTGAGAATAAACCAACCCTTATAGTCCATTGTTCACGTTGTACCTACACACACAAGTTCAAAAAGTGTTAGTACCGTACAGAGTTTATCCAGCGACCCGCGTTAGAACGAGACGCATTCACGATGCCATCATAGTGTGTTCGATTTCTGATTTGTGTCCTTAGTAGATTGACGTCTAGTTATGTAATATTGAATATAAATACATACGTATATAACGTCAAATGTAGATGTATACAGGGTGAATTTTTGAAAAGGGATTGGATGGCCAAATCCGAAACTATAAGGAATAGCGAAAAATGCTGAAAGGAGTCACGAGCCCGATTTTGATGAAACTTAAAACCTCATCATTAGATTTTTGAAAACCCCATAATCCTAGCTGGGAATCGAACTTGTTGATTTTGCAAAAAAAAACACACCCTTTATTATTACACCATACGATAGAGTCGCTGTTAAGGATCAAATTTTGCAAAGTAATGATATACGCCAAATTTAAGGAACATTTGGAATTTTAATAGAATGCATATTTCATGTACCTAAATTTTGTATCATAGTTTGTTTCGTTGGAAATCCCAGAAAAGATCGTAACTATTCCGTGTTTTAAATTATGCTCAGAATGATTTTTTAGAGAATATTCTCAACGGAATCAATAATATTCCTTAGTTATTCCTTGAGGTTTCGAATCCAGCTATGTATTGCAAAGATTTTGAACAATTAATCAGTTAACGTAAGAAAAATAAAATGTATTTTGTTAAAGATGAGCTCTTTCCTGTAGTTTACCGTATATCATTACTTCCCAGAATATGATCCTTAATAGCAACACTATCGTATGGTGTAATAATAAAGGGTGTGTTTTTTTTTTTCAAAATCAAGGGATTCGATACCCAGCTAGGATTATGGGTTTTTCAAAAATCTAATGATGAGGTTTTAAGTTTCATCAAAATCGGGCTCGTGACTCCTTTGAGCATTTTTCGCTATTCCTTATAGTTTCAGATTTGGCCATCCAATCCCTTTTGAAAAATTCACCCTGTATAATGATTATATAAATACTTGTATAAAACTGTTGTGCTCCCTTGTACTTGACATGTTGTAGTGTTCTTGCATTCGATGTTGATGTATATAAAACTTTTAAGGATATTAAAATAATTATTATGTTACAACATGTGTGTTTTATTGATATCAGTTGATCATCGTTTTAGTAAACTGGATTTAATGTACGGGAATGAACTCGTGATTACACCTGTTATTGAACTAGTGTGTGGAACGCGTGATACTATTGCGCACACGCATCTTTTTGAAAATGCCCCTCCCTCTTTTTTCTGTCTGACTGACAGTCTGTCTATCTGTCCGTCATGAGGCTGTAACTTAGCTAGAGAGCTGAAACGTTCACAGATAATGTATTTCTGTTGCCGCTATGACAACAAATACTAAAATAAGAAAAAATGGGGGCGCCCATACAACAAACATGATTTTTATGCCGTTTTTTGGTACGGAACCCTCAGTGCGCACTCGCACTTGGCCGATGTCTCTTAATTATTATCGTAAGTGAAGCACATTATTGTATCATCGTGACGTCATCATCGTTCATCTAGACCCAGTTTCATTTGTGTCGCATGCTGCCAGTAACGAGTCTGGAAGACTGGATGGCGTGTGGCGCAGGACATGAGTATTATGTCGTCAATAAAAGTAGGTACCTAAGTGAGACAGTCATTACTATTACCTACAGGAATTTCATTAGCAGCGAATCTTAATTTATTAATGATGTTATAATTATCATTTATTTTTCCACGTTTAGAAGTAGAGGCGTTTTCAACAATTCTGAACTTGACATCTTTGTAAAAATGTCTAAGTGGAGTTTATTGCGCAACTCCATTGTAAACTTGACATCTTTGTAAAAAATATCTAAGTGGACTTTATTGCGCAGCGCTGACCAAGAGCAGGTAAAATTTGGTTACCTAGAATTGACGTTAATAAGATAATACGGTGCTCCCAGATAGGTATAACCGTGTTATAACTACTATAAATATAGGTACGGTCGAATTGAGGAACCTCCTCCTTTTTTAAAGTCGTTAAAAAAACATCGCTCGTGCTCGTGCCCCTATCAAGAAATAACAACTGCACACAGAAACCATCACGACGATATAATATGATCAACCCAATCCATTGTCTAGTTGACGTCCTTGAGTATGTCGACGCGGCGCGTGGTGCGCGGCATGAGGTCCATGTTCTCCGCCTCCTCGATGGTGTTGGGCAGCTTGAGCTTCAGCGTCTCAGGAGTGAGCAGCATCAGCAGGCCGGAGATGGTGGCCATCGCTCCGAACAGGATGTATGGCAGGCTCGCCATGTATGTTATCTGCGCATAAAGACAAATAATGATTGTCAACCGACCGTGAAATAGATATTAATAATTCATATTTTTTTATGGAACCGCGTAATTGGCAGCTATACTTAGGTTAAATAAAGTTTTCCAGGAGTTTTAAAAATAAGTATCTTTATAGATTAAGTGCTCTTCTAGATTTTTTTTCTTTTCTTTGTCACTTCGTATCTTTGTCTCCCGCGTCGCTATTTTTGGTAAATTGGCAGTTTTGTGACCAAGTTTCCTTCAGCTTCATTCTACGTTAAAAATAATGTGTAAAACTACCTCGTTTTATGTGAATTAGGTCATATGCGGTTTATCTCCGCCCAGTCGGTGTTCGGCTGGCCACAAATTCGAATTGAATTAACTTCAGTTTACGTTTCATCTAATGGTTCATCAAGTACCTGTTTATCCTGTAAAATATCGACTCTGGTCCCGATCAAACATATATTAATCGGTACGCGGCTATTGCTCAATCCGATTGTTGCGTAAGTCCAGGGTATTAGGTATCTACTGTATTACCCGAGGTACAAACTAGAAGGCGGACATACCAACCAACAGAGGCGTCTGCGGCGCGATCATGGACCCGCAGCGGCCCACCATGGAGCAGAAGCCCATGAGCTGGTGGCGCGCCGCCGTGGGGAACAGCTCCACCGTGTAGATGTAGATGGAGCAGAACGTCATGCTCACGCACAGCTTGCCCAGCAGCGTCAGCACTATCACCGCCGTGTCTGCAACCGTCACCACCTACACTCCGCAAAGTATCACAGCTTCATCTCCGTGACGGAAAGACACAGATATGTGTAGTTCGTTTCGCGTAGAAGAAAACTATTCAAAACCAACCGTTGCTTATTTGATAAAAGTGAAGAAGAAAATGCACTTACGATTTGACACGACTCCTATCAAGAGGAGTGCTAGTCCACTTATTAAAAGAGCAGTCATTATGGAGGATTTCCTGCCGAAACGGTCGAGCGTGGCCAAGCTGAGCAAATAGCCGGGGATCTCGATGAGCGACGTCAGTATGAAGTTGATGTAGATGTCGCCCGCCAGCGACACCGAGTTGATGGTGAGCCCGTAGTACACCATGGTTATGGTGATCCACCAGAACGAGCACACCACGATGCGGCACATGATGACCTTCGACCGCAGCACTTGCTTGCACATCGACACTTTCTTCGTGTTCGATTTCGCGAACGGTACTTCGGCCACATGTTCTTTCTTTGGCACTACTTTATCTTCTGTTGCAAAATGGCGTAAAATGGTCTCTGTATTCAGACTCAAGCGCTTATTATTTGTCTTTGCAACCTTGAGAACTGTGATAGCCGCTTCTTTCACTCTTCCCTTGTTTATGAGCCAGCGGACGCTTTCTTCGACCAACCAGAAGTAAGCGATGCAGAGTACGAACGGAGCGTAGATGGCCCAGGTCCGCGGCACCCAGTGGGGTATGAGGTAGGCGAGCACCCCGAGCAGGGCCAGCGCTACGGCGTACGTACACGACAGTATGCTACCTCCGATCACACGATTCTTCAGACTCATCATTTCGAGAGCTGAAACGAATCAAATATTTTTCTCTAAACCAGTAGGTAAGTACCTACTATAAGAATACTTTTAATAAGTACCTATTAAATGTTTTTCTTAACACACGTACAAATATTTGTTCCGAGTCGGGTATCAAACCCCGAAGGCCTCGGGTTTTGCAGGTTGTAATGTCACACACACTGCACCACTACAAAAGGCAGGCAGCCATAATTGATGATAAACAGACAGAAATGGGACGGTGGTATTGTAATACAAAATATCTCTTATTAAACTCAATAAAAATAACAGACATACTTACCACACCACTAAAAATGTGACCACAGCTTACCTAAAATAAAGAGCGTGCTGTATGAACCACATCCAATGAAAGCTTCAAAGAACTCCAGCACGATGTAGGTGGTGTAGTTGGGAGCGAACACCCGCGCCACGCCGAAGAACGCGGGCACTACCGAGGTGAAGATCAACACGTACTTGCGGCCAAACCTGCGACAACACACTTGATTGAGGCAAACCTTAAAACAATACTTAAAAACGAAAACTGGTAAATATTCACAAATACCGCAGAACACGTAAAAGTGATTTGAAGTCATGACCTGTACGATATGGGGTTTTTCAGAAGTCGTCTTTGGAGGTTTCTGCGGGGTTGGCAGCGCGAATGCAGGTATCGAGGTGAGCCTTATACCTACTTGTCGCTGATTATAAAAGTTATAAATTAATTGATGACTAAATTGAACCAATTGGTTACACCAGTACTACCTACTAGGCAGATAATCAGAAGGTGGGTAATACTATATAATATATGAAATAATCTGTGGTAATACTCACGTGTCTGAGAAGAAGCTCACAATGGGCATGGTGAAGAAGTAGGCGAGGTTGCGCACCGTGCCCACCAGCGTGCGCTTCCACTCCTCGCACGCCAGCCCGAACTGGAATAGCATAGCAGTAAGTAGGTACCTACTTTAGAAATTGTCTCCCCTCGAGCCTTGAACGTAGGGTTATTTTGACACCTTATAAAGCACATAGCTGTCTATGGATCGGTTATGATTGGTGCTTGTGTATTTGTGGTAGGTACAGCAAATATAGAGCTATTAAAACCGCTCTTAGCTTACAGGTATGTCACGTAGATCTAAGTACCACATCCAGTAGATATAAAGCCGTATTTTTTACGTTTGCACGAGTTTGAGGTTATTAGAGCCTGGGTTCATTTATATTTAAATTAATCACTTGTAGATTAGATAGGTATCGAGTTGTCCTATTACCTACTTGCGACAGAATCAAAATTGTTAATAAGTTAAATACATTTGTGAGAAACCGAAACAATAGAATGATGCCATCTAAGATTGAGGAAAGATTTGAGAATCGTCACAAAACGTGAGTGGAGCTTACATCGTATGATATGTTGTTGGTATGTTCGAACACCCACGCGTAGCAGGGTTCCGTCTCGTTGGAGAAGCTGGCGGCGGCACATCCAGAACCGATGGCGACGTGTCGGTAACAGTTGCTGGTGTCCTTGGGTAGCGCGAATGCCGCCCAAGGGCCTGGGTCAAGAGTCTCTGGTGAACCCTCACACTGAGGCACCTTACATCTAAAAGACAATACATAGACTACAAACTTGCGTTTTCTGTTACCATTACATTTAAGTTTCTCTCTTCAAGACTTTCGGTGCATGAGAAGCTACTGGTATCTTGACTACATAGGTAGGTACCTTATAAGTACTATAGATAAGGGTTGACGTTGATGTCGTAAAAAGACACCGTAGAAGTTTCTATTTATTGCAATAAAAATTTGGATTGAAATAATTATATTTAGTCCTGGCCTCATTGTCGATCTTCAATGATCTTAGTTTTTCCACATGCGCAGGCTCGTCTATTGCCACCTGTTCTGTTGAGTAGTTCTGTTAACAGAACTACTGGTATTTTTTTCCCATTAGTTCTGTCCACATAACAAATGGTAATGCAATTCCCACCTGTCCTGTTGGCAGAACTACAGGTTTTTTTTTTACCATTAGTTCTGTCCACAGAACAAATGGTAATTCAATTCCCACCTGTTCTGCTGAGTAGTTCTGTTGGCAAAACTAATTATATTTTATGTACTATTAGTTCTGTCGACCGCAGTAAAATGCTTACGCAGCGCAGAACATCGCCAAAAATGGAGGGGACATCGTGCGTATGCAACAGCTCCGAAAGAAAGTATCGACGGTGAACCGCAGCCCTGCTCATCATCAGCCACGAACACTCTGACAACAGTGACCGACTAAGAAGAAGTTCTGTCCACGGAGTTTTTATTTTGGTCAACGCCAGCCGTGGGGGTAGCTGGAACGGAAAGAAACCGTCCTGCCCACTTAACTCCGCGGTGTTCCTCCTCACTCTGTAGCCAAGTCGAAAGAATCAAAAGGATTATTCACGTCGACCTGGCTAGAGGCGCCCTGCAAATTTGGGGGAGACAGATTGGTGGCTCCCCAGAGCTCAAAGGGGTAGACAGAGACATTAGACATGCACACATTACACCTTTAGATATTGTTCCACGTAATAGGTGGTGATTCGACTCGTATTGCCGTGTTGAATTGGACAGGTGCAGGTTGTGACTGCCCTCTGTTGAAATATTTCAAGCAGCCTAACTTAAAGGCAAAGGCCTTCAACTTGGCTTGTAAATGCCATTTTACTGGCAACCGGGACCAACGGCTTAACGTGCCTTACAAAGCACAGAAACTTGGGTACTGCATTATTATAATTACGTTCCCATTCAATGAACTTTCCAACGAAAGTAATACTAAATAACAGAACTAATGGTAATAGTTGAAAGACAAGTCATGTGTTTTTACACACTATGCTATTGACTATGCTTGACTATGCTTTTGCATAGTCTTATGAGTCGCAGAACTAATGGAAACAAAAATTACCAGTAGTTCTGCCAACAGAACTACTCAACAGAACAGTTGATGGGAAAGTCAGGTGTAAAGCATAGTGTTAGAAGTCACAGAACTAATGGGAAAAAAATTACCAGTAGTTCTGCCAACAGAACTAGTCAACAGAACAGGTGGGAGTAGACGGCACCATCGAGCTGAATATACGGCATTAAGGACACTCAGAGCGCACTGGTGATTTTTTAATTGTATGATGTTTTGATTTTTTCCTTCGGGCGGCATCCAATAACAAACTGGATGTTAGGCCAGCAGCCGCGGATTTAAAGATTTGTATCGCTCCGGTACCTTCAAGATCTTTTGACCAGAATGAGTGAGGACGTCTGGGCTGGCGTTTATGGCACGTATGGTGGTAAGAAATACTGGAAAGGCAGAATACAAAAATCGACGACTTGCGTCTTACCTGTATTTCACAGGTCCTGCTGCAAACACATATTGGTTATTTTTAAAAGCATTGGACATGATGTTGAACGCGAGGTACGCAAACAGACGTATCTGATATTTGCCAAATTTGCCGAGGTCCTCAAGCACCTTGTCCAGATCTATAGTCTCTGGCGCTATCTCTGAGTTCATTGTGGAGATATAATAATAAATGTAGATACAGCATAAAAATAATTTAAATGGATAAAGTGACACTTATCAAAACTCAATATTGACATTACAAATGCTTGGACACACTCTTATTTATCAAAGAGCACGCGTTGTGTATGGTTTATCAGAGAGAATGAACCCAATGTCACAGTAAAATATATGACAGTGCCAATGTCATGTCTAGGTAAGGAGTTTATAATACTTACCTACCGTAGACAGTCGTCGTAAGATGATGTCTGCTGCCATTTCACAGCTACGTAACGCTGCATTGGTATAGACCGGGATCCATTGTCAATTTTTCTAATCAGCATTCATTGATAATCTCGATATTAATCCATGTTGAAGAGATGGATCTGTTTGATCAAACCATAGCTCAAACTGTTATTTTTACTGGTGCTTACCTAATTACATAGGCTAAAGTTGCTTTAGGGGACTTTCTCAGAGTTGATTATTATGCATGCTGACTAGGTAGGTACATAGCAGTGACAAATTCGAACAAGGGAATCTCCCTACCGAGGGTACTGATGATATAGAGTATACCTTGTGGCAACGTTACAGTAGGAAAGTGAACCCTAGATCCGAAGCGATGTCATTCAAACCGACGACGATGAGGACTTATTTGTTTCTTAGCCTTTCTTCACACTCATTGGTACACAGTATAAACAATAAACAAGTATAGTCACAGGGAAAAATCATTTGAATCCACAACCACAAGCCTATGTTTTTTATGAAATGTAGTAGGTACCTATGTATTATTTTTGTCCTTTGGCACAATTGAGTAAGTGGGAACCTGTGAAGGTGACTTTTCAGAATTTCTCACGGTGGGATTCCATAAAGTCATTGTTGCACACAGCACACCACATGCCATCTGAATGTGGAGTTTCCACCTCCATAATGTCGTGATAAGGTAACTGTGATGCGCGTATGAAATGAACACGTAAATAAATTACACGGTCGCCGTAAATCCACGCTGAAGGACTATGGCGTGGGTGCTCATACGAAGGGGTAGCGAAACGTGTTATACGCCAGAGCTATGTTGTTCACCGTACGTGAGTGTATCGTCGCGCTGTGATGATGAAGATTTCCCGAGTATGCGGTGTCTATATCCCCGAGGGAAACGGGCTGGGTTCGGAAGCATTATAATATATATTATGAGCCCACATTTCCCCTTTATTAACGCACATAATAGGTGGTTAGTGTATTGCCGTGTTGAAATAGCCAGGCGCAATCTGTGATGCTGCGCTCAGACCAATAAAAGGTTTTTATGATCTGAGTTGTGACAAGTACAACCTACCTACTGTTGAAAAGGTTCACCAAATATGCCTCCAAGTTCGTTTAACGACTGTCGTGTGACTAACAACCAGGACCAACGACTTAACGTGCCTTTCGTAGCACGGGCACATCGATACTAATTTTATAAAGCTGAAGAGTTTGTTTGTTTGAACGCTAGGATCTCAGGCACTACTGGTTGGAATTTAAAATTCTTTTATAGTTCATTTATCGTGGATAGCTATAGGCTATATGCTATATAGCATCACGCTACAACGAATAGGAGCAGAGCAGTAATGATAAATGTTTCATAAACCGGGGAAAAATTATTCCTTTTGAGAGCTTCCGTTGCGTGCGCTGCGTAATTGTTCTAAGTTAGGTACCTACCTATGTAAAAATGATATACTTACAACAAAAAATTGTTCTCTTAAGAATTTCTAAGAAGTCAGTGACAGCAAGTGTGTATCTTAGAGGGTTGGTTCGCATTAACTATTTCAATGGAAATCAAATTTCTTCTACAATAATGCGATGGGAAACCTCTCCCGCAAACGCAATTGTTCTGAACTATAATTCGACGAGAATACATGCGACGGGAATACACGCGACGAGAAACCACTCTCTTTCTACGGGAGTATTTGCGACGGGAACGGGTGATGATATACTCTGTCCCTTATGTCACGCAAACGAAGTTGCGTGGGTCAGCTAGAACCTACATAAAATATAAAAAAATAAAAACATAAGTACCTGCATATTATAGGTACCTACTTACCTACCTACATGGAAATCACCCAAACTCAGAAACAAAAACAAATCATTGGAGCACATAGATATTGGTTCCAACCCGTGAATTGAACCCAAGACCTCAAAACGGCAGTCTCATAAAATAACAACTGCGCCACCGAGGTAGTTAAATTGTACACTATCAGTAACGGCGCGCCGAGAGGGCTTAATCCACAAAGTGGGTTTTCATTGAATCAGGGGAAGTCTCAAGCAAAAGCTACTGTTATCAAAGCATTGAGAACATTCAATATCAGACAGCTTAACAATATAATGTGCCACCGACCGGCCCTCGTCCATTCAGTAGCCAGTAGGCCAGTACACACCGCGGCACTACTCGCGCCGGTCGCGCCACTAGACGTGATAGGACCGCGGCACACCGAGCACGCTTGTTATGTACCACGAGTACCACGATGACAGCTGTGGACCTGGACGCGATACTTGCCGAGCTGGGCCAGTTCGGCAAGTACCAGATGAGAAATTACTGCCTTATTCTAGTGGCTATAGTGTTTAGTGCCATGTACAACTGCCAGTACATTTTTGCTGCGGGCACTGTTGACTACAGGTAAGCGTTTGTTTGTTGTTTCATTGAACTACCTACACTACAAGTTTGAGTCATCACTTTACCTGTTCATCAATGTAAATGTTGAAGAAAATAAAATGCAAATCAAATAATTACGTGTTTAAAAGCGTAAACACCTACTAAACTTAACAAAAATTAAATAAAACAGATGTGTTTTCAAGTTTAGTGATGCTTATGAGCACACGGCACAGAGCGCGTGTCGAAGTATAAGTGCTGCCTTAGTTTAAGGTCAGGGACATCGGGTGCACTAAACTGCCGCTGTTGGCGACTAAAATGTTCTCAAACAAACTCGTCAAATCGACTGCAGTTTCAAAGTCACTTACGTGTGTGTTGTGTAGATACAATAATAGTAGTTTATGACACTGTTGCATAATGAGGGTTCTTATAACACGAGTGTGTTTTAAAAAAACGAGCCGTAGGCGAGTTTTTTTATAGTATCACACGAGTGTTATAAGACCAAGTTATGTACAGTGTCATACACTACTTTATCTACTCTCATACTATAATACCTGATTTCATTTTGTTGTGATATATAGTTGCTCCTTGATTTCGCCGGTAACAGGTTCATGGTCATGTTTGACGCAGTTTCCAGAATGTCTGGTGGTGTACAATTACCACCATCCTCGCTTTAAGACATGTTTTTACACAAAAACTAATTTATTTTACAAACAAAACCAAACTTTGTTTAATTTAAATGTAAAATGTTGGCGCCAAGGCGCAAACATCGATTGCGCATGCGTGTTTCTTTTTTTTTTTTAGGCTGCGGAGACCATAGATTTAGGATTTTTCGCTACTCTGGAGACATAATTTTTTTTTAAAGTAGAGGTTCAAACTTATTTTTCAGCTGGAGATTGTTTATGGTGTATCGTAATGATTAAAAAGTTTTATTATGATATAGGTGTCCATACAAGACCTGTATCGTAATAAAACTTTTTTTTTGGCCTGTGCGTAATGTTTGTCATAATAGTATTGATTTCAATTTTATAATCTTTGTATTATAGTATCAGAGTAGATAAACATAATTAATGACCTGATATAAGGGTAAGGTAGGTAGGTAAAGCGGGGTCAAGTACCTCAGTCCTGACCTGAGTGAAGGTGATAATATCTGTTACATTACATTGTATAAAACTGCTGCCAACGAAAATATTCATAAATAAACTCAGTAAAACATATCGTGTTAATAATATTTATTAAGTGCTATTATAAATTACTATTATCAATAATCTGTAGATACTGACTTACTACAAAATACAATAATGAATAAAATTACTGAGTGACTCATTCGCTTGCTATCAATACCCAGCCGAAACTTGACATTTTTAGGGTTAGCTCCCTTGTAATGTAAGGACCCAATGAAAAGGTTTTTTTAAAATTTCACTCGAAAAGGTAAAGGGTTTTTATCTCTTTCGTAAGCGATTATTACTACACAAAGGTGTTTGCAGTTGCACACGTCCGTACATTTAGGTGGGCCGTACTGTAAGCTTGTCTGCTACCTTAGTGGTATAAAAATACCTTAGGCACCTTTTGCACTCCACATTCAAAATTTTAGTCATTTCAGGAAAGGTTAAATTATTCGACTACATACAGGCATAAAACGTTATTAGCGTTGTTTTTTATTTATTTTTGGAACGAAGTTCCTTATCGCGCGTTGTGAAAGGGGGCTAGACGGAAAAAATTCTCACGAAAAGTTGTAACGACACTTTTGGTAGTGATAGTGGTAGTGATAGTGGTAGTGATAGTGGTAGTGATAGTGGTAGTGATAGTGGTAGTGATAGTGGTAGTGATAGTGGTAGTGATAGTGGTAGTGATAGTGGTAGTGATAGTGGTAGTGATAGTGGTAGTGATAGTGGTAGTGATAGTGGTAGTGCTAGTGGTAGTGACAGTGGTAGTGATAGTGGTAGTGATAGTGGTAGTGATAGTGGTAGTGATAGTGGTAGTGATAGTGGTAGTGATAGTGGTAGTGATAGTGATAGTGATAGTGATAGTGATAGTGATAGTGATAGTGGTAGTGATAGTGGTAGTGATAGTGGTAGTGATAGTGGTAGTGATAGTGGTAGTGATAGTGGTAGTAATAGTAGTAATGATAGTGGTAGTGGTAGTGATAGTGATAGTGATAGTGGTAGTGGTAGTGCTAGTGCTAGCTAGGGGATGAACATGAACTCTACGAGCAACACCAAAGCAAATAGGAGTTTCGCTCTGTTCAGTTTCAGTCGCGCGTAAAGGTTACACGCACTCACTTTTTTTTTATATTAGTTTTCTTTTTGTTTTTGTTTCTGTTTTTGTTTTTGCTTACAATAAAATTTTAAAATTAAAATATTTTTTTATTACAATTCCTTCACTTTAATCGAAAGGAACTTCGTTCCATCCGGGTGTCCCTTGACACCTCTCAAGTTATTTTTTATTTTTTTTTACCATAAGGCACCTTTTGCACTCCACATTCAAAATTTTAGTCATTTCAGGAAAGGTTAAATTATTCGACTACAGGCATAGAACGTTATTAGCGTTGTTTTTTTTTTTTTTTATACTACTTAGGTGGCAGACAAGCTTACGGCCCACCGGAAGGTAGTAACCGTAGCCTTTAGACGTTTGCAACACCAGAGGCGCTACACACGCGCTGTTATTATTCTCAAAATTGGCCAAGTACGGGTCAGATTCGCACACAGAGGGTTCCGTACCGAAAAACGTCTAAATAAAAAAAAATATTTGGGCGCCCCTTTCAATCAATCAAATCAGTCTATGGCAGTCGACTACTGGACGTATGCTTTTCTCAAATTACGCCAAAAACACACGGTCCTGCGCTTTGCGCATCCAGTCACATCCTGCAACCTTTTTAGATCGTCGATCCATCTGGCAGGGGGTAGTCCTACCCAACGTGTCCACCAAGTCGAACCCTCCACTCCAGAAATTGTTTGCTCCATCGGCCATCGGCTCTTCTGCAGATGTGGCTATTATATATTGCCACTTGAAAACGCATACTCTGCTAGCTTTGTCGCTCCCTCTAGTTTTCTGATGAATGACGGATAACATAGTTTCGCATTTTATCTCTCAGAGACACTCGAAGCATAGCTCGGCTCGTTCCATCGCTCGTCGCCCAGCATTAAGGGCATGGACTAGCCCCACTGCGAATATCCCGTCTTAGCACCTTAGGTTATAAGCATAACTCTCGAGAACAACTTGTAAACATGGCTCAGGACCTCAGGAGTGAGATGGGTCTGTAGTTGTTCAGTAAGCTGTTGTCACCGTTGTTTTAGGGCGGAATTAAATATGCTCGTTAGCTCTCTGGGGACCGGAGTCCCATCCGATTTTATGGAACTCACTCCATCCTCTCCAGGGAATTTGTTAGCTACATTTGAGTTGATCGAGAGTCATCCTGACATCGCCGTAGTCGATGTCCAGTATTTATAATGTTTGAGGAAATTGAGTGATTTTACAAAGACCTCGAGGTGTGTTTTAAAACGAATTTAAACTTAGAGTTTGACATAACCAAGTTTTTGGATTTCCATGACGACTGTAAATATGAAGACAGAGAAACACCTGTTACAATAAAGTTACATAAAACCATATTCTTATACCTTGTACATACTCGTACCTACCTACATACAGGGAAAATAGATATCTCTATTGAGATAATGGTCTATTTTACCTGTTTTGGGGCAATTCCAACAAAGAAACTGTGTTTGTAAACATACATGTATACTACCTACTACCTACCACCCATGATATTTTCAAAACGATTTGCGAACCAGTTTTCAAATTTATCTATTTAGGGACTATGTAGGTACCTACGCGTTAAATGAATTTTATGAAATTCTTAGACCATTAAATATTACTTACCAGAATTTTATACTGTGTTATATGATAGCAAATTATATTTCGTGGTGAGTGGTAATATTATGTAATAGTAACATGTGAGTTAAACACCTTCCTACAGCTATGGAGGATACAACGTTAGATGATAATTACAAATTCAATAAATACATAAACGATGATATGAAAACTAGCAATGATTCGATTTAAAACTACATCTGTGTGAGCCGTCGGCTGCAGTCAGTGCTCATGCTCAGCACAACAGGCGCTATAATTAACCAGGTATGCAAACACCTTGCCAACACAACACGGTGCTTTACGCAAAACACCGGTTGACGTCCCAGCTCCCAGGTCACCACACCTCAGGCATTCTTCTTTCCTTAGGGTTTCGACGTGAATAAGCTTCCAGCTGTCCGCTATATAATTGCCAGTCCTATTGGACAAATAAGGTAAAGTGTTTATCGAAGTATAACCCGGGCGAAGCCGGGGGGCACGGCTAGTAATTACTATCTGTGTAATCGGGCAGTTAGCCACGGCACATTATATTGGTCCGTATCTAATCGTTAAGATTGTTTACAACGAGATTAGTTCTATGCGGTGGCTATTGGTCTAATGCGCACAGTAAGTAGGTACCAACTTGTACAAAGTAAGGTCTACTTACCATCTGTTTAGTTTCGTATGTGTGACTTTAATAGAAAGTTACATGATAAGGGGTGCAGACCCCCTTAGAAGCGGGATCACACCCGAAACCCCCAAAGACGCGGGATAGCACCCGACCCAAGCCACTCCCTGGGCGAGGCCGAAGTGGCGGCCGTGGGTCTGTTGGGAGTCCTGGGACATCCTTCCGAGGGCTTACCCGGGGCTCCCAACCATAGGCGTTAGGGCGTTACGTGAGGTTTTTGTAGTCGGTAGGAGTCCGGCATAACATCCATGAGGATTTTCCCTCACGTTAAACAAAAAAAAAAAGGGGTGCAGACAGCAGATGCGCTCAAATTCCTTTACGCTCAGGAACTAACCACTAAAATTAGGACAAAACCCCGAAGGCAAAGGCATAGTAAACGCCCAATTTTCTCCCTATAGTTTTATGTCCCACGTAATAGGTGGTGGTGGTGGTGAGCCTATTGTCGTGTGGAAATGGACAGGCGCAGGTTGCGACAAACGCCTTATCATCGGCGGCTTCAAAAATTTCAACAGTGGGTCACAGTCGAAAATTTTCAAGCCACCCATAAGGTCTTCAATCGGGTTTAATTTCGAGTTTTCTTTCTCTACTCATTGCATGGTTTTGCGAAAGCATTCCCTTAGTGGCCTCTTAGGACACACTTGGGGCGAATTGGGGTGGCGACATCTTGTACTCTTTCCCGTCGCCACATGGGGCGAATTACTTATAATTGATTTACTTAAAGGTATCCTTGTCACATCATTGGTCCACCAACTTGAAGGCCACTGTCGATATTCTTGTAGATTGTGCGAGTGGCAGCATTTAATAACGATGGAACTCAACGCATCATCGATTATAAATGGTAGTAATGGTACTGCACTTGTTATTCACTGTTTAGATGTTCAGTAATGGTGGTCAGTCATGCGTGTCAACCTTGAAGACAAGATGGGAGGTTCTTCTCTATTGTCTATTTATACTTTTCAGTTAAAAATAAATTGTGTTGCACATTGCATGATCCGTTTCACAAAAACAAATAGTAGGTACTTGTATAGACAAAACGGAGGGCACAGTTCCGTAGTTCCTGTTTCCTCGTAGGCCCACGTGCCACCATAGTCGGTAGATGTACAATTTTGACCTCTGATGTTGAGTTTTTGCTGCGTAGGTACCTACCTATTCAATTATTTTCTAGTCTCCTGCAATGGTTGTTAGGAGAAAATGTCCAGTGGGTATTATATATTCTTATTCTCGCAGACATGGACCTTAAATTACTTACATCTTAATACCTGTATATAAATTACGTGTCGTGTCATTTTGTTTGTCCGCGATGAACTCCTAAACTACTAACCAATTTTAACCAAATTTGCATACCGTGTGCAGTTAAATCCAACTTGAGAGATAGGATAGGTTTTCTTTGTGGAAAGCCCACATGGCTACGGCCGGAAGCGCCGGGTTACAAATACTTTGCAACAGCAACGCGTAACCTGGTTCTCTAGTTGTAATAATAAATGTGTCTTGGTGTTAATAAAAATACCAGGCGTCTACGTAATGGCCAATGCCCCGTTGATTCTGTAACATACCTCCGCTCCGACAGAGATTTCTCTGCCGGATGAGCCGCCGACAGAACGTTTTATTTATGAGTTTTTCACCGACAGAACCTTTCAACTACGAACGTTTCGCCGACAGAATGATTAATTCGACGACATAATCGTTCACCAAAAAGAACTCGTCGACAAATCATAAAAAAATAACCACGAAGGCAAGGCAAGGAAACGTCTGTCGGTGGTATGTTTCAGAGACAGCCCCGTTAACCCAGTGCTCTGTAAATAACCGATCACTGCATTACACATCTTCCGTTACAACTGGTCCTGAGATGGGTGACCACTTTGCTGACGTGCTTTGGAAGGCACCATGCCGTTGGTCCTGGTAGTCAGTACAGAAACTGGCACTCGCGAGTGTATACTGTATAGTCACAACTTGCGCCTGTCCATTTTAATACGGCAATAGGCTCACCGCTGTTTACGTGGGACAAAAATACTTTACCTTGATAATAAAATTAATACTCCAAGGTACTTACAATTTCATACTTAACACTTTAAGATAGATCATTGCATGAGGAAGAAAACAATCTTGCAATTTGAAGGCGCTAAATTGGATATATCCTTCCACCTTGTGACCCACATATGATGTAGCTCCAAGTCACCTTGTAGAGACTCCCACCCGGTAGATTGTGTAGAGACGTTTATTTTGGTCGTACTTGTTACCGACAGTACTTAGTAGTACGAATATATCTATTATTTAATCTGTGGTAGTACCTTCTTGTGTTTCTTCAAATATAATTATGCTACATGCTTGCCTGTGATTGCTACGAAGCCCGTAGCACACATTTTTTTTTCGTGTGGAAATCCACATGGATGCTATGCCGGATTTCTACCGACTAAAATTATTAAGTGTCTTGCCATCTGGCAAAGGCCAGGAGTCCCGGGTAGGCCCTCGGGAGGATAACTCCAGGGGCCTAGCACCTAGCACCCACTTAACCCCTGCGTGTCCTTATTTACAATAATGTATAGTAATGTGTTATACTACTTATTAACTTTATTATTAGGTAATTTGCTCCATTCATAGCATAATGCTAATTCAGAAATCTTGACATTACAATGATGACAGATTTTCAAAATAGTATCCTTAATTTCAGCGTTTATCGGTTAGGTACAAACAAACAAATCTTTCCTCTATGTAATTTTAGAACAGACAATCAGACTTATATATAAGCCAAGGACAGTCGCGAGGATATGCATCGCTCTACATTGTAATCACTTCCGCGTAGTCAATACAAAACTACCGACATTTTCCTTGTGTGGACCCAATGACATGGCCCACCGACTCCGTAGCATCACCTGCCTTGACCGAGAGACAGACAGCGGAGGAATATTAATGTGTCGTGGTCTACAACGACAGGATATTAATTTTGACGTTAAGGTTATGTATCATATTTACCTTGTTGTACCTGACGACAACGCGACATTCGCATGTCACTGCGGGGGGCACAGCCTGGTCGAAATGAAGAACCTTTTACAAAGATGAGGATATCCATACGTAAAAAGAAAATTGTACTTAAAACTAAAAAACTCACGGTGAAGTCGTGTACTATTTAATTATAATTATTACTTTTGCTTCAACCACAAGACCAGACGATAGGTATACTGGGTGTAACAAAATTTACTCTCCAAATTTCATGAGATGACTTGGCATCGGAAATCAAATACAAATATTTAATAAAAAAAAATTTTAAATAAAAATAGAACCGACTTCATACAAATCCATAAAAATAAAATATAATTTTGATTTATCAGATTCTATCTAATATCATATTGAAGTTGGTGCCATTAATAATACCTACATAAACCTATGGGTTTTCTTGGCGCCGACTTCAATATGATATTAGATAGAATCTGATAAATCAAAATACATATTACTTTGTGCTAAGTAAATTTTATTTTTATGGATTTGTATGAAGTCGGTTCTATTTTTTATTTAATTTTTTTTTTTTTTGTATTTTAAGTGACGGGTGGACCGAAAAGTATATCTATCTAGGTGTAAAGTTCTCATCAACACAAATCAATCAAGCCGAAACACAAGGTAACAGCTGTAAATCGCTAAGGAATTCCCTCGACTGTCTTTCGGTTCCATCATCAGATCGACTAAGGACCTTCAGTAAATTGTAGTACATTAAAGCACTTGATCAAAAAGTTAACAAACGCACTAGTTGTCCCTACAATTTTCGGTAGCTGCCCTCGATTTCTCCTGGATCCCAGCATCAGATCCTGATACCCTGGATATGGGACCACCTCAGAAGTATCCTCTTTCAAACAAAAAAAGAATTTTCAAAATCCATCCATAATTGGCGCCGCTATCGCGTAACATACATACAAAAAAAAAACATAGCGTACGAATTGAGAACCTCCTCCTTTTTTGAAGTCGGTTAAAAAGGGGGGTTAATTTTTTAATTTTTTTTTTTTTGGTCGCACATTAAGAATTCGTTTTTTACCGCGGCAATTCGAGGTAACATGGTCGCCGTGGCAAAACAAACACGGAGCACCCGTCTGGCTGCAGTTGTCGCTTTCTACTGCCACTCAGTAGCGATAGAAAGGGTGATTTAAAACGGATTTACGGTTAAAGTATTCATGTGATTTTTTTTTCTTCATTTTTGTAATGTTTCTTGACTGATGCCACGTCACGTGACGAAATTTGGAGAGTCAATTTTGTTACACACCCAATAATATACTATTACGGTCTATGTCTTACGGAGTAACAATGGGGGTTGTTAACCCATAGGCATTTATCCGCATCGTGGATCGGTGCCAAAATTAAAACATACAAATATGACAAACTAGCTGACGCCCGCGACTCCGTCACATGAAATTATGTTTCCGTTTCTGCCTCCTTGGACCTTAGTCCTGGGATAGAAAGTAGCCGTTTTGTTATTCCAGACTATCTACCTAGATATAATCTACCCCTGTATCAAATTTCAGCCAGATCCATTCAGCCTTTAGAGCGTGAAAGAGTAACAAACATCCACACTCACAAACTTTACGCACGTCCCCATTCACACACTTTACGCGTTTATAATATTAGTAGTGTAGTAGAAGTAAGATATTTAAGTACCTTACTGACTAAAGAACTTGTTCCCAAGAACAGACCAACCTTGAGTCAGTACTAATTTAACATAAATTAATTATGTAGGTACTTATGTTATTCACCATAGCCATTGTTTTCTCTTCAAAATCCTCAAAAGACAATAGGGCTAAGTACTATCTCGAGTTTCATGAATTATTTAAGTGTTATTTCATTAAGTACATAAGTTGTTCATTCACCTACATTTTCTAATCTATATTGTGTAATTGAGGAGCAATTGACCTGATTGTTGGAATATCTACCTGATATTTAGAATGAAAGATGGGTGTTTGCGCTTTAGGGATATAAGTGAGACTGTAAAAATGGACATAATACGAGTAGCTGTTGTGTATCTGACGATTCACACACTTCTTAAACCTTCCGTTGCGCTTCACTTTCACCCAAAGGTTTGCTGGGACAAATCTGTGTTGAGTTAAGCTCGCCTTTGTACATCATTGTTCCTAGTTAAGAATGTAATTTTTTTTTCTCTGTGCAATAAAGAATGAAAAGTAAACTAAAACTAAACGATATACTGGGTGTTTCTTGTAGGGTGTCAAGCCGCCACTAGCTGGTAGCAGGGTTTCATACCTATCGATTTAACCCCCATGTATGTTCTACGATTTTTTTTAGTTTTCGAGATATAATTTTTTTTCCTTATTTTTTATAATTACGTGTCCACGTGGCTTTCTTCTTTTTGGTTCGGCATTTCTTGGATATTTTTTTATTATTATAATGCCTATTGATTGCAGTATTATGGACAAAATAATCTCCTTCCTAACTTTGATACAAGATGTAAAAATTTTAATCGATAATAAAAAAATAGGGAATTATGCAGAACATTATATCTCGGAAACTACAAAAAATCGTAGAACATACATGGGGGTTAAATCGATAGGTATGGAACCCTGCTACCAGCTAGTGGCGGCTTGACACCCTAAAAGAAACACGTGTATATGGAAAGATGTTATTTTAAGTTAGCGCGATAAAATTAACATCTTTACATTATGCCTAGCTAACTTTAAGCTCTTTTATGAATAAGCAAACACGCCAGTTTAGAATGACCCTTACATTCAAAGGAACCCTTGAATTGATGTTTAGCGAAAGTTGAGATGTCTCTTATTTCTGAACTAGAAAACTCTCAATATTCAAACTTGTGTGGAACAATCCTGAAAGTACCTACTCCCTTTCTAACACAAATAATATTTGAAATCGGACCACGCGTTGAGAAATACAACAGAAAAACCATTTTGTCTTTCATCCTCTCCCACAGGAATCACGCAAAATATCGCGATCAAAAGTATTCTAGAACCTTCCTCGAATGAAAAGCTCAGATTGTGCCAAGTAGGTATCATTCAAATTGATTCAGTAGTTTTGGCGTGATACTTATTCAGGATACAGACATACAGACAGACAGAAAACAGACAAAAAAAATTAAATTACATTTTCGGTTTCAGTATCGATTATAGAATGCCCTACAATGTTGAATTTTTGTTATCAATGCTTTTAATTAAAATTTTCAAAATATTTTTCATGTAGGTACAGATTTTCGATCCTCTACAGTTTTATTATACTTACTCGTAAGCTTTTATTATACTCAAATATTAATTAAATAGATATAAACTCAAATAATCTAAGCTCGTAAGTACCTATGTATTGATGATTGTCGGTAAATGTTACACCGCTGCTGATACTGTAACACGGGAGGAAACACTGACTCCTGCAACACAGTTCACACTAGCGTAGCGCAGGAGACAGGGAATCAGTAACTAGATGTACCATATTATGTCAATAAAGAATCTTATTATTACCTATATACTCTGTACCTGCAAACAATTATTTACTCAGTAAATAATAATTATCCCCACCTTGTATTCTACTAGGACAAGAATTCCACTGTTTACGTAGATAGGTAGGTATTAGTTTACTCTATAATTTAGGTAGGTATAATTGAATACTAACGAACGTGAAATCAGCTAAACGTGACCGACACTCCTACATTAATTGTATTTTTTTCAATACTCCACACTATTTAAGTGACTATAATAAAACCGCAGACTTGATAATAAGTAAGTAGACGTAATACAAAGGATAATAATAATGTTTCTATACTAATATCTAATTGGAAAATAATCTGTGTCTGTACATTGGAAATGTTTATGTTTGTAATAAAAACAGCTTATTTGTACGCGAAAGCTACTGAACAAATTTTGATGCAACAAAGCTCTTGTCTGCGAGAGAGGTCAGTGGTCAGTGGTCAGCTATGCGCATGCGCGAATACCAATTTAAAAGCTAAACCCTTACATAACAAATAAAGTATTTAAACCCAACGTTACTTCATAATGTCTTTTATTAGGCTGTGTGGAAAACAACCCGCTCATAACATATATTCAAAGGTGCAAGAGAGTGTCAAAACCTAGAAGTTTTGAGAGCTATTCGTCAAAAGTCCAAGTACACCACTAAAACACTAGTCGGGCAAATCTATACTTCTATACTAATATTATAAAAAGGAAAGATTTGATTGTTTGTTTGTTTGTTTGCATCGAATAGGCTCCGGAACTACTAGACCGATTTGAAAAATTCTTTCACTGTTGGGAAGCTACACTCTTTGCAGTGAACATAGGCTATATTTTACTCCCGTATTCGCACGGGAACGGGAGCTACGCGGGTGAAACCGCGTGACGTCCGCTAGTATTTAATATTTCAATAAGGATCGACGAATCGAGGGTATTCTTTTTGACGTGGTAATATATGCATTTTTGCACCGTCTCGTTCGTCATCCCAACCATGGGGGCCGCTGGGACGGTGAAATATCTTTATTCACTTAGGTTACAAAATAACACTTAGGAATGCCAAAATGTTTGCTTCTACATTTACATTTACTGCCAGATTCGCAATGCAATAGGTAGAGCCTGTGAGAAAGAATCTGTCAAGAAAACTCACGGCCACTCTTTTCAAATAGTGCTACAGTGGTTTTGTAATACAATAAAAATTAACAATTTTATCTAAACAAGTGACGTTGTGTAGATAAAATTGTTTTACGGTCGTACACCGACCCCGGAAAGGTGTACACTTAATTCCGCGGAGTTCCTCCTCACCCTATATCCGGGCCGAAGGATATCAAATATAATTGTTTTCATCGACCCGACAAGGAGTGCCACGCAAGACTGGGCCCCCATCGCACCACTCTCGAGCTCCCACTGCAATCATAGGGGACGGAGAGCGGCATAGTGGACTGGCGTTTAAGGCTGCCTACCGTCGACACTAGTCAGGGGCGTATAAAAACGCCACCATGCAGTGCCCCCGGATAGCCGGCAAGGTGGGAGTGTCTGACCAGGACGCTCCTGCTTGGCCGCCATCACCTCGCTACCAAACGAGGCGACAGCGATCTAGCACGCTTGGCTGCCGACAATGGCTCTCTCGTGCCACGCCGCACAATCGGCAAGAGTGTGCTCTGCCAAGTCCATGGTACCACCTGGGCAGTGACGGCACACAGTGTCCGACTCCAAGTCTACCATCTCCCACAGACGATTCAAGTGTGTGGACTGTGTGGAGGCGGGTGCCTGTACCTTTATTATCCTAAAAGTATCTAATATGTTTCTAGAGAGGCAATGGCGATGATTTCTAAGAAAATAATGAAAACAGATACATTTTAATGAGCAAACAACAATAATACTCCCATCATTGTTATCACGTAAATACGTGCCTACTCCTACCTACCCGAGTAGCGTGAGATTTCATACCTTGTAAACTTGTAACTCTCATTACCGCAGTCAGGTTTTTCAGAAATTGTATGTATGTAAATAATATTAATTACAGTTTTATATTCTCAGCATATCGTAATCAACAACATGCAAATGAGTTAGTCACTCCGCACTTCCTTGACTGACCTTGAGTCGCGGCGTGGACTAATTAACACTTTGTAAAAGGATTTGTAAATATTGGGCGTAACACCACGTACCACTAAGTAACAGATGGCTGTTTGTAATTTATATAATTATTTGTCTCTATCTCACCTGTCAATGTATGGATATCAATTAGGAGTGGACAATTTAGGAAGTGGACAAGTTTGGAAGTGGTCACGTCAGGAAATGGATAAAGTCGACCGGAAGGAATACGGACAATGTCCATAGATTGCCGTGTCTGTTTTCTTTCCAACACTTTATCTGCAGAATTCCATTTCTTTTTCCAGATGTCAAGTTCCAGAATGCGAGTTGGATCCTCCGCGGTTCAACTCGTCCGGCTGGGGAGTGTGGGCGCTGCCCGACTACCGCGACCGCTGCGACAGGATGGTGCCCCTCGGCGAGGAGTGCTCCGCGGAGAGCTTCTCCGCGAACGAGACCCAGCCCTGCTCCGCCTGGGTCTATGCGAGCAACCACACTATCGTGGAAACAGTAAGTACGCACTCAAATAAACCTATTGCCTTCAACTGGATATAAATCTCTCCTGAGCGGAAGGTTATTGGCATTACGGTACCATGCTGGCTAGACGGGTTAGTTAGTACTGGGTTTTATTTTGAGTTTACCTTCTCTTCGCCATGACCTCGTGCATTAGCCAGCATGTTGCGGGTTCCATACATTCTCAAAGCAATTCATACATATCGTCACGCCTTTATCCCTGAAGGTGTAGGCATAAGATTGTTGTTATACGTCCACATTTCACCCTAAAGGTTTTTATTCCACGTAATAGGTGGTTAACCTATTGCCGTATTGAAATGGGCAGGCGTAGGTTTGGACGACCCACTGTTGACATTTTTCAAACCGCCCATGAAGCGTTAACTTGGCTAAAGGACTGTCACATTACTGACAACCGGGACCAACTGCTTAACGTGCCTTTCCATAATGGAAAAATGGACTGGCCATAGTGAAAGTTGCTTACTGTCGCGGCTGGATGGCATGCGTGATCAATCGACCCGTCATGCCATATGCGAGGTATCTAATGCGTACAAAAAAAAAACAACTAAGTACCTACCTAAATTTTCGTTCTCTGAATTTATCCGTGTATTTTTACATCTTAATATACCTACGCAATTTCAGAAGACAGACATTTTAACCGACTTTAAAAAAGGAGGAGGTTACTCAATTCGACCGTATATTTTTTGATAATATATTTGCAATTATAAATTGGAGATCATTATATTAAAATATCAGCTAACGACCGCGGCTTCACCTACGACGACCTACGTCGTGAAGACATCTTCCCATTTTGTCACTGGAGCTATTCCAGGGACAAAGAGGATGTTAATCCAGGGTGTCAGATACTCGTAATATGTAGGTATATCAAATAGCAGCATTGGTTCACCTGTAAGACCGCGACTGATTAATCTCTTCACAAACGTAACATTAGTAGCAAGCAGGATGTTTACGGCTCAAGAGTATAAGTAGACTTATGTCAAATGTCAAGTAACCTCTGACGTCAAAAGGATGTGTTCTTCCATTTTTAGAGAACTTTATAGTTCATTGTTCAGCTCATGGGCTATTGTCAGTTAAAATTGCAGTAATCATCGAAAGGCCTTTAGAATTTAAATGATAATCCGGTCATCGATACACAACATAGCTGATTGCGCAACATATTTCTTACGTACTCAGCTGTATCTATAAGGTATGGCTTGTCTAACAAAAGTGTAGTGGTATTCATTGCTGCACTGCTACTATAAGTAGACGGACTTTAATATTATCTGAAATCATTTGCTAGATACACAGGTTTTAGCACGGCAACACACGTAGGTACATCATTTCAATCACGTTCAGAAACATATCGTTACTTACAGGGTACCACTACAACTAGACTAGAAATACTCCTGAGCTGAGCTAGTTAGTCATGTCATATTCGATACCTCTGGGCTCAAAGGTCGTAAAGGACTTTGGGCGAAAATGACTTTTTGATACAGTATTACTCAATTTTTAATTCCCTATCGATCTGTATATTCCGTTTTACGAAATTCGCAAAAAAAATGCCTTTACGACCCACATAATCTGAGACTTTAAGCCAAGTTTACCGTGAAAATATGGAAGTAAATAACACTTACCTACTAGAGTCTTGAAAGTGGTTCATTGGTTTAACACTAACAATCTTAGACTGAATGATAATAAAACTAAATGTATTAAGTTTACCTTGCCGAATGTAACACAGTCAGAAACCAATGTTCAACTTAATGGTCGAGAGTTGGAACTTGTGGAATCAACGACGTTCCTGGGGTTAACGGTCGATGCTGGTTTACAATGGGGTCCACATATTGTAAAACTAGCTAGTAGATTAAGTTCAGCAGCATTTGCTGTGCAAAAGATAAGGCATTTGACTGATGTAGATACGGCTAGAATAGTTTATTTCAGTTACTTTCACAGTATAATGTCTTACGGTATTCTACTGTGGGGCAATGCTGCAGATATAAATTCAATTTTTATTTTACAAAAGCGAGCCATAAGAGCTATATATAGATTAGGTCCAAGGATCTCTCTGCGCGAAACATTCAAAGAGGTTAATATTCTTACAGTAGCATCTCAATACATTTTTGAAAATCTTATGTATGTACAAAGAAATTTACATAGTTTCCATAAGTTAAGTGATAGACACAATGTCAACATTAGAAATAAAAATAACCTCGCTGTTTATCATAGCAGATTGCATAAAATCAGTAATTCTTTCAGGGGTAACTGTATACGCTTTTACAACAGGTTACCTAACGAAATTAAAAGTATGTCCCTAAATAAATTCAAAAAGTTTGTTAAAGGTAAATTATACAGCAAGGGCTACTATACGGTTGGTGATTACTTAATGGATAAGGAAGCCTGGAAATGACCTACTCTGCTAGATTATCAAAAAAAACTGTTAAAATGCATAGTTTTTAGATTCATTAATAAAGTTGTAAATAGAGTAGTTAAAAGAATAACCCGCTGAGTTTCTTGCCAGTTCTTCTCAGGTGGGTCGCGTTGTGAACTGACGTTTACAAGTGCATTTGTATATGCCTAAGTAATAAATGATTTTTGAGTTTGAGTTTGAGTTTGAGTGAAATTATTTTGGTAGTAAAGGAAAATATAAAGAAAATTTTGGGTGTAAAACACATAAAAAATTTAAATTGTCCCATACTCCCTATAAGTCACCTCAAAAATATGGATGTAAAGGACATCAGGACTTGTCCTGATGTCCTTTACATCCATACTGCTACTTGTAGCAGTGTGTTAAAGTCGGTAACTTTAAAAGTGAGCTAGATACAATCGACTTTGGAGACCCACAGGGTAGCGTGCTTGGCCCAACGCTTTTTATAATGTACTAGCTGACCCGCGCAACTTCGTTTGCGTCACATGAGAGTGAGAAAGAGAGTGGTATAGTATTAATATTTTAAGTAGGTAAGTAATATAATCCCGTCGCATTTACTCTCGTCGCGTGTCTTAGGTAGGTATATTTATGAAAAAGGTGTGGTAGGTTTTAATATTAAAAGTGATATAATTTTTCCCGTCGCGTCGCTTATATTCATTACCATTAGAGTTGCGAGTCCGACTCGCACTTGGCCGCTATTATCTATCAGTTGACTGGCTACTGCTGCAGAAAACGCTTAGGTACTCCCGACGCGTCGAGTAGCGTCGCTCATATTTTAAAAATTATTAACGTTATTGTAAGTGAACCTTAAAAGATAGGCATATGCTGTTCAGGACTTTTTTTGTAACTTTTTAAGATAAAACATTTTGTAGTACACCATTTTTACATAACTTTAACAATTTACGCAACGTACGCAATGAAAGCTCTCAAAAGAAATAAATTTTCCCCGTTCTTAAAACATTATTCATGGCTGCTCCGCTCCTATTTGTCTTAGCGTGATGTTATATAGTCATTAGCCATCATCAATAAATGGACTAAAAAACTGTGAAATTATTATTGTAATGCAACCAGTAGTTTCTGAGATCCTAGCACAAACAAACTCTTCAGTTTGATAATATTTTGAGCTAACCTTAAAAGAAAGACAAATTCGGTTTTTGTGAGCGAACCTTAAAAGATAGACATATGCTGTTGCAGACTTTTTTATAGAACTTTTTAGGAGAAACAATTTTGTAGTAGCCAATTTTTACGTAACTTTAACCATTTAGGCAGCATACGCCTCGGAAGCTCTCAGACTGTAAAAATAATTCCCCGTTTTCGAAACATTCTTCACTGCTGCTCAGCTCCTATTCGACTTAGCGTGATGTTATATAGCCTATAGCCATCCTCAATAAATGGACTATCAAACTGTAAAAGAAGTTTTGAAATCGAACCAGTAGTTCCTGAGATCCTAGCGTTCAAACAAACAAACAAACAAACAAACAAACAAACAAACTCTTCAGCTTTATAATATTAGTATGGATATGGATATGGATAATATAATATGCTATGCCGATGACACTGTTGTTATATTTGATGGTGCAAGTTGGGCTGAAAAATTTACGAAAGCCGAGTTGGGCCTGGGGCAAGTGTCAACATGGTTGCGTTATAATTTAGTGACACTGAATGCCAGTAAAACTAAATATGTATGTTTTCATAAAACAGCTAGATCGGCCCATTACACATCTCTTGGTATCAAATTACACTACTGCAAAGAAATGAAAGGTTGCAAATGTGAATTCATCAAAAGTACAGACAGCATTAAATACCTTGGCGTAATTATTGACGAAAACTTGTTAAAAACACATCATCGTTTCGTCAAACGGAGTGCGAAAAACCGCAAATATAATGAAATTTCTTCGTTCTTCAGCGCCAACGGACGACCTGAAATCCGTTTATTTTGCTCTGAGTCCTCCTGAGTCAGTCGGCCGTCCCGTGGAGTCAGCGCTGCTTTGCAGGGAGGGCTTCATCATTGAGATTACATTCCATACATTGATGTCGCCAGCATCCGCAAAGCCCGCCCCTTGTTCGGGCGTGAGTGCGCCGTAGCTGTTCAACAAAAACAGGCGGCTTACCGCGCCTGGATCAGGGCTCGGTCTGTGCGCAACCAGAAAGTGGCCCGCCTCAAAGCAGCGTACAACAGAGCCACTAGGTCCAGTAAGAGAGCCTTGGTCAGGAGCTCACGTAACATCCGACGGGCAGACGTGAATACTGGCAACTGACCAAAGCCGTGCAGGCCAACTTTTGCAAGCTCTTGCTGCCGCCGCGCCGCTGCGCTATCTTGACGGATGACTGGCTCACAAGGCCCAAGAGAAATCAGAAATGCTGGCCAATCTCTTTGCGGCTGATTCCCGGGTCGATGACTGTGGCAAGCAACCTCCCACTATCGCCGACTGTGGAACCACGATGCCGGATATTGTAATCCGGCAGTGCGGCATTGGTGCTGAAGAAGTGTGCAGCTGAATTATGTCCAACGCTAACACGCCTGTATCGTCTTTCCTATTTGTCGGGAGAAAAGTCGAAGGCTTGGTAGGAGGCGAACGTTCAGCCGATCCCCAAAAAAGGGGATCGGTCGGATCCGGTCAACTATCGCACCATAGCCGTAACCACCGTAATCTGCAAAGTGTTCGAGCTAATTATCAACAAACAGCTCATGCGCTATCTGGAGGATCACTCGTTAATTAGCGATTGTCAATATGGCTTTAGGCCGAATCGATCAACGGGTGACCACTTAGCGTACATTACACACACCTGGGGTGAGGCTATGGAGAAGCACGGTAAATCTCTGGCTATTGGCCTAGACATGGCTAAAGCCTTTGATAGGGTATGACATGCGTCGCATCTTTCCAAGCTGCCGGCATATGGTCTATCGCCTCAGTTGTGCCGATGGTTGGCCAGCTTCCTGCACGGGCGACGTACACGGGTCCTCTGCGATGGTCAGGCTTCCTGCTTTTTGCAGGTATATGCCGGAGTAACACAGGGATCGGTATTTTCCCCAACTCTCTTTCTTCTGCATATCAATGACATGCTGTCCCTTGGGTGCAATGACATGCTGTCCCTTGGGTGCATTCATTGTTATTCGGATGATAGTAGGTACTCTGCATGGGAGCTATTCTGGCCGTCCAGCGGTGGGGCGAGGCGACGTGGAAGGAAAGAGACGACAACTCGTGGCGAATCTTCACCGGGACCTGGGTCGCATTGCCCAATGGGGTTCGGACAACCTGGTCGAGTTCAATGCCAGAAAAACACACAGTTTACAGCTAAGAAGTCCCCATTCCTATCCCTACCCTGTCTTCGGAACATTACGGTTCCACTAAAAGAAAGCTCAATCACAAAACCTACGTAGAGAGATGTATTGGGCTGGCCTCGTGGAAACTAGAATTCCTGAATAAGCTGAGATTATTTCACGTCATATCAGAGATGTTTACTGTACAAGACGAAGATTCGCCCCTGCGTCGAATTCTGTTCTCACATTTGGGATGACTCCGCAAGACACCTACTAGCGTCAACGCTATGCAGCGACGTGCTATCCGAATAATTGGTCGTCCTGAGGTGACGGGAGGCCTCGAACCGTTAGCGCAACGAAGAACCACAGCGGCCTTGGCTGCCTTCTACCGAATGTATTACGGTGAATGTTCTGAAGAGCTCGATTCAACCTAATCCTACCATCTCCTTTCTAAACCCGAACAACGCGTGCCGGGGCAGAGATGCCACTCATACACAGTGGAGAGAATTTTCGCCTGAACCAAGCATTTCAAAAGATCGTTCATCTGTCGAACTATAAGAACATGGAACGACCTGCCCGCATACGTTTTTCCGTTACCTTACAATCCCGGGTTCTTCAAGAGGAGCGTGAAGAGGCACATCACAGGGCCGGCAACTTGAGGAACCACTGTCGAAAGTCTTACAGACTGTGAGACTGGCCCCCAATCGTTAGATGCACCACGGCTTACCATCAGGGTGGTGGCGACGTCAATTTGACGAGCTTATTATTAAAAAATATAAGTTTATTTAATAATGTAGCCCTTGAAAATGAGTTAGCGAGTGATCCTTATGACCTAAAAATTATTACACTAGTCGATTATTACCTTATTTTCTTCAGAATTGCGCAGTGAAGTAGATTTACACCCTTCGGTGAAATCTTAGGATGGAAATTTGACGGGTGTAAAGGACTTTTATTTTCAAATTTATGGTCGTAAAGGAAATCTATCTCGGTAAATACAGCACTAGGGTATTTTTTTAATCTGCCTTAGAAAATACTATATATACGTATATTGTAATATCGATACCTCTGGGCTCAAAGGTCGTAAAGGACAAAATGGGACTTTTCAGGAGAAGCAAAAAACAAAAGAAAAAATATATTTTGTACCCTAACTTTTTTGTTTCTTGAGCTATTTTAATAAAACCAAGGAAGAAAGTACTTAGAATTTATAGTACTTTCTAAGGCAGATTAAAAAAAAACCCTAGTGTTGTATTTACCGAGATAGATTTCCTTTACGACCATAAATTTGAAAATAAAAGTCCTTTACACCCGTCAAATTTCCATCCTAAGATTTCACCGAAGGGTGTAAATCTACTTCACTGCGCAATTCTGAAGAAAATAAGGTAATAATCGACTAGTGTAATAATTTTTAGGTCATAAGGATCACTTGCTAACTCATTTTTAAGGGCTACATTATTAAATAAACTTATATTTTTTAATATTAAGCTCGTCAAATTGACGTCGCCACCACCCTGATGGTAAGCCGTGGTGCATCTAACGATTGGGGGCCAGTCTCACAGTCTGTAAGACTTTCGACAGTGGTTCCTCAAGTTGCCAGCACTGTGATGTGCATCTTCACGCTCCTCTTGAAGAACCCGGGATTAAGATGAGGGAAAAACGTATGCGGGCAGGTCGTTCCATGTTCTTATAGTTCGACAGATGAACGATCTTTTGAAATGCTTATTTCAGGCGAAAATTCTCTCCACTGTGTATGAGTGGCATCTCTGCCCCGGTACGCGTTGTTCGGGTTTGGAAAGGAGATGGTAGAATTAGGTTGAATCGAGCTCTTCAGAACATTCACCGTAATACATTCGGTAGAAGGCAGCCAAGGACGCTATGGTTCTTCGTTGCGCTAACAGTTCGAGGCCTCCCGTCACCTCAGGACAACCAATTATTCGGATAGCACGTCGCTGCATAGCGTTGACGCTAGTAGGTGTCTTGCGGAGTCATCCCAAATGTGAACAGAATTCGACGCAGGGGCGAATCTTCGTCTTGTACAGTAAACATCTCTGATGTGACGTGAATTAGTCTCAGCTTATTCAGGAATTCTAGTTTCCACGAGGCCAGCCCAATACATCTCTCTACGAAGGTTTTGTGATTGAGCTTTCTTTTAGTGGAACCGTAATGTTCCGAAGACAGGGTAGGGATAGGAATGGGGACTTCTTAGCTGTAAACTGTCTGTTTTTCTGGCATTGAACTCGACCAGGTTGTCCGAACCCCATTGGGCAATGCGACCCAGGTCCCGGTGAAGATCCGCCACGAGTTGTCGTCTCTTTCTTTCCACGTCGCCTCGCCCCTCCGCTGGACGGCCAGAACAGCTCCCATGCAGAGTACTATCATCCGAATAACAATGAATGCACCCAAGGGACAGCATGTCATTGATATGCAGAAGAAAGAGAGTTGGTGAAAATACCGATCCCTGTGGTACTCCGGCATATACCTGCAAAAAGCAGGAAGCCTGACCATCACAGAGAACCCGTGTACGTCGCCCGTGCAGGAAGCTGGCCAACCATCGGCACAACTGAGGCGATAGACCATATGCCTGGAAAGCTTGGAAAGATGCGACGCATGTCATACCCTATCAAAGGCTTTAGCCATGTCTAGGCCAATAGCCAGAGATTCACCGTGCTTCTCCATAGCCTCACCCCAGGTGTGTGTAATGTACGCTAAGTGGTCACCCGTTGATCGTTTCGGCCTAAAGCCATATTGACAATCGCTAATTAACGAGTGATACTCCAGATAGCGCATGAGCTGTTTGTTGATAATTAGCTCGAACACTTTGCAGATTACGGTGGTTACGGCTATGGTGCGATAGTTGGCCGGATCCGACCGATCCCCTTTCTTGGGGATCGGCTGAACGTTCGCCTCCTACCAAGCCTTCGACTCTTCTCCCGACGAATATAAAAGACGATACAGGCGTGTTAGCGTTGGACATAATTCAGCTGCACACTTCTTCAGCACCAATGCCGCACTGCCGAATTACAATATCCGGCATCGTGGTTCCAAAGTCGGCGATAGTGGGAGGTTGCTTGCCACAGTCATCGACCCGGGAATTAGCCGCAAAGAGATTGGCCAGCATTTCTGATTTCTCTTGGGCCTTGTGAGCCAGTCATCCGTCAAGATAGCGCAGCGGCGCGGCGGCAGCAAGAGCTTGCAAAAGTTGGCCTGCACGGCTTTGGTCAGTTGCCAGTATTCACGTCTGCCCGTCGGATGTTACGTGAGCTCCTGACCAAGCTGCGTGATGCGCTGGGCGTCCACTCTCTTGAAGGCTCTCTTACTGGACCTAGTGGCTCTGTTGTACGCTGCTTTGAGGCGGGCCACTTTCTGGTCGCGCACAGACCGAGCCCTGATCCAGGCGCGGTAAGCCACCTGTTTTTGTTGTACAGCTACGGCGCACTCACGCCCGAACAAGGGGCGGGCTTTGCGGATGCTGGCGACATCAATGTATGGAATGTAATCTCAATGATAAAGCCCTCCCTGCAAAGCAGCGCTGACTCCACGGGACGGCCGACTGACTCAGGAGGACTCAGGGCAAAATAAACGGATTTCAGGTCGTCCGTTCGCGCTGAAGAACGAAGAAATTTCATTATATTTGCGGTTTTTCGCACTCCGTTTGACAAAACGATGATGTGTTTTTTAACAAGTTTTCGTCAATAATTACGCCAAGGTATTTAATGCTGTCTGTCCTTTGGATGAATTCACATTTGCAACCTTTCATTTCTTTGCAGTAGTGTAATTTGATACCAAGAGATGTGTAATGGGCCGATCTAGCTGTTTTATGAAAACATTTACTGGCATTCAGTGTCACTAAATTATAAGTTATAATTTAGTGACACTGAATGCATGGTTGCGTTATAATTTATAACGCAACCATGTTGACACTTGCCCCAGGCCCAACTTGGCTTTCGTAAATTTTTCAGCCCAACTTGCACCATCAAATATAACAACAGTGTCATCGGCATAGCATATTATATTATCCATATACATTATAAAAAGCGTTGGGCCAAGCACGCTACCCTGTGGCCTGTGGGTCTCCAAAGTCGATTGTATCTAGCTCACTTTTAAAGTTACCCACTTTAACACACTGCTACAAGTAGCAGTATGGATGTAAAGGACATCAGGACAAGTCCTGATGTCCTTTACATCCATATTTTTAGGTGACTTATAGGGAGTACAGGACCATTTAAATTTTTTATGTGTTTTACACCCAAAATTTTCTTTATATTTTCCTTTACTACCAAAATAATTTCTCTCTAGTAGGTAAGTGTTATTTACTTCCATATTTTCACGGTAAATTTGGCTTAAAGTCTCAGATTATGTGGGTCGTAAAGGCATTTTTTTACGAATTTCGTAAAACGGAATATACAGATCGATAGGGAATTAAAAATTGAGTAAAACTGTATCAAAAAGTCATTTTCGCCCAAATGTCCTTTACGACCTTTGAGCCCAGAGGTATCGATATATCTAACAACACCTCCTTCCAAATTGATTCCTACAAGATCACATACCTACCCTACATATTTCAGCGATATCCAATTGCCACTCTAGGCTTAGTCCGTTAATCCACCCATGAAAATCCACCCCTTGGGTGGATTCCCGGAATTATATATTTTTAATCAAAATAGTCCGATAATCCACCTACGAAAATCCACCCAAGGGGTGAATTTCCGGAGTTACATATTAATAATCCAATTAGTCCGTTAATCCACCCATGAAATGGGTGGATTTCGAAGATGGTCAAAGCACATGGAGATCGACAAAACAAATGAATCAAAAGAAACAAATGAAGATCGAAAAAACAAATTAATGACGGTCGGATTAACAAATGAAAATTGACAAAACAAAATGAAGATTGACAAAGCAAATGACGGTCGGATAAACAAATGACGATCGAAAAACAAATGAAGATCGGCAAAGATCGTCAAAAAAACGACGGTAGGATAAACAAATGACGATCGAAAAAACAAATGAAGATCGACAAAACAAATGACGGTCGGATAAACAAATGAAGATCGACAAAATAAACGACGGTCGGATAAACAAATGACAATCAAGAAAACAAATGATATCGGCAAAATAAATGAAGATCTTAAACAAATGAAAACCGATAAAACATTATGCAGATCAATAAAACAAAAGTTAGTTGTGTTAGTTGAGGGTGGTGTCAAGAGCCGTAGGAACCGACGTGCATGCATGAAAAGAAATATGAAAGTTGAAGAAACAAGTGAGGTGTGTATGGACCGTGCCGTGTGGCGCTCGGTTCTTTCTGCCTACCCCGCAAGGGATTTGGCGTAAAGATAGTATAGTATAAGTATAATAAAACAAAAGAAAAGACTTAAGTATGAGCTTTCCTTTCAGTTTTGAGTTTTGGGTTTTGAGTTCTGAGTTCTGACTTTTGAGCTTTCAGCCTTGTTGATTTTTGGTGGTCAAAAATTACTTGCAGCCATATTTTGTAATCTAGATGCGATTGCCATTCAAAAAAAAGGTGCAAGCAAATCTCGACCTTAATGACACTTCTCTAAAAATGTTATTTTAGGCGATAACAGACATGACTGATCACGACTATGTAAAAAATAAATAAATATTATGCATGTTAATAAGATCGAGAATTGCTTGCACCTATTTTTTAGGATGGTTATCGCATCTTAATAAAAATGAAATGGGTGAAAGCAAATTTCGACATTATGGGCATACATAATATCCCCCCTCCCCCCCTATTTACTTTTTAACAACAAACAAGAGTACCAACGAGTTCTCATTTTGATTTCGGAAAACGATGTAGATTTTGACATTTTCGTATTTTTTTGTTGATTTTCAAATTGACACTTCCGATCGGTTCTGTTATCGAAACTGTACCTTTTCGTTCCAGAACGACTATAAATTCAACCAGTATATTCGTGATCAGTGATGTCTACAAGCACATTTTTAGAGAAGCGTCATTAAGGTCTAGATTTGCTTGCACCTATTTTTGCAATGGCAATCGCAGCTAGATTATTTTCTTCTATTTTATATATTTATTTATTTATTTTATTCTCTTTTCTTTTTTTGATCTTCATTTGTTGTGCCGATCGTCATTTGTTTTTTTCGATCGTCATTTGTTTATTCGACCGTCATTTGTTTAGACGATCTTCATTTATTTTGCCGATATTCATTTGTTTTTTCGATCGTCATTTGTTTATTCGACCGTCATTTATTTATTCGACCGTTATTTGTTTTGACGATCTTCATTTGTTCTGCCGATCTTCATTTGTTTTTTCAATCGTCATTTGTTTATCCTACCGTCGTTTGTTTTGACGATCTTGATTTGTTTTGCCGATCTTCATTTGTTTTTCGATCGTCATTTGTTTATTCGACCGTCATTTGTTTTGACGTTCTTCATTTGTTTTGTCGGTCTTATTTTTGTTTTTTCGATCTTCATTTGATTTTTTGATCTTTTTTATTTATCATGAATAGATCCGGAAATCCACCCAAGGGGTGGAATTCCGGACATACCATAACATGTAATTCCGGTTATCCACCCCATGGGGTGGATGTTTTGGGGTGGATTAACGGAATAATCCGATTCAACAACGGCAAGGCAACCAACGACATATTACAATTAGACACGTCACGCACGAGCATCACGGCTTTCTAAAACAGCAGATCTTTTATAATAGAAGTAGTAGAAATTACCTATGGTAGCATGTATGAAAAGTAAGGCAGTTGCTTGACTTTTTTGTTGCCATTGTTTTATGTGTTGGTAACGTATCTATAGTTTTTATATCACTCAACATAATACACCTACGTCAACCAGTTTTGCAATAAAACGAATAAAATATTCTTCGTACGACACTTTACTTTACGATTTCTAGATGTTGCTGCGTGACTTTCTATCGGACGGCGGCATCATTTTGGCGAGCTAAATATAATAATAAAAACCGGCCAAGTGCGAGCTGGACTCGCCCATGAAGGGTTCCTTAGCAGTAAGTTACATAATATAAAAGTTTTTGTAGTTCGTTGTAACTTTGATTGATGTTTTAACACGTTCGCAGTGGTAGTGATTTTTACAGGCGAAAATTGCGCTTTATGACGTATTAACAAAAAACTACCAACTCGATCTCATTCAAACCAATTTTCGTTGGTAGTTTTTATGGCAATGTACATTTAATTTTTTTTTAAGATTTATCATTCTCTTAGTTTAGAAGTTAGAGGGGGGGGGGGGGGACAAAAAAATGATGTTAGAAACCTCAATAGCATTTTTGAAGACCTATCTATTGATACCCCACACGTATGGATGTGAAGAAAAAAAAATTTTTCAGTTTCAGTTCTGAGTAGGTACTATGGGGACCCCCAAAATTTGCTGATTTTTTCTAGTTTTATATAAAAATCTGAATGCAGTTTACAGAAAACATCTACTTACCAAGTTTCAATGGCATAGGTCTTATAGTTTCGGGGAAAAATGGCTGTGAGTTACGGACGGACAGACAGACAGACAGACAGACAGACAGACATGACGAATCTATAAGGGTTCCGTTTTTGCCATTCGGCTACGGAACCCTAAAAAAGGCACTAGTTACGTAGCAACGGTTTCGTAGGCGGCCGAAGGGGTTGGTTTCAAAATTTTAAACATGACCACATCGAGTCAATCTATGGGCTTAACTTCACATTACGATTTTTTATAAGTTCGCATTACGTTAGTTGTGTACGGCCGCACCCCATTTGTGCTTGTGTCATTATTTACCGATGACGTCACAGACTGAATAGTTGCCACCCCGGAGCACGAACCCCCTTTAGATTAGGTATACAAATACAGACAGGTTCTATCCTATTCTATTAGTCATCACCTGGGTGTGGTGGCGAGCTTTTGTATAGAAATACGTTCGAATAACCTACTATCAGTACCTACCTACCATACCATATACCTACCATAGTAGTCCATTCATAAACGAACTATACGATCGATAAGCGAGCACTATTAATGCAACCTCAAAAGGTGGTAACAAAGGCTCCGACAAACAAAGGGTGATATTTATTTGTGTGTATGTATGTACATGTAGTAGAGTAGTAGTAATGTAGATACATTAACAGCAATAACTTGCTCATCTAAAGTTTCATCTGCTTCACATGAATAATCAAGTTCAAGTTCTTTATTTGTGTGCAATGGTGTTAATGAAATAAAAATAAGTACAGCATCTAAGAATATAGACCAACATATTATTCTACCACGAACGGAGTACAATTTTTTACATAATTTTCAATTACCTACCATTTATTTATTGAGTAAAACATTAAGAAATGTCATGCAATATGTATAATTATACTAATCAATCCCTATGTAATTATAAATGCGAAAGTAACTCAGTCTGTCTGTCTGTTACGCTTCCACGCCTAAACCGCTGAAGGGATTTACATGAAATTTCGTATACAGATAGTTTGAGTCCCTGGCAAGGACATAGGCTACTTTTTAACCGACTACGCAAAAAGAGGGTAATGATTTTACGCAATAACGACTTTTACGTGCACAAAGCCGCGGGGAACAGCTAGTTATTTATTATTATGGCAGCCGCGAGTCTGCGAGTGCATAAATAAAATCCTTTCAAAACCAAAATTCGTCTTTTACATAATGTGTGTTGAGTAAAGAACGGGAAAGAACAGGTGAATGTAGCCAGTTGTTCTTTTTACTTCGCAGTTCGGGCTGGCGTGCCAGGAGTGGAAGCGCACGCTGGTGGGCACCGTGCACAGCTGCGGCACCTTCGTCGCCATGATCTTCATCGGCCACCTGTCTGATAGGTGAGTATTACCACAAATTAGAGATAGTACAGATGGAAACCAACATACTCGTACTAAATTCGCTGAGGCATAGACAACTCATTCACAGACACTAGGTCAGGCAGTTTAAACCGAATTTTCCATACTAATTTGTGCGCGAGTGTGTGTAACAGAGGGTGGGTGTGAAAAAAAGTACGTACATGAGTTTTCCTTACTTTAGCCTTACATTGATACAAGTAAATGAGTTTGCTTTAATTCTTTTTTGACAAGTATGTTGATATAAAATAAGCTTGTTGTTTATGCTAAACCAAAACCATCACAACACAAGGGCATTGAATATTGTCTATAACGTGGGGAATACAA